>JAWZYU010000034.1:32792233-34033066 GCA_038380435.1 Ryuthela nishihirai | reverse complement strand
AATTTGCTCCTGCAATCGTTTTGAATACTTTGGAAAAGTGTTAAAATACGAGCCTTGACATATGCTAATGCAGTTTTAGTACTAAGCCAGGAGCTTGCAAATTCTTTTGAGGCAACTCAAAAGCATATTGGTGGATTTGCCATAAATTCAAGTTTCTTGGTACTTAATTGTGTTGTGTTATTCAAAGGGTGATTGGCTGGAGCACCTTTGAACGCCTGGAAGCAGAAAGTAAATTGCTGTTTTATGAGAAGATTCTAGTCAAGGTCTTTGATCTGGCACTGGTGCCAGATGGTTTAAGAGAACTTTATCTCTTAATCATAAGTACAACGTGGTACCAAGGCGAACAGTAGAAAGATCCCAAGAAAACGAGCCTTGCAGGAACCTATAGTAGAAAGGGAATATGCGAAATTTACCTATTTTGATAATACCCCATTCAGCTACCTTCTATGTAAAGCCGTAGCATTGGAAACCTTCGTTTAGGCAAATTCCTTCGGATCTCAGTTTTGTATGTGGTTTGGTTGTAGTCTCTGTTGAGCATATTACTGTGGCTCAGTCAGAAGCGCGCCAGACTCGTAATCTGCAGTTCCCAGGTGGGTCAACGTTGAGATTTTTCTCCGGAAAATTCCCCGCCCTGCCCACGGTATTTTAGGGGACACCGATGGACTTGAAGAATCCGTCGGATGGGACGTTATAAGTCGTGGCCCCGTGTGCTGGAGACCCATACCCTCTGCACGTTAAAGAACACACTGTGGATGGCCTTGACGGGAGGCTACCATCTGTATCCCAACAGCTGTTCCATTGGGCCGTACCCCAACCTCCGAGCCTTCTGGGTCCATATGACTTGGCCATTTAGCCCATGGTGTGTAAAAAAAAAGTGCTGCTCAGAGGTGAAACAACCCAAATTAATTGCGACAAAAATGGCTGCTACAATATATTTTTTCAACTTACAGGATATCAAATGAGGCATCTTTTCCTGTCTTGTTGTACGGTGGAGGGCTTCAAAGCTCTGCCGACCTTTGAATTTGTGCATTCATCCCGATGAGTGCAAATCTATGGACGTCAATAACTTTTTTGTCCTCCGTAAAGTCGTTTCACATATCTAGCTGTATTAGATTTAAAAAACGATGTTTTTACAACTTACCACGATCTAAGCATATTGCCTCTTGTGCAATATCGTGATTCGATCTATTCCAAGACAAGAAAATATATTACCAGCTCTAAACCCTGGTGACGGGGTGGCACGGACGAGCTGCTTTCAGATGTTGCTCTTCGTGAGGTTTTGATTTTTTTTTTTAAATTTACTACAGCTGGATATCGTGAAAGATTAAAATTTGATACAAGTATAGCTGTTGTTGAAATTGTTACTGATTCATTTTGCTTATGAATTATTAGTTAACTTCTGGGTCAGCTTTACAAATTACATGTTATTTTTAAATAAGATGTTATTTTAAGGATTGCTTCCAAAAATTGTTCAATCTCTTAATTTTTACTACAGCTAATTCTGGAAAAATGGTGAAAGAACATTGGGTATTTAAAAGACTGTTTGATTGACCCTTTGCTAATGGAGTTTTGAATGATGCTTCATATAATAGGGTTGGTTTAACAGTTAAGCTTGCTTCCTACGTTTAAATTTTTGAAGAAAGCAGGCGAAAGCCCTGCAGAAATTAAACGACATTTAGATGCTATAGATGGTTAAATGGGCTAAGGAAAACTGCTTAGGGAGAGATTCGATTGAAGATTAACCTCGTCAAGGCATACCTGCAGAAACACTCCGGAAACAATTACTCTGGTTCAGGAAGAGATGCTAAAGGATAGTTCAAGACGGGTCCCAAAACTAGAGTGCTGTCCAAAAACGACAGCGTGGAATGCTGTACTGAATTTTTAGCACTCTGTGAGGGGACAAGATAAAGTGATGATTCAATTATCACTGGAGATGAAAATATTGTTCTGTACCATGATCCCCTGTCTAAACGGGAATTATGGAGTGGCGGCATCCTGGATCCCCACGGCCAAAAAAAAACATGGCACCATCTTTTGGGATTCTGGTAGTCGACAATGCGCCAGTGCACATTTCAGTTACTGCGAAGGATGCTATTCAGCAATGTGGTTTCCAGGAATTTAATCACCCACCGTACAGTCTCGACCTAACCAATAGCGACTTATTTGAAGTCTGTTCTGCGTGGGAAAAAATTTACAAGTGATGAGTTTTAGACCATTTTAAGAACAAAGATTCAGATTATTTTTTCAGTGGTATAGAAAAGTTAATTAGCCGTTCTAAAATATGTATTGAAATAAAGGGTGATTATGTTAAAAAATAACCATACCTTACTACGTATATGGAGGATGTCGACAGCAAGTAAAATGGCAGCCCAGAATGCCTTGCATCAGCTGACTGATGATCATATGTACCAGAAACTTTTAGGAGCATGGCTTACCATAGTTACGTTTTTTACTTTTAAAGATCTGTTATTGAGAATTTTGATCTGCATAAAACATAGATTCCACTTGGATATATTTTGATTTTTACCATTTTTTTTAATATGAAAAATTTAATTTTATTTTCAGGTATAACCACTGGGTAAGAATTAAAGTTTAGAGGATGTCCTAAATGCAAGTTATTGTTAAAGCTTTGTGAAATGTATTATCAATATTCAGGATTATGGAGTGTTATCTGCACGTGATTAGATGGAATTCGTACCCTTCTCTTTCATTTGCATGTTTGTAGGTAGGCTTTAGCCGTCCCGTGGCCGAGTGGTTAGCACGTTTTGCTACTGATCTACGGGACCTGGGTTCGATCCCCGGGTAAGGCATGGCTGTTTGTGTCGTTTTTCTGCTGAGGGCCTGCCATCCTCTCAATCTTCTACTGTGGCATATAAACTGACAGGCTCCTGTCAGACCTCTGTGGCAAGCAGCTGCTTGAGGGGGTATTTATTTTTTTATCAGGTAGGCTTATAATTGTACTAATTTTTGGTTTGCTTAAACTTGGTAGATGTATACAGAGAGAGATTAGGATGAGATTTTACGAGTCCAAATTTTAATTTTTGTCAGTGTCCATACGTCTTTATCCACATTTTTACCCCCCCCCCCCCCCCCCCCCCCCCCACATGATCCGATTTTCACTCAAGTTGGAAGCTGTATGAAGAAAGCAATTATTTTTTGTATGTACCTTGATGTACAACTTTGGTCATTCAGTTGTAATTTACTTTTTGCCTTTCGCTTTATTCCCTTCTTGACTTCCTTTCCTCCTTCTTGGCTTCCTTTCTTTCCTCCTTTTTTCTATTCATATTTATGCTATATATAAATATACCATTATCATATATTTTTATTTGCTTCCTGCCCTTTTACAGATTGTCACAACCACCAGCAAAGAAGCGCACATTCAAAGGAAGAGGATATTAGAGTATTTAAAGAATACTGGACTGAAAAATTTGGTATGATTAAGAAAGATTATAGAGCATTATGCATTTTATGTTCCAAATCAGTTGTTTGTAGGACTTCTTCTGTAAAGAGACATTTTGAAACTGTTCATAAGAACTTAAGCAATAAAAGTGAGCAAGAGCAAAGAGAAATAATTTCTCGTGAAAGACAAAAAATAATCCGATACTTTGAAATTTATTTCAGGTAGGCTAGTTCCAACTTAGTTGCTGCTAATTTTGAGGTTTCAAAAGTTATTGCCCAACATGGAAAACCATTCAGTGATGGGGAGTATATTAAAGAAGCAATGTCTACTATGTTCTTTCCTTTTTGACGATCTTTCAGAAAAGGAAAAAATTATTCAGCGCATTAAAGATTTTTCTGTGAGTAGAAAAACAGTTAAGTATCGTATACTTAAGTTGAAAAGGAACACAAAGAGTTGAGTGGCACAGTCAAGATAGAGTGGGGATTCAAGTTTATGTAAACACCCTAGAAACTTGTAATTTCTTTTTTAATGAAAAATTTCAGTGATATTAGCTTGGGGGAAATAAAACATTCTTGAAATTGTTCGATTTCCAAAGAAGTTTTTTGCTTCCATATCCAAAACCTCATTTATTTTCAAGATACAATACAAAATTTACATATTTTACTTCAGTAGAAGTCATTAAATTCTCTTTAACTTGGTTATAACATTACCTATTTCTGTTGAATAATTATTTATCTAAAAGTTGACTTGTTTATTGGATTGTGCAACAAGTAAACTTTTCTCAAAATATGTTAAGAAAAGAAATGTTAAGCCAAAATTTTTGTAATTCAGAAATAGTCTTTCTACCAATGTGCATTAAAATCATTTCTGTATTTTTCAAATAAATTTTTACTACATGACTAGTTTTTATTTCAGACTTTTTTAGTCTTTTCACATTTTTATTTTCAGAAAATTCAGAATTAAATGCTGATTAATTTGGTATGTAACATGCCATAATTCTTTTCATTAGATATTTGACAAAAAAAAGTTCTGAATTAAAAAGTTTTTTCGCTGAGCATAGGGAGAAAATAAGCATGGCCTCTGGGTGGAAACCAGTGTTTCAGGCTGGACACTAAAAGGGTTAAATAATGTAACGGCTGATAAAAAATTTTATCTTGAATTAAAAAAAAATTTGGTATTGAATGTTTTGTGAATAAGATAATTTCTAAATGCATTTTAAGTACCAATAGTTATAGTTACCAGAAATAAAATATACACCATTAAAATACAAATAGTGCAAATATGCTATTTGGTCTTGGGTACCTTTCACTTTCATAATGGCATAAATTTTGAATGGGCTCGTCCATTCAATGCTATTCCTTGCTCTTCACTACCTACATTTTGGTCGAGACACTTAAGAAAACAATCCAGATTAAAATCACATCAGATGCAGTTTAAACAGAAACCAATATATCTGTATTAACTCCAGATGGATATTATTGCAACTCGACAGTTTTGCACGCAAAAAGTCCTATAGGGTAGTAGAGTGCTCTACACTGCATTGTCAAATTAAAAACAAAAGTTGAGTTTAAAGAAATGACTAGTGAAGATGTTACTCTTAATGATAAATCAATAAGTACAAATGTTAATATTTTTAAAAGCCTTGCTGAGCAAACAGTTGTATCCAATATCAGTTAAGTCTCCCAAACACTAGGTACGCCATGGATGCCCAGTAAAAACATCCATGGCGTATCTAGTGCTTGAACCCAGTTCCCTTAAATCAGTAGCAAAACATGCTAACCACTTGGCCAAGTGACTGCTAATATACTTCATTCAGAGTTGTATATACTGTGATTATATAATTATTTTTGTCTTATTAATTAAACATGAATTGTGAGTTGATTCCCTTTAGCTTCGCCTGATTGGGAAAATCCCTATTATGGCCACATAAGGGAAGATATTAAGTTTCTTCTGAAATTAGATTTTTTCAAATTAACTATAAAACGAAAAAAAAAGTTCAGAAGAAAACAGTTTACAAGTTAACTTGAAAGACCATTTGCATCTAGCAAAAATGAATGCTTAAGAGATTTGTTTTCCATTTAGGTGCTTTAGGGCCTTCCAAGGTTGGATTTAAAATCAAAGATGCAGAAGAGAATCTTCTCTTGGGGTGCCTTGCCACTCGGCAAGAACAAATTTTCGAAGACTGCATTTTCTGGAGTCTAGTCAAGTCACTTCCTCTTTGCTAGTCATCGTGTGACTGGAGCTGGAATAGGTTCTATTCTCACTTTTTTTTAACTTTAGCTGTTCTATTTGATGATAAGGAGATTGATTATTTTCACAAAGGAAGGCATCCCATAATAGCTTATGCGAGTAATGTTTTGGTATGATTTTAGTGTATTATAATTACTGTTTACGCTATGTAAGCAATGTTTTTCTGATATCCTGTGCTGAATATCAAACGAAATAAATTTATAAATATTTATGTTGCATACTACATTGCGTGGCACCTAGCAAGCCATACTACGTTGCATGTATATGCCTGTAGTGTAACAAATTATATGCAACACATTAGGCAGTTGGTGTGGACCTTTAGAAAATTTTTAAAAAGGAAATAGATTACCTATATTATATGCATATTACAGTAATCTTATTTAAAATTTTATGAAAATAGTGTCCTTTGATCATCATCATCATCAAGCAGCCATGGGCTACGGAGGTCCAACCAGACCGTGCAATTTAGTTCTCCAAGCACGTCTATCCTGAGCTGCATCTGGCCACTGCACACCAATTCTAACAAAGTCCTGTTTGACATTATCTGACCACTGCATCCTAGGTCTCCCCCTCTTTCTGAGGCCTTTAGGCACACTGTTCATAACCCTATTCGCCAATTAATCTATACGGGCAACATGGCCAAACCAACGGAGTCTCTCTCTGCATGTGATAATAGAAAAGTGAAAGAGATTCTGCAGTACCTACTCTCGTGATTTTGTTGCACTTTTCAGCTCCAAGTAGGACTTGTGTTCTATCTTGGCGTTCCCACTTGTGCAAGATTAACAGCTGTGTTGCTATATTCCAGTTCTTTGCATTTGATCTGTAATACGAAACATATCGACATTTAGTGCCTGTCTTGCATCGATTACTTTTTGTGATAATAAAAAAGTAAGAGATATTAACCTTAGAACCAAACTATTATACAGTCTAATTTTAGTCTTTAAGTGTATATGCCTATTTCTCCACACTCTCCATAGGTTCTTAAAAGTCCAGGCAGCAATCCCTATTCGTCTGTTAATCTCATGCCGCACATCACCATTATCTGTTACATAGCTCCCAAGATAATTAAGCTGACACCTGCTCAAGACTGCAACCATTCAGATTAACTGAATCACAGCCTGCCTGACCAATTTTCATCACTTTAGTTTTCTGTTTATAACCAAACCTACTCTACTGCCAGTCTCATCAACAGCTCGAATGAAAGAGTTCATATCATCAGCATAATCTAAATCAGAAATTTTCGTATCTCCAGTCCATTTAAGGCCAAGATCTTTCCCTTGAAGTGAATTTCACATAACATAATCATTAACCAGGCTAAACAGAAAAGGAGACAAAATGCACCCTTGTTGAACACCAGGCGTAATGCTAAACCAATTGCTACAAGCCTTACCAACTCTCACGCACGATTCAGTGTTATTATAGAGAGCTTTCATTATGTTAACTAACTTGTCTGGTATACCGTATGATCTCGCGATCAACCACAAATTATGACGATCAACAGAGTTGAAAGCCTTTTTGAAATCAAAGCTAGCAACCAAAGGTTTCTGAAACTCTAAACATTTCTCAAGAATCTGCCTAAGTGAAAATATCCGATCCACACATCCCCTACCACTTCTGAATCCACATTGCTCATCATGCAATTGACTGTCAACCAGATTCTTAATTCTATTAAGCACAATCATGGAAAGAACTTTACCTGGAACAGAGAGTAGGCTTGATACCCTTATAGTTATCACAAGAACTGCAATCACGTTTTTTGAAAATAGGGATAATAGCTCTGGCCATGCCTTTATCATAAAAGTTATTCAAAATTTCAGTCATCCAAGTGGTCACCGAAACATTCCCAGCTCTGAGCATTTTTGTAGTAACTTCATATATCCCTGGGGATTTATGAAGTTTAGGTTTAGAAACAGCCAAAATAACTTCATATTGTGTTATAGGGAAAACATTAAAGCCACCAATGCATCTATCATCATTGCAGACAATGGGAATAGAACTAACTACATTGTTTAGAATATCACTGAAATGCTCAGCCCACCTAGCCATGACAGAATCCTCCCCTTCTATAACCTTCCCATGTTTATCCTTCAATCCCTGTATACCTGTCTGTTTTCTACCACACAAAACATTAACTATCTGGTACAGCTAACTGATCTTTTACACATTTATTAAGTTCTCTGTAATGCTTTCTATTAGACTAGTAGGGTATTGATTAAGGACATTCCTGCAGTTCTTTCTTTCTGAAATAAGCTCAAGAGCCTTATCACTCAGATAATTCTGCCTCTGCTCCTTTTTTTCCTAAAAGAGTACTGTTAGTGTCCAAAAAAGCCTGTTTAAAATGATCGCATTCTTCCTCAACTTCAGTAGTAAGCATACCGTGACTGTCATAATGACTAACCTATCATGGTGAGCTTCAGTATTAAAAGTAAATTTTTTAACCCTAGCACAGCACTTTTTAAGTTTAAGTTGCAACACACTTTTAACAAGGTAATGGTCAGATCCAATTTCAGCTCCCCTATATGCCCTGGTATTCCTAACAGAACTAGCCCATTTGCTGTTAATTAATATACAATCAATCATATTCTTATGCAGCCCATCAGGTGAAACCCATGTGTACTTATGTATGCCGCGGTGTTTGTAATAAGTGTTAGTTATTCTGAATCTGTTCAGTTTACTTACCTGTAGATGTTGCCCATTGCCATTGCAGCTACCAATACCAAAAGGGCCTATTACTCCTCCCCAAAGGGCAGAGTCAGTACCAACTTTGGCATTGAAGTCACCAAGAACAAGGGTAATATCTCCTTTCTTGACAGAATTCAAAATATCCTGAAGTTGTTCATAAAACCTATCCTTCTCATCCTCATCGGCATCCTCAGTGGGAGCATAACAGCAGATAACATTCAAGTCTATAACGCTTGTCTGAAATTTTGCTGTAAGAAACCTTTCATTAATGCACTCATATCCTAGAAGAGCATCACTAGCGTGTCTGCTGAGAAGCAGACCTACGCCTTGGTGATGCTTATTGTCGTCCCTCCCTGAAAAGAGAAATTTAAGATTATTTTTAAGAATCTGACCTTTATCTGTCCATCTGGTCTCTTGCAAGCCGAGAATATCTAAATTATAATGGTGGAATTCTTGTGTGAGGACATCAAGAGAAAAAGCTCTGTGCAGAGTCCTCACATTCCAACTACCTATGGAGAGAAAATGGTTAGTGGGATGTTTAAAGAAACTATGTTTATTGAGAGAGGGAATGCCGACAATATCAAACAGCCCCCTAATCGCAGACATGGGGCAAAGACCCGTTCCCCACCACTAAAGGCTGAAGCCATCTACACTGGAAGACTTCCTCCAATGTAGAATTTGACGATGCCAATAGAAGCAATGAGTTCAGGTGCCTGCGATGACCTCTGCTCAGGATTATCCACCTGCTGATAAACATGTCCTGTGAATCTATTCACTTGGGCTGTCAACCCACAAACAGAAAACGCTGGAAGATTTTCCCTCCACAGAAGCTCACCAGTGCAGCAAAATCAGGATCCATAATCAAGCTCAGTGCCATATATCTGTCCAGTCCAGTGGGTTTATGTGGTCAGCACCAGGACCCTGTGTGGTTGACCACTCCTCAGCATTGTAGACAAAAATGAGTAACCAGAGTTGTCCAGATCCGTAGACCACACTAATCTGGCAGCCCTCCCCTTTCTTTCACTTCCACAAGAGAGTATCTCTTTTGAAAGGTACTAATGGTCTGCACCACGAGAAACCACTTCAAATGATGTTCAGTCATTGCTGTTAGTGCAATATCTCTTGATCTACCATTAAAATTCTACATAAATACGTCACTTGCAATATTCCTTTAAATTTTGCAGAATTAACATTGTCTAAACATGAAAACTACTGAGGATTTGAAAATGTGAAATATGAATCATTTCATCAGTAACTATGCAACAATTTTTTCAAATAGTCTTTTGAAGCAAAAGGTTCTCCCTCCCCCCACTAACTTGAGATAATGTAGATAATCAACTCGTGGCATTCATATTCCACCACCAAAATTCATCAGTCTTATCAAACCCTAAAGGAATTTTTAATTACTTTTACAAACTGAAAACATTAGCTTTTGGGAAATGAACTAAGCACAATTCTAAATGCATCTTGCCTTATTGTTAGTACTAGTCTTCCATTCCAGCTGCAGAAATTGATTCCCACAATTTCTTTTGTATTAAATCACCAAAATAGCTTTTAATTCGGCAGGTGTAACAGTGTCAGTCTCTTGAATATTTAGGTGTTTTTTCACATTTAATCCTTATCTTTTTTCTATCATTAAAAGTCTTGACATGTTTTTATTACTATGTCTATTAGCCAAGGCAAGTAATATTAACTGTTTGTGAAAGAGCAAACTTCTTTTCTTGGACATGTTTGCTATTGAATGAAAAAAAATGTTAGAAAGCACGGTGGTAGATCGTAGACAATAAAGCACACTTCCATTTGCAGCAAGAACCAATGAGCTTCTTTGTTGTAGACCTTGCATTTAGTGTAAAGGCCACCACCTGTTTGCAGAGCAGCAAGTGATGTCACAGTGCATTTGTGACGTGTCAAATGATAAGTGGGAAGGCACCCTTACTCTTAGTGTTGTTTTAACATGCATTTTCCTAGACCATAGACATAAAATGCTAAATTCAGATTCTGTTGCATTTTCATGTTTATAAAAAATTTCCAGTAATGGATTGGAGACAAGGTGTTAAAATTTTGACTCAGTTGTTTGCTTACTGCAATCAATCCTGCGTACATTTTGTCTGAATGTGGCTAGCTAAGAGTTCAAAGCATGTTTTTTTAAAATACTGGTAGTGCTATATCCATCAATACTGGTAGTGCATATCCATCAATTTTGCCCACAGTCATCAACTGATGATTGCTAGATGTAATCTTCAAAAACTACAGCTATTTATTCCTTTGTTGACTTTTTAAACTTATGAAGTCATCATAATCATAAAATGGCAAACTTTATAGGACGTCAGAGAAACTAACGATAGTCCTGATATAGTTGAACAAAAAGTTTTTAGTTTAATGGGTCTGCTCTTGGAATTAAAATGGATGTAATTGCATAATTTTGTGTAACAGTAACCTTGCTATTAATCCTCCAGTGGAATAATAAACAAGGACCCAGATCAGTTTTATGATTTATGAATGATAAAAGAATACTGAGAAAGGCAAGATGCATCACATTACCATTAAATAATAAAAAAATAAATACCCCCTCAAGCAGCTGCTTGCCACAGAGATTTGACAGGAGGATGGCAGGCCCTCAGCAGAAAAACGACACAAATAGCCATGCCTTACCCGGGGTTCGAACCCAAGTCCCTTAGATCAGTAGCCAAGTGCGCTAACCACTCAGCCATGGGACGGCATTACTGGTAATTTAATAAATTATTTTCATTTCAGTCCCCCACTGTGCAGTTGGATGGTTAACATAGGGAATGCATTTGCTGTTGAAATGCAACAAATTGAAAAAAAACTTTTAGGATCCTAAAAAATTGTGCTGATTGTCAGGGCTTTGGAGTCCATGTATGTTTATGGGATGCTTATTATTGTAAAGTGTTTGTATTTGCAGTATTTAGAATGGCTTTTGCATTCATAATTTATTAAAGCATCCTTTAAATGTTCATCTACAAAAAAATTGCAATAAGTAGAATGGTAAACTGATATACATCAGTGCATATGTTGTGGCTTACCTCCAGGTTGAAAGCAATGTAAAAATGTATTTAACTCCAATGTGAGTAGCTAAGAACAAAAAAGCACATGATTTTTCAAAATGTGCTAATGTCATCATGTCTCACCTCTTACCAATTTCTGAGCTGAGAAAGTAATGTTTTAACATCACAAGTCTATTTCTTGAAAGTAATGCAGCAATGATGAAGTCTGTTCCCTGAAAAGAAAATGTTGATATTGTAGAGGCTGTTGCTGAGCTGCTTATTGTGTGCACCTCATGGTTACAAAATGGTGTGAAGTATAAAAAAAACAGTATCGCCCAATTACGGAATCATTCCCTTAGATAATGAAGGCCACTATAATCCCAGGTCGTCTCCTTCGGGGAAGAAGTTTTCAGGTGAATTCCAATGACAGCTCATGTTTATTAAAAACGGTAACATTAAATGAGAAAAAATAATTAAAAGTACTTGGTGGGAAACAGTTAATTTCCACAACCAAATATTTATCTTAGAACTTAAGATTAAAATGCAACTAAATGATCTATGGAATGCCTTTTTTAAATCTTAAACATAAAATTTAAGGTTAGCTACCTTTAAATCTAAGGGTAAGCATACCGAGTTATCCTTATTTTGTCTGACAGCGGTATGCTTATGTCGAACCGGGTCTGAAAAGGGGAATAGTAGTACATGCAATAAAAAAAACTTTGCTAGACTTTGGGTTAATAAAACCTGGCTGTAGAAACGGAACACTGAAGAATTCCCTAAGGTTTCATAAAATTTTATTTTGAAACTTTTCATCAATGTGTTATTCAGTGTTAATAGCCTGTTTTCATAGAAGAATCTGCACAGTTGTGTCAAAAGCTTGAGTGGAAGAACACATGAGAGAAAACCCTGGTATGCATAATATAATAAATAGTATAGAAAATTTTCCCATTTCACTTAACTATTACAAAACTTCTGAATTAAAGCATTTCAGCTGGTGTTCATATATTAAGATTATTTTAAAACAGAAATCTTGGAGTACATGGTTTTCTAAAAAATATTGGTACTAATATCAGAGTAATTTCTCCCTTTGCTCACTCCCATATGAATTTATATATTCAATTGTGGTTTTTTTTTTTAAAGGGAAAAAATAATAACTGCAGTAAAAAAACTTTGCTGGACACTGGACTAGTAAAACCTGGCTGCAGTAACAAACCTGTGTCAAGTTAACGGGGAATGGTTTCTTAGATTTTAACTTTTGTAGATGTTTCGGTTATGGTGATAGTTTCAATGTTTCAAAGTAATATTGGCAGTAATTTAACCTTGGCTACTAAAGTTCATAGAAAATTTGCAAAAACAGCAAGATTCTTAACTAAATCATATTGAAATTAAGTTGGAACATTGATTCTTTTAAACCTTTCGGTGGTTAGTGCACTTGGCTGCTGACCAAAGCAACCTTACCCGGTTAAAGTCCTGGGTAAGGCATGGATGTTTGTGATGCTTCTATGCTGAGGTTCCACCATCTTCCCAGACTTTGGTCACAAGCAGCTGCTTAATTGGGTATTTGATTCTTTTATTGAAGTTAAGTTACATGACATTGTTTTCAGTGGTATCAAAAATTTCATTATGCACCATCATTTAATCATGCTCCTGTTGGACAGCAATGACCCTACAAAACAGGAAAAAAAACCTTTAATTGCATTAAAAATGAAAATCTGGGGACAATCAACTGAAAAGAACACTTATGATCAATGTGTAGTCACAATCACAGGTTGTGAACACCCCTGATTTATATTCTGTTCTTTGACAGTTTATTCTCAACAGGAATCGTACACATGAAGCTTTAGTAATTAATTCCACTTTAATGTGACATAAAACCAAACTACTGGGTTTTCTCCACAGTTGCCTTTGATATTGTAGAAGAAATAACTCATTATCAGGTGTTTCATTATATGACATTGATCATTCATGCAAAAACTTCGCATGACACACTTCCTGTTGAGAGTTTAAAAATAGTTTCACTGGTGTTAATTGCAAATTGAAAAGTTTTTAAGTGATTTCATTTTACTGGTGTTTGAGACTAAGATCTTTAGTAAGCAACTATGCTTGTTAAAGCCAAATGTCTCAAAGATTAATAACTGACATATATCCCCAGTTTCCTTGTATGTTAAAGCTGGGTTTGCAGGTCAGTAATAGTTTTATATTAAACATGAAATGTATAATTCTGTTATTTGGGGAATGAGAAACTGGCATGGGCTGTATTGGTTGACTCTGGTTATGTATAATTTATGGAGAGCACCATGGTGTCAATTCCAATTATTTATATTTTTCCTATACAAGTTCAGATCTCATCCTCTGCTTAGTTACATTTATTACTAACCACACATATGGTTTGAGATAAGCTGGAATTTGGTTTACCTGTTCTCAATGTCTACTAGCTTTGAAATCTGAAAGATGTCTAATTTTATTTTAGCCCATGTTATGTGGCAGGCATTAGTAGATTTAAGCAAGAATATTAACTTATCACCTCTGCTTGTTTCCAAACTTTGCATTTCTTACTAATGGGTGACTGAAAAATGAAAATATGATTAACACTGTACAACTCAAAAACAATTCTCATTTATCCCTTAAAATGAAAGTTGGAATTTCTCATCCCTAAGGTTTAAGAAGCAAATCGCTCAGCGAAGAAATAAATTTATTTGTTATAAACACTGTAAAATAAATAGGAACTGGTCAATTTTTAACTTATAGTAATTTAATAACAAACAAATTAAACTTCTGTTATCTATTTGTTCTTGATCAACGCATTCTACCACCAGAATTTCTAGCATAAATATATCATTCTTAATATTAAAGTTTTACTTTCGGAATATAAGTTAGCACCCTGACTACTGATCTAAGGGACCTGGGTTCGAGCCCCTGGGTAAGGCATGGATGTATGTCATTTATCTGCTGAGGTCCTGCCATCCTCTCAGACCTGCTGTGGTATGGTATATAAACTGACAGACTTTTCTTACGTTTTTTATTATAAAATTAAAAAAAGCAACATGAAACTAGTGGGATATCAAAAACTTGCTGAAAATCGCATAATCATTAAATCTTATGTTGTAAACACATTAACTTGACGATTTTGTGGGCCGTTTGCAGGCCAGGGGTTGGACACGCCTGGTGTAGAGGAAAGTACTTTGAAAGAGACCGATGCTGACAGCTGCTTATCAAACAGCCCAGTGCTAGGTTCTATAGACATTGGACTGCAGAAGGCTGGAAAACCATCTGGTCAGATGAGGTGCATTTCTATCTAGTCCAATGATGCAAGCAAGGGTGCATGATAGGAGTAATTAAGCCTTGCATCTGGACTGTCCTGGGTATTTCTCAAAACTGGAGGTGGTTCTGGGGCCACTTTATGTACCGTGAGGTAGACACATTGAAGTATCAACCCTTTTTAATTCAGGAAAGCTTATATACATATTCTGGATGTTGCATTTTGTGCTTCACGTGAAGAACAAACTCAACATTCACTTTGGTATTCCAATGTATAACCAGGGCCAAAACTGATCGACATGAGGTAGCATTGGGACACTTTGTTGGCCTAAAGTCACTGGATGTAAATCCCATTGAAAATCTGTGGTACTATCTGCAATAGAGGGTGAAAGCCAAAATAGGTATCAACGAAATCTAGGTGAACTGCATGTGCTAATGTTGGAGGAGTGGACTAGAATTGCTGTAATTATATCCAACAACTGGTGGAGTCCATACTTAACAGGATTGTTGCTGTAATTCATGCAAAGGGAGGGGTTACACAGTATTAAGTGAGGAATTACATGTGACTAATTTTTTGTCCAGTGAGCTTATAATACAAATGTTTTTTCATATTTCATTTATCTGTATAGTTTATAATTGCTCTATTTTGTGAACACACTAATAAAAGAAATGTGCCTACTGTTATGTTTCTTTTTTCTGCCAAACTCGTACCACTGGTGTGAATATGCATTTCATATACTGATGCCTGTAATTTATGGAAATTCAAGACAATGATGAAATATTTATCGTTGTAATTGATGTTTTCCTATATCAATATCAGATCTCATCCTCTGACTGCATACATTGCTGATCAGACAGATGATCTGAAATAGTGTCTGAAAAGATTTTGATGCCTTTGTTCATGTTCAAATGTATGTTGAATGTACAGTGCCACCTCAATGTGAAGTGATGGGTATGTTCAGACTATTCAACTCTTTGCATTACTGGATTTCAAATGGAATTTTTTTTTGATACTGAAGTCATTTGTGCAAGATTACATATGGTTAAAATAGTCATCAATCTTCATATTCTTTTTATATGGTCACTCAACTGACAAAACTTAACCTTTCCAATGTCCACGTCGTCTGTACACGTTCGGAGAATCCGAAAAAATATGCGGACGACGTATACGCTCATTTTTAGTACAGCAAAAAAATATTTTTAAAAAATAAAAATTGCCGTTGTAATTTTTTGAAATATATATCTTATAAAAATATATAATTCAGGCTTGAAAAATAATATTTTGTTTTTTAATTTGCATATTTTATTAAATACAATATAAATAATTTTATAAAGTCATCTGATTGCCATTTCTTAGAAGCACTAAACGGTATTGCCGATTTGCTTGTTAATGTTCTTATTTGCTGAAGCAACCTTGTGATTGAAGCTCACAAGTTTGAGCTATTATCAACAAATTTTTCCATAAATTTTTGAAAATCAAAAAAATTAACAAAAAAAGCTATTTTTAAAAAATGATAGATTTTGGAAGTAATTACAAAATACGGCTGGTTAAAAGTTGTTGCAGATATTTTAACACTCCATTAGGTTATATGTAATTTTTATTTTTTTTTTGGTAAAAAAAATTAGCTTGTACGATTTTCTGGAATTGTGAATGTCTTGTATATGAAAGCAAAATAGACTTCCGTTGCTACGGAAATTGGCCACCATTTGGGAGGGCAATTCGTGAAGGGCTGGTTTTCTATTTCATAACCAGTTCAGAAGATTCTGTAAATGTGAGAAGACCAAATCACATTGTATAACACTGGCGTATTTGAAATATATGTATCACATATTTTAAACGAGATGAGAAGAATTGTTAAAAGAAACAATCATATTTCTGGTTGAATATTATATTGGGAGGAAATTTCCTTTTATAAATATATAATTATTTTTATTCAGCAGTTTTCCAAAATGAAGCCTTGTATAGTGAATTTTTTTTTAACCATATCAATTGAAAAAGGCTTATTAAAATGAATATGCTTGCAAATTTCTTAATATTATTTAGTTTAATAAAATTCGCAATTAAATTCTATTTAATTTGATATATAACATGACCAATTTCCGTTGGTTGGTTACTTTTCAAAAATTCTAAAAGTTGGCTTGTTTATCTGATTGCACAGTTGGCTCAAAGTATGGTACCGAGAAAAAAAATTACAAAATGAGAAAAATACTTAAAGCCCAAAAAGTAATTTTTTTTGTTATTCACGAATATATAGTCATTCTATTCATGTGCATTGTAATCATTTCTGTCTATTAGTTTTTATTTGTGTTGCCAAATGACTAAAAAAAGTCCTATTAAAATGAAACATATGGTCTTTTTTGTTAAATATAATTTTAGAAAATCCAGAATGAAATGATTAATTTGGCAAGCAACATGCCATAATTCCTTTCATTAGTTATTTGACCAAAAAGTTCTAAAGTTAGGTTTTTTTGGCTGAGCATAGGCAGAAAATGGCTTGGCCCCTGGATAGAAACCAGTTTTTCAGGCTGGACACTGGAAGGGTTAATAATACAATGGGTAACTGGATATGGCATCTTTGTTACTTGCTAATTTTTCGTGTCTTCTTTTTTTTTCATCTGATTACATGCTGTATTTGTTTTGTTGCAAAACGCTTTCAATAATTTGATCATTCAACATTTGCACGATTCAAATTTGTATTCAGAGGCAGTGAGTCATAATCTTCCTCAAAATATTCATCACTTATTTTCTATTGAGACTTCGGTGTAGTGTATGTCATGCTTTGAATAGGCAGGTTCCATTTTTCAAGTTTACAGCATGCAGTAAAAGTTCCTTGTGATATTGTAATTAATTATATTACATCTTGGTCCATTGGTTCAAGCAGCAGTGTACAGTTTGGTGGTAGAAACAATTATTATTCAATCATCACTTGGGTAACCTTGTATTACCTAAAATGCGCAAATCAGAATAAGTATATGATCTATGCTATTTCGTAATTTTTATAGGTAATGGGGAGATATGTATTTTTGAATACTCATAGGTGTCATCCATTATTTTAGACTAAGCTGAACTATGAGTGCGATTGGACTAGAATTGATGTAAACTGCATTAGTTTCCATAAATTAAGAGGGGGGGGGATAGTCGCGACCAAAAATTGTGCAATCCCAACAAACTTGTTCGTGTAACCGGTAAAGTAATGCTAGGTGAGCATATTTTGTGCAAATTAGTCTAGGTTGCGTCAATTTGCATAATCGGATAGCGGCATAAAAGCTGGTGTTTTCGATTATTGTTTTGTGTTGTAAATGTGAGTAAAAAATTTAAATCATTCATATGGTTTTTTATCGTAATTTTTCTAGTTTTCCTTTATTTACGGAAACCAGTGGAGTCAATACCTAACAGGATATTTAAGTGAGAAATTAGAAGTGAATTGTTTTTTGTCCAGTGAGCTTGAGATAATACCAATATGTTTATCCATATAGTTTAGAATTGCTCTATTTTGTGAACACTAATAAAAGAAATGTGCCTATTGTCATGTTTTTTTTTCTGCCTGATTCATACCATTGGTGTGAAATAATGCATATATTTTGTATTCTGATGTCTGTAATTTATGGAAATTCAAGGCAATGATAAAGTATATTTATCATTGTAATTGATATTCTCCTATATCAATATCAGATCTCATCCTCTGACTGCAAACATTGCTGAACGGACAGATGGTCTGAAATAAGTGTCTGAAAAGGTAATGATGTCTTTGTCCATACTTTATCAAATGCATGTTGATTCATTGCATACCCTGTGCACATTAAACAACACTTGATGGGAACACCCCCAAAAGCTGGCCAGTGGGTTCCTTCCCTCAACCCTCTCTGAGCCTTTGGAGTCCTTGTGACCTGGAGGAGGTAAGACAACCCAACATAGCTCTCTGGGACAGCTTGGAAATTTATCTGCAAAACTGCCTTTTCTCAGTAGGGTACACTGATGGGTACCTGTCAAGGTAGCAGGAAGGATGAATAACTTTTTTTGTTGATGGCAGAATATCCAATAAGATGCCTATTCAAAGCTTCTTAAGTGGGATAATTGCTTGGCCTCTATCCCTGCAAGTATGTCCTATTTTCCTTTGGAGTGAATATGTACTGACCATGTTTGGTGATGAAAATTGGTCAGCAGGCTGTGATTCTGGTGATGTATGGCACAAGAAGGGATTGATGTTGAGACTTGAGAATCTACATAGAGTGGAGAAGTAGGTACCTAAACTCTGAAATTTGATTCTAGGGTTTGCTATGGTAGGGCACATGGATGCTGTATGAGTATTAGGTGGTTCAACTTTGTAAGTAATGATGAGGTTAGACAAAAGAGTTGACAACCTCCTTTGATCAGCATATTATGAAGAAAGGGTTGGTTTGGCCATGTCCATATGCATAATAAGCGAATAGGGTTATGAACAGTGTGCCTGAAGGCCTAAGAAGAGGGGGGGGAGACTTGGGATGTGGTGGGCACACAATGTCAAACAACACCTTGTTAGTATTGATGTGCAGTGTCCACATGCGGCAGATGTAACTCGGGACAGATTGTTTGGAGAACTAAACTGCGTAGTTTGGTTGAACCTCCATAGTCCGTGGTTGCTTTTGAGGAGGATAGAAATGTTAACCGATTTCACTTTTAGAAGGTTGGCAGCTCAGATATTAGAGTTCGTGCAAAATCATTTTTAACATTTTTTTTTTTGAGGCCACTGAAATTCTGGTTTTCACTTCATGGTGACTAGAAGTATGTTGTGTAACACTGTTCTCAATTACCATGACCTTTTAAAGAACACGCTTCAAAGCCTTGTTGGGAGGCTCCCAACAGCTATTACAGTTCCCCTCCCACCAACCTTCTGAGTCTTCAGGGTCTTTGTGACCTGGTCATTTGGCCCATTGCAAAGAAGTGCTGCTCAGAGCTAAAATAACCCAACCTTGTCAAGTTCACAAAGGTTTTGGCGGCGAAGAGTTCACCCATCACAGATTTCAATGATCACTGGCATAAATGTTAGATATACGTGTCGAATCATCCGAAGTATTTTGGGTCAAAAAATTTTGGTAAGTAGTTTAAAATCCTTCACCATAAGGAGAAAATAAACAAATTGCAATTGTGATTTTAAACTTTTTTTTTCCTTGCTTCTGTGGATTGTTTACCAATGCAGATTATGATATTGTAATTTGCAGTGGATACGATCCTACATAAATATCCACCTAATGGCTTTCTCAGGTCCATTTTAGGTGGTAACAGGGCATGTTAATGTCATAGTAGCTAGATTTAAGGTCTTCAGATATTACTCTTCATTCTTCCTTTCATAGTTGACACTGGATTAAGGATATTTAACCCTCAATTATTCAGGTGGAGGTCAAAATGTTATTGTCTCATAAGAAGTTAACAAAAATAATTCATTTTTAATTTAACCTGTTAGGTAAGAAAGCAGTTAAAAAGTTCATTAAGTGGTTTAATCCTTTGCTTCAGTGCATTCAGTACAATTCTTTTCGGATATGCAAATGAAAGTTAACCTGTGGTCTGTTACTTGACCATTTTGCCTTACTAATTTACAGCTTGTGTTACAGCTAAATATACAAGTTGCATAAAGGTGAGGTTAAAACCATATGCTTTTGCTACTTCAGCTTTATAATTGCACCTAAAAGCTGATCAGATTGCTTGAAAACGTTTTATTTAATATATAGTATATCCAAGAGGGAGAATGGACACTAATATCTTTTTCTAGGGCATGGTAATACAGATGACTAAAAACAGCTTCAAACTTCATTCTTATTGCGGTATTTCATATGTGAGTGTGAAGATTCCTTCCCTACTTGTCCTGGGAGCAGAAATCCTTTGCAAATGTGTGGTTCTGCAGTCAGCTACCTTGAAAGCTATGAAAGAACTGTTATAGAAAATAAAAGAAAATTAGGCCTTTAATATCTGGTTTCTAAGTATAGACTCACTGTGGTGGACCCTTATGAGATAGACAGAAATGTGATGTACACCAAAAGATGCGTCATTTTGCCTAGCAATAGTGCCAATTTTACTGGTTTGATCAGCTATTTCACTTCTTATATCAGATAAGTTATACTGTAACTGATATAGTATATACTTAATTGTTTGATATATGTGCACCAAAGAGCCAAAACGCAATCACTTGTCGATTGAATTGATGTTCTGGGGAATTTGGAGGCCAGGACAATACCTGAAAGTCTTCTTGATGTTCCACAATCCAAGCATTGTGGAATGGTGCATTATTATCCTGCTGAAAGAAGGCTCTACTATAGGTATATACAGTTTCCATGAAAGGATGTACCTGGTCTGCAATGATGATTTTGTAGGTGGTATATATAGTTTCCTGCATATGAATGACTGGACCAGTTTGTTTTCATTCCACAGTGCATCCTGGTGCCAACACTTCCCCAGGTAAATGGGGCAACAGGATACGAGATTCATCAAACCAGACGACCTTCTTACAATCATTCAAGGTCCAATTTTTGATGCTCATGAGCGCATTATAGGTGCTTTAGGTGGTGAAGCAAGGTTAGCATGGGCACTCAGAGCGGCATGTGGCTATGCATCTCCATTTTCAGCAGGGTTCGATGTACTGTGTTGATATTGCTCCCATCACTAGCATTCAAATTACGTCGATTAAGTTGTGCCACAGTATCCCTTCTATTGGTTCATACCATACGCTAGCATTAATGACACTAAAGTTTCTGGTATCCGTGTTAATTTTGAGATTTTTTTGAAGGCATTCAATTGACAAGATCAATGTTATGGAAAAGGATGACAATGTTGGGAATTCCAAACTATTTGGTTCAGCTCTTAAAGAAATGTTATGCCCCTAATAAATACTCATATATAAGAACTTAATAAAATTCAATCGGACAAAGTAATTAGCAATCACGAAGAGTCGAGTTTTTCCAGCTTCGAAGAAATATACCAGTTTGGAGTTGAATCTTTCCTGAGATTCAGTTCTTATAATACTGTATTAGCCGTACAGACTTTTATTAACTCTATAGAGGTGATACAGAATTTTCAGTTTGGTTCAAATACAATTAATCTGGTGTCAGAAATAAATGCCTTGGAATGTTATTTAAAACAGGAGCACATTCTTAAAACGAGGCTTTAAAGATGTATGGAAATTGTTAAAAATAAAGCAATGTGCTCCTGCAATCGTTTTGAATACTTTGGAAAAGTGTTACAATACGAGCCTTGACATATGCTAATGCAGTTTTAGTACTAAGCCAGGAGCTTGCAAATTCTTTTGAGGCAACTCAAAAGCATATTGGTGGATTTGCCATAAATTCAAGTTTCTTGGTACTTAATTGTGTTGTGTTATTCAAAGGGTGATTGGCTGGAGCACCTTTTTGAACACCGGGAAGCAGAAAGTAAATTGCTGTTCTATGAGAGTTGTTCTAACTTAGGAGAAATGCTAGTCAAGAAGGTCGGAATATGCGAAATTTACCTATTTTGATAATACCCCAGGCAGCTACCTTCTATGTAAAGCCGTAGCATTAGAAATCTTCGTTTTGGCAAATTCCTTCGGATCTCAGTTTTGTATGTGGTTTGGTTGTAGTCTCTGTTGAGCATATTACTGTGCTCAGAGGTGAAACAAACCAAATTCTTTGCGACAAAAATGGCTGCTACAATAGTATATTTCTTCAACTTACAGGATATCAAATGAGGCATCTTTTCCTGTCTTGTTGTACGGTGGAGGGCTTCAAAGCTCTGCCGACCGTTGAATTTGTGCATTCATCCCAATGAGTGCAAATCTACGGACGTCAAGAACTTTTTTGTCCTCCGTAAAGTCGTTTCACGATATCTAGCTGTATTAGATTTAAAAAACAATGTCGTTTTTACAACTTACCACGATCTAAGCATATTGCCTCTTGTGCAATATCCTGATTCGATCTATTCCAAGATAAGAAAATATATTACCAGCTCTAAACCCTGCTGACGGGGTGGCACGGACGAGTTGCTTTCAGATGTTACTCTTCGTGAGATTTTTTTTTTTTTTTTTAATTTGCTACAGTTGGATATCGAGAAAGATTAAAATTTCATATAAGTATAGCTGTTGTTGAAATTGTTACTAATTCATTTTGCTAATGAATTATTAGTTAACTTCTGGGTCAGCTTTACAAATTACATGTTATATTTAAATAAAATATTATTTTAAGGATAGCTTCCAAAAATTTGTTCAATCTCTTAATTTTTACCACAGCTAATTCTGGAAAAATGGTGAAAGAACATTGGGATATTTACAAGACTGTTTGATTGACCCTTTGCTAATGGAGTTTTGAATGATGCTTCATGTAATAGGGTTGGTTTAACAGTTAAGCTTGCTTCCAATGTTTAAATTTTCGAAGAAAGAAGGTGAAAGCCCTGCAGAAATTAAACGACATTTAGATGCTATAGACGGTTAAATGGACTAAGGAAAACTGCTTAGGGAGAGATTCGATTGAAGATTAACCTCGTCAAGGCATACCTGCAGAAACACTCCGGAAACAATTACTCTGGTTCAGGAAGAGATGCTAAAGGATAGTTCAAGACGGGTCCCAAAACTAGAGTGCTGTCCAAAAACGACAGCGTGGAATGTTGTACTGAATTTTTAGCACTGTGAGGGGTCAAGATTAAAGTGATGATTCAATTATCGCTGTAGATGAAAATATTGTTCTGTACCATGATCCCCTGTCTAAACGGGAATTATGGAGTGGCGGCATCCTGGATCCCCACGGCCAAAAAAAACATGGCGCCAGAGCACATTTCAGTTACTGCGAAGGATGCTTATTCAGCAATGTGGTTTCCAGGAATTTAATCACCCACCTTACAGCCTCGACCTAACCAATAGCGACTTATTTTTTGTTTTAAAAATTGAAGTCTGATCTGCGTGGGAAAAAAATTTACAAGTGATGAAGTCATTTCTGCAGTTTTAGACCATTTTAAGAACAGAAATTCAGATTATTTTTTCAGTGGTATAGAAAAGTTAATTAGCCGTTCTAAAATATGTATTGAAATAAAAGGTGATTATGTTGAAAAATAACCATACCTTACTACGTATATGGAGGTTGTCGACAGCAAGTAAAATGGCAGCCCAGAATGCCTTGCATCAGCTGACTGATCATATGTACCAGAAACTTTTAGGAGCATGGCTTACCATAGTTACGTTTTTTACTTTTAAAGATCTGTTATTGAGAATTTTGATCTGCATAAAACATCGATTCCACTTGGATATATTTTGATTTTTACCATTTTTTTTAATATGAAAAATTTAATTTTATTTTCAGGTGTAACCATTGGGTAAGAATTAAAGTTTAGAGGATGTCCTAGACAAGGGATGGGGAACACGCCAACGACTTTTTTCCGGCACGCAACCCAGGGCTCACCATAAAAATTAAATATCCAACATATTCGCTGAGTTGAATATTTTAATGTAATAGAATACAATTTTATTAAGAAGAGTGATACCAAATAAAAATGCAATAAAGAAATACTCAACTATTTTAGTAATAACTTATTTCCAAGTCATCTATCTCCGCGATATACTGACCTACAAGTTTTGTCCCGTTCAGCTGTTGCATCATTCGCCGGACGTCGCGTGAATCTTTTACCATCATTTTATGTATTTTTTCTTGTTTCGTAAAGAATTTATCGATTTTCTAAAGTGTGTATATATGTAAATTTGGATTGAATTAAATCATGTCATTTAAGTGTGGACTGTAAGTATTTGTCAATTAATGTTTAATTTATTAGATATAGATGCAAATTTTCTTTACATTGCCATAAATGTAAGTTATTGTTAAAGCTATGTGAAATGTATTATCAATAATCAGGATTACGGAGTGTTATCTGCACGTTATTAGATGGAATTCGTACCCTTCTTTCATTTGCATGTGTGTAGGTAGGCTTATAATTGTACTAATTTTTGGTTTGCTTAAACTTGGTAGGTGTATATAGAGAGATTATGATAAGATTTTACGAGTCCAAATTTTAATTTTTGTCAGTGTCCATACGTCTTTATCCACATTTTTACCCCCCCCCCCCCTGATCCGATTTTCATTCAAGTTGGAAGCTGTATGAAGAAAGCAATTATTTTTTTGTATGTACCTTGATGTACAACTTTGGTCATTCAGTTGTAATTTACTTTTTGCCTTTCGCTTTATTCCCTTCTTGACTTCCTTTCTTTCCTCCTTTTTTCTATTCAAATTTATGCTATATATAAATATACCATTATCATATATTTTTGTTTGCTTCCTGCCCTTTACAGATTGTACAGAATGTCAACCACCAGCAAAGAGGCGCACATTCAAAGGAAGAGGATATTAGACAATTTAAAGAATACTGGACTGAAAAATTTGGTATGATTATAAAGCATGCATTTTATGTTCCGAATCAGTTGTTTGTAGGACTTCTGTAAAGAGACATTTTGAAACTGTTCATAAGAACTTGAGCGATAAAAGTGAGCAAGAGCAAAGAGAATTACTTTCTCGTGAAAGACAAAAACCAATCTGATACTTTGATGGAATTTATTTCAGGCAGGCTAGTTCCAACTTAGTTGCCGCTAATTTTGAGGTTTCAAAAGTTATTGCCCAACATGGAAAATTCAGTGATGGGGAGTATATTAAAGAAGCATGGCTACTATGTTCTCCTTTCCTTTTTGACGATCTTTCAGAAAAGGGAAAAATTATTCAGCGCATTAAAGATTTTTCTGTGAGTAGAAAAACAGTTAAGGATACGATACTTAAGTTGAAAAGGAACACAAAGAGTTGAGTGGCACAGTCAAGATAGAGTGGGGATTAAAGTTTATGTAAACACCCTAGAAACTTGTAATTTCTTTTTAAATGAAAAATTTCAGTGAGATTAGCTTGGGGGAAATAAAACATTCTTGAAATTGATCGATTTCCTAGGAAGTTTTTGCTTCCATATCCAAAACCTCATTTATTTTCAAGATACAATACAAAATTTACATATTTTACTTCAGTAGAATTCATTAAATTCTCTTTAACTTGGTTATAACATTACCTATTTCTGTTGAATAATTATTTATCTAAAAGTTGACTTGTTTATTGGATTGTGCAACAAGTCAACTTTTCACAAAATATGTTACGAAAAGAAATATCTAAGCCAAAATTTTTGTAATTCAGAAATAGCCTTTCTACCAATGTGCATTAAAATCATTTCTGTATTAGTTTTTCAAATAAATCTTTTAACTACATGACTAAAAAAAAGCCTTAAATAAAAACAGGTAGTCTTTTCACATTTTTATTTTCAGAAAATTCAGAATTAAATGCTGATTAATTTGGTATGTAACATGCCATAATTCTTTTCATTAGATATTTGACAAAAAATTTTTTTTCAAAAAATTTTTTTCGCTGAGCATAGGGAGAAAATAAGCATGGCCTCTGGGTGGAAACCAGTTTTTCAGGCTGGACACTAAAAGGGTTAAATAATGTAACGGCTGATAAAATATTTTATCTTGAATTAAAAAAAAACAATTTGGTATTGAATGTTTTGTGAATAAGATAATTTCTAAATGTGCTAAATGCATTTTAAATACCAACAAGTTATAGTTACCAGAAATAAAATATACACCATTAAAATACAAATAGTGCAAATATGCGATTTGGTCTTGGGTACCTTTCACTTTCATAATGGCATAAATTTTGAATGGGCTCGTCCATTCAATGCTATTCCTTTCTCTTCACTACCTACATTTTGGTCGAGACACTTAAGAAAACAATCCAGATTAAAATCACATCAGATGCAGTTTAAACAGAAACCAATATATCTGTATTAACTACACAGATGGATATTATTGCAACTCGACAGTTTTGCACGCATAAAGTCATAGGGTAGTAGAGTGCTCTACACTGCATTGTCAAATTAAAAACAAAAGTTGAGTTTAAAGAAATGACTAGTGAAGATGTTACTCTTAATGATAAATCAATAGATACAAATCTTAATATTTTTAAAAGCCTTGCTGAGCAAACAGTTGTATCCGATATCAGTTAGTTTCCCAAACTACTCTTTCCTCTCAAACAGCTGCTTGCTATAGAGGACTGTGACAGTAACCACAGTTTATATGCCATAGGTTTGTGAGGGTGGTGGGAGCTCAGTAAAAACATCCATGGCGTACCTAGTGCTTGAACCCAGTTCCCTTATATCAGTAGCAAAGCATGCTAACCACTTGGCCAAGTGACTGCTAATATACTTCATTCAGAGTTGTATATACTGTGATTATATAATTATTTTTTTCTTATTAATTAAACATGAATTGTGAGTTGATTCCCTTTAGCTTCGCCTGATTGGGAAAATCCCTATTATGGCCACATAAGGGAAGATATTAAGTTTCTTCTGAAATTAGATTTTTTCAAATTAACTATAAAATGAAAAAAAAAGTTCAGAAGAAAACAGTTTACAAGTTAACTTGAAAGACCATTTGCATCTAGCAAAAATGAATGCTTAAGAGATTTGTTTTCCATTTAGGTGCTTTAGGGCCCTCCAAGGTTGGATTTAAAATCAAAGATGCAGAAGAGAACCTTTCTCTTGGGGTGCCTTGCCACTCGGCAAGGACGAATTTTCGAAGACTGCATTTTCTGGAGTCTAGTCTTCCTCTTTGCTAGTCATTGTGCGACTGCAGCTGGAATAGGTTCTATTCTCACTTTTTTTTAACTTTAGCTGTTCTATTTGATGATAAGGAGATTGATTATTTTCACAAAGGAAGGCATTCCATAATAGCTTATGCGAGTAATGTTTTGGTATGATTTTAGTGTATTATAATTACTGTTTACGCTATGTAAGCAATGTTTTTCTGATATCCTGTGCTGAATATCAAACTAAATAAATTTATAAATATTTATGTTGCATACTACATTGCATGGCACCTAGCAAGCCATACTACATTGCATGTATATGCCTGTAGTGTAACAAATTATATGCAACACATTAGGCAGTTGGTATGGACCTTTAGAAAATTTTTAAAAAGGAAATGGCCCGTGTAGTGATTACGGTCCTCAGCCGATAGATGGCATTGCTCAAGTAGCGTGTGACGTCGAAGTGTAAAGTATGATGTTGATTTGTAAAGTATGACGTAAAAACGTAACTGTTGGTTATTGGTGGCCTATGGCTCTTTGATTTGTTTCTTTTGGGTAGGTAATATAGAATCACGTGTTATGTGTGTGATTTGACGAGAGTGTGAAGTTACGTTTGGTTTTTTTCGCCATTTTCGCTTGATGACTTCTTTGGATAACATACCTATATGGTAAGAGGTAAGTTCGTGTGTATTATATATTTAATATGTGGGGGGTTCAGTGATAGGTAGGATAGGAATAATTAATATGTTCTAGCTTTTTTTTAAAAATTGGTTTGGATATGGTTTGTAATTAGTTATTAAAGATATTTAGGGGCCCATGTAGTGGGGGAGTATGCAAGTTTTTGCGTGTGGGATTGAAAATGGCGATAGTAAAGAACATGTATTTTGTTAGAATAGTTTGGGGGTGAATTGAATGTTTTTTTTAGTAGTTACGTGTAGTATGGTAATTATTAATGTATTATAGTGATTTATTAATTTTGTTGTATATTTAGGAGTCTTTTAAATTTAGTTATATGATTTATCGTTAATATGTGGAAGCGTCTGGCGACTTTTTGATGTAGTAATTCTGGGTATTGTAGAATTGTTGGTGTGTGAAAAAACGGCAGTTTTTGATGGAGTCGGGAAAGAATGAAAAATTTAGAAGTGGGGTGAGAGTGGAAGGAGTCGATAGCGTGCCAGGCTTGTAATCTGAAGTTCCAAGGTTCGAGTCCGAGCTATGTCAGCGTTTAGATTTATCTCGGCGTATTTTCAAACTCGGCTCATAGTAGGGGACACTGATGGGCTTGGAAAGGCCGCCGTCCGTCGGTTAGGATGTTAAGCCGTGGCCCTGTATGTGGGAGAGTTATACTCTGTGTACGTTAAAGAACACGTTGGATGCCCTTTACAGGAAGTTACTGTCACCCAACAACTGTTCTAGTGGGTCCCGTACCTTCTGTGAGCCTTCGGGGTTCATGTGATCTCGCCATTTAGCCCATGGTGTGGGAAAAAAGTGGGGGCTCAGAGGTAAAATGACAATGTAATTTAGGGGAGGGTTTTTTGAGCTGTAAGATGTTTTTTTGTCAGATTTTTGTTTTGGGGCTTTTTTTATATAATTCAGTCTGCGGTGCACTGTTTCCGATTCTCGTGTTTTTTGGTTTGTGTTGTCTTGGAGGACATTATTTAGTTTTGGGGCTTTTTTATAATTCGATCGGCGGTGCACTGTTTCCGATTTTCACGTTTTTTTGGTTTGTGTTGTCTTGGAGGACATTATTTAGTTTTGGGGCTTTTTTATAATTCGGTCGGCGGTGTATTGTGTTTTGAAAAGAGGGGAGGGGTAATGGTGGAATTGGTTTACTGTATGTAGGAAGGCAATCGTTTTAGTTTTTGTTGGATTTGGCACTTTTATGAGCTTTTATTCTGTAATTGACGGTTACGAGGTTTTTTTGCGGTAATTTAATATTTTTTACGTTTGTTTGGGTTTGTTACTATGGTTACGGTGCGTTGCGTTTGACGTAAACTCGGGTTTTTCGTTACTATGGTAACGAAAAAAACAATCTTTTTTTTAGAAACCCCTGTTTGGGTTAGGGTCTCGGGAGTTGTGGGAATCAACTAAAAGGGCCGTTGTGTTACGTTACGTCAAAAACAAAATGGCGGCTGAGGACCGTGAACTGTACTACTGCCCTTTGATTTTTCACCATCATCAAGCAGCCATGGGCTACGGAGATCCAATCAGACCGTGCAATTTAGTTCTACAAGCAAGTCTAACCTGAGCTGCTACATCTGCTGCATCTGGCCACTGCACAGCAATTCTAACAAGGTCCTGTTTGACATTGTCTGCTCACTGCATCCTAGGTCTTCCCCTATTTCTGAGGCCTTTAAGCACACTGTTAATAACCCTATTCGCCAATCTATAATTATCTATACGGGCAACATGGCCAAACCAAAGGAGTCTCTCTCTGCATGTGATAATAGAAAAGTGAAAGAGATATTCTGCAGTACCTACTCTCGTGATTTTGTTGCACTTTTCAGCTCCAAGTAGGACTTGTGTTCTATCTTGGCGTTCCCACTTGTGCAAGATTAACAGCTGTGTTGCTATATTCCAGTTCTTTGCATTTGACCTGTAATACGAAACATATCGACATTTAGTGCCTGTCTTGCATCGATTACTTTTTGTGGTAATAGAAAAGTAAGAGATATTAACCTTAGAAAGTACCAAACTATTATACAGTCTAATTTTACTCTTTAAGTGTATATGCCTATTTCTCCACACTCTCCATAGATTCTTAAAAGCCCCGGCAGCAATACCTATTCGTCTGTTAATGGTGATGTGCGGCATGAGATTATCTGTTACATAGCTCCCAAGATAATTAAACTGTGACACCTGCTCAAGACTGCAACCATTCAGATTAACTGAATCACAGCCTGCCTGACCAATTTTCATCACTTTTCTCTCTGTTTATAACCAAACCTACTCTACTACCAGTCTCATCAACAGCTCGAATGAAAGAGTTCATATCATCAGCATAATCTAAATCAGAAATTTTCGTATCTCCAGTCCATTTAAGGCCAAAATCTTTCCCTTCAAGTGAATTTCGCGTAACATAATCAATAACCAAGCTAAAGAGAAAAGGAGACAAAATGCACCCTTGTCTAACACCAGGCGTAATGCTAAACCAATTGCTACAAGCCTTACCAACTCTCACACTCGATTCAGTGTTATTATAGAGCACTTTCATTATGTTAACTAACTTGTCTGGTATACCATGTGATTTCACAATAAACCACAAATTATGACGATCAAGTCGAAAGCCTTTTTGAAATCAACAAAGCTAGCAACCGAAGGTTTCTGAAACTCTAAAACATTTCTCAAGAATCTGCCTAAGTGAAAGTATCTGATCCACACATCCCCTACCACTTCTGAATCCACATTGCTCATCACGCAATTGCCTGTCAACCAGATTCTTAATTCTATTAAGCCCTCCCCTTCCGTTCACTTCCACAAGAGAGTATTTCTTTTGAAAGGTACTAACCGTCTGCACCACGAGAAACCACTTCAAAAGATGTTCAGTCATTGCTGTTAGTGCAATATCTCTTGATCTACCATTAAAATTCTACATAAATACGTCACTTGCAATATTCCTTTAAAATTTTGCAGAATTAACATTGTCTAAACATGAAAACTACTACCTGAGGATTTGAAAATGTGAAATATGAATCATATTTCATCAGTAACTATTCAACAATTTTTTCCAATAGTCTTTTGAAGCAAAAGGTTCTCCCTCCCCCCACTAACTTGAGATAATGTAGATAATCAACTCGTGGCATTCATATTCCACCACTAAAATTCATCAGTCTTATCAAACCCTAAAGGAATTTTTAATTACTTCTACAAACAAAAAATGTTGACTGTCTACAGACAGTCCACAAACTGGAAACATTAGCTATTTTGGAAAATGAACTAAGGACAATTCTAAATGCATCTTGCCTTATTGTTAGTACTAGTCTTCCATTCCAGCTGCAGAAATTGATTCCCACAATTTCTTTTGAATTAAATCACCAAAATATCTTTAAATTCGGCAGGTGTAACAGTGTCAATCTCTTGAATATTTAGGTGTTTTATCATTAAAAATCTTGTGACACGTTTAGTACAATGTTTTTATTACTATGCCTATTAGCCAAGGCAAGTAATATTAACTGTTTGTGAAAGAGCAAACTTCTTTTCCTGAACATGTTTGCTATTAAATGAAAATAAATGTTAGAAAGCACGGTAGATCTTAGACAATAAAGCACACTTCCATTTGCAGCGAGAACCAATGAGCTTCTTTGTTGTAGACCTTGCATTTAGTGTAAAGGCCACCACCTGTTGCAGAGCAGCAAATGATGTCACAGTGCATTTGTGACGTGTCAAACGATAAGTGCGAAGGCACCCTTACTCTTAGTGTTGTGTTTTAACATGCATTTTCCTAGACCATAGACATAAAATGTTAAATTCAGATTCTGTTGCATTTTCATGTTTATAAAAAATTTCCAGTAATGGATTGGAGACTAGGTGTTAAAATTTTGACTCAGTTGTTTGCTTACTGCAATTAATCCTGGGTACATTTTGTCTGAATGTGGCTAGCTAAGAGTTTCAAAGCATGTTTTTTTAAAATACTGGTAGTGCTGACTCATATCCATCAATTTTGCCCACAGCCGTCAACTGGTGATTGCTAGATGTAATCTTCAAAAACTACAGCTATTTATTCCTTTGTTGACTTTTTAAACTTAAGTCATCATAATCATAAAATGGCAAACTTTATAGGACGTCAGAGAAACTAACCATAGTCCTGATATAGTGGAACAAAAAGCCCAAGTCCCTTAGATCAGTAGCCAAGCGCGCTAACCACTCAGCCATGGGATGGCATTACTGGTAATTTAATAAATTATTTTCATTTCGGTCCCCCGCTGTGTAGTTGGATGGTTAACATAGGAAATGCATTTGCTGTTGAAATGCAACAAATTGAAAAAAAAAAACTTTTAGAATCCTAAAAAATTGTGCTGATTGTCAGGGCTTTGGAGTCCATGTATGTTTATGGGATGCTTATTGTTGTAAAGTGTTTGTATTTGCAGTATTTAGAATGGCTTTTGCATTCATAATTTATTAAAGCATCCTTTAAATGTTCATCTACAAAAAACTATTGCAATAAGTAGAATGGGAAACTGATGTACATCAGTGCATATGTTGTGGCTTACCTCCAGGTTGAAAGCAATATAAAAATGTATTTAACTTCCATGTGAGTAGCTTAAGAACAAAAAAGCACATGATTTTTCAAAATGTGCTAATGTCATCATGTCTCACCTCTTGCCAATTTCTGAGCTGAGAGTAAAATAATATTTATTTCCTGAGAAAATAATGTTTAACATCACAAGTCTATTTCTTGAAAGTAATGCAGCAATGATGAAGTCTGTTCCCTGAAAAGAAAATGTTGATATTGTAGGGGCTGTTGCTGAGCTGCTTATTGTTGTGTGCAAATCATGGTTACAAGCAATTTTTCTAGTTGTGTGAAGTATAAAAAAAAAGTATTGCCCAATTACGGAATCATTCCATTAGATAATGAAGGCCACTATAATCCCAGGTCGTCTCCTTAGGGGAAGAAGTTTTCAGGTGAATTCCAATGACAGCTAATGTTTATTAAAAAACGGTAACATTAAATGAGAAAAAGTAATTAAAAGTACTTGGTGGGAAACAGTTAATTTCCACAACCAAATATTTGTCTTAGACCTTAAGATTAAATGCAACTAAATGATCTATGGAATGCCTTTTTTAAATCTTAAACGTAAAATTTAAGATTAGCTACCTTTAAATCTAAGGGTAACATACCGTGTTATCCTTAACTTGTCTGACAGCGGTATGCTTTATGTCGAACTGGGTCTGAAAAGGGGAATAGTAGTACATGCAATAAAAAAAACTTTGCTAGACTTTGGGTTAATAAAACCTGGCTGTAGAAACGGAACACTGAAGAATTCCCTAAGGTTTCAGCAAATTTTATTTTGAAACTGGAATTTAGTCTTGATCTGTTTTTTTTTTTTAATTGAAAGCAACTAGATGTTTCCTTTGACTTGAAAAGTAATGATGAGACTTTGCAGTTCCTTTTTTCATCAATGTGTTATTCAGTGTTAATAGCCTGTTTTCATAGAAGAATCTACACAGCTGTGTCAAAAGCTTGCTTGGAAGAACACACTTGAGAAAACCCTGGTATACATAATATAATAAATTGTATAGTAAATTTTCGCATTTCACTTAACTATTACAAAACTTCTGAATTATATATCATTTCAGCTGGTGTTCATATAATAAGATTATTTTAAAACAGAAATCTTGGAGTACATGGTTTTCTAAAAAATATTGGTACTAATATCAGTGTATTTCTCCCTTTGCTCACTCCCATATGAATTTATATATTCAATTGTGGTTTTTTTTTTAAAGGGAAAAAATAATAACTGCAGTAAAAAAACTTTGCTGGACACTGGACTAGTAAAACCTGGCTGCAGTAACAAACCTGTGTCAAGTTAACTGGGAATGGTTTCTTAGATTTTAACTTTTGTAGATGTTTCAGTTATGGTGATAGTTTCAATGTTTCAAAGTAATATTGGCAGTAATTTAACCTTGGCTACTAAAGTTGATAGAAAATTTGCAAAAACAGCAAGCTTCTTAACTAAATCATATTGAAATTAAGTTGGAACATTGATTCTTTTAAACCTTTCGGTGGTTAGTGCACTTGGCTGCTGACCAAAGCAACCTTACCCGGTTCAAGTCCTGGGTAAGGCATGGATGTTTGTGATGCTTCTATGCTGAGGTCCCACCATCTTCACAGACTTCGGTCACAAGCAGCTGCTTAATAGGGGTATTTGATTCTTTTATTGAAGTTAAGTTATATGACATTGTTTTCAGTGGTATCAAAAATTTCATTATACACCATCATTTAATCATGCTCAATCAGGTGTTCCCGTTGGACAACAATTACCCTACAAAACAGGAAAAAAAAAAACCTTTAATTGCATTAAAAATCTGGGGACAATCAACTGAAAAGAACACTTATGATCAATGTGTAGTCACAATCACAGGTTGTGAACACCCCTGATTTATATTCTGTTCTTTGACAGTTTATTCTCAACAGGAATCGTACACATGAAGCTTTAGTAATTAATTCCACTTTAATGTGACATAAAACCAAACTACTGGGTTTTCTCCACAGTTGCCTTTGATATTGTAGAAGAAATAACTCATTATCAGGTGTTTCATTATATGACATTGATCATTCATGCAAAAACTTCACATGACACACTTCCTGTTGAGAGTTTAAAAATAGTTTCACTGGTGTTAATAATTGCAAATTGAAAAGTTTTTAAGTGATTTAAGATTTCATTTTACTGGTGTTTGAGACTAAGATCTTTTGTAAGCAACTATGCTTGTTAAAGCCAAATGTCTCAAAGATTAATAACTGACATATATCCCCAGTTTCCTTGTATGTTAAAGCTGGGTTTGCAAGTCAGTAACAGTTTTATATTAAACATAAAATGTATAATTCTGTTATTTGGGGAATGAGAAACTGGCATGGGCTGTATTGATTGACTCTGGTTATGTATAATTTATGGAGAGCACCATGGTGTCAATTACAATGATTTATATTTCTCCTATAACAAGTTCAGATCTCATCCTCTGCTTAGTTACATTTATTACTAACCACACATGGTTTGAGATAAGCTGGAATTTGGTTTACCTGTACTCAATGTCTACTAGCTTTGAAATCTGAAAGATGTCTAATTTTATTTTAGCCCATGTTATATATGGCGGGCATTAGTAGATTTAAGCAAGAATATTAACTTATCACCTCTGCTTGTTTCCAAATTTTGCATTTCTTACTAATGGATGACTGAAAAATGAAAATATGATTAACACTGTACAACTCAAAAACAATTCTCATTTATCCCTTAAAATGAAAGTTGGAATTTCTCATCCCTAAGGTTTAAGAAGCAAATCGATAACACAAACATAAATTGCACTTCTGTTATCTATTTGCTCTTGATCAACACATTCTACCACCAGAATTTCTAGCATAAATGTATCATTCTCAATATTAAAGTTTTACTTTTTGAAATATAGGTTAGCACCCTGACTACTGAACTAAGGGATCTGGGTTCGAGCCCCGGGTAAGGCATGGATGTATGTTTTTTATTATAAAATTAAAAAAAGCAACATGAAACTAGTGGGATATCAAAAACTTGCTGAAAATAACATAATCATTAAATAAAGCTTATGTTGTAAACACGTAAACTTGACAATTTTGTGGTCCGTTTGCAGAAATACGAAAAAAAAAAATCTGGGGACAATCAATCGAAAAGAACACATGATCAATGTGTAGTCACAATCACAGGTTGTGAAGAGGTGTACCTGGTGTAGAGGAAAGTACTTTGAAAGAGACCCATGCTAACAGCTGCTTATCAAAAGCCAAGTGCTAGGTGCTATAGACATTGGACTGCAGAAGGCTGGAAAACCATCTGGTCAGATGAGGTGCATTTCTATCTAGCAAGGAAGGGTGCATGATAGGAGTAATTAAGCCTTGCATCTGGACTGTCTCGGGTATTTCTCAAATTAAATCAGGAAAGCTATATACATTTTCTAGATGACCAGTGTTGCATTTTGTGCTTCACGTGAAGAACAAACTCAACATTCACTTTGGTATTCCAGTGTATAACCAGGGCCAAAACTGACCGACATGAGGTAGCATTGGGACACTGATTGGCCTAAAGTCACTGGATGTAAATCCCATTGAAAATCTGTGGGACTACCTGGAATAGAGGGTGAAAGCCGAAATAGGTATCAACGTAATCTAGGTGAACTGCATGTGCTAATGTTGGAGGAGTGGACTAGAATTGCTGTAATTATATCCGACAACTGGTGGAGTCCATACTTAACAGGATTGTTGCTGTAATTCATGCAAAGGGAGGGGTTACACAGTATTAGGTGAGGAATTACATGTGACCAATTTTTTGTCCGGTGAGCTTATAATACAAATGTTTTTTCATATTTCATTTACCTGTATAGTTTATAATTGCTCTATTTTGTGAACATACTAATAAAAGAAATGTTCCTATTGTTATGTTTCTTTTTTCTGCCAAACTCGTACCACTGGTGTGAATATGCATTTCATATACTGATGCCTATAATTTATGGAAATTCAAGACAATGATAAAATATTTATCGTTGTAATTGATGTTTTCCTATATCAATATCAGATCTCATCCTCTGACTGCATACATTGCTGATCAGACAGATGGTCTGAAATAGTGTCTGAAAAGATTTTGATGCCTATGTTCAAATGCATGTTGAATATACAGTGCCACCTCAATGTGAAGTGATTGCATTACTGGATTCCAAATGGAATTTTTTTTTGATACTGAAGCCATTTGTTTAAAATAATTTTAGGTACATTTTTGTTAACCAAAAATTTGTGCAAGATTACATATGGTTAAAATAGTCATCAATCTTCATATTCTTTTTATATGGTCACTCAACTGACAAAACTTAACCCTTCCAATGTCCACGTCGTTTGTACACGTTCGGAGAATCTGAAAAAATATGCGGACGACGTATACACACATTTTTAGTACAACAAAAAAATAAAAATTGCCTTTGTAATTTTTTTAAATATATATCTTATAAAAAATATATAATTCAGGCTTGAAAAATAATATTTTGTTTTTTAATTTGATGCATATTTTATTAAATTACAATATAAATAATTTTATAAAGTCGTCTGATTGCTATTTCTTAAAAGCACTAAACAGTATTGCTGATTTGCTTGTTAATGTTCTTTTTTGCTGAAGCAACCTTGTGATTTTGAAGCTCACAAGTTTGATTTGAGCTATTATCAACAAATTTTTCCATAAATTTTCGAAAATCTAAAAAAAATTAACAAAAAAACTATTTTTAAAAAATGATAGATTTTGGAAGTAATTACAAAATACGGTCGGTTAAAAGTTGTTGCAGATATTTTATTTAACATTCCATTAGGTTATATGTAATTTTTATTTTTTTTTTAGTAAAAAAAATTAGCTTGTACGATTTTCTGGAATTTGAATGTCTTGTATACGAAAGCAAAATAGACTTCCGTTGCTATGGAAATTGGCCACCATTTGGGAGGGCAATTTCGTGAAGGGCTGGTCCTTGTTGCAGAACTTTTCTGCACCTAGCCAAGATCGTCAAACTTCAACACCCAAAGGAAAAATTCATAATATTTAGTAAAAAATAAAGCACCCAAGGAAGTTTTTTTTTTTTTCTATTTCATAACCGGAAAATTCTGTAAATGTGAGAAGGCCAAATCGCATTGTATAACACTGGCGTATTTGAAATATATGTATCGTATATTTTAAACAAAATGAGAAGAATCATTAAAAGAAATAAAAATCATATTTCTGGTTGAATATTATATTATTTGGGAGGAAATTTCCTTTCATAAATATATAATTATTTTTATTCAGCAGTTTTCTAAAATGAAGCCTTAATTGTATAGTGAATTTTTTTTTAACCATATCAATTGAAAAAGGCTTATTAAAATGAATATGCCTGCAAATTTCTTAATATTTAGTTTCATAAAATTTGCAATTAAATTCTATTTGATATATAACATGACCAATTTCCGTTGATTGGTTATTTTTACAAAAATTCTAAAGTTGGCTTGTTAATCTGATTGCACAGTTGGCTCAAAGTATGGTACCGAGAAAAAAAATTACAAAATGAGAAAAATATTTACTTAAAGCCAAAAAAGTAGACCGCCGTCCCGTGGCCGAGTGGTTAGCGCGCTTGGCTACTGATCTACGGGACCTGGGTTCGAGCCCCGGGTAAGGCATGGATGTTCGTGTCGTTTTTCTGCTGAGGTCCTGCCATCCTCTCGGATCTTCTACTGTGGCATATAAACTGACAGGCTCCTGTCAGACCTCTGTGGCAAGCAGCTGCTTGAGGGGGTATTTATTTTTTTTTTTTATTAAAAAAGTAATTTTTTTGTTATTCAGGAATATATAGTCATTCTATTCATGTGCATTGTAATCATTTCTGTCTATTAGTTTTTATTTGTGTTGCCAGATGACTAAAAAAAAGTCCTATTAAAATGAAGCATATGGTCTTTTTTGTTAAATATAATTTTAGAAAATCCAGAATGAAATGATTAATTTGGCAAGCAACATGCCATAATTCCTTTCATTAGTTATTTGACCAAAAAGTTCTAAAGTTAGGTTTTTTTGGCTGAGCATAGGCAGAAAATGGCTTGGCCCCTGGATAGAAACCAGTTTTTCAGGCTGGACACTGGAAGGTTAAGAATACAATGGGTAACTAGATATGGCATCTTTGTTACTTGCTAATCTTTCGTGTCTTTTTTATTCATCTGATTACATTCTGTATTTGTTTTGTTGCAAAACGCTTTCAATAATTTGATCATTCAACATTTGCACGATTCAAATTTGTATTCAGAGGCAGTGAGTCATAATCTTCCTCAAAATATTCATCACTTATTTTCTATTGAGACTTCGGTGTAGTGTATGTCATGCTTTGAATGGACAGGATCCATTTTTCAAGTTTACAGCATGCAGTAAAAGTTCCTTGTGATATTGTAATTAATTATATTACATCTTGGTCCATTGGTTCAAGCAGCAGTGTACAGTTTGGTGGTAGAAACATTATTCAATCATTACTTGGGTAACCTTGTATTACCTAAAATGTGCAAATCAGAATAAGTATGATGATCTATGCTATTTCCTAATTTTTATAGGTAAGCTGGCCAGTGGGTTCTTTCCCCCAACCCTCTCTGAGCCTTTGGAGTCCTTGTGACCTGGCGTTAAGCCGTGGCCCCGTGTGCGGGAGAGCCATACCCTGTGCACGTTAAAGAACGCGCTGGATGGCCTTGACGGGAGGCTACCATCTGTCTCCCAACAGCTGTTACAGTGGGTCTCCTCCCCAACCTTCTCTGAGCCTTCGGGGTCCATGTGACCTGGCCATTTAGCCCATGGTGTGCAAAAAAGTGCCGCTCAGAGGTAAAACAACCCAACCCTTGTGACCTGGAGGAGGTAAGACAACCCAACATTGCTCTCTGGGACAGCTTGGAAATTTATCTGCAAAACTGCCTTTCCTCAGTATGGTACACTGATGGGTGTGGAAAGAGGTAAAACAGTCGAACCTTGTCAAGGTAGCAGGAAAGATGAATGATAACTTTTTTTGTTGATGGCAGAATATCCAATAAGATGCCTATTCAAAGCTTAAGTGGGATAATTGCTTGGCCTCTATCCCTGCAAGTATGTCATATTTTCCTTCGGAGTGAATACGTACTGACTATGTTTGGTGATGAAAATTGGTCAGGCAGGCTGGATTCTGGTGATGTATGGCACGAGATTAACAGACGAATAGGGATTGCTGTTGAGACGAGAATCTCTGTAGAGTGGAGAAGTAGGTACCTAAAGACAGATTAGACTAAATTCAGTTCTTTCTAGGGTTTGCTATGGTAGTGGCACATGGATGCTGTATGAGTATTAGGTGGTCCAACTTTGTAAGTAATGATGAGGTTAGACAAAAGAGTTGACAACCTCCTTTGATCAGCATATTATGAAGGGTTGGTTTGGCCATGTCCATATGCATAATTATAAGCGACTAGGGTTATGAACAGTGTGCCTGAAGGCCTAAGAAGAGGGGGATTTGGGATGTGGTGGGCACACAATGTCAAACACCTTGTTAGTATTGATGTGCAGTGTCCACATGCGGCAGATGTAACTTGAAACAGATTGTTTGGAGAACTAAACTGCGTGGTCTGGTTGAACCTCCATAGTCCGTGGTTGCTTTTGAGGAGGATAGAAATGTTAACCGATTTCACTTTTAGAAGGTTGGCAGCTCAGATATTAGAGTTCATGCAAAATCATTTTTAACATTTTATTTTGTTTTTGAGGCCACTGAAATTCTGGTTTTCACTTATGGTGACTAGAAGTATGTTGTGTAACACTGTTCTCAATTACCAGGACTGTTTAAAGAACATGCTTCAAAGCCTTGATGGGAGGCTCCCAACAGCTATTCCAGTGGGTCCCCTCCCCCCAACCTTCTGAGTCTTCAGGGTTTTTGTGACCTGGTCATTTGGCCTATTGCAAAGAAGTGCTGCTCAGAGGTAAAATAACCCAACCTTGTCAAATTCACCAAAATTTTGGGGGGCGAAAAGTTCACCCATCACATGATCATTGGCATAAATGTTAGATACACGTGTCGAATCATCCGAAGTATTTTGAGTCAAAAAATTTTGGTAAGTAGTTTAAAATCCTTTACCATAAGAAAATAAACAAATTGTGATTAAACATTTTTTTTTCCTTGCTTCTGTGGATTGTTTACCAATGCAGATTATATGATATTGTAATTTGCAGTGGATACGATCCTACATAAATATCCACCTAATGACTTTCTCAGGTTCATTTTGGGTGGTAACAGGGCATGTTAATGTCACAGTAGCTAGATTTAAGGTCTTCAGATATTACTCTTCATTCTTCCTTTCATAGTTGACACTGGATTAAGGATATTTAACCCTCAATTATTCAGGTGGAGGTCAAAATGTTATTGTCTCATAAGAAGTTAACAAAAATAATTCATTTTTAATTTAACCTGTTAGGTAAGAAAAGTCAAGCAGTTAAAAAGTTCATTAAGTGGTTTAATCCTTTGCTTCAGTGCATCTCTACTTGTAGATTTTACAATCCTTTTAGAATATGCAAATGAAAGTTAACCTGTTTCTTGACCATTTTGCCTTACTGATTTACAGCTTGTGTTACAGCTAAATATACAAGTTGCATAAAGGTGAGGTTAAAACCATATGCTTTTACTACTTCAGCTTTATAATTACACCTAAAAACTGATCAGATTGCTTGAAAATGTTTTATTTAATATATAGCATATCCAAGAGGGAGAATGGACACTAATATCTTTTTCTAGGGCATGGTAATACAGATGATTAAAAACAGCTTCAAACTTCACATTCTCATTGCATCCTACTTGTCCTGGGAGCAGAAATCCTTTGCAAATGTGTGGTTCTGCAGTCAGCTACTGACAGCTATGAAAGAACTGTTATAGATAATAAAAGAAAATTAGATCTTTAATATCTGGTTTCTAAGTATAGACTCACTGTGGTGGACCCTTACGTGATAGACAGAAATGTGATGTACACCAAAAGATTCGTCATTTTCACTAGCAATAGTGCCAATTTTACTGGTTTGATCAGCTATTCCACTTCTTATATCAGATAAGTTATACTGTAACTGATATAGTATATACTTTATTGTTTGATATATGTGCACCAAAGAGCCAAAACGCAATCACCTGTCGATTGAATTGATGTTCTGGGGAATTTGGAGGCCAGGACAATACCTGAAAGTCTTCTTGATGTTCCACAATCCAAGCATTGTGGCATGGTGCATTATTATCCTGCTGAAAGAAGGCTCTACTATAGGTATATACAGTTTCCATGAAAGGATGTACCTGGTCTGCAATGATGTTTTTGTAGGTGGTAGATATGAATGACTGGACTCAGGGTTTCTCAGCAGAACATTGCCCAAAGCATTACACTTCCTCCACCAATTTGTTTTCATTCCACAGTGCATCCTGGTGCCAACACTTCCCCAGGTAAATGGGGCAACAGGATACGAGATTCATCAGACCAGACGACCTTCTTACAATCATTCAAGGTCCAATTTTTGATGCTCACGAGCGCATTATAGGTGCTTTAGGTGGTGAAGCAAGGTTAGCATGGGCACTCAGAGCGGCATGTGGCTATGCATCTCCATTTTCAGCAGGGTTCGATGTACTGTGTTGATATTGCTCCCATCACTAGCATTCAAATTACAGTCAATTAAGTTGTGCCACAGTATCCCTTCTATTGGTTCATACCATACGCTAGCATTAATGACACTAAAGTTCCTGGTATCCGTGTTAATTTTGAGGTTTTTTGAAGGCATTCAATTGACAAGATCAATGTTATGGAAAAGGATGAGAATGTTGGGAATTCCAAACGATTTGTTCAGCTCTTAAAGAAAATGTATGCCCCTAATAAATACTCATATATATATATAAGAATTTAATAAAATTATACCAGTTTGGAGTTGAATCCTTCCTGAGATTCAGTTCTTATAAAAGTACGGTATTAGCCGTACAGACTTTTATTAACTCTATAGAGATGATACTGAATTTTCAGTTTGGTTCAAATACAATTAATCTGGTGTCAGAAATAAATGCCTTGGAATGTTATTTAAAACAGGAAAAGATTTCTATCGACAGGAGCAGATTCTTAAAATGAGGCTTTAAAGATGTATGGAAATAGTTAAAAAATAAAGCAATTTGCTCCTGCAAATCGTTTTGAATACTTTGGAAAAGTGTTACAATACGAGCCTTGACATATGCTAATGCAGTTTTAGTACTAAGCCAGGAGCTTGCAAATTCTTTTGAGGCAACTCAAAAGCATATTGGTGGATTTGCCATAAATTCAAGTTTCTTGGTACTTAATTGTGTTGTGTTATTCAAAGGGTGATTGGCTGGAGCACCTTTTTGAACGCCGGGAAGCAGAAAGTAAATTGCTGTTCTATGAGAATTGGTCTAACTTAGGAGAAATGCTAGTCAAGAAGGTCGGAATATGCGAAATTTACCTATTTTGATAATACCCCAGGCAGCTACCTTCTATGTAAAGCCATAGCATTGGAAACCTTCGTTTAGGCAAATTCCTTCGGATCTCAGGTTTGGTTGTGGTCTCTGTTGAGCATATTACTGTGGCTCAGTCGGTAGTGCGCCAGGCTCGTAATCTGCAGTTCCCAGGTGGGTCAGCGTTGAGATTTATCTCCGGAAAATTCCCCGCCCTGCCCACGGTCATTAGGGGACACCGATGGACTTGAAAAATCCGTCGGATGGGACGTTATAAGTCGTGGCCCCTTGTGCTGGAGACCCATACCCTCTGCAAGTTAAAGAACACACTGGATGGCCTTGACGGGAGGCTACCATCTGTCTCCCAACAGCTGTTCCATTGGGCCGTACCCCAGCCTCCGAGCCTTCTGGGTCCGTATGACCTGGCCATTTAGCCCATGGTATGTAAAAAAAGTGCCGCTCAGAGGTGAAACAACCCAAATTCTTTTCGACAAAAATGGCTGCTACAATAGTATATTTCTTCAACTTACAGGATATCAAATGAGGCATCTTTTCCTGTCTTGTTGTACGGTGGAGGGCTTCAAAGCTCTGCCGACCTTTGAATTTGTGCATTCATCCCAATGAGTGCAAATCTACGGACGTCAAGAACTTTTTTGTCCTCCGTAAAGTCGTTTCACGATATCTAGCTGTATTAGATTTAAAAAACGATGTCGTTTTTACAACTTACCACGATCTAAGCATATTGCCTCTTGTGCAATATCCTGATTCGATCTGTTCCAAGATAAAATATATTACCAGCTCTAAACCCTGGTGACGGGGGTGGCACGGACGAGTTGCTTTCAGATGTTACTCTTCGTGAGGTTTCGATTTTTTAAAATTTACTACAGCTGGATATCGTGAAAGATTAAAATTTGATACAAGTATAGCTGCTGTTGAAATTGTTACTAATTCATTTTGCGTATGAATTATTAGTTAACATGTAATTTGTAAAGCTGACCCAGAAGTTATTTTTAAATAAGATGTTGTTTTAAGGATTGCTTCCAAAAATTGTTCAGTCTCTTAATTTTTCCACGGCTAATTCTGGTAAAATGGTGAAAGAACATAGGGATATTTAAAAGACTGTTTGATTGACCCTTTGCTAATGGAGTTTTAAATGATGCTTCATATAATAGGGTTGGTTTAACAGTTAAGCTTGCTTCCTACGTTTAAATTTTTGAAGAAAGCAGGCGAAAGCCCTGCAGAAATTAAACGACGTTTAGATGCTATAGATGGTTAAATGGGCTAAGGAAAACTGCTTAGGGAGAGATTCGATTGAAGATTAACCTCGTCAAGGCATACCTGCAGAAACACTCCGGAAACAATTACTCTGGTTCAGGAAGAGATGCTAAAGGATAGTTCAAGACGGGTCCCAAAACTAGAGTGCTGTCCAAAAACGACAGCGTGGAATGCTGTACTGAATTTTTAGCACTCTGTGAGGGGGCAAGATAAAGAAGTGATGATTCAATTATCACTGGAGATGAAACTATTGTTCTGTACCATGATCCCCTGTCTAAACGGGAATTATGGAGTGGCGGCATCCTGGATCCCCACGGCCAAAAAAAACCATGGCACCATCTTTTGGGATTCTGGTAGTCGACAATGCGCCAGTGCACATTTCAGTTGCTGCGAAGGATGCTTATTCAGCAATGTGGTTTCCAGGAATTTAATCACCCACCGTACAGCCTGGACCTAACCAATAGCGACTTATTTTTTGTTTTCAAAATTGAAGTCTGATCTGCGTGGGAAAAAAATTTACAAGTGATGAAGTCATTTCTGCAGTTTTAGACCATTTTAAGAACAAAAATTCAGATTATTTTTTCAGTAGTATATAAAAGTTAATTAGGTGTTCTAAAATATGTATTTGAAATAAAGGGTGATTATGTTGAAAAATAACCATACCTTACTACGTATATGGAGGTTGTCGACAGCAAGTAAAATGGCAGCCCAGAATGCCTTGCATCAGCTGACTGATCATATGTACCAGAAACTTTTAGGAGCATGGCTTACCATAGTTACGTTTTTTACTTTTAAAGATCTGTTATTGAGAATTTTGATCTGCATAAAACATCGATTCCACTTGGATATATTTTGATTTTTACCATTTTTTTTAATATGAAAAATTTAATTTTATTTTCAGGTGTAACCATTGGGTAAGAATTAAAGTTTAGAGGATGTCCTAGACAAGGGATGGGGAACACGCCAACGACTTTTTTCCGGCACGCAACCCAGGGCTCACCATAAAAATTAAATATCCAACATATTCGCTGAGTTGAATATTTTAATGTAATAGAATACAATTTTATTAAGAAGAGTGATACCAAATAAAAATGCAATAAAGAAATACTCAACTATTTTAGTAATAACCTATTTCCAAGTCATCTATCTCCGCGATATACTGACCTACAAGTTTTGTCCCGTTCAGCTGTTGCATCATTCGCCGGACGTCGCGTGAATCTTTTACCATCATTTTATGTATTTTTTCTTGTTTCGTAAAGAATTTATCGATTTTCTAAAGTGTGTATATATGTAAATTTGGATTGAATTAAATCATGTCATTTAAGTGTGGACTGTAAGTATTTGTCAATTAATGTTTAATTTATTAGATATAGATGCAAATTTTCTTTACATTGCCATAAACGTAAGTTATTGTTAAAGCTTTGTGAAATGTATTATCAATATTCAGGATTACGGAGTGTTATCTGCACGTTATTAGATGGAATTCGTACCCTTCTCTTTCATTTGCATGTGTGTAGGTAGGCTTATAATTGTACTAATTTTTGGTTTGCTTAAACTTGGTAGGTGTATACAGAGAGATTATGATGAGATTTTATGAGTCCAAATTTTAATTTTTGTCAGTGTCCATACGTCTTTATCCACATTTTTACCCCCCTCCCCCCGATCCGATTTTCATTCAAGTTGGAAGCTGTATGAAGAAAGCAATTATTTTTTGTATGTACCTTGATGTACAACTTTGGTCATTCAGTTGTAATTTACTTTTTGCCTTTCGCTTTATTCCCTTCTTGACTTCCTTCCCTCCTTTTTTCTATTCATATTTATGCTATATATAAATATACCATTATCATATATTTTTATTTGCTTCCTGCCTTTTTACAGATTGTCACAACCACCAGCAAAGAAGCGCACATTCAAAGGAAGAGAATATTAGAGAATTTAAAGAATACTGGACTGAAAAATTTGGTATGATTATAAAGCATTATGCATTTTATGTTCCGAATCAGTTGTTTGTAGGACTCCTTCTGTAAAGAGACATTTTGAAACTGTTCATAAGAACTTAAGCGATAAAAGTGAGCAAGAGCAAAGAGAATTAATTTCTCGTGAAAGACAAAAACCAATCCGATACTTCGATGAAATTTATTTCAGTTAGGCTAGTTGCTGCTAATTTTGAATTTCAAAAGTTATTGCCCAACATGGAAAACCATTCAGTGATGGCGAGTATATTAAAGAAGCACCCTTTCATCTTCTGCCTAGTGAAAAGGTGTGGTCGTTAGATCACGTTCCTAACATCGTGAAATATGCTTACAAACTTGCACGTACTGAAGAACCTACTGTGGTAGGTTACAAAGGAGGTAGTGTGGAAAGAATTCTCTTGGAGAAATTAAATCTTCCCAGCGTTAATCTTTAATTTTACGGATGTCCCAAATATTGTGATCTCCCAAAAGTTTAATTTCGAGTGTGGATATCACACAGGAGATGGAGTCCACTGCTCTTTAGCCGAAACAGCTGTTTTTTTTGGATGGATTGATCGTCGCCTCAAGTATTGAGAACATGTCGCAACAAACGCTGCATCAACAGATGTTCGCTTATCACGTTATCTGCATAAATATCGTTCCTGATTGGTCGTCCTAGGTGGTGCTGCTCTCTCTAGTTAAATAGGGGACGACAGTCGTGTGCAACATTGTTCACGATTTAGCCTAGCAATCCAGATGTGTGGTGTCTCGGTGAAAATGTTTACATCGTGCCTTCGCTGTTCAAAAATAAGTTTTTTGTGCACGTACGTCGCTACAAGAAATATGAAAATGGCGAACTCATCTACCCTACCCTGTGGGGGTTACCCTCTCCATACCTGAATGGGAGGCTTTGTGCACCACGGTGCCTCAAATACAGGACCAAGTGAAAATCGGTCCCGATCACCAGACATGGTACGTGATGCCTGGTTTACGTGCCTACATGTATCGCAATGTAGATGGTGAACGCTGTGTCGACTTAAAGAATCAGCTGACCAGAGAACTCTACAGTTCCGTGTTGAGACGTATAACGCTGAACGCTTCGCAGTGGTTCACGCTGGCTATCCACGTAGACGAAGTGATGCGTGTTGTGCATAACGTGTGTGGAACTCTCAAAGATCATCTCCTTCCGGCTATTATAGAACATTCAGAATTCGTTCGACCTTTCCTGTTTTCGACGGCCCCTAGTGTGTTTACCCGCTGCTGGTGAATATTTTTCAGCAAGAACTTATGCGTCTGATACAGTTAGATGGACTACAACCCGAAGAAAAAATACCGACCATCGTAGGGTGGTCTGGTGACTTGGACATTAATGCCTTGGCACAGGTATTTGTGGATACGGCCTGGAAACGAGGTCTGTTGAATTTTGTAGATTCTGGATTTGTGTGTGGTCTAAAATATAATGCTATTGTCGACGAGGCAAAAAATGAGATGTATAAATTAAATAAATAATTGTAGCCTTATATAATGTCAGAAGAAGGTGTTAGCTAGTGTCGGTAGTGTAATAGATCCTTTTTGACGATCAGAAAAAGAAAAAAGAAAAGAAAAGGAAAAAAATTATTCAGCGCATTAAAGATTTTTCTGTGAGTAGTGAAACAGTTAAGGATAGGATACTTATGTTGAAAAGGAATATAGCATGGCAATTAACAAAAGATTTGGTTTCATGTAAGTTCTTTTCTATTGTATTGATGAGAGCACCGACATTATATCATTAGCTAGGCTAGCAATCTTTGCTCGATTCTATAGGGTTGATAAAGTATGTGAAGAGATTATAAACCTTGTAACACTACCTGAGCGTACCACGGGTTGAAATATGTAAAGTAGTTATGAGCGAAATTTCGGCATATTGATATTTCAAAAGTGGTATCCGTCACAACAGATGGTGCCCAGCAGGATTTGTAAATCTTTGCAAAACATGCTGGTAGGTTTTCATTCCATCATATATTTGGAGACTTTATGTGCAACAGCTGGCCTAAAGGAACTTCAAGAAGTGATGCAAACAGTAACCAAGGTTGTTTATTACATTTCTGTACGTACTTTGAATAAAAGACAATTTCAGAATCTATTGAACGAGGTGGATTTGGTGTACAAAGGACTAATGTACAACAATGTTCGTTGGCTTAGTCGAGGTCTTGTTCTGAAACGATTTGTTGAATGCCTGGATGAGATAAATCTCTTTGACTAATCAACAAATGTCTTATAAAGAAATGTATGATATCTTGTGGATGTGTAAACTGGCGGTTTTTTTTAGTTTTTTGCGAACACTTAAATAAATTGAGCCTTAAACTACAGGGCTCTGGTAAAACTCTTGATGTTTGTATGATGACATAAAGGCATTTAAAATGAAACTAGGAATTTTTAAGAGGGATGTAGACAGTGAGAGATTTAAATATTTTCCAAACCTAAAGAAATACATCAATGATCTCCAAAAGGATGACAAGACAGACCGCTGATGTATTCAAGAGTTATTTTTAAACGTCATTGATTCAACGGTTGAGCAGTTCTCTCTAAGATTTAAGTTCAGATTATTAGAAGAGACTGAAAAATTCATTAAGTTTCCAGACACTATAAAACTGGATGAATTAAACTTGCAGATGTTTTCGTGGATAAATACGGATGATTTCGAAATGCAGTTTTTTGATTTTCAAACTAGCACAATTTGGATGCAGAAATTTGTTGAGCTCAGAGTTGACTTGGAAATTTTTGAAAAGGAGCAATTAGAGACGGGAGTAACAGAAGTGCGGAAAACGAGGTATTAAGGACTTGGAATACTATTCCAGAAACTTTTGTTTAAAAACCCTTGCAACAGCATTACTCTCCATTTTTGCATCTACATATTCTTGTGAATCATTGTTCTCAGTGATGAACTTTGTTAAGTCTCGTAATAGGAATAGCTTTACAGATGAAAACTAGTTGCGCATGCGTATCTCTAAAAGTTACAAAATATAAACCTGATATAAATTATCTGTCATCAGTGATGCAGCAGAAGTCTTATTGATGTTAAATAGAAAAATTGTGAACGTTTTATTTTTCTCCAGCTTTGATTTGATGTTTTCTGCTAAAAGATGATAAAGATTAACTTCTGTTTAATATATTTTGGTAAAATAACATTTTATTTTATCTGTAATTTTTATATATCACTCGTAAGGGATTAATAACTAATAAAAAAATCTTTAATTCTATTTTCTTTTATTGTGCTTTAGTAAAGTGAAACGATTGAGATTGGGCACTGTAATATGTTGGAAAAACTTATGTCTGATTGATCTTTATAAAAAAACAAACTTCAGAATTGTTTATTATTTTGCTAATATTAAAAATTGCGTCTTTAAAATCTGTGGTTGTATATGACAGCTAGAATTACACGTAAAGGCTAATAAAAAAAAATATCAACAGGGTAGAAGGACTTTTAAGTAAAACTTCGGTCACTAATTTTTACATTCATTCTTGCATGACTTACAATAATTACTCTTACAATATTCTTTGATTTTACCGTTCTAGTGCGATTTGTTTATTTGAAAAGGTTCTCCCATTAATTGACACCAAATAATGTTCCCAAAATTTCGCTTGGCACGTGATAAAATTTCGCATAAAAAATTTAGCGATTTTGGCGCACACATTTCAAAAGGTTGCCCACCTCTGTTCTAGACCATGGTTGGTTCTTTTATATATATTTGGTATGCTTGTGTAATTCAGCTGTGTTTAATTGCATAGATTTCACTATGCAGCAAATATTTTATGAATTTACGTACGCAATGAAGTTCATTCCACAAACTGATAGGAATTAACATTCGATACATTTTCTACTCGAGCGTTTATGCCGGAGATGGTTTCCTAGCATTGTAGTTTCTTCTGCATTGGCACAAAGGATTCATCATCATCCTCAAGCAGCCATGGGCTACGGAGGTCCAACCAGACCGTGCAATTTAGTTCCCCAAGCAAGTCTATCCTGAGCTACATCTACTGCATCTGGCCACTGCACACCAATTCTAACAAGGTCCTGTTTGACATTGTCTGCCCACCGCATCCTAGGTCTCCCCTTCTTTCTGAGGCCTTTAGGCACACTGTTCATAACCCTATTCGCCAATCTATAATTATTCATACGGGCAACATGGCCAAACCAACAGAGTCTCTCTCTGCACAATATGCTGCAAGGATATGCACAAAGGATTGGGTTATAAAAAATAACTTCTTCAAAAACATGTTAATTCTACAACCTTATTATTACAGTTTAAGTTAACGTCTTTAATATCAGTTTGGCATCAAAATTCAAAAGATCCCACTCTCACTGCACCTCAATTATTATTTCTACAGACAGACTATAAAATCTCAAGCAGTGCTTTTCTCTTCACATAAGGTCTTCTCTCGCTGTAGGTAGGTACAAATGTAAGGCAAGCTTAAACTGATAGGAACTTGGTTACTTGATTGTGGTTTCTGTGGGAATTCCCTTATGGTGATATGCAGTCATAGTACTGCGGTGCACAGGGGTTGTCACGCATTATTTATTACGTCCTTAAAATTCGGCATTTGTGGAATCTAGCATTAATTACTCTCTGAATGCTCAAGAGAAGTTTGGGCCCACTGGAACAGCTGTTGGGAGACAGATGGTAGCCTCCTGTCAAGGCGTGTTCTTTAATGCGCACATGGTATGGCTCCCATACGGGATCACGGCTGAACGTCCCATCCTACGGACGACGGCCTTTGCCAAGCCCATTGGTGTCCCCCTACTGAGGGTGGACAGTGCGGGGAATTTTGCCGAGATAAATCTGGACGTTGACCAAGTACTTCCTGAGAAAAATTTTGATCTCAGTGGCAGAGGGGGTAACTCGAATAAGACAATTGAGGAAATAAGTCACTTGGAGGATACCTTACTTTGGTCCTAAAGATCTAGACATAAAATCATATCTTAACTTTAGGAGAGCAGCAGAACAAATGCCAAAATACGTTGGAAGAGCTAGTGTGTCAAGAAATCAATAGATTTAATGTTTGTTTATATTAATTAGAAATGAACAAGTTTCCGCTCCAAAACTACGAGATCGTTGGAATTTAGGAGAAATCTCAGAACGGAAATTTGGTGAAATTAGCGAACCATAGTTTAGGACTGGGTGAGTAAAATCTTGCAGTAGTTTTTCTTTTTTTTTGCAATTTTCAGACCAAAATGCCATACCTAGGGGCGGGGTTCGGTCGGTAGCGCGCCAGGCTCGTAATCTGCAGTTCCCAGGTTCGAGTCTCAGCTGGGTCAGCGTTGAGATTTATCTTCGCAAAACTGCCCACGGTCAGTAGGGGCACCGATGGACTAGGAAAGGCCGCCGTCTGTCGGATGGGATGTTAAGACGTCCCATGTGCGGGATAGCCATACCCTGTGCACGTTAAAGAACACACTGGATGGCCTTGACGGGAGGATACCCTCTAACAGCTGTTCCAGTGGGCCCCCAACCTTCTCTGAGCCTTCTAGGTCTTTGTGACCTGGCCATTTAGCCCATGGTGTGCAAAATAGTGTCTCTCAGGGGTAAAACAACTCAGCCATACCTCCTATAATGAGAATTCTGAGGTAAACTGTTTACCTCAGAATTTTTACACTGTCAATACGGAATTTAACGCTCTAGATACTTTGTCAAAATTTGCCAATTTCGATAAACCTTTAGAGAAAATTGACTACATTCCTGTAGCATATCGATGGTACAATCGGCCATTGAGTTCGTATCCACTTCAAAGGAAGATACTGCAGGGCGCCGATTTATCTACTAAACAAGATTGCCGACAAATCTTTTGAAGTGAATACGAACTCTGATTGCGGGGGTGGCACAGTCGGTAGCGCGCCTAGTTCGCAATCTAGTTCCCAGGTTCGAGTCCCAGCTGGGTCAGCGTTCAGACATCTCCGCAAAATACCCCGTACTGTACCCCAAAATATCACGATAAGTAGGGGACAACAGTGGGCTTGGAAAGTCCGTCGGATGGGACGTTAAGTACAAGTAGATAGGTATTAATCACGAAAAGTTTGCTAAGTTTCGTTATGTGATAGCATGCGGTGAATAGCTTCGCTTATGAAATATGCTGGTTTCCGTAAATTAAAGAAACAGCCTTATGTGAATGGAAGCTAACGTCGAAGCACTATAACTTCTAAAATAAGTAGTTTGTTTTGAAAAACGTGATTGCAGATAAAGATCCCAATCAATAACTCGATTTTCAACAATATTCGTTCAGTATTTTATGAGTTATGGAGGTTTGAATATATAACAATAAAAATGCCAGTCACAAACGTTGACTTCGGAAGTTAATTTTTACTAATAAGTATTGTATCAACGTATTTGATAAAATAAATGTGTATTTTAGAGTTTGGGTAAATAATAATTTCGCTTCATTTTGCTTCTGAAGACTGGCATTGCAGTTCATTATTCAAACTTTCATAACTCATTAAAAAAAAATACCCCCTCATGCAGCTGCTTGCCACAGAGGTGTGGCAGGAGCCTGTCAGTTTATATGCCATAGTAGAAGGTGTGAGGTGACAGGAAATGAAAAAAAATAATAAATAAATACCCCCTCAAGCAGCTGCTTGCCACAGAGGTCTGACAGGAGCCTGTCAGTTTATATGCCACAGTAGAAGGTCTGAGAGGATGGCAGGACCTCAGCAGAAAAACAACACAAACAGCCATGCCTTATCCGGGGCTCGAACCCAGGTCCCTTACATCAGTAGCCAAGCGTGCTAACCACTCGGCCATACTGAACAAATATTGATGGAAATTGAGAGGTTGATATATTCGATTCATATCTTTATCTCATTTTTCAAAACAAAAGCACTGAATTTAGAAGTTACATAGTTTAGACGTTAACTTTCCATTACATAGCATGTTGATATGCAGAGTCTGGTATGATCTTATATTTATGAATATCAGAATATAATTTTATATTAAGAAGTGCCTTATAGGGTAACTCATCATGTCTGAATATTCCTAAACAATATGGAAATGAACCTTACTAATTTTTATTTAAAACAAAATGAGATGTTTTCAACCGTATTGAAATTTAAGATTTTCAGAAGCCATACAATGATTAACATAAACTTTCGTGAAACTGTCTTTGACCAATATATTTATCGATATATATTGATCGCAAGCATAGCTGGTACTGAAATAGAAGAAACTTGATGTATTAGATTCTAAATGCCTAAGCAGTTTCTTGGTTATTAGGTATTTTGAGTTTGTAAGCATAGCTGGTAGTGAAAACTTGGATACTTTCTCAGTAAGAAAACTTGATGCCTTTGATTATAGATACTTACACATTTTCTTGGGTATTAGGTACTTGTACTTCGTAAACTTTAATTTTTTTTTTCATTTACAATACGTAGGACAGAAGAATCCTAGAAGCTACTCCTAACTTTTACAGGCTTTCTCATATGAGGACATGCCTTACTAAGACCTAAGTTAGTGCTGACCAGTGCCTCATTAGAGCTAACAGCACACAAATTTCAGTTTGGGTTGCGGGAAGAATTGGGACGCCTTCAGTCAATCAGATTGGGTTGTTTTAACTCTGAGCGGCACATTTATGCACACAATGGGCTAAATGGCCAGGTCTCAAGGACTCTGAAAGCCCAGAGAAGGTTGGGGGGGGGGGCAATGGACAACTGTTGGGAGACAGATGGTAGCCTCCCATCAAGTCCATCCACCGTGTTCTTTAACATGCACATGATATAACTTGATCTAATAATAGTCTGTAAGAGTTGGATTGCCTTTCCTCTGAGCGGCACTTTTCTGCACCCCATGGACTAAATGGCCAGGTCACCAGGATCCTGAAGGCTCACAGAAAGTTGGACAGAAGTCAAGGTCATCCAGTGTATTTTTTAACGTGTACAGGGTATGTCTCTCCCGCACACGGAGGCCCCGGCTTAACGTCCCATCCAACGGACGGCGGCCTTTCCAAGCCCATCGGTGTCCCCTACTGACCGTGGACAGGGCGGGGAATCTGCCATATGTTACCATATTTACTCGTAATATATAATTAGTAATCTGTACTGAACCAGTATTAATTGCTAATTAATTTAATGTTTTATTAATTGGACTAGTAATCATCTTGGGTAATCTGTTATTTAACTCAGAATATCTGTTCGCAAGATTCTTGGAATAGCTTGAACGAAATTTCCCTATAATCATTCACAATGTGACGACAAATTTTTCTTTTTCTTCTGTTGTCATTGCAGCACTTGAAACCTTAATGTTTTTTTTTTCAAACTACAGAATAAAATTCACAATATTTGCATTCCATATACAGGGAAAAACCTATATTACAAAAATGACGGTTTCTTCCAGCTTATTCAGTTGGGAGCTAGACTGAATTTCATAACAGAAAAATCTACCACTGATCCAACAGTTTGCCAAGTACACAACAGAAAATGATGACAAAATATCTTGTTTGCGCTAGATCATAATAAAAAAAAATACCCCCTCAAGCAGCTGCTTGCCACAGAGGTCTGACAGGAGCCTGTCAGTTTATATGCCACAGTAGGTCTGAGAGGATGGCAGGACCTCAACAGAAAAACAACACATACAACCATGCCTTATCTGGGGCTCGAACCCATGTCCCTTAGATCAGTAGCCAAGCGCGCTAACCACTCGGCCATGGGACGGCTACCTTTCTAAAAAAATAAATACCCCCTCAAGCAGCTGCTTGCCACAGAGGTCTGACAGGAGCCTGTCAGTTTATATGCCATAGTAGAAGGTCTGAGAAGATGGCAGGACCTCGGCAGAAAAACGACACAAACAGCCATACCTTACCCGGGGCTCGAACCCAGGTCCCGTAGATCAGTAGCCAAGCGCGCTAACCACTCGGCCACGGGACGACTATACCTTTCTACTGAAAATTTTTACTTTTCGAAGGGCATTCGAAAAATAGTCTTGTGAAATGTTCACTGCGAAACAAAAAAATATTTCGCTAACCCAAGTTTTTCTTTAGAAAAATATGCAAACAGACTTCTTAAAATAACAGAAGAAAAATCTTTCAAATAAATTTTATTCATTTACCAATATTTTCCTCCCGGTGGGTTGTACTGGACCACAGCTTCCACTAAGAGGTACATACAATAAAGACAAGCCCACAGATTTTACCCCCTCTACTACAATTCGAGCACTGCCTCATAAAATATATTTCTACATTATCATCATGTTGTAGAAATTTATCATGTTTCTAAACTTGTAAAGATCAGCAGTACGTTCAAACATTATATATCTCAAACGTAAGATCAGTTTTATTTTAACCAAACTAATATTAATAATTAAACTAATACTTATTTTAACAAAGTTAAACATTCAGTATAATAAAGAGTGATCGTATTAAAAAGCACACCGACCACACAATTCACATTATAATCCCGTTTTAGATAAAATAAAAAACTACCAAAAATAAAATCCTTTAAATATTTCCTGTTCAATTTCCTATAATTAGCAACATATTCCTTTTTTTTCTTGTAGCAACTGAAACTTCCAACAGTGAATAAATTAATATTTGTAAACTACATTTCAATTTTCATGTATTATTCATGATTTGTAAACAGAAAAGGTTGGAGGAGAGGACTCATTGGACAGTTTTTATGAGACATGATAGACTCCTATCACGGCCATCCAATGTGTTCTTAAACATGTTAAAGGCTTGGGTTGGGTTGTTTTACCTCTGAGCGGCACTTTTTTGCACGCCATGGGCTAAATGGCCAGGTCACATGGACCCCGAAGGTTGGGGGAGGGGACCCACTGGAACAGCTGTTGTGAGACAGATGGTAGCCTCCCGTCAAGGTCATCCAGCGTGTTCTTTAACGTTGGGTTGTTTTACCTCTGAGCGGCACTTTTTTCCACGCCATGGGCTAAATGGCCAGGTCGCATGGACCCCGAAGGCTCAGAGAAGGTTGGAGGAGGGGACGCACTGGAACAGCTGTTGGGAGATAGATGGTAGCCTCCCGTCAAGGCCATCCAGCGTGTTCTTTAACGTGCACAGGTATTCTCTCCCGCACACGGGACCACGGCTTAACGTCCCATCCGACGGACGGCGGCCTTTCCAAGCCCATCGGTGTCCCCTACTGACTGTGGGCAAGGCGGGGAATTTTGCGGAGATAAATCTCAACGCTGACCCAGCTGGGACTCGAACCTGGGTTGGGTTGTTTTATCTCTGAGCGGCACTTTTTTGCACACCATGGGCTAAATGGCCAGGCCACAAGGACCCCGAAGGCTCAAAGAAGGTTGGGGGAGGGGACCCACTGGAACAGCTGTTGGGAGACAGATGGTAGCCTCCCGTCAAGGCCATCCAGCGTGTTCTTTAACGTGCACAGGGTATGGCTCTCTCCCGCACACGGGGCCACGGCTTAACGTACCATCCGACGGACGGCGGCCTTTCCAAGCCCATCGGTGTCCCCTACTGACCGTGGGCAGGGCGGGGAATTTTGCGGAGATAAATCTCAACGCTGACCCAGCTGGGACTCGAACCTGGGAACTACAGATTACGAGCCTGGCGCGCTACCGACTGAGCCGCTCCCATGTTTAAGGCATGGCTCTACCATACGCGGGCAAAGGCTTTGTACCATTCGACATACGGCGGCCTTTCCAAGTCCACTGTATCCCCTACCGAGTTTTGCGGAAATAAATCTTAACACTAGCCCACGTTTTCGAAAACGATACACGCCGATTCTAGAACATTATTCTATGGTTAAATCATATTCACAGTATCATGTCACTTTGCAAGTGTAAAAAATGTTTAAAAAATTAAAATACATAAGAATAAATAAGATAATATATAAGAATGATTGGATTTTTTGGTGATTTTAAATACTACAATAAACAAATTTTTTACTTCTTTATTTCACAATGTTCATATTATAAATAATAGAAAATAATTATATAAAAAATACGCTTGTTCCAAATGTTGTAAAACAGGAATAACGTAATCATTAATACCTGTTGGTCTTAGGTTTTGCTTTTAAGGCAAACTTTTGACCATAATATATCCTTTGACTCCATCCATATATATCCTTTGACCATAATATGATGTCCCCTTACACTTGTTTCTGGTGTTAGATTACACTTTTTGGATGTAACCTTTCACCATAATATAGTGTTATTTTTTACCATAAAATGATAGTAACCTAGCTGCCAACATAAACTGCTGTAACCCTTTTTTTTGCAGTGTTGGGTTACTTGTAATCTTGTTTTATATTCCCTCTTGTGCACTAAGTGCTGCTCAGAGGTAAAATAGCCCAAAAACTGAACTTAGTGGACCACAGATCTAAAAACAAGTGCATTACTGTGAGTGATTTGCTTACTTTAGCCAAAACACACAAATTGTGAGCATTATTTTCTTTAGTAACGAAGTTTGATTTCACCTAACTGGCTATGTGAATAGTAAGTATAACAGTATAGGGAGTTCTACAAATATTGACATACACCATGAAATGCCTTTCTCTGCTTAAAAAAATTGTGATTTGATGTGTTGTTCCATCAACGATTCATTTGGCCTTTTTTTTTTTACAAAAGCAATGAAATGAAAAAGTGGAACATTTCATAATGCAGTACATTGCATTGCAGGTGAAAAAGATTGATATCATTGGTTCCAGTAAAGACACAGCCAATACCACAATGATAATGCTGAAGAAATCATTTCTAAAGGATTCAGAAGACCATGACCTTAGTTGTATTTAAAGCATATGGCACTCAAAAACAATAAACCATGGTCCAACTTCAAAAACTCGATTTCCAATATTAAAGCAAGGAGCTCTTTTAATGCTCCTGACAGGTCTGACAATTTCATGCATATCTTGATCAAAGTGGCAGACATTTCTAGCATATTTTGTGACTATTTATGCCTAAACGAAAGCAATGTAGGTTGTGACTGTTTCTGCACAAAAATGTGCAGTATTTGTCTACAGTTGGTGAGTTTTTAATTGGATCACACTTGTTAGTTGGATATATCACTTTCACTGATACAATTTAAACATTGAAAGCCATTTTTAACAAAAGCATAAATAATAAATCATACAGATAATGACAAATATATATATAAACAGTTAGCATGCTCTCTGATTTATTTATCATATTTTCAGATTATTAATTTACTCTGATTTATTAATCATATTTTCAGATTGGGTTTCATGAAATTCACTCACACACGAAGCTCCCTCAATTACAACCATTTCAATAATGCAAAACATAAAATAAAAAGCTTTGCATTCATAAGTACTATTAAGAAAAAATACATAAAACATTCTAAACTAAGAAAACAAAATCTACTTTAAACAAATTTTATTAGTTTACTGACAATAATTTTACTCCCGGTGGGTTATACTGGACCACAGCTTCCACTAAGAGAGAGGCACATATAAGGATGGCAGATTGCTTGCATCTTGTACTTCACCCATATGAGCGAATACTACACCCACCAATATTCGTAAGATTCAGGTCTTACAGAACAAGATTTTGAGAACTGCGGTCGATGTCCCCTGGTTTGTCACTAACAGACAACTCCATAAAGACCTGGGCATCGACCATATATATATACACATATAAAACGCACCTCAAAAAGGTTTTTTGAGGCTGTAAGCAATAATCCCAATGAGATTATTTCTTCTCTGATTCTTTACGATCATACTGTTTTGAACAAGTACAAGAGGCCTAAAACGGTAGCGTTCTCTGAGGAGACCTACTCGTTTTAGGTTTCTTATACATTTTTAGCTTTTCTTATGTTTGCCCTTAGGGGCCCACCTAAGGGTGGTTTACTTAAATATTTTGTTCTTACTCATGCCAAATAGGCATATCTTTATGATGGAGATGGTTAGGGGTAAAATTATTACCCGGTACATCGAATATGATTATACGATCAACGATCGGATCTTGTTCAATCAGCAGAAGGTCGCATTATTTCCACCAATGCTATTTGATATTTTAGTTTATACATTTCAGTTACACTCCTCAGAGTACTTTATCATTATGTAGCAAGATCCAGTTGGCCACCTTAAACCAATATTTCTTTCCATCTGGATATGAACTGGAAAAATCTTTGCAGACAAATAAACATCTCGAATAACTAAGATTTGTTGGTTGTTTTACCTCTGAGCGGCACTTTTTTGCACACCATGGGCTAAATGGCCAGGTCACATGGACCCCGAAGGCTCAGAGAAGGTTGGGGGAGGGGACCCATTGGAACAGCTGTTGGGAGACAGATGGTAGCCTCCCGTCAAGGCCATCCAGTGTTCTTTAACGTGCACAGGGCATGGCTCTCCCGCACACGGGGCCACGGTTTAACGTCCCATCCGACGGACGGCGGCCTTTCCAAGCCCATCGGTGTCCCCTTACTGACCATGGGCAGGGCAGGCAGGGAATTTTGCGGAGATAAATCTCAACGCTGACCCAGCTGGGACTCGAACCTGGGAACTACAGATTACGAGCCTGGCGCGCTACCGACTGAGCCACCCCTGCCCCCGAATAACTAAGAGAATGAAAATCAACACTCTTTTCAGACCTCACATTTGGCCTCAAGATTCAAGTGCATACATTTTGAAACATGTTATACTGTAGAAATAATATCAATTTATTGCAATATTCAAATACTGATTAAAAATTTAACAATGTGAACAAATGTTTTACTCTCAAGAGTACTTCTTTCATTGAATGGTGACACCTGTGTCTCAACAAGAACTCAATGTTTAGGTCTTAGATTTTCTTACTGAATTCATGTTTCCAAGGCACCGGGCTATAATTTCTATTTGTAAACCTGGCTGTCAAATCTCACACAGATGTGAAAACCAAACTCTTATGATCACAAGAACTGTAGTTGATTTTCCTTAGACCAATGCAAAAGTCCAACTTTTAGCCACTTTCAGTAAATAAAAAATGTTCCCTCCCACCAAATAAAAAGAGCTCATCCAATACAAATGTAAAAATAGTGCTGTATTGAAATTTTTCCCGTATTCTTACTAGAAAATATTTTTAATAAAAAAAAAAAAGGTCAAAATGATTTTTTTTTTCTTAAATTTATACATCGCTGAATAAACATTTATATTATGTTCAATAAAGCCACGTGAAACAAAAAATTTTTGTGGTCTGAGAATAAGACTTGAGTAGGGTTTCCTAATTACTAAAATATTCCACAGAGCAGAAAAGATTAATATTCTATATGGAGAAAGTTTTTATATTTTTTTTTAATCTATTTTCAGTGCCAGATATAAAATATGGAGCATTAAAAAAATAAATACCCCCTCAAGCAGCTGCTTGCCACAGAGGTCTGACAGGAGCCTGTCAGTTTAATATGCCACAGTAAGAGCTCTGAGAGGATGGCAGGACCTCAGCAGAAAAACGACACACACATCCATGCCTAATCCGGGGCTCGAACCCAGGTCCCTTGGGAGACATAAAATATGGCAGCATTGGGATTCAGCATTACAAACTGAGTTAGACAAGGCTGAATTTTGCCATAATTCCTTTTCAGTTTGATGTCATGAAAAAAAAAAGCTGATATTAAAGAGAAATTTTCAACCAGCATAGAACCACAATATTTTCTACTATGTCACAATAGTTTTTGAATTATATTACTATGAACAAATAGAAACTTTTCAAAAACAGATTTTATAATATACAGTAAAAGAAAAAAACAGTGTTCATACAGTTTGAAAAGTTTTGAGCACCCAGAATAATAACTCATTCTACAGAAAAACATTTTCTTTTTAACAATAAATGCCAATCCCAGAGTTACTTGTTGACTTTTTAATGTCTATAAATCGATAAAAATCTTTCGTGGGAAAAATTTCGCCAAAATATAGGACTCGAACCCAAGTCTCCAAAAACATGCCAAAGCATTGTTGGGTTGGGTTGTTTTACCTCTGAGCGGCACTTTTTTGCACACCATGGGCTAAATGGCCAGGTCACATGGACCCCGAAGACTCAGAGAAGGTTGGGGGAGGGGACCCATTGGAGCAGCTGTTGGGAGACAGATGGTAGCCTCCCATCAAGGCCATCCAGCGTGTTCTTTAACGTGCACAGGGTATGGCTCTCCCGTACACGGGGCCATGGCTTAACATCCCATCCGAACGACGACAGCCTTTTCAAGCCCATCGGTGTCCCCTACTGACCGTGGGCAGGGCGGGGAATTTTGCGGAGATAAATCTCAATGCTGACCCAGCTGGGACTCAAACCTGGGAACTACAGATTACGAGCCTGGCGTGCTACCAACTGAGCCACCCCCACCCCTCCAAAGCATTGTAATCATTGGACTAATGCCAGACTAAGTGGAAAAGAAAAAGAGCTGGCATTAGTTCAATGGTTAGAATACTCTGACATGTTTCTGAAGAGATGCAAGTTTGAGTCCCATATGTCAGAGAAATTTTTTCCACAAAACATTTATTGATTTTATTTTTTATTTTCAGATTCCACTATTACTGAAATAAATTTCATCACTTCTGCCATGAGCATTGAGTAAACTCAAAAATGCAGCAAAAAAACGATATGAAACTAATTGGTCTTAACTGAATATTGACATGATTATGCTGATAATCATCTCTTCATGGGAAAAGATATTGAGAGAACTTTTTCACTAGTGCTGTCTATGAAAAAAGTATAGTAATGAAGCAAGCTTGATAATCAACATAGAGAAAAATAAAATGATTAAACCAGTAAAGTGTATGATATTTAGATTCTTTTGAAGCACTCTCACAATTTACACATTGAAATTTGAATGACAGAAACATGTTATGTGCATCTTGAACAAAGTAAAATAGAACTTTTTAGAATCTGTTTACAGAAAAATGTGTGAATGAAACGCAAAGATTAAATTTATGCTTCCTAAAGTTTGTTACAGTTGCCAGACTTGGAATGTAAGCCAGAAGGCTTGATATTTTTTTCTATTTCAAATATTTGCAATATATATACTATGAATTAGGTGGTTTAAATTCATGAATGATACAATTAAAAAGACCTTCTTACTCAAAAATTAATTTAAAATAATTTAAAATTCTCTGTCATTGAGCAATAAAATTTTAGAGTTTATCCTTCAAACTATTTGCATGTTGAAAGTTCTTAGGAGAAAACTCTCAGAAGCTTTTCGGAGCAAAGACAGCGCTCCGTCTTCAGTGAAGTGATGTTATGTACAGTCACTCAAAAAAGTATCCGAACACTATGGTTGATTACAGAATTCGGAAAAAATATCTGGCAACGATTTTTTTTAGAAATTATTGATATGGCAACTTCGTGTCACGTGACACGAAGTTGCCATATCAATAATTTCTAAAAAAAATCGTTGCCAGATATTTTTTCCGAATTCTGTAATCAACCATAGTGTTCGGATACTTTTTTGAGCGACTGTACTGACGTTAGGTCCATTTAGACAAAGAGCTTCTTTACATGGTACTTCTTGAGTTGGAGTTCCTTATAACATCTCTCTTAAAGGGAATAAACATCTGTTCACTTCCCAAGTGATCCTTAAACTCCTTTCCATCTTAAGGATCGTACTCCTACACCTCGTTAGTCAGCTGTTTAAGAAGTTGAAAGATTTCGCTGAACTTACGGAGGTCCCGCGATGTCTGTTCAACATCTTCTTCCTCTGAGAAGCTTCTGAGAGTTTTCTCCTAAGAACTTTCAACATGCAAATAGTTTGAAGGATAAACTCTAAAATTTTATTGCTCAATGACAGAGAATTTTAAATTATTTTAAAATGAATGATACAGTTAGGGGAGTCATAAATCACTTTTGAGTAGTGTCTTCTAAAGAGATTCTATTGATATTGGCACATGGACTGCAAGCAAGAAAACTATACTATTTGACAAAAGTATACAAATGAAATCAGAAAGTGCAAATACCACAGTTGCAAAACAGAACTGACTCTAATGGCAACGCTATAGTTATCGATTATTTTACATAAAAAAAAACTGAAATTTAAAGCGTTATTCTGAAGTAATTAATACACAAGGATAGGTCAAATTATATATCAAGCACCATCTAATATAGTCATTACTTATGGGAATTTGATAAAAAAATAAAAGGTAAATATCATATTTATGGGGGGGGTTAATAAAAGCAAAATATTACTGTATTTTTTTTTAATTTTAGCTTCAATAAAAGTACCTGACTGCCTTTTTATTCTCTTTTATTCAAACATATATATATTTTGCCATATTTCAAATATTACTTAAATCCAGCTTATTTAACAATTTGAAGACATAATTTGCTGCAAATCTATATATATATTGTACGAAAGTTAAATTTGTCAATTACAACAACCCTCTGAAAAATGTTTTCAAATCAAACAAATCATTCAGTTCAGACTCTCAGTAAATTGAATTTGATATAAAACAAGCATAGACAGCACAAAAATAATTATGTTTTCATTTAGTAATAAAAATAATTTAAAAAAAATTAGTATTAAATACTCTTTCCATAATCTATCTTAATACATCACATATCATGTATTTTTAGTGCATTAAAAATAATCTACATTGGTTGAAAATCTGCTAAGCAACATATATTATCAATTATTTACAAGAACTACATATTGCTCTTTTCATCGCAATATTTTAATGCTTCCATTAGCAGTTTCTTTTCTGCAAGACGAAGTTGAACTGCCATCAGACAATGAAGATTCATGGGTGATAATAACAATTTTTCATCATCCTGAAAAAAGTAATTAGAAATATTACTAAAGCCATTTTTGAGTAACTGAAAAATGAGTTGCATCATTTCTGAAAACAATAATACTTTAAAAAATAGTAGTAAAGCTTTATTATCTGCAAGGGCACACTCCCCAAAACACCATGGATAAGAAATGCACAGAATAAAAACAGTAACCCTAGAGATAAAGAAAATGCATTCTCAAAGTAACTGAAATTAGGTTAAGTTTCACATAAGCCTACTTAAGCTTAACTGGTTAATTATTGCTACATTTTCCCAAGTTTGTAGCAAGCTAGATCTACATTTTTTAAATTTTATTCTAAGATTTTTCTACATTTGAGACCAAATGATCTTCTTTTAAATTAGGTAACATTAATTAAAAAGAAGAATTTAAAATATATAATGGCACTGTTGCCTTCCCATGGCCGAGTGGTTAGCACGCTTGGCTACTGATCTAAGGGACCTGGGTTCGAGCCCGTGTAAGCATGGTTGTGTGTGTTGTTTTTCTGCTGAGGTCCTGCTATCCTCACAGACCTACTCTTTGGCATATAAACTGACAGGCTCCTGTCAGACCTCTGTGGCAAGCAGCTGCTTGAGGGGGTATTTATTGTTTTATTTTAATGGCACTGTATTGCATTTTTATTTGAAAAATTAAAAGAAATTAGACAGAACAAGTATTCTGTTTCCAATTTCAATAAAAATAAATATCCCCTTAAACAGCTGCTTGCCACAGAGGTCTGACAGGAGCCTATCAGTTTATATGCCACAGTAGAAAGTATGAGAGGATGGTGGTACCTCAGCAGAAAAACGACACATACATTCATACCTTACCCGGAGCTCGAACTCAGGTCCCTTTGGGTAAAAATGCATACAGTATGTCAACAGATAATCTGATGAGTGAAGCATAATATAACTTAGTTATATTCTTATTTTTACTCTTTTACTGTAGAATATGCTATACAGTACATGAATTGAATTTTGATATTTTCTTTCTTCTCATTTGTTTATCTCATACTTATTTACAAATACACATCGTACTGTAGGCAATAATTTTCCCCACATAAGTATTTATTGAATTCCATATTTACAGGTAATCTGTGTATTTATTAATAAGGATTATTGTTTTTCTCATTTGTTTATCTCATACTTATTAACAAGTATTTACTCCAAGACACTTATTGCAAAATAATTTATGCCTTTGTCCATTATACTTAATAGTCGTGTATCCACATTTTGACTTTTTCCATAACTTGCTGCACTTGTGGATTGTAGCTTTTTCAAAAAAATAAATAAATAAATACAGTGGACCTTTGTTATAGCGCTGCTCGCTATACTGCGCACTCGGTTTATAGCGTGGGCGATGTTCGCGATAAGTTCAAACATGTTTATACAGGTCCGTGCGGCGTTAGTATCGCATCGCATTTTATTGTTACTGCGTATTGAGTAACTGTGTATGTATTGAGTTCCTGCATGTATTTTGAATAGTGTTTAATTATTGTATGCATGATGAGTAAAAGAAAAGCTTACAGTGTGAAATTTATTGTGTCGCCACCGCGCCGCTCGGTATAAAGCAGTTCACCTTATAACGCAGGTGTTGTTTCCCGCCCGACATGCGCGTTATATTGGGGGTCCACTATAAATAAAAAAAACACCTTTGATCAGCAAAGTGTTTGCTGTGTAACAGATTCAACATTGTTTTTAGATATTTACCTCAATTGTTGTTTTATAACATTTCAGTAATAAGGATAGTCTTGTTTGAAGAAATTTCAATGTTCTCTCCTTAAGGTCATTGCTCTCTGAAGCTGTACTAACTGCTGTTGCATCAGTCTCCAACTCTTGCTTTAATTCTTCTATAAATGGTAAATATTAAGAGTTCAAAGGTCAAAAATTGCATTTACACCTAACACGATAAAGCATGTAAAATATCGATAAATTTTAAAGGAAAAAACATCTGTTTTCTCAAAACAGTGTTTAAATGCACATATTCTGTAATGACTAAAATGTTACAATTGCAAACAATTACAAAGCAAATATGTATGCAATCACTGAATAATCAATACCGTAACAAAGAACTACTAGAAACATAATTTAAAAAAAGATGCAATAAGTTACAACAGATGAACTAGTCAGTTAGAAAATAAAATTGTAGATCAAAACCAGAATGTGAACCACAAATCAATGGCATCATAAACATTCTATCAGTAGAGTGATATGCCAGAAAACTTTGCCTGTTAATGTGGAATATTTCCTATTACAATTATGAATTAATACAAATTGTTTAGCATATAAATTATGTTGTTACATTTTTTTCCAAATTGTGAATTCTCTTAGAAACCACTTATTCAAAGAGTAATTTAAAATTAAAGAAACCTTAGATAAAGTTAATATTTGATTACAGTTAGTAAAATGACATTTACCTTTAATCTAAATATGCCACATAATCCCCCCCCCCTTTTTTTTTACCTTTGATTCTTATTTTAATCTCACCTGGTTTATATTTCCTCACTGGGATCAAAGGTTACAAACTTACTTTCAGAATTCTCATACAGATAATGAACTTTTGCAATAGTAATATCAAAATCGTTACTATCAGACTCTTCACAAACTATACTTTTATAATCTGAAACAGTGGGTTTGGGTTGTTTTACCTCTGAGCGGCACTTTTTTGCACACCATGGGCTCAGAGAAGGTTGGGGTAGGGGACCCACTGGAACAGCTGTTGGGAGACAGAGGGTAGCCTCCCATCAAGGCCATCCAGTGTGTTCTTTAATGTGCAGGGTATTTATGTGTTCTTTAATGTACAGGGTATGGCTCTCCCGCACACGGGACCATGGCTTAACGTCCCAACTGGCAGACAATGGTTTTTCCAAGCCCATCGGTGTCCCCTACTGACTGTGGGCAGGACGGGGAGTTTTGCGGAGATAAATCTCAACACTGACCCAGCTGGGATCGAACCTGGGACACTATTGACTGACCCACCACCAAAATATATCTGTCATTTGTTGAATTGATTCTGAAAATATCCTGGTGATTGAATTGATTCTAAAAGTATCCTAAAAAAATGCTGAATGCACACCTGTTTCCCTCTCATTAGCCATGTTTTTATGACATTTGCATATTCCCAATAAATGATTTCTACAAAAGTACATCATAAAATAATACAATAGAAATAAAGTACTAAACCATTATATTATTGTAAATTAAAAAAAATGGATGAGCACTAAGCATGAGTTCAAGTAAAAATTGGTCAGTGAAAATTACACTACAATGCAATTTATTACAAAAGTATGGATAAAATCATTTATAAACAAACTAAGTCAACCGACATGAAACTCTATAATAATACAAAGATAAGCTTTCAGAAGAATCTATTAAATAACTAAATAATTATACACAAAACAGTGACTAAGTGCACTGGTTTTTCAGAATTAATTCTTTTCATACGTTGATCACCATGCACAAGACGACAACATTTTCCTTTTTATACATTAGCTTATCAATATAATCCATACCAATAAAGTAGTCAACCTCTGGTGCACACATTGAATAAAAACATTTATTCATTAAACTATCATGCACAGACTCTTAATTATGCCTCCTTTGGGATCTCAGAACTTCAACAACACACTACTATTTTTCTTATATTTCAGATCAGTTCTATGTTCCAGTTCGTTGGTTAATTAATTTTCACACAGAAGCACACACGAGCGTTCATGACATGTCCATTACAAATTCATTGCCGCACATTCATCTGTCATAACAATATGTACACATTTAATTAAAATATTCTTTACAAGCATTTTCTTTGTGTGTAAAAAATAATAAATATAATGTACTGAGCCGTACCATGGCCGAGTGGTTAGCACGCTTTGCTACTGATCTAAGGGACCTGGATTCGAGCCCCGGGTAAGGCATGGCTGTTTGTGTTGTTTTTCTGCTGAGGTCCTGACATCCTCTCAAACCTTCTACTATGGCATATAAACTGACAGGCTCCTGTCAGACCTCTGTGGCAAGCAGCTGCTTGAGGGGGTATTTATTTATTTTTATTTTATAATGTACTGAAATAAGTAATGTATAAAACTGAATGGAAGTTGTAATGTTTTTTCAATTATTTTTCAACTTGTCTTGCTGTTAATAAACATGAATTTTCATCACATTAATTGGCTTTCAATTCTTTGGAATGGAATGGAAAAAGATAAATTTGAAAGAAAGGAAGAATTTTGGATGGAATGGAAGAAGAGAAAGTATTGGCTGCAGAGAGAGAGAGAGGGGGGGGGCTGATAAAATGCCCTAGCTTAGAAAACAGAATAGCACAAAAGTCTTTTTGGTTTAAACAACTCACAAGAGCAGATTGAAAGGAAGGAGGAGGACTCTACTCTTTTGCCCCAGGCACAAACCTCTCAGAATCCCTGGGGCGGGGGTGGCTCAGTCGGTAGCGTGCCAGGCTCGTAATCTGTAGTTCCCAGGTTCGAGTCCCAGCTGGGTCAGCATTGAGATTTATCTCTGCAAAATTCCCCGCCCTGCCCACGGTCAGTAGGGGACACCGATGGGCTTGGAAAAGCCTCTGTCCGTCAGATGGGACGTTAAGCCATGGCCCCGTGTGCGGGAGAGCCATACCTTGTGCACAATAAAGAACACGCTGGATGGCCTTGACGGGAGGCTACCATCTGTTTCCCAACAGCTGTTCCAGTGGGTCCCCTCCCCCAACCTTCTCTGAGCCTTCGGGGTCCATGTGACCTGGCCATTTAGCCCATGGTGTGCAAAAAAGTGCCGCTCAGAGGTAAAACAACCCAACAACTCAGAATCCCTGCAGATGAGGTGAAGACAGATTTCCTTACCACAGTGTAATGTATTTTGTGCCATAATCTCCAGGTTAGGACTTGTACCACTTTAGTATTTTTATAATTTGTTTCCTACAAAGTTGCAGATTAGGATCAGTGATGCTGTACAAAAGATACAGCCTTTTAAGCCTCAGTTCCAGGATACTAGTAATGCACATTGATTACTTTGTCTTCCAATCATAAAGTTCACCAAAACAATGTTATTATTAAACCTTTGTAAGTTTTAAGACTACATTAACTGTTAAAGTAAATTCAAATATTTCAAGAAATTAAAATCTTAAATGAAAAAGAATAATCCATATGAAATAATCCAAAGATATAAAAAGCATTCACATAGGTGATATAATTACAAAAGTATGAAGTAATATTTAATATATATCTCTGCTGTAAAACTCAAAGGAATCAGTATCTGAGGTTAACTAGCATAAAAATTTGAAATTAGAATTTATTTTTTACCCTGAAAAGTAGCACTAAACTGATAAAAAAAAAAACTAAATTCAGTTAAAAAATCTCACAATTTTGAATATCTCTATTCAGAAGACTTTTATTTTGTGCTAGTCAGAAAACCCTATCCTAACAAGATTTCAACCGTCATTAAAATGAGCATGTTCTTAATTATTAACTTCTGTTATTAAAAGTTTAGAATAAAATTCGGTAAAAATACAATTTCATTTCAAACACCTAATGTTTTAATACCATAATGATCCAAACAACTAATAATGAGTAGAAAAGACAGAGGAATAGCACTATTTGAATGAGTCCATTTCAAATATCAACTGTATGGGCATTAAGTATTGACTGTCTTGACCTTAACAACTTCTGAACCCACATTTTTCATCTTCAACTTGTCCCTTAACAAAATTCTTAATTCCATTAAGCACAATAATGCAGATTTTATCTAGAACAATAAATAGACTGATACTCCTGAAATTATTGCAAGAATTGCAATCACCTTTTCTAAAAACAGGGATAATAACAGTCTGGTAAAATCCTTAGGAACACCTTTTTCATAAAAAAAAAATTCAAAATTTCAGTAGTAATACAACAAAAGAAACATTCCCAGCTCTAATAATTTCATCTACTCCTGGAGATTTATGCAGTTTTAATTGTAAGATAGCCAATGAAACATCAGATTGTGCTATAAGGTCAACATTAAAGCTGTAATGCATCAATCCTCATTACAATGGAAGTAGAAATATATTGTTCAGAACATCTCTGAAATGCTCAGCCTATCTTGCCATGACAGTCATCAACTTCAATAATCATATCATGTGTCTATATTTTTCCTCATAAAATATTTACTATCTAGTATGACCCTCTGTCATTGTGTGATCTAGTTGCTTCCTCTCCTTTGTCAGCTAGGAAATCTGCACAAAGATTATTATCAGTATTCACCTGATCCTTTAAATGCTTATTCAGTTCTCTGTAATACTGTTATGACTAGTAAGATATTAATTCCAGTATAATTGCATGGCCGAATGGTTAGCACACTTGGCTACTGATCTATGGGACCTGGGTTCGAGCCCCGGGTAAGGCATGGATGTTCGTGTCGTTTTTCTGCTGAGGTCCTGCCATCCTCACAGACCTTCTACTATGGCATATAAACTGACAGGCTCCTGTCAGACCTCTGTGGCAAGCAGCTGCTTGAGGGGGTATTTATTTTATTTTTATTTTATAATTGCAGTTCAGTTAACTCCTGTGTTCAAAGGTCCTGATAAAAGCGACGTACTTAACCAGCTCATAGGCTTCCCAGCAGAGCACAGATCCAATGCAATACAACCACCTACTTTCAATGTCTGCCTAGCTACCATTCCATATTTCAGCCATGCTGCAAACACCATACTCAACTGTGTCATTCCCAAATTTTTTTTTTTTTGGGGGGGGGGGGGAGCGGCTCAGTCGGTAGCGCACCAGGCTCGTAATCTGTAGTTCCCAGGTTCGAGTCCCAGCTGGGTCCACGGTGAGATTTATCTCCGCAAAATTCCCCACCCTGCCCACGGTCAGTAGGGGACACCGATGGGCTTGGAAAGGCCGCCGTCCGTCGGATGGGACTTAAACCGTGGCCCCGTGTGTGGGAGAGCCATACCCTGTGCACGTTAAAGAACACGCTGGATGGCCTTGATGGGAGGCTAAAATCTGTCTCCCAACAGCTGTTCCAGTGGGTCCCCTCCCCCAACCTTCTCTGAGCCTTCGGGGTCCATGTGACCTGGCCATTTAGCCCATGGTGTGCAAAAAAGTGCCACTCAGAGGTAAAACAACCCAACCCAAATTTTTCTAGGACATTTAGTTGCAATGGTTGCACAACCTAGAGTTGCAAATGGAGCAACATCCATGTCATTTATTAAAAGAGAAAGATATGGGATAGCATGAATCTTTGTAGATAAAACCCAAACTATATGTATAAAAATCCATTTTATCCAATATAATTGATATTATATTTACAGAAATCCATTTTATCCAACAACTTTCTCTTTGTATTGCATGGATGTTGCCCCATTAGTAGTGTGCTTCTTGAAACTATGGGAATATTAATATCACCATTCAGCTCATGTGCCAAACTCAGGGCATATTCGGGATTTTTTTAGGGGGGTGTTGAACACAAGGGTTTTGCATATTCTCTTTTTGGATAGCCTTGAAATATATATATATAAAATATATAGAGTAGCATGCTCAAGACATTTGTGTTGTCGGTATGAGGGGTGGGTGCTTATTTTGTAAATATGCATTCGAAGCAGTTTATGTAGAAGAAGGAATGATGCTCACTATAGTGCTATTCATTTGCAGTAATTGGGCAAGTGTGAAAAAAACCACCCATCCATCTCCCGGATTTTTTCCACATTTGCCTAGTTACTACAAACATAGTAATGATATAGCAAATAGTAATGAACTTCATTCCTATCAAATTGGTTGCCAGTCTATGGCAAAGGTTATTTCCATCCAGAGCTTCGATGCTGAGCATCTAAAAGTATATTACTTGCAATGTGGTTATAAAAGCTTCATTCTCGTCAGTATAAATAGCACGAGTGCCCCAACACCTAGAATCACATGGTAAATCTTCACAGCACAACTATCACAACCCTTCTCAAACCAGAGTGATTGCCCCACCTTAGCTCAAATGGTAGAGCAACTAGCACATAACCAGGAGATCCCAAATATCCAGGAGGTGGATGAGTAATTTTTTTTTCACACTTGCCTAATTACACCAGTAGAATAAACTTGCTCTCTTCTTTCAACCCACAAAAGGCACTTTGTCTTGTTGGAAACAACGCTATTTGTGCTAAAAAAAAAATATAAATAAATACCCCCTCAAGCAGCTGCTTGCCACAGAGATCTGACAGGAGCCTGTCAGTTTATATGCCATAGTAGAAGGTCTGTGAGGATGGCAGGCTCCAAAAACAAAAATTTCACAAATTCACTGATAATTTCCACTCTTACTGATTTATGTCTTATATTGAGGAACTTTAAGAGCCAACCTTTATGATGTACTTCTATAAGCTAAATCTTATTATTTCATGTTTATTCTTTCATGGTTAATCTATCTATTTCATATTTATTCTGGATATAAATTATTAATTAATATTATTTATTCTTTCATGGTTGCAGATTAAAAATAAGGAGTAGGAAATCCCCAACTTCTATACCTGAAAAACTGCTTTACATTAATATTGATCTTAACAATGATCTTTTTTCTGAATTTCAGTTAACACAGTGTTTTCCTTGAACTTCACCTATAAACAGTTTTATCATTTTTCAACATCAAGGTTTCAGAGACTTAAGGGTGTGGTTTAGCACCCCATCTGAATATACACCTGGCCACACTCATTGTACTCTGGTTGACCTCCATGTTATCTAACATCCCATAAACATTTCCCCATATTGAATATGTACCCCCTTCCCACCAATCGCTTGATAAGTAACACAAAAAATAAATTTTCTTATTCAAACTCGATTTTTACTAAATTTATATTTATTCCTACCCACTTAAAAATTTAAATTATAAAATATTTACAATTAATTCTGACCCCCCCCCCCTCTATACTACTGACATGCCACCTGATTCAGCAAGATATAAATATTTCTATCTGTGTCACGCACCTTGCCCATAGTACTTGGATTGACTTCTATGACCTTCAAAACCTTCAAGTTTACATTTAAATCTTTGATTTCATAATCTTCCCCCCCCCCCACCTATGGCTGTTTGTGTTAGAACTTCACCATTTAAAAATTACAGCCATTAAAATACTTTATTTAAATATTAAAAGCATCAAGCAAGCCATCCCGTGGCCGAGTGGTTAGGGCGCTTGGCTACTGATCTACGGGACCTGGGTTCGAGCCCCGGGTAAGGCATGGATGTTCGTGTTGTTTTCTGCTGAGGGCCTGCTATCCTCTCAGACCTACTATGGCATATAAACTGACAGGCTCCTGTCAGACCTCTGTGGCAAGCAGCTGCTTGAGGGGGTATTTGTTATTTTTTTAAAAAGCATCAGTGCCGACCATCCTACCTTTCCATGAGCTCTATCCCTGATGGGATAGTGGACTCTCTTAGCATCATAACCTACATCATTTTTGATATCCATCTGCTTGTATTATGCAAATCTACTCGATTATAAAGGCCAACAAACTCCCAATATTTCTCCTCCTCTTGGTGAAGTGTCTAACACTGAGGCACAAAACATACTGAGGAATTTTAAGAGCCAATTTTTATGATGCACTCCTATATGCTTAAGAATTTAATCTGCCATTTTTAATTGCCTTGCATGAAGTGATATTTCAGCAATTTGTCATCTTACCTGCATTAAGGATATCCTTCACCTTGGACTGTTACATCCTTTCCACCATTCCAATGGACTAACTGGCACCTGCAAAACGTGCTAAACAACCTTACTAGTAATAAGAACTTATAATATTTTCATAATATGCTTGCAGACTTTATCATTGAGCTTTGAATGCTTCTTAACATCAACTGGAATAAATTGAAAACTTATTCCATGACATTTATTGCTTTATGTTATTTTATTGTAAAAAACTTATGCAGAGCATTATAATGATAATATGGCATATTTTTATTGTTCAGAAATGCTTTAAGCTTTACACAGAGATATAGTGAATTGAGCCGTCCCATGGCCGAGTGGTTAGCGTGCTTGGCTACTGATCTAAGGGATCTGGGTTCGAGCCCTGGGTAAGGCATGGCTGTTTGTGTCATTTTTCTGCTGAGGTCCTGCCATCCTCTCAGACCTTCTGTTATGACATATAAACTGACATACTCCTGTCAGACCTCTGTGGCAAGCAGCTGCTTGAGGGGGTATTTTTATAGTGAATTAAATTTATCACTATAAATATTATTCTGTGATTTTAAAATCTTTTTGATGAAAAGGCTTTTCTACTCTCTTCTCTACTGCTAAAACATTTGTCAATTACTGGACTGAGAACACTTTAGGGAAAAGTGAGCTGTAATAGACTTTCACATTAATTTACTAAGCACTTAATTACTATTAGCATTTTTGAGGTACACAAAAGCAATGGATCTAGAGGAAAAATTGTCTTCAGTCAAGACAGTTTTTTCTCTATATCCATTGTCATCACGTACATAAAAAAGGCTAATACTGATTATTTGCTTATAGTAAATCAATATGTACTGTGAATTAAATTGTGTAATTTCATCTTAAAATGTGGATATCTATTAAAAACTTATATAAAATGCCTTTTAGCACATTTAATAAATTCTTGCTAGTCTTCTTTCTCATCCATCTGTCTGTCTGTACACATTCGACTTTCATTTGTTTTTGGAGGTAAATTACGAATCCTTTTCGGTTTGGATATGTATTAATATTACCCTCTAATGGTGAAAAAGGAGGAAAATGTCAAAATTTAAGTGAATATTGCAATTTATCTATTTATGCTAGAAATTTGAAAATTTGGTGATAGAGTGTGATGGTCAAGGGATTTAAATTAACAGCAATGATTTTACCCCCACAAAGGTGGGCAACTCACTTTTTATTATTTCCTCTTGTTTTGAGTTGGGTTGTTTTACTTCTGAGCGGCACTTTTTTGCACACCATGGCTAAATGGCCAGGTCACATGGACCCCGAAGGCTCAGAGAAGGTTGGGGGAGGGGACCCACTGGAACAGCTGTTGGGAGACAGATGGTAGCCTCCCGTCAAGGCCATCCAGCGTGTTCTTTAACGTGCACAGGGTATGTCTCTCCCGCACACAGGGCCACGGCTTAACGTCCCATCCGATGGACGGCGGCCTTTCCAAGCCCATCAGTGTCCCCTACTGACCATGGGCAGGGGGGGGGGGGGAATTTTGCGGAGATAAATCTCAACGCTGACCCAGCTGGGACTCGAACCTGGGAACTACAGATTACGAGCCTGGCACGCTACCGACTGAGCCACCCCCACCCCCTCTTGTTTTGAGATAAAAGAAAAATTCATATTGTATTGTATAGGAACTAATAAAATATCACTATTTGCATTTTCCCAATCATCCATTAGTTTGAATTTCCACTGTTAGAGAGACTAAAACAGAAAATAAACTTCATTTTCTACAAAAACCAGCATTCCGTATTTGCCAGAAGGGATGCGTTATTTCACTTTTTTTTACAATACTGCAAAACTAAGAAGACTTAAAAAAATTACCTTCTTTCATAACACTAACTCTTAGATATAACAACATCTCATTGTCAATAACAGATTCTTCTTTGTGTAATTGGAATACACCAGTCCTAAAAAAAGAGAAATAATGCATTAATATATGTGAATGTATTGTAACATATTTTCTAAAGAGAAAAAAAAGACAATAAAAAATAAATTCCTAATATGCCATTCGGCGACATAATTTAATAAAAGAAAAAACATTAAACTATAATCACAATAAACAAAATTGAATTACACAAACCCAGTTAAAAACCCCAAGTTCCCTTTTTATATCCCATTTACTCTCAAAACTACCAATAAATTGCATATTAAAAACAGAAACTCAGGTCTAAACAAAGGGTCATGTGAATACTGAAAAACTCAGGGGAAACAAGAAGGTTATCCAGTTTTTCTGTTTCCCATGTCATAGAGAAGCTCTCAAGAAGTTTGAAAACTTCTGCTTTAATGTGAGTACTGAATTCTTAATTAATCCAAAATAACTTTTACTTTAATCCTTGGGGCAGGGGTGGCTCAGTCGGTAGCGCGCCAGGCTCGTAATCTGTAGTTCCCAGGTTCGAGTCCCAGCTGGGTCAGCGTTGAGATTTATCTCTGCAAAATTCCCCGCCCTGCCCACGGTCAGTAGGGGACACCGCTGGACTTGGAAAGGCCGCCGTCCGTCGGATGGGACGTTAAGCTGTGGCCCCGTGTGCGGGAGAGCCATACCCTGTGCACGTTAAAGAACATGCTGGATGGCCTTGACGGGAGGCTACCATCTGTCTCCCAACAGCTGTTCCAGTGGGTCCCCTCCCCCAACCTTCTCTGAGCCTTCGGGGTCCATGTGACCTGGCCATTTAGCCCATGGTGTGCAAAAAAGTGCCGCTCAGAGGTACAACAACCCAACCCAACTTTAATCCTTCCCATGCCCAATCTACAAAATGAATTTATCCACATGCCTAGCTATTTTTTCACCCTGCACAGCCAAAAACATTCGCTTCAGAACTTTTTTTCCATAAATTAGTAATGAATAGATATAGTTTAATATATTTAATATTAATTTCACATTAGACAGAAAATATTCTTTGAGCTTCCACTGTCACATTAAATAGATATCAAATCACCTTATTCTTCACATTTCTAGAAACCATTTGTTGGTTAAGTCCATGAAGCCATTGGTTCCAAACTGGCTTCCTATTAAGGAGTCACTAAATCTGATGGCATCCAGTGCCAAACATCATCCAGCTAATGGAAAGGTCACCGTAAAATGGTCTTCTTTTTGGGGATGCATTTAATGGCTAATGGGATAACATGTTCGCAATTTAGGCAAGTGAAGCACTATCTACTCTTGCACAGTTTGGAAAGCTAATTATTTTAGCAAGAATGGCTAACAACTGCCAAACAGTGTAATATACAATTGTAGTGGTAAAAGTACTAGACCAAGGTGTTAAGACACAAATCAGATTCAGCTAAAGGAATATCTTATTTCCACAGTAAAATCAAAGTTGATTGTACAAATTATAGATATAGTCAATATTCAATATCTAATGAAAACAACTTTTGAAATATCTACCATCAGGTCTGTCACCAAAGAAAATTATTAATCTCATCCAAGATACTGTGTACACGATGCTCAAAAATCTAGTTTAGTAGCAGTGATACTGATCTGTTACTAGATATGTCAATTTTCATTATTCTGATTCCCATTTGATATTTCATATCCTAAACACCAGATATGGGTTGTCATCCTGTAACCACTAGTGCTAATAGCAGTTAACTCTTAGCAAATTTTGTAATATAAATGCCTATTACTATTTGTTGGATACCTGATCAGATTGTAAAAAAAAATCATTTGCTTCAAAAGGAAACTTATGCATCTAAATCTATATAATAAAAGGTGTGTGTGTGTGTGGCAGCCATAACTCATCAGGAAATCACAGTAAACTTCAAATTTTCAGAGAATGTTTCTGGTATGGTCTGAATTGCATATTTCAAGTCAAAAGTGCAAAAGGGGGGCTTGCCAGAAGCAAACATATTTACCATGCTATTCCTATGGGAAACAATAATTGCTGTCAAATTTATTGTTGCCATTTACTGCTCCCTAAATGTGAACATAGGAGTCAAAATAACATTTAAATATTCTGCCATTGCCAGATTCACAACATTTCCAAAGACATTATTATTTAAGTCATCCCATTGCAGCTAGGGACCTGATTTTTTAAAACACAGGATCAGGCAGGGGGAATGCATCTACAAAATTTGGGACCTTACGGTCAAATACACTGGGAATCACAGAGTACCAAAATCTGTCTAAATCTGTTTGCGAATTAAGTCCTATTCACAAACATTTGCACTGATTCGGGCATTAGGGTAATGACCTTGACTATTCACAAAAGCGTCGTATGGGCTATTCTATTTTGTGGACATACCCTACTCTGTACTAGTAAATAATTACGGTTTGTCCGTTTTTTCCTCAGTAGCTCAATAAACATAACTTTTAATATTTATTTTTGTTTCAGCATTGTTTTATTATTACAATGTAATGTATTATTTACTATTACAATGTAATGTATTATCATATAGTGCATTTAAATAATACGATAGATTTTTCGAATAGTTGTAGTAATAATGGTTTCAATTTATATAAATTTCAATCTAATTTTTTTTGTATCTGTCCTATAAGACGACCCGGATTTTGGGGGCCTTTTTTATGATTCAATTATCATCTTATCTGCGGAAATATACGGTATTTCTGATTATAAGAGGAATTGAAATGGTTTCAAATGGAATGAATGAATGAATGAATGAATGAATGAATGGCAAAGTTTTAATTTCGAAACAAGTCTGATGGACACATCATTAAAGGTTAAATATCATCACAGATCAGACCACATAGATTAACATTCATGAAATGACCATCCAGCTCTTTCCTAGACATATTTCTAGGCTCAGAGACTCTTAAAAACGACAATAACTTGCAAATATGTTAGAAGTTTCTATCCCCATTATACTTATTGATATTTTTTCTCTTCTCACTGAACTTTTAGTACTTATATAATATTTTTAGAGCAAAATATAATAATTTATCACTGTACTAACAATGCATGAGCACTTACAGAGGAAGTCCAAATTTTGAACATAAGGTACTCTTCAAACCAAAAAGGGGATCACTTTTACTTAAGCCTGAAAAAAAAGGTCAATATTGTCTGTGAAGAAAGATAAATTTGCTTCTAAGAAAAGCTAATTTTAGGCAGTTGCCCACATGCAGTTTGAGAGTTAGTGAAGCCATGACAAAAGTTTTACTCACTTGTGCCATGAGAATTTAAAACTTTAAAATAAAATTAAATTGAAATCTTTAATTCTCTATGACATAGAGCAGTGTCTCGCAAACTTTTTTTACTCTGCGGCACACTGAATCTAATTTTTTTTTCCGCGGCACACTGAATCTAATTTTTTTTTTCCGCGGCACACCTAAAAAAGAATAAAATCAAATTCTATATAATCATCATTATATTTGCGCTTTGTTGAAGTCATCAGCCCGGTTTTACTTGAAGATTTGCTCTCGTTCTTTAATTCATAACTCGGTGTTTGTTTTAAATATTTGTCCATTCTATGGCTTGAAATAATCAAAAATTAATACTAAAATTCGGAAAAAGCTTGATAAATACTTACAAGATCCCAGTTGATAAAATCTGAAAGATTTTTATTAAAGCACGTCGATAACACAAGTCAAGTCAAAATGAAATCTTTGGAACATCTAGTGTCAATTTGAAAATCTCTCGCGGCACACAGTTTGCGAGACACTGACATAGAGTGTTATAGAGAATTAAAGATTTCAATTCAATTTTAATTACTGCACTGTGAACCTCTACTATTTTTGTTACTTTAAAATACACATTAAATACTACAGATTACATCTCAATATTAATAAAATACCATACTTTCAACAATGAATTATCTCTGGTGGCCACCTACACAGTCGTATCATAATAATATGATCACCTACTATGGTAGGTGGTCATATTATTCTGATATGACTGTGTATTTTTGGTTGTTTTGTAAAAAATCAGAACTGAACTTGAGAACTTCACCCTGAAGTAACTAGCAAACAGATCATATACTACACCAAAAGGAAGAGAATATAATTTTGAGAAAAATAAATTCAAAGGAAATACAATAAATGAGAGAAATTTTCATGCAAATTTTTTAACAAGAGTCGAGTTTTACTATTTCAATTATATAGACCATTATATATATATATATATTTTTTTATTTCTTTTTTCCCTATAACTTTAGAAATTTTTATTTTATCCATTTTTCTAAATTTTCATTATAAAAAATGACTAATATTCACAGTGTATAATGGTGAAAGTGTTTCAGATTATTAACATAGATAAAGATTCATTATCATAAACCTGTTATTATATTAATTCATTATATAAAAGCAAATAATTAAAACAATATTAAATTAATTATACCTTTTATTTATCATTAAAGTGATGAAAGATCAATGGAAAAAAACAAAAGTTTGATAATTAAATAGTTCTAATAGTTTACATTGTATATATGTCAGAGGGTATACTATTTCAATATGAGGGGTCGAAGTTTCAAACAGAGATCAGCTGCATTTACATATTTTTAGCTATTATACTAACAGATCAGCAATTGTATCTACTTCAATTTACTTTGAATTAACATAGAATACTAATAAAACAAACAGCTTATCTTTACTTGTCAACATGGAGGATGATGTGTATATATCTTTGGAGGATTGTAATAGAGTTTTGTTTACACTGGAAATCATGGGACATCAGTTCAATTTTTTGGCATTTACAGAAACTTGGTTATCAAATGGTGAGTCGTTACATATAGAAGGATATCAGTCTGCCAATCTAGGAAGAATAAACAGAAGAGGCGGTGGCTTAGCAATCTATTCGTTGAATGGAATTAATTATGACATATGCGACTCCTTGATGATACTTCACAACAGCATTGAAATGATTTGTATTAAGACTGATACAATGGTGATAGGAGTAGTATACCGACCACCAGATGGTAATTTTGGATATTTTTTACAAGTTATGGAAACAAATTTTGATAAATTACAGAAAATGAATTCAAGTTTCATAATTGTAGGAGACTACAATTTAGATCTACTCACTCAATTGTAGAGATAAGAATGTTTTGGATTTTAGAGATTTAATTAATTTGCATTTTTACATGATTACACCAAATGACAAACCAACTAGATTAACAAATGTGAATGGCACACTGCTTGATTATGCAATTACTAATATGTCTTGGAAAAGTAAAATATTACAATCTGATTTAACTGATCACTACCCCGTAATTTACTTTATTGAAGATTCAAGGAAACATTTAGAAAATTATATAACTTACAGGAAGATGACACATAAGTGTGTTTTACATTTTCAGAAAAAAATAAGCAATATTAATTGACAGGATTTACAACAGATTACGGATGTGAACTAGGCATATGATCACTTTCTTACACTCTTTATGGATATATATAATGTATGCTTTCCTAGAATTCGAAAGAACAGATTACAACACCCTGGTTATGCTCCTTGGATAAATAATTATATAAAAAATCAGATTAGAAAAAGAAACAGACTTGCTGAAATATATAAGAATTCCAGTGATGAAATGGACAAGGAAAGGCACAGAATTTGCAGAAATTATGTCACTGGTTTAATAAGAGAAGCTAAACAAAAATACTATGAAACTAAATATAATATATATGGTGATACTTCGCTGAAACAGAAATGGAGGCTAATAAATAACCTATTGTCTCAGAATAAAAACAAAAATCTTAGAATTGGGGACATTGAGATGGCAGAAAATGTACTAACAGATGATGTGCAAAAAGCTACAGCTTTCAAACATACTTTTAAAGTATAGCAGAAGATCTAGCAGTTGATTTCAATAAAAAAATTAAGTGCAGTATAAATATTATGGATACAGTTTTCCAGATAGTTTATATATTGAACCATTTTCTGAAGATGATATATGTCATGTTATAAGTATAATGAAACCTAATACTTCTTGTGGGCCTGATGATATCTCAATAAATGTAATTAAAAATGTTAAAAAATGAAATTAAGATCCCCCTCACATGTATTTTCAACTTGTCACTTCAGAAGGAAATTTTTCCAAATGAAATGAAACTAGCAAAAATAATACCTATTCACAAGAGTAAAAACCTGAAAGACAAAGAATTACAGACCAATTTCTTTACTCTCAGTTTTCACCAAGATTTTCAAGAAATTAATGCATAAATGTATATATAAATTTATATCAAACAGAAAGATAATTATACCAGAACAATATGGTTTTCAACATGGCGAATCTACACAATACTTATGATTATATTGGTAATAATCTTGAACATCAGCGAGTTGGCTTGGCTGTTTATTTAGATTTGTCTAAAGCATTCGATTGTGTAGATCATGAAATTCTCTTGGAAAAGATAAGACACTGTGGGCTTCGAGGGAAAATAAATAATTGGCTTAAAAGCTACCTATTTCAAAGACCAGCGTTTGTACAAGTCAATAGGACTATATCTGAACAAATCAAATTCAATAGGGGAGTGCCACAGGGTTCTGTGCTGGGACCTTTATTATTCCTTTTGTATATAAATGATATTCAATCACAAAAGGGAGCAGCTAAACTAGTTATGTATGCAGATGATATAAATGTCATTTCTTTCCATACTGATGTAAGAATTTTAGTAGAAGAAACAAATACTCTAATTGGAAATATGCATAAATGGATCACATATAATAAACTAGCTATAAATATTTCTAAAACAAAGTGTATGGTCTTTAAGAACAAGAATAAAAAACTGAATTATAATGAAATAAATATTTTGATGAATGATCAAAAGATTGAAATATGTGAATATATAAATTTCTTGGACTCTGGGTAGATGCTAATTTAACTTGGAATTATCATATTAACCAGCTAAGAGCTACTATTTCAAAAAATATTGGATCAATTGGGAGGATTAAAAATTATGTAAATCAACAAACTTTGATAAATTTATATTATGCATTAGTGTACCCACATTTAATATATGGAATTAGTGTTTGGGGAGATACTAGTTCAGTCAATTTGAATAGTTTATTTTGTCTGCAAAAGAGAATTACGAGATATATTCTAAGATTAAATTACAGAAATCCGGTACAACACTTGATGGCAGGAAATGGAATGCTAAATATATATAATATTTACAAGTATGTTATGGGGAATTTTGTGTACAGAGTGAAGAATAAAATGATAGAGTATTCTGAACTTTACTGTTGCTTAGAAAGAATGAAGACTTTCAGTTACGATACTCGACTTAAGAACAAGATCATGTTGCCCCTTTATAAGAAATTTATGGGCCAGAGATCAATATGGTACATTGATATTAAGATTTGGAATGACAAGATTCCAGAGGATACTGCTGCAATGGAACAATATAGAACTTTTAAATATAGATATAAACTATACTTATTATCAAGTCAATGATAGCATCAGACCACAAAAATTCATGTGCTCAAATAAATGTATAAATTAAGGCCATCTGTAACGTTTTAAATTTAAGTGTATTTCAGGAAACATTTATTCAAAAGCTCGGCTTATTATGTTCTCCTTTTTCACCTGTGAACTTGTCTGTGTTTTATGTACCAATATATATATATGTTTGGGTGAAATAAACTTATTCAATTCAATGTTATGTCACTATACTTATAGTTATAACACATGTAAATATTATCAAACTATACTGACCACAGAGTTTCAGTATATAGATCTATCTATATCTTACAACTTAAATTGGTAGGCTTTTAACCTTTATATTCACATAAAGCAGGTACCTGTTGCCTGCCAATGATTTTGCTTCAGAAAGCTATATACTAACTGAGGCCAGATATTACTTGTCAGCATCAATGGATAGGCTACTGTCAGTGTTATTCAATAGCAAGTCCATGGGTATTGGAAGTAATACCAAAACAGGTATCTGCTTTATGTAAAGATAAACAATCTACCACTTTAAGTTGTAAGATAGTAGATAGATCTAATGCTGAAACTCTGCAATCAGTATAGTTGATAATACCTTACATGTGTTATAACTATAAGGCTAGTAACAACATATTTAAGCCATATATTTTTATCAGCGTTCTATGTTAACACAAAGTAGACTGAAGTAAACATAGAATTGCTAATATGTTAGCATAATACATAGCTAAAAATATGTATATGCAGCTGACCTCTGTCTGAAGCTTCGATCCCTCATACCAAAGTGATCTATCCCCTGACATATATATATAGTGTCAACTGTTGAAACTAATTATTTCATTATTTGATATTTCACTATTACTTATATCTTTTACTTTTTAAACTTTTTATAATTGTATTGGATTGTTTTACCTCTGAGTGGCACTTTTTTGCACACCATGGGCTAAATGGCCAGGTCACAAGGACCCTGAAGGCTCAGAGAAGGTTGGGGGAGGGAACCCACTGGAACAGCTGTTGGGAGACAGATGGTAGCCTCCCGTCAAGGCCATCCAGCGTGTTCTTTAACGTTGGGTTGTTTTACCTCTGAGCGACACTTTTTTGCACACCATGGGCTAAATGGCCAGGTCACACGGACCCCGAAGGCTCAGAGAAGTTTGGGGGAGGGGACCCACTGGAACAGCTGTTGGGAGACAGATGGTAGCCTCCCGTCAAGGCCATCCAGCGTGTTCTTTAACGTTGGGTTGTTTTACCTCTGAGCGACACTTTTTTGCACACCATGGGCTAAATGGCCAGGTCACATGGACCCCAAAGGCTCAGAGAAGGTTGGGGGAGGGGACCCACTGGAACAGCTGTTGGGAGACAGATGGTAGCCTCCCGCCAAGGCTATCCAGCGTGTTCTTTAACGTACACAGGGTATGGCTCTCCTGCACACAGGGCCACGGCTTAATGTCCCATCCGACGGACGGCAGCCTTTCCATGCCCATTGGTGTCCCCTACTGACCGGGGCAGGGCGGGGAATTTTGCGGAGATAAACCTCAACGCTGACCCAGCTGGGACTCAAACCTGGGAACTACAGATTACGAGCCTGGCGCGCTACCGACTGAGCCAACTTTTACAATTGTATATGCATCTCAGAAATGAAGTGAATGCATTAAATTTCAGCAACTGGCAAAACAGGCTTAGATACTATAATATCATAAAGAGTCAGATAAATTGACAATTAAATCTATCTAAATTTTTATTTTGAACAATATCATTTAATATTCAGTTCTTAAAATTAAACATTTAACAGCAGACACCACTATAACAATCATCCTAAGAACATTTCTTCGAAATTGAGAATAAACAAATCATTGCACAAACTTGTAAAATAAAGTTTAATGAATTATTTGTTATTACTGTTATTACTTGTATCAATTAACATTTGAGATAAATTCTTATGACTAGTAAAACTGCTATTATATATTTTATCTTCTATGGCTTTTTAAATATTAAATGGCTACTGTACTTTAAAGTGAAGACTTGGATATATTTGGTAGAGATTATCAGTTTATCTTCAGTGACATTTTTCTGCAAAACACTTATTTTCAACATTACAAAGCTTTAAAATAATTAAATTGTTAAAATAAAATGGGTTTCTCCTTCACAAAACATGGAAATGTCTTAGTTTTGATAATATTGTGCATAGGCTAAAAAGAAAAATTTGCTTTAAAATTTTTGATTTATTTTTAAAAACTAATACATTTAATTTCAGTTGAAAACTTTAAAAAAAACTCAATATATGTAATGGCATAAAAACTTTGGAAAGCTTAATGTGTAGCTAGTACAATTATGAATTCAAAACTATTGATGACCAAGTTATTATTAAATTTTCATACTAAATCCTATCATTTTTACAGATTAATAAATTTAAAAAGTTGCAATTTTCACAACTCTCCTGCATTTTGCCATTTGACTTCCAATTTTGCCAACTCACCATAATTTCACAGAAATAATCCCAATACTTACATCTCGTCTGAATTGTAACAAGTCAGTGTGAATTTTCTCAACTCCCCTTGATTTGGCTAACTCTCCTTAATTTCACAAAACCAATCCCAATCTTTACATCTCTCCTAAATTTGCCAAGTCACTTCAAATTTTTCAAACTCCCAAGATTTTGCCAATGTTTTCTCGATTTTGTCGATTCTCCCTAATTTTACAAACCCAATCCCAATTATCACAACTCACCCATATTTTCCAAATGGATTCGAATTTTGCCAACTGCCCTACATTTTGTTAAGGTTCCTTGATTTGTCCAACTCTCTTTAATTTCACTAAACAAATCCCAATTTTTACAACTTGCGTATATTTTACCAAGTGGATTCGAATTTTGCCACCTCGCCATAATTTCACAGAAAAAAATTGCAATTGTTACATCTTCCCTGAATTTGCCAAGTCACTTCGAATTTTATCAACTCTCCGTAATTGCACAAGGCACAATTTTCACAACTCCCCTGTATTTTACCAAGTGGCTTCGAATTTTGCCAACTCCCCTAGATTTTGCCAAGAGTTCTCGTTCAAGACTTAAACAATGGAATCTTACAAGGAAAATGTCTGAATGACTTCGTTTCGAACTTGTCATGAGCAGTTTGTGCTTTACTTCAGAAAGGAAGATAACCTTGTGTTCTGCTCCGATGTAGATGGCCTGATAAATGCCCTCAGAATCAAACATAACCCTCAAGAACGGCGACTATTCATAGACTCCTTGAAATTAAGTCTCAAGTTGGTGTTGCTGCATAATGGAAATCAACTTCCATCCATTTTGGTCAGACACACTGTCTACATGAAAGAAACCTATGACAACCTAAAACAGCTGTTGAACTGTCTTCAATACAGCAAGTTGGCTGGCATCTCTGTTGTGACTTGAAGGTAGTGGCTCTGTTGATGGGTCTGCTAGGATATACGAGGTACTTCCGTTTCTTATGTGAATGGGACAGCAGAGCAAAGACTTTGCACTACATGATGAGAAACTGGCCTCAGAGCAAATCTCTGAAGGTTGGAGAGAAGAATGTGGAACACCCAGCACTGGCTGAAATGCACAAAATTCTGCTACCATCTCTACACATCAAACTCAATATAATGAAAAAACTTCATTAAAAGCCATGGACCACACTGCATCAGCTTTCAAGTACTTGGCTGACAAATTCCCTCGACCCAGTGAAGTGAAAATTAAAGAGGGAATTTTTGTGGGTCCTCAGATCTGTGAGCTGTTTAGAGACCAAATGTTTGACAATCTGCTTCAGGGTGATGAGAAAAAGGCTTGGGACGCATTTCATCTGGTGTCAACTAAATTCCTTGGGAATGTCAGGGCAGACAACTACAAGAAACTGGCTAAGGACATGTTGTCTCTGTATCACAAACTTGGCTGCAATATGTCCTTGAAGATCCACTTTCTCCATTCCCACTTAGATTTCTTCCCCAACAACTGCAGCATGGTTAGTGATGAACATGGTGAACGTTTTCACCAGGACATTGCAATGATGGAGAAACAATACCTGGGAAACTGGTCCACTTCAATGTTGATTGACTGCTATTGGATGCTTACCGGAGATGATCCTGAGCAGCTGTACAAGCGACAGGCAAAGTGGCATCGGAAGTAGAAGCAGAGTTTTACCGATACATGTCATATGTATGTATTACTCAATTATATAAGAAACTATTGCGGATTTCCCAGAAATCGTAGCCAATTTTGCAATTTTATTGTCATATTCGTGTTCAGCACCTTGAAATTTTTAAGAAATGGCTACTTTTATCTCAGAGGCATGACTTTTATGAAAATTTGTTGCTCAGTGTAATCAATATTAATATTTGCAATTGTGGTTTTAGTTTGCTTTCTTCATAATTTAATTGTTCAGTAAATAAATTAATGTCCCAGGTTGTGTTCTGTCTGAACTGTGCTATTTTCATTTGTCTAGAATGTTTTGTAATGCATTTTATAAAAAATAAATTACCCCCTCAAGCAGCTGCTTGCCACACAGGTCTGACAGGAGCCTGTCAGTATAATATACCATAGAGAAGAGATGTGAGGAAGGCAAGACCTTCAGAGAATTTAAATGAACTTAAATACTTTTATGATTGCACGTTGAATAATTCAGCAAGTTTATACTTTGGTTTTTGTACTGTATTTTGCTCTCATTTTAGTTTCTCTATTGCATCTTGAAATTATTGGAATTACTGTTATTATAATGTATATATTGCCATTTGAAAGGATGTTTTTAAAAAAAATTAACTATATTAAAACCAAAGCTAGAAAACTCATCAGAATTTCATGCAAAAACATGCAGGCATATTATTAGAATCTGGAAATTTTAAGTTCTATTTTTGAACATTAGGGCTGCTTTGCTAATTTTTTAGCAACTTTTTAAATTTATTAATCTGTAAAAATGATAGGATTTAGTATAAAAATCTAATAATAACCTGGTAACGCACACTAGAATCTTCATTTCGCCACTGTTGCCAACAGCATCCAACAGTTCGTGCATCCCGATGAGCATGGGCAGCAATATGATGTGAAGTCCATCCAGCTTCACATAAGCCTACAATACTTCCTCTCTCAAAAGCATTCAAATGGCGATAAACTTGCCAACGGCGTGTACCAGGCATTTTCGACCTTCGCTGAACAATTTCCAAGCGGAACCACTTAATCTCAACCATTCACATGACTTCCACCTGCATAAACACAATACCATCCCTGTTCCTTCTTGCACCTTTTATCTCTTAAGCAACACATCATTGGCTCCTGATTATCATCTGCGTGATCTGATTATCTCAACCGCGCACACCCACCCTTCTATTTGCATGTTTTTACGACATGTCCTTCTGGTTGGGGCACTTTTAATGTCAAGCAGTGTATTATTCGGGAGGAAATTTCCTTTCGATTAATATATAATTTAACTATTTTTATTCAATATTTTTTCCAACATTATGCCTCAATTGCCTGGCCTGATCTATTTTTTTTCTATTTTTTTCACTATATTAATGAAAAACGTCTTATTAAAATTAACATGCTTGTAATTTTTTTTAATTCTCATTTCCATAAAATTTGGAGTTAAATTCTGTTTAATTTGGTATATAACATGACCTATTTCTGTTGATTGGTTATTTTTAAAAAAAATTCTAAAATTGACTTGATTATCTGACTCAGCACAATTGGCTGGGCTTTTCTCAAAGTGCGCAGTTGAGATATGCAAATGATGATAATCAGGAGCCAATGATGTGTTGCTTAAGAGATAAAAGGTGCAAGAAGGAACAGGGATAGTATTGTGTTTATGCAGGTGGAAGTCATGTGAACGGTTGAGATTAGGTAGTTCCGCTTGGAAATTGTCTCTACGTACTGAGAAAAAAATTATGAAACAGGAGAAATATTTACTTGAAACAAAAAAATTAATTTTTTATTATACAGAAATAAATTGTCTTTCTATCTATATGTATTATAACCATATCTGTCTATTATTTTGTTTTGTTTTTTTAAATAAATTTTTATTTTCATTGACATTTAATATCTACTACAGGACTCTAAAAAATGGCCTATTAAAATAAAACTAGTCATTTTTTTGTTAAATATTTTATTTTCAGAAAATCAAGAATAAATGCTGATTAATTTGGCATATAACATGCCATAATTCCTTTCATTAGTTATTTGGGAAAAAAGCTCTAAAATTATTATTTTTGGCTGAGCATAGAGAGAAAATAACTTGAAAATCTCTGGATGTAAACCAGTTTTTCAGGCTGGAACTGGAATGGTTAAGACTTCACTCAGGTTGAAACCTGTGGCAATGGACTTCATAAAATGCCAAAAAGCAGATTTCCTAACTGTGAAACCAATGAACTCTTTTCTGATCCAGTTCAGAATCTGATGTCATGCATTTCTGATCTCCCATTGCTGAGATTAGCTATTCAAGATGTCTCTCCATTAGAAATACCGCACGTTAAGCAATATGTGCACGGTATGGGTGTCCTGCTCATGCAGACCTAATTTAAAATCCCTTCTCATGTATACCATCATTTTCTCATTTAGAACAAATAGAGAAAACTTTAACACTGACAAAATTATGCCTCAAACTACAAACTGAAAGGATAATACACCTAAGGATTACTGAGTAAAAAAAACAGCAGTTTAACAGAGATACCAAAATTCTAGCTTATTTGCAAATTAATCTTAATGAGTAATTATATTTAGTATATTCAGTTGTCAGTAAACAATATATCTTTCAGTATAACCATTGCTGTCTTTAAGCAAACCATCGAAGCAACCATCAAAGTTACATAACACAAAGTACTAATGTTAAGAAAAATGCCTAATGCAAATATTTTTTTGAAACAACTAGACATAAATTTCTTACCAAACTTTAAACCCATGGCATCATGCTCATTATTAGGATACACAAATCCATTGTGAACAAAAAATTCTGCATTTGTTCTACTTCCATAAAATATATGCACCTACAACAAATTGAAGTTATTTAAAACTTTAAACATTCAGAAACATGGTACAACATGATAAAAACAATATCACCAATGGCCTGTAAACCAAAGCAAACTAACCATATTTTGTTCTCATTAGCATGTTGTGGTAAAGTACTATAATCATCATCATAAAGTGCTCTTTGAAACAGATTTTTCCTCTTGGCATACAGTCTAACATTAAAACATACAAGGACTAATATTAAAACAATAATCACAAAAAATCATTAATGCTTGTAAAATTTCGTTCCATACAAATTCATACTGACTACTTTAAGGGTTGTCAACTTTCTAAAACTGAACTCACTCAGGTGGCTAAATTTTTTTAAGTGTTTTCAAAAAATAACCAGAAGAATATCATATCACCTCTGGAAAACATTGGAAGCTCGTTTTCTGACTTTTGTACCCTTTAACAGTGGAAATTCGAAATAATGAATGATTGGGAAAATGCAAATAGTACTATTTCATTAGCACCTATACAACACAAAAAGAATTTCTCATTTATTTCTTAAAACAAAAAGTTGCAATTCACCACCTCCTCCTCTAACCACTAGGAGTAAGGCAGCAAATCTTTAGCATTATTAACAGCAGAAATTCACACTAATGTATTATCTATTCACCAATAATTCTTTTCAGCAAATCTTTAGCACTATTAACAGCAGAAATTCACACTAATGTATTATCTATTCACCAATAATTTTTATTCATGATTGTGAAAATGCAAACAGTAATATTTATAAGTGCAAAAATAGTGCACAAATAAGTGCACAATGCAAAAATAATTTTTCATGTATCTCTTAATGTAGATAAGTTTAATTTTCCCACCCACCCCTTGTTAGTATAGGGGCAAACTATTGTGCTAATGTAAAGCTCCTAACTATAACCCTCTACCACCAAAATTTAAATTTTCTATCACAAGTTTTGCAATATTCGTTTAAAAATGTTGCCATTTTCTACCTTTTTTCACTGTTAGAAGGTACTGTTAATAGCTAGAATTGTGGCATTTTATCAATACCTATCCAACCCAAAATAAATTTTTATTTCTAAACATCAAAATTAATTTTTATTTCTAAATACAAAAAAGTTGAATGTCTCTACAAGTGAAGATAGACAAATATCAAAGCAAAAAGATCTTTTTATTTATTTATTTAATGACCTAACATAACTTCAGAATCTTATCCTGCAGTAACTTATGAACAGAAATTGATCATGTTGAAAAGAAAAAGAGCATTTAATTATGATTAATATAATTGTAAATTAAAAGAAAAAGGTAATAGTTTTATGCTTGAAAGATCTTAACATTGATATCAAATTTAAAGGAAAAATTGCCTCGAATCAGGTGGAATACAAACTCATGACCTCCTGATAACAGGTAAGATGCTCTGATCACTCTGTAACGCTCCAAACAAATGCAAAATACTTGAAGTTTTTATGCTCCGGATAGCTTAGACGGGCGCCAGGCAATAATTAACAAATTGCCAAAAGTAGAATAAGTTGATAATAAGTTGATTTAGGGTTCAAATACCAGCGAGCGTTCATGAGTAAGAATCAAAATGATTGTCAAGTAATTAAATATAAAAAAATCCTTAATTCGCGTTGCTCAAGAGAAAAAAACTGTACAGACTCAAAAGGTTTTAAAATATAACAAAATAGATTTATTTCCAAAATAATTCAACTCACCAAGACATCAATGAAATAACATAACTCCTGTGCTACACGCACTGTGCTTGGTGCTACGCACCTTGTGCTCTCCTTAGTGCTACTGCACTAACTCCCCTCTACTTCCCCAAGTGACTCGCAGGCCACCGGTTTTCGACAATGAGCCGGCGCATGCCGGGAAAGACATTTGCATACTATGACGAACGACGCAAGCTATGACGCAAGAGGGGGCGTGTCCTTTGCACGCACTTTAACGGTACAGTCGGAAGATCGGAGTTGCGGCACATGCGCAACTCCTAGAAACTTGAAAACGAATGCTGTGATGCCGAAAAGGAAATAAAACATCTCCAAAATGATAAATATAACGTAAATTGAACAAAACTGGTTAAGGTAAAGCAAAAGTGAACGATGGGGCATCACAACTCTAAATTTTATATTGATGTTAAAGAGTGATTTCATACCTTTCAACTGAAGAAACATCGAAAAATTTATTAAGTAATTTTACATACTTTTTTTCACAAGGCAAAACTATACTTATGTTATTCATTTTAACTTCAATAAAAAGTGTCTTAAAATTAACTGTGGTTTTGAAACATGTGGTCAAAATAGTACATGAAGTTGATGTGTGTAATCTGTTAAAACTCCATTGATAAAAGAGTCTCCAAGTGTCTAAACCCAAGTGAGCATTTGAAACTCCAACAGCTAGAAGTGGGGATAGAGCAAGGGACTACAAACACATTTAAGTATTGCACTGTACAGTGATTTTTATGATTATATGTTTTTATTGTATTCTTCTTTGATTGATGACACAAGCAATAGTTGAAGCGTAAAACCTGACAATATCAAGGACAGCAGTAATTACAAAATGGACAAGTACAGTGTAATAGTGTCATTTTATATATTTTAAAATGTGAACTGGCATTTAATTTTGGCATTCATCATAAAACTTAAGCATTAGAAATCTAGAATTAACAGAAAAATAAGATAATCACATATGCAAACACTCAATACTTGGGTTTTTGACATTCCATTATATAATGATCTTGTGATTCAACCTTCATTATAGATCAAGTGGAATCTATAAATGATGTGTCCATTCTCACAAATAGATCATCTTTTCACTCTGAGCAGTTTCCATTATATTATCTCATTATAAACATTTATTTCTGTTAGCCCTATCACCACCATACTACTGACATCAGAACACCATCAACAAAAATGCATATAAAAATCTTCCATATGTTGTGTTTTTTGCGCTTTTTGGCAAACCATGGGCTAAATGGTCAGGTAACAAAAATCTCAAAGGCTCAGAGAAGGTTGGGGGAGGGGAGCCACTGTAACAGCTGTTGGGAGACAGATGGTAGCCTCCTGTCAAGCCCATTCAGCATGTTCTTTAATGTGCACAGGGTATGGTTCTCCCAAGCATAGGGACATGGCTTTATGTCCCATTCGACAGATGGCACTATTCCCAAGTCAATCAGAGTCCCTTACTGTCTGTGGGCAGGGTGCTGTGCATCATCACTGTGAAGGAGGCTCATGTGCCAAGGTCATTTGGCATTGACTGCTGTTGTGTTAAGACTGTGATTCGAGTTGTATGTCATGCATGTTCATTCAGAATGTTGGAAATTCAGATGGAACAGTGGTATGTCATTCATTATTGTGTTGGGCGAGGCCTAAGTGCTGCTGAGACTGTTGAAGAGATGAGTGAAGCCTCTGGTAATGACTGTCTTCATAGGTCTGCCATTTTTAAGTGGTATAAGCAATTCAAGGAAAGATGCAAATCTGTTGCCGATGACCCAAGACCTGGCCAGCGTTCTTCCTCAATAACTCCTGAGAAAATCAAAAGAGCCCTGGCAATCCTGAATGAATACAGACAAATAACACTTCATGAAGTGGCTGTGAAAATGTCAGTTTCATACGGAAGAGTTCGTGCAATTGTGAAAACCATCTGAAAATGTCATGAATCTGTGCTCAATGGATTCCACACAGTTTGACTCCAGAACAAAAACAAAAAAGGGTATAGCTGTGCAAGGAGATGCTTAATCATTTTGAAAGCCAGGGTCCAACCTTCATGAGTCAAATTGTGACTTGCAATGAAACTTGGATCTTTCACTACGATCCCAAAACTAAACAACAGTTGAGTCAATAATGGAAGCATCCCGATTCACCGAGACCCAAGAAAATTCAGATTTCTCGTTCAGCTGGAAAACAAATGGCCCGTGTTTTTTTACATCAAAGTAGTTTTCGTTACTCACTTTGTGCCTCGTGGAACAACCGTGAATAAGGAAGCCTACTCAAAAGTTCTCAGAAACAAACTTCGGCATGACATTCATATAAAACATCGGAACTTTCTGGTGTGATTTGGTTTCTCCATCATGAAAATGCCAGGCCCCATATGGCTAATATTGTGCAGCCAGTGATCACTGACATAGGTGCTGAGGTTCTGCCACATCCTCCATTTCTCCAGACATAGCACCCTGCAATTTTTTCCTCTTTCCGCGACTGAAGAAAGCTTTGAAAGTGAAACATTTCACTCCGACGACAAAGCTTGCAGAGCCACAATGACAACACTTCACATGCTTTCGTAAAATGGCTTCAAAGACGCTTTTAATGCATAAGTACAACGATGGCAAAAATGTGTGAAGTTCAAGGGAGAGTATTTTGAGAAAGACAAATGCCAGGAAGATTCAGAGAATGATATTTAATGTAACTTTTTGCTTCTGTCCACGAATTAAATGATCACACTATGTTTATCTTTCTATTAGATGTATACTGAAAGCTCAGTTATTTAGCACTGTAGACAAGCATATATTTTAACTTTGTACACATGGTTTGCTGAATATGCATTTCAGTTTGCTGTAACACAACTATGAGTTGGAACGAACTTTCCTCATTTGAAATTATTTCAACATCTAAAGAAAAACACTGAAGTATTTGAATTTTCAGAGAAAGATTTTATTTGTTTTCACATGAAAAGTGCATCAGTTCAACTGTTTATTTTCCCTGTTCACCAAGTAAAAATTTTGAACATTATTTGTGCTATTTAAGACTGAGCTCATTTGAAAAGATTTCCTGATTAACCAATGAAAAATTTGAGTGTATTACTATGAAAATTTGAGTGTATTACTATGAAAAATTTGATCTGTATACTACCAAATTGTTCTCATTGGCAGGTTGTATAAATATGTTTAATACAAAATATTTAGAGTTTGAAAAGTTTTGTCTTTTGTATGAATCAATTTCATTAGATTTCCTTACAGTTTACTTACATTTCGTTTTTATGACACCTTTTTTTAAAGCAACAAATCAAATATTAGAAAATTTGCTCCTTCAGAAATTAACATAACTTCATAAGATACATGAAATAAATTTAAATAAAAAAATCTGACCATGGCTAAATTATGCAAGCTGTTCAAAAAATTAATAATATTGTGAATTTGGTTGTTTGTTTGGAGTTTTATGGTGCAAGGTAAACAAATAATATTGTGAATAAAATAGTTATTTTAAAGGAGTTGGGTTGTTTTACCTGTGAGCGGCACTTTTTTGCACACCATGGGCTAAATGGCCAGGTCACATGGACCCCGAAGGCTCAGAGAAGGTTGGGGGAGGGGACCCACTGGAACAGCTGTTGGGAGACATATGGTAGCCTCCCGTCAAGGCCATCCAGCGTGTTCTTTAACGTGCACAGGGTATGGCTCTCCCGCACACGGGGCCACGGCTTAATGTCCCATCCGACGGACGGCGGCCTTTCCAAGCCCATCGGTGTCCCCTACTGACCATGGGCAGGGTGGGGAATTTTGCGGAGATAAATCTCAACGCTGACCCAGCTGGGACTCGAACCTGGGAACTACAGATTACGAGCCTGGTGTGCTACCGACTGAGCCACCCCCGCCCCTATTTTAAAGGAGAGACAAGTACTGGTAGCATCAGGTTATCATATGATACAGTGTCAGCCATTATCAGTATCATCAGTTGAGAGTTGTTGTTGGATTGTTTTACATGTTTTTGCATACAATGGGCTAAAATAGCTGTCACAAGGACCCGTGGACTCGGAGAAGGCTGGGGAAGAGGACCCATTGAATAGCTGTCAGTAGACAGATAGAAACCTGTCAAATCATTCAGAGTATTCTAACATGCACAGGGTGTGGCTCTCCTACCATGGGGGCCACAGCTTAACATACCATCTGATGAATGGTGGCCTTTCCAAGCTCATCAGTGATCCCTTTATCACTGGTGCCAGGGTGGGGGCTAGCAGATATAAATCTTACCACAGGCACAGTTGGAAAAAGTGAACCTGTGAAATGCAGATTGCAAACCTGGCATATTATTGACCAGGACAACCTCCATCCCCCATTTATGAGTAAATGACATAGAAGATGTATTGAATTGCCCCTATTTGAGTACAAATACAATCAGAACATTCTCCTTCTTCAGGATAATAATACATTTTCTGGAATAAAAGGCATCAGAATTGTACCAAACCCTTCCTATAACACAGGTTTAGAACATTGTGACTCTTTGCTACTCTCTTTGAAATTTGTGAAAGATCTCTAGGCAATTTCCATTGACTGAGACATGAGTAAGAGCTATGAAACTGAAATCAATGATGTTGTCAAAGAATGGTTTGGATTCTGTGTTCCAGCTGGGTTAGGCAATGGGAGAGTGCAATGCATTCTTACGTGCATACTTAAAAAAAGACATGTTGATCTGATGATTAAATATATCAGATTGCTCTATGTATATGAGCCGTCCCGTGGCCGAGTGGTTAGCACGCTTGGCTCCTATCTAAGGGACCTGGGTTCGAGCCCCGGATAAGGCATGGCTGTTTGTGTTGTTTTTCTGCTGAGGTCCTGCTATCCTCTCAGACCTTCTACTCTGGCATATAAACTGACAGGCTCCTGTCAGACCTCTGTGGCAAGCAGCTGCTTGAGGGGGTATTTATTATTTTTTTATTTCTATGTATATTTGCATTATTATTTTTTGAACAGCCCTTATATAAAAATACATCAGTTCTAATCAAATTTTTGTTTGATTTGCTGAAGCCAGAGGAGTGTGGAATGGAGAACACCAAACTTCACCAAAAGTGTGGTTGTATGCCATAGGCATGTAGTTTTATGAATAATGCAAAATCTGCAATTTAATAAATATATACATAGAGAGAGAGAACATACCTATATACCATGCTATAAAAAGGCCTGCAGTACAAAAGTGGTACTGGGTTGGGTTGTTTTACCTCTGAGCGGCACTTTTTTGCACACAATGGGCTAAATGGCCAGGTCACATGGACCCCGAAGGCTCAGAGAAGGTTGGAGGAGGGGACCCACTGGAACAGCTGTTGGGAGACAGATGGTAGACTCCCATCAAGGCCATCCAGCGTGTTCTTTAACGTGCACAGGGTATGGCTCTCCCGCACACGGGGCCACGGCTTAACGTCCCATCTGACGGACAGCGGTCTTTCCAAGCCCGGCGATGTCCCCTACTGACCGTGGGCAGGGCGGGGAATTTTTGCGGAGAAAATGGTACTGGTAACATGGTGAGTAAAGTTCAAATATTCATTTTCCTTATGTCTTAAAATCATTATGATGTACCATTTAATATAATAAAATAATGTAAATGTTAAAACAAATTTTTGTCTCACCTCTTCATCTTCCTGATATGTTTTCATTGAAAATGCTTCTACAGAATCCTTCTCCATATTAAAATCAGTAGAAAACTGAAAAATTTTCAACATTTATAGCATTTTTTTTTTAAAAATCTACTAATAATAAGCTGCAGATCCTGGCTTCTGCTGAAGTATTGCACATTCAGGCATGTCCATGTACCTACCACCTCACCTGAATCAAGAGCTATCACTTGAGCTGCTAAGCAAATTTGAAACAATCAAATATACTGCGATGTGACATAAACGAGTTACCTTCAATCAAATGAAGTGCACTTTTCATTATTTACAACAGTGACAAGGATAATGCATATTTTTGAACATTCTACTACACTCCACTGTTCTGAACCCTTTGATTTGGAAAACAGTTGGCACTGTCACTCAACTTTTCATATTACTATTTTGCATCACTGTGAAACCTTCCATTACCTTCAGACCACTTTTGGCAGCCTATTTATAAAATAGTCCATATACTTGAGAACCATCTAAGATGCAATGCACTTACTGATTAAGCTAAAGTGTTAGCCCATCGGGAAGTCTGTGATAAGCTATATATGCCTTCTCTGATCATACTTTGGCTGGTTTTATCTCTAAGCAGGACTTTTTTGCACACACAGGGGCTAAATGATGAGGTCATATGGATCCAGAAGGTTCAGAGAAGGTTGGGGGAAAGAGACCTACTAGATAGCTGTTAGGAGAGATGGTAGCCTCCTGTAAAGGTCATCCAGAGTGTTCTTTAATGTGCAGAGGGTTTGGCTTTCCGGCACACAGGGACACAGCTTAATGCCCAATACGAAGACCTTTCAAGCCCATTGGTGTCCCCTACTGACTGAGGGCAGGGTGGGGAGTTTTGCAGAAATAAATCTCAATACCAACTGAGCAACCCCTCTCTGTCATACTTGTAAACCATTACACACCAAATAGTCATATTTATCTCCGCAAAATTCCCCACCCTGCCCATGGTCAGTAGGGGACACCGATGGACTTGGAAAGGCCGCCGTCCGTCAGATGGGACGTTAAGCAGTGGCCAGTGTGCGGGAGAGCCATACCCTGTGCACGTTAAAGAACACGCTGGATGGCCTTGACGGGAGGCTACCATCTGTCTCCCAACAGCTGTTCCAGTGGGTCCCCTCCTCCAACCTTCTCTGAGCCTTCGGGGTCCATGTGACCTGGCCATTTAGCCCATGGTGTGCAAAAAAGTGCCGCTCAGAGGTAAAACAACCCAACCCAACCAAAATAGTCATACAAGTAAAATAGTGTCACTAGGCACTTTGTTATTACTTATTATGAACCAAAAATTAAAATAATTTTGCCTCCCCACTAGCTTTTAAATTACTTTCTTAGTAATACCATCAAAGAAAATTTACTGGAGATGTGACTCTAAAGCTACCATTATGTACATATGCCAAACAGTCAAAATTGCCTTTCACATGTTAAACACAGTATACTTCTTATTTTCCTAAACTATTCCTATTCTATTGTACATAAGCTTAACTACTCAACTAAAATTAAGCAATAAGCAAAAAATATAACTCCATATCTAAGAGCATTTGAATAAATATATAAATTTCTGTATGTTAGCCCCTCCTCATAATTCTTTTCATTCTGAACTCACCTTCACCTGCTGTGTCATGTGTTTTCACAGAGTACTTACTGAGCTTTCTCTTTTGCTTCTGGACATCTAGCTTCTCAATCATGGTGGGATGGGGCAGCTTTGGCCTCCCTTGTCTTTTCCCATGGCTGTTTACCATGGCTGTTTACCTACCCCTGGTTGCCTGTTGCTCACGGGAGTCTGGGTGTTGCCAAAACTCACATGACCAACCCAAAGCCTTCCCTTTGGTAGGCATGGTCCATTGTAGGTTCAGGTCTCACCTGGGCCTGCACCAGAACTCGGCTGACCATCCCTCATGAATGCTCTCCTTTCATATCTTACTCTTTCCTATAATTCTTCCTTTTAAGTAATTACTTTGATTAAAAATATTACATAATGTTTTGACTTCAAATTCAAAATCATGGAGCTTTTCTAAAATTCACATTCAAAGTATTGCATGTTTGTAGATTGAATGTATTTTAGCTATTCATCATCATCATCATCATCCTCAAGCAGCCATGGGCTACGGAGGTCCAACCAGACCGTGCAATTTAGTTCTCCAAGCAAGTCTATCCTGAGCTACATCTACTGCATCTGGCCACTGCACACCAATTCTAACAAGGTCCTGTTTGACATTGTCTGCCCACCGCATCCTAGGTCTCCCCTTCTTTCTGAGGCCTTTAGGCACACTGTTCATAACCCTATTCGCCAATCTATAATTATCCATACGGGCAACATGGCCAAACCAACGGAGTCTCTCTCTGCACAATATGCTGCTTAAAGGAGGTTGCAAACTCCTTTTCCTAATCTCATCATTAGTTACAAAGTTGAACCACCTAATGCCCAAGATACTGCGTAAGCATCTGGAATCAAAAGCATCTAGTTTCCTGTTATCTTGTTTACAAAGTGTCCAAGTTTCACTACCATAACTAACCCTAGAAAGAACCAAACTATTATACAGTCTAATTTTAGTCTTTAGGTGTATACGCCTATTTCTCCACACTCTCCATAGATTCTTAAAAGTCCCAGCAGCAATCCCTATTCGTCTGTTAATCTCATGCCGCACATCACCATTATCTGTTACATAGCTCCCAAGATAATTAAACTGTGACACCTGCTCAAGACTGCAACCATTCAGATTAACTGAATCACAGCCTGCCTGACCAATTTTCATCACTTTAGTTTTCTCTCTGTTTATAACCAAACCTACTCTACTACCAGTCTCATCAACGGCTCGAATGAAAGAGTTCATCTCATCAACATCATTTGCCAGAAGGGCTAAATCATCAGCATAATCTAAATCAGAAATTTTCCTATCTCCAGCCCATTTAAGGCCAAAATCTTTCCCTTGAAGTGAATTTCGCATAACATAATCAGTAACCAAGCTAAAGAGAAAAGGAGACAAAATGCACCCTTGTCGAACACCAGAAGTAATGCTAAACCAATTGCTACAAGCCTTACCAACTCTCACACACGACTCAGTGTTATTATAGAGAGCTTTCATAATGTTAACTAACTTGTCTGGTATACCATATGATCTCACAATCAACCACAAATTATGACGATCAACAGTGTCGAAAGCCTTTTTGAAATCAACAAAGCTAGCAACCAAAGGTTTCTGAAACTCTAAACATTTCTCAAGAATCTGCCTAAGTGAAAATATCTGATCTACACATCCCCTACCACTTCTGAATCCACATTGCTCATCACGCAATTGCCTGTCAACCAGATTCTTAATTCTATTAAGCACAATCATGGAAAGAACTTTACCTGGAACAGAGAGTAGGCTGATACCCCTATAGTTATCACAAGAACTGCGATCACCTTTTTTGAAAATAGGGATAACAATAGCTCTGGTAAAATCCTTAGGAACCATGCCTTTATCATAAAAGAGATTCAGAATTTCAGTCATCCAAGTGGTAACCGAAACATTCCCAGCTCTAAGCATTTCCGTAGTAATTTCATCTACCCCTGGGGATTTATGTAGTTTAAGTTTAGAAACAGCCAAACTAACTTCAGATTGTGTTATAGGGCCAACATTAAAGCCACCAATGCATCTATCATCATTGCAAACAATGGGAGTAGAACTAACTACATTGTTTAGAACATCACTGAAATGCTCAGCCCACCTAGCCATGACAGAATCCTCCCCTTCTATAACCTTACCTTGTTTATCCTTCAATCCTTGTATGCCAGTCCGTTTTCTACCACACAAAACATTAACTATCTGGTACAGCTCTCTGCTGCTGTGCTGTCTAACTGCTTCCTCAGCTTTGTCAGCCAAACCATCAAGCCAAAAATTTTTATCAGCAGCTAACTGATCCTTTACAAGTTTATTAAGGTCTCTGTAATGCTTTCTATTAGGACTAGTAGGGTATTGATTAAGGGCATTCCTGCAGTTTTTTCTTTCCGAAATAAGCTCAAGTGCCTTATCACTCAGATAATTTTGCCTCTTCTGCTCCTTTTTTCCTAAAAGAGTACTGTTAGTGTCCAAAAAAGCCTGTTTAAAATGATCCCATTCTTCCTCAACTTCAGTAGTAAGCAAACCATGACTGTCATAATGACTAAGTAACCTATCATGGTAAGCTTTGGCTATAACTGGATCTTTCAGCGCTTCAGTATTAAAAGTAAATTTTTTAACCCTAGCACAACACTTTTTAAGTTTAAGTTGCAACATACTTTTAACAAGGTAATGGTCAGATCCAATTTCAGCTCCCCTATATGCCCTGGTATTCCTAACAGAACTAGTCCATTTGCTGTTAATTAATATGTAATCAATCATATTCTTATGCAGCCCATCAGGTGAAACCCATGTGTACTTATGTATGTCGCGGTGTTTGTAATAAGTGTTAGTTATTCTGAATCCATTGAGTTTACTTACCTGTAGGAGACGTTGCCCATTGCTATTGCAGCTACCAATACCAAAAGGGCCTATTACTCCTCCCCAAAGGTCAGAGTCAGTACCAACTTTGGCATTGAAGTCACCAAGAACAAGATTAATATCTCCTTTCTTGACAGAATTCAAAATATCCTGAAGTTGTTCATAAAACCTATCTTTCTCATCCTCATCGGCATCCTCAGTGGGGGCATAACAGCAAATAACATTCAAGTCTTTAACGCTTGTCTGAAATTTTGCTGTAAGAAACCTTTCATTAATGCACTCATATCCTAGAAGAGCATCACTAGCGTGTCTGCTGAGAAGCAGACCCACGCCTTGGTGATGCTTTTTGTCGTCCCTCCCTGAAAAGAGAAATTTAAGATTATTTTTAAGAATCTGACCTTTATCTGTCCATCTGGTCTCTTGCAAGCCGAGAATATCTAAATTATAACGGTGGAATTCTTGTGTGAGGACATCAAGAGAAAAAGCTCTGTGCAGAGTCCTCACATTCCAACTACCTATGGAGAGAAAATGGTTAGTGGGATGTTTAAAGAAACTATGTTTATTGAGAGAGGGAATGCCAACAATATCAAACAGCCCCCTAATCGCAGACATGGGGCAAAGACCCGTTCCCCCACTACTAAAGGCTGAAGCCATCTACACTGGAAGACTTCCTCCAATGTAGAATTTGACGATGCCAATAGAAGCAAAGAGTTCAGGTGCCTGCGATGACTTCTGCTCAGGATTATCCACCAGCTGATAAACATATCCTGTGGATCTATTCACTTGGGGCTGTCAACCCACAAACAAAAAGAAAACACAGCGGAAGGTTTTCCCTCCACAGAAGCCCACCAGTGCAGCAAAATCAGGATCCATAATCAAGCTCAGAGCCATATATCTGTCCAGTCCAGTAGGTTTACATGGTCAGCACCAGGACCCTGTGTGGTTGACCACTCCTCAGCAGGGTAGAAAAAAAAGAAAAGTAGCCATAGTTGTCCAGATCAGTAGGCCACACTAATCTGGCAGCCCTCCCCTTCCGTTCACTTCCACAAGAGAGTATCTCTTATGAAAGTTACTAACGGTCCGCACCACGAGAAGGCGGGGTTGGACATTAGGTGCTAGGCCTGGCCGGTTCTATGCATCATCACAGGGGATTGGTGCATAGCTCTCCTTCCAGTGACTACCTAGCTACCATTTACAGACCTTTTAGCTATTACATTTAGGAAAAAGCTGAAAATTCAAAAAGACTCCCCACTCACCTCAATGATTAAAATCCAGGCTGAACCTGATTTAGCAGCAATAGTTATGTTCACTATAACAGGTACTTTCTCTGCTGTCCCCCACGCAAGAATATTTAATTATATTGAATGGTATGTCTCCGGGATTAGGGGATATATGATCTTCACCCATATGATATAATACTATATTGAACAGTGGGGCAATGGGTGTAACCAAACAATTACTACAATTGTTTATTCATGTCTTCCATTTTTCTGTTAAAAATTGTGAAGTGGCACAAACACAAATGCATTAAAATGCTAATATAAAACAAGAAGGCTTGGTTCAAACTGTCAATGTGAAACTTACAAGACTGCTTTACAAAGGAATAGACATATTATACCTAGCGGCAGAAGTTAGAACTACACCTAGATGGAGTTACATGGGCTAAGCCGAGGAACTTTTGGATGGCACCACATAATTATCACAAGAACTGGGTTGGGTTGTTTTACCTCTGAGCGGCACTTTTTTGCACACCATGGGCTAAATGGCCAGGTCACAAGGACCCTGAAGGCTCAGAGAAGGTTGGGGGAGGGGACCCACTGGAACAGCTGTTGGGAGACAGATGGTAGCCTCCCGTCAAGGCCATCCAGTGTGTTCTTTAACGTGCACAGGGTATGGCTCTCCTGCACACGGGGCCACTGCTTAACGTCCCATCCGACGGACGGCGGCCTTTCCAAGCCCATCGGTGCCCCCTACTGGCCGTGAGCAGGGCGGGGAATTTTTGCGGAGATAAATCTCACCGCTGACCCAGCTGGCACAAGAACTGGAATTACCTTTCTTGAACATAGGGTTAATAGTACCTCTAATAAAATCCTTAGGAACAACCACTTTATCATCGAAAATATTCAACCCTACAGTCAGCCACAAACATTCTAAGCTTAAAATGTTTCAGTAGTGATTTCATCCACCCCTGGTAAGGTGCAGTTTTAATTCAGAGAGAGCCAAAGTAAACTTCATACAATGAAATAGGGCTAATATTAAAGCCAGTGATATAGTATCATCATTACAGACAATAGGAGTAGAACTAACCGTATTGTTAAGGAAATCTCAGAAATGCTCAGCCCATCTAGCCATGATAGAAACTGTACATTCAATAATCTTGCCATACTTATCCTTCAATCACTGTATGCCATTCTGTTTAATCCTACACAAAATATTTATTGTCTGATCCAACTCTTTGCATTAATCTGCCCTTTTTACACATTTATTAAATTCACTATAATGCTATCTGTTAAGATCAGAAGACTGTCAAATCAATTTATACCTGAAATTCTTTCTCTCAGAAATATGCTCCATTGGCTTATCATTAAAATGACTATCTTCTATGCTCTATTGTTATCCGAAACATTTGAAATAATTAATCGAAAAAAAAAATGGTTGTCCTGCATAGGATTTGAACTCACACCTCCCAGAAGCATGCCAGGTGTCCTAACTGCTAAATCCCAAAGACGCTAACCATTTCTTCAACAAAATATCCAAAACATTACTGTTAATTTCAAGAACAGCACATTTAAAATGGACTTATTCATCCTCGACCTCAGTAGTAAACAAACCACAATTGTAATAATGACTGAGTAACATTTCGTGGTAAACTTTGGCTATCTGAGAGCATTTCAGAGCTCCAATGCTGAAAGCAATTTTTTTAACCTTAGTACAACATTTCTTAAGTTTCAGCTGCAAGACACTTTTAACAAGGTAATGGTCAGATCCAATCTCAATTCCTCTAAAGGACCTAGTTTTTCTAACTGCTGTTAATAAATACTATAATCTATCATATTTTTAAGCAACCCATCAGTAAAAACTCATGTATTTATAAATATTCTGGTGTTTGAAATAAGTGTTAGTTATTCTCACACAAATAATTTTACTTACCTATAAAAGACATTCCTTATTGATATAGCAACTACCAATGCCAAAAGGATCTACCATTCCTTCCCAAATGTACCAACTTTGGTACTGAAGTCACCCAGTATGAATAATATCCCCATTTTTTGACAGAACTGAAAATATCCTGAAGTTGTTCATAAAGCCTTTCTTATTATCATCAGTCTTCTGTGGATGCATAGTAGTAGATAACATAGAAGTCTTTCAGCCACGTTTTAAATTTAGCATTATAAAAAATTGTTCATCAATATTCTTGTCCCTAAAGAGTATCACTTGCATTCCTGCTGAAAAGTTATTTTTATGCATTATTTCAAATAAAAATTTAATTAATAATGCTATCTAATTTAACAAAGAGAAGAATTAAAAATTTTCTTTACTTCTTTGATGAATGCATAAAATGCTCTTAGAGGATTTTATGCATTTTTGAAGAGCAAAATTTGAGGACCAAATTTTGAGGTTATTTTCATCATCAGCATAAAATGTTCTTATAGCATTTTATGTTGTTTACATAAAGTTCTCTATCACTCAGTTTTTACAAACAATGTAAATGTTTAAATAGTAGTAAATGTTAAAACATTTTCTCATGTTATTCAATATTGATGATGATTTAATATTAATTACCTGCATAACAAATTAAATAGGCTACTCTGCCTTTATAATCATTCACTAAAGTTGCATTAACCCTTTCTCTACCATATCAGCCCAAAATGTTCCAAACTGCAGATAGGAGGTAGTGAAGAGGAAAAAATAGCATTGATTGGACAAATCCATTTAAAATCTCGGCTGTTTTGGACCAGTATGGTAGTGAAAGAGTTAACATACCCAATGCTTAGATATCACTTAGAACTAGGGTAGCACTACTTGTGCAGAAGAGGATGCTATTAAATCCTTAGTATAACAGAGTGATGTCTTAAAATTTCATAATACAATTTCGGTTAATCTAAACAATAAATGAGGCCTTTCATACTATTCTGAAATCAAAATACTTTCTGGTTTTTCCCAAGTTCCTCTGTCAATATTATTTCCATTTATCTCACCTTTCCATTGCAATGATTGCACATATCCCACAATGGAATTAGAGCAGTTATTTGCAACTTCCCATCAGGTGCAGGTATTGAGTTCTGCCTAGTCATTACAGTAGAAACAGCCCATCTAAAAAAAACATTAAAAGAAGTTTCTTTTTGTGAAAACAAAAATAATACTAATCAAACAGTTGACATTTTGAAAACTTGATGAAATAACAGCTCGATTGTTTTCTAGCTTGAGTAATATTTGTTTATACACCATGTTCATAAAAATCTAATATAAAGTGAATTTTCAAACAACTTACTACTATCACTTTGCTAAAATAATACTAAGTTATATTAAAGACTGTTTAACTGATTTTTACTTGGTTTTCACTCAACTATCTTCACTGAATATCTTTCAATGTAATCAGGGGCGGGGGTGGCTGTCGGTAGCGCGCCAGGCTCGTAATCTGTAGTTCCCAGGTTAGAGTCCCAGCTGGGTCAGCGTTGAGATTTATCTCCGCAAAATTGCCCGCCCTGCCCACAGTCAGTAGGGGACACCGATGGGCTTGGAAAGGCCGCTGTCTGTCGGATGGGACGTTAAGCTGTGGCCCCGTGTGCGGGAGAGCCATACCCTGTGCACGTTAAAGAACACGCTGGATGGCCTTGACGGGAGGCTACCATCTGTCTCCCAACAGCTGTTCCAGTGGGTCCCCTCCCCCAACCTTCTCTGAGCCTTCGGGGTCCATGTGACCTGGCCATTTAGCCCATGGTGTGCAAAAAAGTGCCGCTCAGAGGTAAAACAACCCAACCCTTTCAATGTAATCAGTGCATCTTCATCAGCAACTTGCATTTCATCAGATTGTCAATCAGTTGCTGATGAAGTTGTATTGATGAAACTGGAAGATCTTCAACAAAGGACAGTTAGTAAAAACGAAAAAAAAAATCAGCTAAAATGTTACATAATGCAAATTAATATATTCAAAAGTTAAGATATAAATTATCATAATACTGAAGTTAAAATTTATTTTCATTTGTTTATAAAAAGCATTTCTAATTCGAAAGTCAATTCTTGTGACAAATGTTCATGAAGAATATCACAAAAAGACAATAAAAGGCAGTTTGAATCAAAAGAAAATTTCACTTCAAACAGATCCAGCAAAATATTACACAATATACAAAATATTTACATACACAAGTTTGGCAAGTCAAAAATGTACCATTTGAAATTTAAAAATGAATCAATCCTTTATATTCATCTGTAATTTGATTTTCCCTTATTTTTTTTATTATATTTAGAACTTGGATGAAAATGCAGCAAGCAACTGAAAGTATCCAATACTTCAAATTATCAAATATTACAAACAAATCTCTGATTACTAGACTTACACTAACTAGTTAGTTGGTTGGGGTTTTATGACACAATAGGAAAAGGTTATAGTGTGAGAATCACTGGTCACCAAGTTGTTTGTTCTCTAGCACTTATACACTTTCTTCTGAGCACTAATGGCTCTTCATTTTGGAAAATTTGCATACTGAAGGATGGAGGAGGCATGAACAAAAATAATTTAAATAAAAGGTTAGAATATATGAATGCAAATTAATAATGCAAAGTACTTAAGGTTTATTTTGTTAAAATATAAGAAGTTTATGATGAGAAATTTAGTACAAAAAACATAAGTTGCTTCACTTTCATTTTCTATATGGATAGAATTAGATAAATAAAATCAGGCATTTTTGTAACTTTTTTTCTGATACTAACTATATCTTTAAAATAGTTTGTCTGTTTGATCAAGAATCCTCCTAAATAGTAAGAGATAGGACCAGCAAATTCAGTACACATCTTCCTCTTATCTGAAGGATTATGCGTTCTCCCCCCTCCCCCTTTAAAGAGTAGAGAAACTTCTAAACAGTAAAGCTAGTGACACCAAATTGTTTATAAATTCTCCTCTTATTGCAACTTAAAGTAACATAGGATTTTGCCCCCCTCCCCCAACTGCCACCAAAACAAGGATAAATGCATAAGCAACTGCCAGGAATAATGAGTTATATCTCAAATAAAAGCTTATAGTATAGGGACTATCACAGGCTAACTACAATTATGTTTCCTCCTTTCAAGAAAAAAAGAAAATTTGACAGGGTCAACAACCATAATAAGCTGTATGATCAAATTAGAGATTCACAGTGCAATAATTAAAATTAAATGAGTTAAATTCTCTATGACATGGTTTATTTCAAAAGTACTGATAATGCAATTAGGGTGCAAAATGTGCATAGTGGTGTTTTTAATATATATTTAATAGCACTCTATGTATGATATTATAAGTATCAGCAATCACCACTGACCCCACTGCAGTCAAAAACTATTAATATCTCAAGAAAAAATGAATTTAAGTAAGGAGCTTGAACTGTATCAGCATCTCTCACCACCTCTGCATTTTGAGTATTCTGTGTCACTATACTCAGAGTTTGCTCTACAATAGGAGCTTACTACTATCAACTTTCATCTCCCAATATTGTCTGATTGGTCACACTGGTATGCAAAAATTGCAACCATTTACTACTGTTGATACTAGGTAGCATAGATATTTCATGGCAATGCTTTTAAAATAAACAGTGCAATAGAGAATTAAACTCATTTAATGAGTTGTATGTCTTATGAAAACTATGATATGCAGAGTATCATTTATTATATATTGCAGCAAACTTTATTTAGTTAAGGACCTGAGCACATTCAAAGTACTCTTCTCCCACACATGCACAATTGATTCACTCCTCATATCACTTGTTGAAACATTTCCAAAGCTCCTATTATGAAATCACCTTCAGATGGTATGCCATGTTGGATTTAATTGCTATAATGGTGTCAAATACTTTCTTTCATTGTTCATTTCAATTTGTGGAACAGCCAAAGGTCACAGAGTGATAAGTCTGATTGGGTTGTTTTACCTTTGAGCAGCACTTTTTTGCACACCATGGGCTAAATGGCCAGGTCACATGGACCCCGAAGACTCAGAGAAGGTTGGGGGAGGGGACCCACTGGAACAGCTGTTGGGAGACAGATGGTAGCCTCCCGTCAAGGCCATCCAGCGTGTTCTTTAACGTGCACAGGGTATGGCTCTCCCGCACATGGAGCCACGGCTTAATGTCCCATCTGACGGACGGCGGCCTTTCCAAGCCCAACGGTGTCCCCTACTGACCGTGGGCAGGGCGGGGAATTTTGCGGAGATAAATCTCAACGCTGACCCAGCTGGGACTCGAACCTGGGAACTACAGATTACGAGCCTGGCACACTACCGACTGAGCCACCCCCGCCCCTGATAAGTCTGGTAATACACAAGTGGTTGCAAGATAGGAAAGTTTCTTGCTACCAAACATTATTTGTCAAATGGCAGGATGCATTGTGGGGATGGATTTGTAAACAATTTTTTCTGTTACAGAATCATCTCTGTAATCTGTCATTAGCATTTTGTGAATTATGTAGTTGTCTTGCCAAGTTTAATCATTAGATAGAAATATTTCTTAACTTTAATGGCATAGATCTTTGAGAGCTACCAGTGCAAGCTATGACTGTTTATTGTTAATGTCTGATAAAACTGAATTGGCATAACAAGTATGTAACTCAGAAGTTAAATTTTAAATATATATAAATTATATTTATTTAATAGCAGACCTTCTATTGTGGTGTATGAACTGACATGCTCCTGTCAGACTTCTGGCAAGCAGATTTATTTTATAGAGATGGAATTAACATGTAAACATAGAATTCTAGAAATATTTTTTGCTGAAAAAAATTGAGTTTCGCTATGGATGGGACTCATATCCATGTCACCTGATTACATGGTCCCACAACTTTCTGATTAAAAGCCAGGTTCTGAGCTATTAGACCACTGCTTATTTTTTAACCAACATCACCAAACAAGTAGTTAAACTAAATGAACTAGACAAAATAAGCATATCAGAATTTTTAAGATAATGCTAGAACTATTTAAACACTAAGGTAATTGTAAATATAATACTTTTATAGTTGTTGTTAAATTATCTGTTGCGAAAAGTGAAAGAAGCTACTGTCCACATTTTCTGTCATCACATGACTGGTTCTGTAATATTTTCATGGTTCACTTAGCAAAAATCATACTGTACCTAAATTACCTCAATATTAAAACAGTTGTAGAACTTTTTCTTAGTTATAAAGATAATTCCCATGACAACTATAATTACACACTCCACAAATATTGACCAAGAGAAACATAATAATCTTAAGCTCACCAGTTTGCAAAGTACTATGTTGTAATTAAGTAATAAAGTATCATAGGAAAATGTCCTGTAGACAAGTAACACTTGAAATAATTAGCCAAAAGAAATTTGGTTTTGTCCTTGTTACTAGTTGTACATTTTTATTATTTTTACATGAAATTGCTACATTTAAAACCTTTTTTTCAGTTAGCCATGAATATTTAGAAATCAAAGTTGATACAAATATAATGATTTGCATATTCAATAAAATCGAAAAAATAAAAAATGACAGAAAGCATTCAATTTTAATGGCTGCCTTTACTGTTACCCAATTGATGCTAAAGCCGTCCTGTGGCCAAGTGGTTAGCATGCTTGGCTACTGATCTAAGGGACCTGGGTTCTAGCCCTGGGTAAAGCATGGATGTATGTGTCGTTTTTCTGCTGAGGTCCTGCCATCTTCACAGACCTTTTACAGTGCCATATAAACTGACAGGCTCCTGTCAGACCTCTGTGGCAAACAGCTGCTTGAGGAGGTATTTTTTTTTCCATTGATGCTAATACCATCTTGGTTGTTTTGCTCCTTTGTCTAAAGTTTAAAATCCAAATTACTGAGAATAATTTTTGAAATGTTGCTATCCTTTAATTTCTGAAAATTTTGCAAGGTTTTCAAACAATTTACAGTACTGTGCGAATTAGTTGGGACAAGCGAAGGAATGCCAAGTCCCTTCCGCTGCAGAGTCTAAACTGCTGCAAGTCTAAACTTGTTTGTAACCTTCTGCAGCAAATCTAAACTTGTGCATGTCCCTACAATGGACATGTGCAAGTTTAGACTTGCAGCAGAGTGATATCTGCAAGTCTAGAATTGTCTGTCATGTTACTCTATTATTTACACTTCCACTTTAGTCGGAATTGATATTTCATAGGATGAGGACGTGATTATGTAAGTAGTTCACAATTTTCAATGGAAACTTTTTTTTATTAAATACATCATGGACATCACGCCTCATAAACGATCTAAAATAATCGCTTTAGGCAAAAACACTTCACTTACTGCTAAGCAGATAGTAAAAGCAGTTGGCATCGGGAAATCCAGCATTTCACGGATCATGAAGCTGCATAAGGAGACAGGGTCTGTGGACACGTCCCGTAAAGGACATTGTGGAAGAAAAAGAAAAAACACCCCTAGAGATGATAGTCTAATTCGAAGAATTAGTATCATAGACCCAAAGAAGACCAGTGGAGACATCAAAAGGGAGATTGCATCTCATGGGGTTAATATAGATGTTTCCACCGTACGTTGTTGCCTTCTGGAGTGTGGCTGCAAAGCTTAACGCCCCTCCAAAAAGCAGCTATTGACACCCACTATGAAGCAAAAAAGGCTATCCTGGGCAGAGAAATATCGAGATTGGACTGTGGAGAATTGGGAAAAAGTGATATTTTCCAACGAAACCCACTTTAAGGTGCATGGCTACAGGTCAAATTTCATCCGCCACTCGCCTGGAGAACCTCTTCGATCCGGTCACATCCAGCAAACCACCAAACACCCACCCAAGGTCATGTTTCGGGGATGTTTCACAGCTTCTGGGCCACAGATGCTTCACTCCATTAAAGAAATGATGGACAGCAAAAAGTACATAGGCGTTCTGGAGCCGAAAATGGTCCCAACACTGCATAAGCTGTTTCTTAATGGCGATGGGGTATTTCAACAGGATCTGGCTCCATGCCACAATTCTAAGCTTGCTAAGAGCTTCTTTACCCAGCAACATTTGAAGGCATTGGAGTGGCCAGGAAATTCATCCAATCTAAACCTCATTGAAAATTTGTGGGCCATTATTAAAGCACACACATATCTAAGATGGATTGCACGATGAAAACCAAAATGATAGAAAGTGTCGTGAAAGTGTGGTACCACAACCCTGAAGTGAAGGAGATGTGTGGAAAGCTAGTGGCATCAATGATTGAGAGGGTGAAAGAAGTAATTAAGGCTAAGTGGGGGGGGTCACATTCACTATTAACTATGTACACTATTAAACAAATAAATATTTCAGTTGTGTCTTTGTTACTGCATTTTCCTATTGTCCCAACTAATTTGCACAGTACTGTAAGAGAAAAAAAAAACAGTTATTTTGATTAGAAGTAATTCACCTAATGTAGTTTAGCATTTGCTTTACAATTTGCTATATTTCTGTTTTAAAACCATTTCACTGTTTTAAAATTGTTATTGAATGTTTATATAAACAAATATCTAATTTTAAAAACTAATTTGATTTAGAATTTTAATATGCCAAGCAAATTGGTTTGCAATTCAATTTTTATCCATCGTGTTCAAAGTTATGCAATAATTACCATTAAAAAAGAAAGTTTTTTTAATATTTCTAATATAATTTATGCAAAAATTTATATCATGATTTTCAAACAAAATTTTTATTCTAACTGAAAATGAATTTTCTTCATTGGTAAAATAAACTTCACCTGGAAAAAACTCTGATTGCAGCTTAAATTTTTCAGAAAATTAATTTTTTCATATTCTTAAGGTTTTTTAGAAATATATTTGTAATTTAAAAAACTTATTTTGAAACCAAAATAATTTTTTTAAATACTACTTGTAATCCTACTGTCATTTGCAAAATATCATATGCATTTATACTTTGTTTGCTACTTTTTTTTTCATAATTACTTTACTATCGCTTTTCACTCATCTTTTGTCAGTTTGTGGATTTGTCAAAACAGTTGTTCCACCATGTCTTTCAAATGCGACTGGGTTGGGTTGTTTTATCTCTGAGCGGCACTTTTTTGCACACCATGGGCTAAATGGCCAGGTCACATGGACCCCGAAGGCTCAGAGAAGGTTGGGAGAGGGGACCCACTGGAACAGCTGTTGGGAGACAGATGGTAGCCTCCCGTCAAGGCCATCCAGTGTGTTCTTTAACGTGTACAGAGTGTAGCTCTCCCGCACACGGGCCACGGCTTAACGTCCCATCCGACGGACAGCGGCCTTTCCAAGCCCATCGGTGTCCCCTACTGACCGTGGGCAGGGCGGGGAACTTTGCGGAGATAAATCTCAACGCTGACCCAACTGGGACTCGAACCTGGGAACTACAGATTACGAGTCTGGCGCGCTACCGACTGAGCCACCCCCGCCCCAAATGCGACTGGCAAACTTATGATGTATGTGTCACATAAGCTTGTGATTCAGGGAGTGTCATTTATTGTTTTGTTTATATTTACAAAATAAATCAGAATAAAAATAACTCATTGTTACCAATGTTAATAGTTAACCCTAAGGTTAATATAATTTGAATACACACTCCAATACTTTTTTTTAAGATGGAGGATACAAAACTGCAACATCAGTTTCCTTACCTATATAAGTCATATGTAAAATAATCCCTAATAGCCAAAGTTCTTCCATAAGAATCAAACTGTAATGAAAAATAAAAATCACAAATTTCTATATGAATAAAACAAAATAATTTTTGCTGTAATTATTATCTGTCTAGTATAACCAAACTGCCCTGTGTTGTTAAATAGTATGACCTAATGTGCTCAACCATAATACACCTGTGTGCAATAGTTAAGTTATAATCTCAATGAGAAACTAACTTGAAAACTTTATAATTTCTAAAATAAGCATTTATGGTATAATGTCACTAAAGCCAAAATCACAATCACTATCTAAATCTCTATTTTCAGCAATTATAGATATTTATCTAGTATTTCTTATGAAACATTTAACAGCGGCAATGCCACTGCTAAGAAATATACAAACTTAATGAATACTCAAATAACTACTAATACAGAGTTCTAAAAATATATACATATTTTACTAAATGCCTCAAAATAATACTTATTATTTCAGTTTTAATTTAGGTAAATTCATAACAATTTTCTTACAAATGTCACTGTGTTGTTAAATATCCAAATAACAACTTGTTTAAAAATTGAACATACACAGTCGTATCAGAATAATATGACCACCTACCATATGGTAGGTAGTCATATTATTCTGATACGACTGTGTATATTGTTGAAATTCAAGATCAAAACGGATTTGATTGAGATCTTTATCTTCAGTTACATTTTATCATACATTGCTTATTTTTGAAGTAATGAGCTTCATAGTTTGCTTCCAACTGACATGAGGTTTAACTTTTGCATTTGAATATTTATAATTTTGATAAAACTATTTTATATTTTAGTCAAAATTTATTTTATTTTAAATATTTTGATATATATATATTTAAACAAAGCTTTATCAATTGCATATTCCCTTTCAAAATGCAGCATCAGGTGACACAATCATTAGAGCATTGGCTTGCAACGTGAAATTCACAGGCTAGATTATCAATACTAATTTCTTCTGCTTCCCATTAAGAAAGAGTACACTAAAGGACTTGTAAAGCACACTATCAAATTGAGCATTATGGTAAGTTGTTTCAACATGACACCTGAACAGATCCCATTGCAAAGAATAGTGAATGACTTGACTGGTGTTTCAGATATACACTTGACAGATGTCCAGTGGGTGTCCCACAGTTCTCTCCCAAATCTTCGAAGTTCTTGTAACCTGACCATTTAGTCCACAGTTATTGTGCAGAAAGAATGACCACAGGAAATAAAACAATTCAACTTTTCTAAATCGTTATAGTATCTTATCAAAGTAAATAGCCACTCATATTTTAAGAAATGGAAATCTGACTTGATAAAACAATTATTTTAAAAATACATCTGTTAAATTTCATATTTATCTAGTCTAGTATTTCTTATGAAACATGCTCTGGTTATAGGGTATTACTTTAAGACACAAGCCAAAATATAATATAGCTCATATATAACTAAGCAATAACAATATGTATTTATATTAGCAATATTTTTGTGTTACTAAATAACAGATTGCCCACCTAATTCAAAGAGTTTTTTTTTATGAAAGAATTAATCAACCTTACATTATTGGAATCACTAACACCTTGAAAGAAGAGCCAGGTGACTCAATCAGTAACATGCCAAGTTCATAACTGAGGCTTACAGGTTCAAACCTAGCTGTTCTTTAAGATTTTCTTCCCTTTTTGATTGGGAAGGGAAGATTTGGGAGAGAACTGTGGGACACCCACTGGACATCTGTCAAGTGTATATCTGAAACACCAATCAAGCGATTCACTATTCTTTGCAATGGGATCTGTACGGGCGTCATGCAAAAACAATTTACTTTAATGTTCAATTTGATAGGTAGTGTGCTTTACAAGTCCTTTAGCGTACCCTTTCTTAATATGAACAAAGTGTGGGAAGCGGAGGATATTAGTATTGATATTCTAGCCTGTTAATTTCATGTTGCAAGCCAAGCTCTAACGATTGTGTCACTTGATGCTGCATTTTGGAAGGTCTTTGTTTAAATATATATCAAAATATTTAAAATAAAATAAATATTGACTAAAATGTAAAACAGTTTTGTCAAAATTATAAATATTCAAATTGTTCTGCCCTTACTGTGGAAGAGGCTACACCAATGGAAGAACACTTCCACAAAAATTTTTATAAATTTGCAGTCATATTTATATCATATCTGACTTATATTGTTTCCTGGCTTATGTTTAACCATGCCAGACCTAAAAAACTAAATTGCACCTGGAGGCCAGGTTTTTTTGTTTGTTTGTTTGTTTCAGCTGTGCTCAGTTAAAAAAATTAACTTCAGAACTTTTTTGCCAAATAACTAATAAAAGGAATTATGTCATGTTATATACTAGGTTCAATCCCCAGGTAAGGCATGGATGTATGTGTCGTTTTTCTGCTGAGGTCCTGCCATCCTCACAGACCTTCTACTATGGCATATAAACTGACAGGCTCCTGTCAGACCTCTGTGGCAAGCAGCTGCTTGAGGGGGTATTTATTATTTATTTATATGCCAAATTAATAAGCATTTAACTATGGATTTAAGGAAAATAAAATATTTAACAAAAATGATGTTAGTTTTAATATGGTTTTTTACTCTTGTAGTAAAGATGTATATGGTAATGCAAATGAGAATTTATTTAAAAAAACTAATGGACAAAAATAATTATACTGTATATGAATAGAAGCCATCCCGTGGCCGAGTGGTTAGCGCGTGTGGCTACTGATCTACGGGACCTGGGTTCGAGCCCCGGGTAAGGCATGGATGTATGTGTCGTTTTTCTGCTGAGGTACTGCCATCCTCTCAGATCTTCTACTGTGGCATATAAACTGACAGGCTCCTGTCAGACCTCTGTGGCAAGCAGCTGCTTGAGGGGGTATTTATTTTTATTTATTATGAATAGAAAATCTACTTATGTTTGAATAATGAAAAAAAAAATTATTTACTTCAAGCAAGAAATTTATTCTATGTAATTTTTTTTTTTTGAGTGATATATTTTGAGAAATGTTAAGACTTTTTTGTCAACTGTGCTCAGTTAAATAAAAGAGTTAACTTTAGAATTTTTTGCTAAATAACCAATCAACAGAAATAGGGTTGGGTTGGGTTGTTTTACCTCTGAGCTGCACTTTTTTGCACACCATGGGCTAAATGGCCAGGTCACATGGACCCCGAAGGCTCAGAGAAGGTTGGGGGAGGGGACCCACTGGAACAGCTGTTGGGAGACAGATGGTAGCCTTCCGTCAAGGCCATCCAGCGTGTTCTTTAACGTGCACAGGGTATGGCTCTCCCACATACGAGGCCATGGCTTAACGTCCCATCCGACGGACGGCGGCCTTTCCAAGCCCATCGGTGTCCCCTACTGACCGTGGGCAGGGCAGGGAATTTTGCAGAGATAAATCTGAACACTGACCCAGCTGGGACTCGAACCTGGGAACTACAGATTACGAGCCTGGCGCGCTACCGACTGAGCCACCCCCGCCCCCAATAGAAATAGGCCCATGTTATGTACCAAAACACAGAGCATGTAATTGTGGTTAAGAAAATAGAAAAGATAAAGGAGAGTAAAATTTTATAAGGAATTTTTTAATAGAAAAGTTTTTCTGTATTTTTTTTTCAATTTTATTTTGCTGTATTTTCAAAAGTATTTTATTACTTTAATGTACATAATTCATAACATTAAAATTATTGCTTAAATTTAATTTTAAAAAATTAATTTACTTAATTCTAAAGTTTTGGGTTACAAGTGGTTAGCTTGCTTGGCTACTGATCAAAGGAATCTAGTGTGAGCCCCAGGTAAATCATGGATGTTTGTGTTGTCTTTCTGCTGAGGTTTCATCTTCCTCACAGATCTTCTCTATGGCATATTAAACTGACAGGCTCTGACAGAGGCAAACCTCTGTGGTAAGCAACTGCTTAAGAGGGTATTTATGTTTTTTTATTATCCAAACAATTCATAATGTCTCCCAACTGCCAATCTCCAAACTACTAGACTGAAGTGTTACAAAAATTCATTTTGCTTTAAAAACAAGATAATTTAAATAAAAACTGAAAAATATGCAAAATCAGGTAAAAAGCTAGGAAAAAATTAAAAATATCTGAAAACAAATAAAGTTAATTTTAACTACTGATATTAAGATTAAGCCATTTCAAATCAATTTGCATGAGATATCACTACCAGTTTAGAAAAGTTAAACTTCACAATGGCAATAACTTCATTTCAAAATCACAGTTTCTTAATTCTGCTTAAAACACCGCTGAAATAAGTCTTATCTTTTAAAAAGTGAGCTTTTTATTTACTTAATCAATACCTCCTAAGGTTACTGCCATTTGAGGTCAAGTACAGGTACTGGACAGAAAAATTGAAACAGTTCCATGTTATCTCGATAGAAAATCACATTCAGAGCTCAATAACTTCTTTCATATGATTTTTTAATGAAAAATATGTCTAAAATTAAAGATCTCAATCAAACCTATCATCTGGGTTTTAAACAATATATGTTCAGCATGCAAAAAGTTATGAACATTAGAATATGTAACAGGCTACAAAAAAAACTCACCCCTAAATTTAATTAAAAGGTTAAAAAACAGGTTAAGATATCATAGTTGACTCTAGTAGAATATTGGCAAAGTCAACTATGATCTCTGATCTCTTAACCTGTTTAAATGTTTTAATTAAATTTTGGGATCAATTTTTTGTAGCCTGTAAAATATTCCAGCAATCATAACTATTTGAATACTGAACAAATATTGTTTAAAATTGAGATTTACATAGATTTGTTTCAGATCTTTACTTTATCTTTAGACATTAGTTTTCATTAAAAAATCATATTGAAGAAGTTCTTGAGCTCTGAATATGATTTTCTATTGAGATAACATGGAACTGTTTCAATTTTCCTGTCCAGTTGATTGTATGATCTGATACACATACTGAAGTTGCAAACCAAAACCAGCTGTTGGCTGCTATTTGCCTATCCACTAAGCTCCTATCACATAATAAAAAAAAATTAATTTTTCAATCTTATTCATTTTGAAAAATACATCCAATAATAGATAAAAATAATTGAGAAACATTAAAAAAATTTCAAATCATAAAATATACTAAAATGAAGCAAAAACATATTATGTTGGTATTTTTGTGGAAATCACTAAAATCCTGCAATAAATAAAAAAAATCCCTCGACATCTGACTTCATTTTATTGAAAACACAGATGAGTAGACTTTAACTCAACTCATTGGAATACTCTGTCAGTTAATAGAGGAGTGTGCTAAAAATAAACTCCACCTGCAGCTTGTCTGCTGGACTGTGCTAATGGCAGTTTGAACAAGAACAAAAGCTTTTTATTTTCTGATGCATTAAGTTAAGGAATAAATTTAAAAATAGCATTATTAGAAACTCTGAGATGTCTACTTTTAATATATATATAAAGATTAGCTCAAAATTTTATATTCTTAAAAAAATGTAAATTTCTTTTGTTGCATTAATGACACGGTTTAGCATTCAGAACCATATATGCAGGCTACATGGGCTGCATTTTTGCAGTTGTGGCAATCTTTTTTTTCACATTTAATAATAATTAAAAAGGTTTAAAAGCAATACCTTACAAAAAGTGCATGACTCTGATAATACTAAACACCATCAAATTTAACAGAGGTATATTAACTCAGTGTTAGTCCAGTTGGCAAAAGTTACACCATAGATCTGGTGAGATACAATGTACTCCAATCATATAGTTTTGCAGAAACCTTCATTTCTTCAAAAAGCAATATATTAATTTTTGGAGAAATAAGAAATGTATTAAACACTTCACTTGGAAGTTATCAACCATTTATTACAAAAATATTTATTGAATATGTTAATTTTCAGTTTTGTTTCATTGGTGTTCCTAATATTACATAATAGTTGTATTTTTACTTAGTAGAAAATTTTACTTACTTAAACAACATTACAAAATTAACTTTACTTAAATATGCATTAACTACAAAATGCTTAATTGCAAAATAAATCAACTACAATTCTTCTCCATCATCTGATGAAGTATATGTGGTACACATTGTACATGATAGTATGAGTCATACAATAGGATTTCACAAGTGCATGATAGTATGAGTCATACAAACAGGACTGCTGCAGTGTGAACAATAATTTTTTTGCTTTTCTGTCTTATTACACAGACACAATGAGCAAAGAACTTCCTTTGTTCTTTTTGGGCTATCAGTTCATTTTCAAAATTGGAATCAGAATGCTCATATGGCTCATTATTATATTGGTCATCTATATCTTGGAAGATAGAGCAAATAAGATACTGGTTTCTTGGGTACATAATGAACCACATGAGTATAATCTGTGAGTTGGGTTGTTTTACCTCTGAGCGGCACTTTTTTGCACACCATGGGCTAAATGGCCAGGTCACATGGACCCCGAAGGCTCAGAGAAGGTTGGGGGAGGGGACCCACTGGAACAGCTGTTGGGAGACAGATGGTAGCCTCCTGTCAAGGCCATCCAGCGTGTTCTTTAACATGCACAGGGTATGGCTCTCCCACACACGGGGCCACAGCTTAACGTCCCATCCAACGGACGGCGGCCTTTCCAAGCCCATCGGTGTCCCCTACTGACCCTGGGCAGGGCGGGAAATTTTGCGGAGATAAATCTCAACGCTGACCCAGCTGGGACTCGAACCTGGGAACTACAGATTACGAGCCTGGCGCGCTACCAACTGAGCCACCCCTGCCCCCATTATAATCTGTGATATAAGGACACTATTTTCATATGTTATGTTAAACATAACAAACTACTTATGTCATTATGCACAGTACCTTCTACTTTGGCAAAACTGACATGCTCCTGTCAGACCTGTGTGGCAAGCAGCTGCTTGGGAGGGTATTTTATTTTATTTTTATTTATACTATTATATCAATTGTCTGGTGGGGTTTGTTGCACCCCAGAATAATTTTATTAAGTTACTGCAAAGAATGGGACACCTGATCGATACTTGAGATACTTGAGATTTATCTCCGCAAAATTCCCCGCCCTGCCCACGGTCAGTAGGGGACACCGATGGGTTTGGAAAGGCCGCTGTCCGTCAGATGGGACGTTAAGCCGTGGCCCCGTGTTCGGGAGAGACATACCCTGTGCACGTTAAAGAACACGCTGGATGGCCTTGACGGGAGGCTACCATCTGTCTCCCAACAGCTGTTCCAGTGGGTCCCCTCCCCCAACCTTCTCTGAGCCTTCGGGGTTCATGTGACCTGGCCATTTAGCCCATGGTGTGCAAAAAAGTGTCGCTCAGAGGTAAAACAACCAACCTGATCGATACATAATAGCAATAGAGTAACTGGTGTACTAGATATCTGACAGATAGAGAGTTTGACCACTATCAACAGTGCTACCTTTTAACATGGTTAAATATGGCCTATGAGGTTCAATGTACACCACCAGACCAATGTCAGATTAAAGGTATCTGTTAGAATGATAATGAGTAGGAGAGCCATACTTTGCATATATTAAAGAAGATTTTGACATGAGGCTTTCTGCCTAACAGCTTCCAGTAGCTCTCCCTCAGTCCTTCAATGAGCTGAAAGTCCTTCTGGTTTTACCATTTAGTTGATTAAGCAAATAAAAAAAAGAGTACTCAGGATAAAACTACATGTTCACCAACTTGGGATATATAACTTTCTTATCAACATTTCAAATATGGAACAAAACTGACATTTTTTTTTCTCTTGCTGTCATTTGTCAATGATCATGTATAAATTTAGTTGGCACATTTTTTTTTTCACTAAGTTAGAAATAAAAATATTGAATTATATGAACTATGTTTCAAAAAACTTATTTTCAAGCGTTTAATGAAGCAATCCTATGACTAAAAATAACAGAGAAGCCATCTTTAGCCCCAAATGAACAATTTTTCACATATTATGAAACTTAAATACAGTTTAGAAATTGAGTCTTTGTCTTCCATTTTGATACTAATAATAACAGAAAAAATATCTTTAATCAACATTACTAGAAGATAAAGAATTAAGCATATAAATTACTTCTTGTCAATCATACCTGGAAAAGTTGATGAAAATAAGAATACTGCCTTGCAATACTACGACATATTTTCACAGCATCCTCTGTAAACATATCACATATACATTAAATACAGACAATTTCTGAAAATATTTATATATACCAAACATATTTAAAGATAAATTCTAAAAAATCCTAAATGTTGAAGGTGCATATGTTCTTCTCACTATCATGAGTTTATCATTAAAAATAACTTCTGGTAGCAACACACACTGTCATCAATTTAAACCAGAATAAACCACTACTGTCTAAAACAATGGTCTCACCCATAATTCTTACAGTTTCAGCCCAAATTCTTATTTCCTGCAACTCTTTTAGGTTCCAAGAAAGTATTATAAATATGTACACTTGTACTAAGTATAAATTATTAAAATGTACCATTATAATTATATATTTTAGAAAATAAGTAGATTTATAAATACACTAGACAAAATGTGTTGAAATCAATGGCTCTCTTCACTACACCCGCCAATCACCACTTACACCTCGAATAAAGTTTTAGTACATTAGCGACATAGTCAACAGCAACTTGAGAGGATATGGATCCAGCACAAGGATTGTAGCTCATTAACTCATAATGCACTTTAATGTGGTAGGATAACCCCTCAACTCCACTGTTTCTTGAGGCGGGGGTGGCTTAGTCGGTAGCGCGCCAGGCTTGTAATCTGTAGTTCCCAGGTTCGAGTCCCAGCTGGGTCAGCGTTGAGATTTATCTCCACAAAATTCCCTGCCCTGCCCACGGTCAGTAGGGGACACCGATGGGCTTGGAAAGGCCGCCGTCCATCGGATGGGACATTAAGCTGTGGCCCCCATATGCAGGAGAGTCATACCCTGTGCACGTTAAAAGAACAAGCTGGATGGCCTTGACAGGAGGCTACCATGTGTCTAACAGCTGTTCCAGTGGGTCCCCTCCCCCAACCTTCTCTGAGCCTTCGGGGTCCTTGTGACCTGGCCATTTAGCCCATTGTGTGCAAAAAAGTGCTGCTCAGAGGTAAAACAACCCAACCCACTGTTTCTTAGCTATATTTATGAGGGCAAGTCAGAGAGTCAAGTTCCCTATTTAATTACTGTGGAGACAGGTAATTACACATAAGACAATATGCAGGAAATATCCTTATATATATATACATCTGAAAGTATAAAGGACACAATTTCATTGAATATTTACAAGCCAAAAAATACTTTGTACCTTTTGTTACCATTTGAAGATCTGTACTTGAAACTTCAATCTAAAAATTTAAGATTTTTTCTTTGTTATAGCAAAGGTAAAAATAATTCTTTAAGTGACAGGGAATGTTTTACTTGTTATTAGAAAAGGGAATGTCTTCAGGAGCAAGGATTCAGTAGAACTAGGTACTTTGGTGCAATCAAACATAACTACTTAAAAAAAGATGAAATATTCAATGAATATCAGAGTCTGCTGTACAAGACAAACCTTCTTATAACATAATATTTGTACCTTGAGCAGGGGAGCCATCAAGTTCATGCAGTTCTTCAATGCTATAATACAGTACTGTGTTGTAATGTGCAGGAAGTATAGCTCACAAAAAAGTCAAGGTTAAAATACATTGATATATATGTTAAATATTCCAAAGAACAATTTTACTGTTATAATTAACATTTATTAATTAGAAAGTGCAGGTAATGTTCATTCACATGGCATGGAGAACTCTTACACCCATTATATGATACAAGAATTCTGGGTCATAACAGATGATAATCCTGGTTTCTTGTACCAGTGGTGCATTAATAAAACTATCATGGTTGGCTTTTGGTTAAAAAAAGTTCAAGAAGTTAAAAATTTTCATTAAAACTACCATAGATGACTTTCAGTTAAAAAAGTTTCAGAAGTGCAAGTTTTCTGCAGTAATGATTGCTAAAGTTGTTAACTCCTTCTGCAAAAGTTTTATTAAGCAGTCTGAACTTTTGCAGAGAACTTACACTTCTGGACCTTTTTTTAACTGAAAGTCAGCTATGATAGTTTTAAAAATGCACCACAGGTCCAGGAAATCAGGATTGCATGTAATTACCTGAGATTATTGTATCATATAATGGGTGTAAAAGTACTACATACCATGTGAACGGTAAATGCATTCCTAAGTTATTAGCAAATTTTATTTTAAACAGCAAAATTGTCAACTTTAGAATATTTAGCAAGAAAAGACAAAGAAAATATAGTGCATCTTTTCAAGTGAAAACTATTTTCTCACAAAAAAAAGATAACACTAATCACATCATAATATGGTAAACACTAAATACATAATGTAGAGTAAAAATTAAGCCAGCTGAATATTTCATTTTTTTTTACTGCACAGCATTTTTTACTATAACAATTAAAATTAACAGAGATTTAAAATGCCTATTTTTAATGCAAAAAAAATAAAAACAGTAATTTTCTAACAATTCTTATCACATTTACAATTCTGCTTAAACATGTTTGCCTTTATAATTTAATTTTTTTATCTGTGTATAATCAGATGCTCAGAAAAGAATAGTGTTTCTCCATTGACATGTATATTGATGTAGGAGAATATTCTTGACAATATTCACAAGGAAATTTAGAGAAACATTTGGCAAAAGCCTTTGAGCTTATTAAGTAATCTAATACACATAAAACAGAAATTTATTTTCTGAGGAAATTCTAAACTATTTATGAAATTTTTATGTTTATTTTTTATGTTTTATTCTTAAAAAGAATATATTCCAAGTCTCAATGACATTTCAAAATGTACCATAGCTCCATCAGAGGTGTACCCAGAAACTTTTAACGAGGGAGGTAATGTCTTGAATCTTGGATTTCCAGCAGCTTCTTTAGAAAATATATGTTATTCAAGCTCTCAGGAGGGTTTTTCACCAACAAAAACCCCTTAGGTATCCACTAGCCCCTATACTTGGGAACCAACTAGAATCTCTGGAAAACCCATATGACCCAGAATTAGCATTACTCTGTAACACTGCAGGTTAATGTTTTGATTCAGTTAAATTCATTGTTAATCTCAGGGTTTATTCACCCAATCTATCATCTAGTTAGATTTATTGTACGAAAAACCATCAAAACACATCAAGGTACAGAAAATTCAGGTCATACTTTGTTGGTGACCTAAATCAATTAATTTTTCTTAACTTAGTGATATGTTTATTTTATTTCAGCCCCTCTCCATTATTGAAGATTCTATTTTTGTTTTATTCCTCTGTTATCTCTTCTTTTATTCAATTACCTTGCCTGTTTTACGACATTCTTACTCATGCAGTCATCTAGGAGGAGAGCATGGAATCAACATCTGACTTTAAAGGGCTGTTTATTTCTGATAAATTAACTTAGGATATATATGAGAGAAATCCATCCAGATCCCCACATTTTGCCAAAATGGGGCTTCTCCATTCTTGTGACTGGCATGGTAACCCAGATAAGTCCACAAACATGCAGATGAAAGAGACAATGTGCTTACTGATTATGCTAGTCCCTTAAGAGCAGTCAAAAGTAAGTTATATATGCCTTAATCACAGTGATATTTCATAATGTTTTGGCAAATTTCATTTCCATTTCATTTTGGAGTATGTAATTTTTTTTTACCAGTGTACTGACTTGGTGAACAGACCACTAAATTACAAAAATAGATTAACTCATTATGAATTATAGTTATAGTAAATAGAGAGGAAACACACTTTGTTTAATATTTTCAGACAAAAAAATAGAATCTTTCAATAGCATTTTTTCCTTTGAGAAAATGTTAGACAGTAATCTCAGAATCTGTAGCTGTTTGTACAATAAACTACGTTTGATTAACTCATGTAATCAGGTTTCAGTTGAAAATAACTTAGCAAATCTGATTTTCAGAAAGAGAAAGCTGTTGTCGAATAACCATTACTGAGATGGAACTGTGGAAGGATACATATGTAAGGCTGCCAGAAGGAACTGAGATCAAAATATTCCATTAGAAGATGAAGAGCAAGTACCACATTAGGCATGTGCTGCAGAATAGGATCTTTATCAATCAATGGACCTGAGAGAGAGAAGATTGTAGATCTTTAGGATGAAAAATACCAAATATAAATATAATAAATATTATCATTTTAACTCCAAAAACACTTTTTCACTATGATCACTTTTGAAAAATACAAATTAATAATGGCAAATTAATGGCAATAACAAATTAATCAAATCACTTCAAAAAAATCTTATATTCTTTGCTGGCTCCATTACAAAAATACAAATTTATTGTAAGCTGTAAGTTCAAACACATAAGATAAGAAAGAATATTAGGAATACTCAATACTTTAAGAAAATTACTTGACATTGCTCCTTCTATACATTATTTTGTTGTTGTCATATCTTTCAGGTCAGAACTTAAATGACTCTTCCATGATTATATTGGTTGTCATGCTCTTAATTTTTATACAGTCTGTATCATTTTGAAAAATTGCTGAAATGCTATTGTGTGCATCTACTTGCAACAATACTGAGAAACTCTGGGCTATTTAAGAGAAGCAATAAAGTTGTGCCCAGGACTTTTGAACAGAAAGGTTATTTTGTGGAATGACAACACCCACCATGATGACCCAATTATTAACATGAACAATGTTGAACAGGTATTAGTGATAATGCTTGGATCACCTTTCTTATAGTCCTGATCTTTCCCCCATATGATTTTCACATTTTTAGTCCTTAAAACAAACCCAAGAAAGAAAGCTCAAGTCAGATAAAGAGGTGCAGAAGAAGTCACAGAATTCCTCACACAACAGATTGGATTGTTTTACCTCTGAGCTGCACTTTTTTTGCACACCATGGGCTAAATGGCCAGGTCACATGGACCCCGAAGGCTCAGAGAAGGTTGGGGGAGGGGACCCACTGGAACAGCTGTAGGGAGACAGATGGTAGCCTCCCGTCAAGGCTATCCAGCGTGTTCTTTAACGTGCACAGGGTATGGCTCTCCCACACACGGGGCCACGGCTTAACGTCCCATCCGACGGACGGCGGCCTTTCCAAGCCCGTCGGTGTCCCCTACTGACCGTGGGCAGGGCGGGGAATTTTGCGGAGATAAATCTCAACGCTGACCCAGCTGGGACTCGAACCTGGGAACTACAGATTACGAGCCTGGCGCGCTACCGACTGAGCCACCCCCGCCCCCTCACACAACAGCCAAAGTTGTTCTACAAACAGAGTATGTTGCAAAACTTTGCATTCAGTTGGGTTGTTTTACCTCTGAAAAGCACTCTTTTGTACACAATGGGCTAAAAAACAATGGCCAGGTTACAAAGACCCCAAGAGATCAGAGAAGGTTGGAGGAGGAGGACACGTAGACAACTGTAGGTGATAGATGGTAGCCTCCTGTCAAGGTCATCCAGCATGTTTTTTAATGTGCATAGGTTATGGCTCTCCTTCACAGAGGACCATAGCTTTACATTCCATCCAATGGATGATAACCTTTCCAGGCCTATTGGTGTTCTCTTTATGACTGAGGATAGGGTGGGGTTTTGCCAAATCTCAATGCTGACTCAGGTGGGATCTGAACCTGAGAACTGCAGCCTGGCACACTGCTGACTGAGCCAACCCCCCCCCCCCCTCACCCCTTCACATTAGGACAAATGTCTCAACAGGTATGAGAAATATCTTTAAATCTCTTATGATTTATTTCAAACCTGTCCCCTTTTGATTTGAGTGACTCTAATATATAAATATTTAATTTGGCACCATTGTGTTTTATTTACATAAGATTTTATTGTATATTTTGTTTCCTGTCAGTCATGCAAATTAATTTTGTCCTTAGCCATTCTAAATGGTAGAGTTTACTTATAATAAAACAGATGGATTATTCCCTTGATTAAAAAAATTGCATAAATTAGAATCAAATAAACACACAACAGGAATACAGCAGAACCAGTATTTGCATCAATTATCCCTTATCTGTCATTCAATAAAAGATTTCCACACATTCTGTCTAATCAGACATTTCAGTACAATGGATTTGTTTTTCAAAGTCTGTTCATTCTAAATGAAACAATCAATGATCAAGGGAATGCATTACAGAACATCAAACACATAGAACTATCATGTATTCCTTTGATTTCCACTGTATCATCTGGAACACAAAATTTCAAAAATACTCATTGTAATGAAATGTTGCAATAGAAAGAATAAACTTCAACTGAAAGTTCAATTGGAAAAAATATGCATAATGTTGGTTATTTAGGTTTTCTTCAAATACCTTTCTTTGATTTCTGATAATAGCATTCAGAAGGAAAAAAAAAATACATAAAAATTTATTTTATTGAATGTTGGATTAGTGAAAATACTGAGAGTTTTATGCAGTTTGGTTTCCTGTAGTGTGTTCTTTCGTTCCTTCTAAATGAAACAATTGAAAATCAGACTTAAAAAATTTTCACTTTACTGAAATGTCAGATTTGTTAGAGACTTCCCAGAATATATTTGGGTTTGGTTGTTTTACCTCTGAGTGGCACTTTTTTGCACACAATGGGCTAAATGGCCAGGTCACATGGACCCCGAAGGCTCAGAGAAGGTTGGGGGAGGGGACCCACTGGAACAGCTGTTGGGAGACAGAGGGTAGTCTCCCATCAAGGCCATCCAGTGTGTTCTTTAATGTGCACAGGGTATGGCTCTCCCACACACGGGACCACGGCTTAACGTCCCATCTGATGGACGGCGGACTTTCCAAACCCATCGGTGTCCCCTACTGACCGTGGGCAGGGCGGAGAGTTTTGGGGAGATAAATCTCAACGCTGACTCAGCTGGGACTCGAACCTGGGAACTACAGATTACGAGCCTGGCGCGCTACTGACTAAGCCACCCTCACCCCTCCCAGAATATATGAAATCCTATTGAATGGCAAATTAGAGGGAACAGATGCAAATATAGGCTCTGCTGGTTCCCAACAGAGCATCACTTCATTTAAATCAGTTCTGTTTACAAGGAATAAATTGGTTTAAAATTCCACTTGAGAGTCGGATTAGGAAGAATAGATGTAAATATTGACGGTTGAATTCTTAATAACTTTGTTTAATGGAATACTGGATTGCAGAAACTTTCCAGATAAGTTGGTTTTGTTTGCTCTTGGACAGCCAGTTTAAAAGCAGGCTTTTTAATCCCAAATTAACTTTAATAATTTTTTTGTTCCCACCCAATTGTAATGTCCACCCAGTTGCCATCTACCTAATTGCTATTTCCCTGATATAAAATGCTCTAGTCCTAAAAACAGTGGCCACACAGTGTACATAATATAGTATGGAGATGAAACAAGTATTCATACACAAAAATTTAGAGCAAAATTTAAACTAAAATTTTGAAAACTACAAAGCAACATGTATTTTTGAAGAAGAATTATAGAAGTTACTTGCCAAGTTTAGAATGTTGGGCAGACACAGTTGTTAACATAATTTTTCGTGGAACCTTCAAAAATAAGTCCCCCTCCTATATTTAGAAAAATGCATTTTGTCATGATTACACTTTTTATGGCTATAATATTCCATTTTTAATGGATAATTCACTATGAAAAATCAATGTATCAAACTATACACACTGGCCAATGAATTAGAAACTTTTATGCAGATGTACGTAAACGTCACTTGCACAGTGTATATGCAAAATACATGGTCATGTGCTATTGGTTATACAGGGTGAATCTGAAAAAGTGGGCAAAACTTTAGGGGTGGTAGAACGCAGCTATACGAGCAATATTCGTCATAGAATGTATGGTCGGAACGCAAGCGGTGAGAAGTTAAAAGGTAGTTTTTCACTGTCACATTTAAAGAATGAACACAAGAAGGAGAGGAGATACTTCAGAAAACATTTTATTAACAGGAATGTAATTGAGGTACATGCTCAAAGAAATTGCTCAAAAGCCATTTCGTGGTTAGTATAACCAGCCATCCTCTCGGCAATCCACGGTACAAATGCCGTTGGGTGCGAGGACTGACCCTTTTATACCATTTCCAACGCCACCTAGCGGCTCGCCGTTTGCGTTCCGCCCATACTTTCTATGACGAATATTGCTCGTATAGCTGCGTTCTACCACCCCGTAAAGTTTTGTCCACTTTTTCAGATTCACCCTGTATATACATGGTCACACTATTTAAAACTGCTGCTTGTCAATTATCGTCAGTAGTTTTAATAAAAATGGGAAAAACAAAGGATCTTTCGGGGTTTGATAAAGGGCTTATTTGTGTTTAAAAACAGCAGAGATGACTGGTTTCTCAAAAGGCAAGATATCTCTTGTTTTTAATCAGTGAAAAAATAACCCATGTTGCTTGTCCAAGAGGCATAAGTGTGGCGTGACAGCAATCTGCCAGGAATGAGATCGCTGTTGTCTGAGGCTTGTATGGAGAAACAGGTCTTCCGGTGTGCAGCAACTGACCAAAGCATTCAATGAAAGTGTTCCCGACCCATATCTCAGTGAACTATGTGCAGGGAATTGAAGAGAATCGGTATTAGTAGTTGCATTCCTATAAGGAAACCATTGATTTCTGTGCAGAACCGGAAAGTTTGTCTACAATGGTGTCAGGAACACAATGAGTGGTCACTCTAAGACTGGAAAAAAAGTCACATGGTCCAACAAGTCATGGTATACCTTGTTCTGTACCAACAGGCAGAGAGTTTGGTGGAAGCCCCATGAAGCAATGGACCTAGCCTGGATCTGAACCCCATTGAGAATGTATAGGACACAACAGGAAAACAGATCCGGGAACAGAGTCCTCTTCCATCAAACCTGAGCCAGTTAAAAGATTGTCTGGTGAATGCCTGGTATGCTGGAGATGTAAAGGCACTACAACACCTTGTGGAATCTATGCTAAACTGCACACATGCTGTAATTCGGGCTAAAGAAGGTCCAACTTGCTATTGAATAAAGGTTTCTAATTCAGTGGCCGGTGTGTGTACATAACTTATAAATTTCAAAGAAGAATAACACTTAAATTATTTAGTACTACTATAAATTTAAATCAAATTCAATGTCCAAAATTCTTTGTTTTCATTAACTCTTCCAAGGTCCAGCCTAAAAACTAGTTTTCATCCAGAGGCCAAGCTATTTTTTCCCCATATTTTTTTACTTAATAAAATATTCATCCAGTGAAAAAAGTATTTTTCCAGTTTGAATTATGTATTTTTTATAAAGATATATGTAAAAATTTTCAAACTGCAATTTCTATTTTTGAAATTTTTTTTAAGTTTTATGTGTTGTACTAAAAAATTCAAGCCTCTCATTTCAGATTCTGTCAATGTGTATAATCAACATGGACACTGGAAGAGTTAAGAATTTCAGAGTGATTCCTATTTGAAAATGCTTAGACTGAAATATATTTCAATAAAGGTTTGTTTCTTACACAGGGATTTATTTTTTATGATGATATCAGCCAATACAAAACTAGTTAACACAATAAATGTTCCACAAATATCTTTTATATTTACTTGTAATTTATTTATATAATGTAGATATATAATTTTCAGAACATTATCAGCACCCCTCTATTTGGAGATGTATTATATCTCTTAAACTCTGTTTGGTGAACATGTAAACATGTTTTTTTTTTTTACAAAACAATGACTGACATCAACATGCCTTTAAAGATAACAGATTCAACCGGCATAAATACAACACAGTCGAGATACATATATTGAACTGCTTATAATTTGTCTTCTAAAACAACTTAAATATAAAATATGCTTTAAGTATGTCAATCTAATTTTTCATTTTTATTTAGAAGTAATGTTTAATATAACAGAGTACAGATATATTAAGTTTAAATTATCACCTCAATCAAATGGGCAATTATATAAAGATTTGGTTAATTCTAAAGGAAATTAAATTTCCTTCAACTACAAGCTTAATTAAAATATTTATATAATTAGAGATACGATACAGCTTTTCCGTGACAAGAGGATAACAAAAAACTGTGGGGATAGCAAGAAAGAGTACAAGTTTGTTTCTCAGCAGGAGTGCCAGTGATGTTCATATAGGATATGATTGTATTGATGAAAGATTTCTTACAGTTAAATTTAAATAAGGAATTAGACTTGAATATCTGTTGATATGCCCCCCACTAAGAACTCGAATGAGATAAGTTTTACAGATAACATCAGGATATTTTGTATTCTGTCATTGAAAAAGGAGATATTACTCTGGTGCTGGGAGACTTCAATGCCAAAGTTGGTACTACTCTGATATGCATGAGCACTATATTCTTTAGACATAGGCAGTTGCAAGGAGGAACATCTACAGATAAGTAAACTTAGTGGTTTGGGAATAACTAACACTAAAAACAACAGGATATTTTCAAATACATGTGGGTTTCAGTTGATGGTACCTAGGAATATGATTGATTACATATTAACAGCAAATAGGTTAACTCTGTTGGAAACACCAAATCATATAGTGGAATTTAAAGTGGCAATTAATTGTTAAAAGTGTTTTGAAGGCCTAGACTTTGAAGTCTAGGCCTTTAAGATGCTTTTAGCAATTAATTGCCACTTTATTAAAAAAAAAAAAGTCAAGGCCCTTGGTCAAAGTTTACCGTGATAAGTTACTTAATAATTAGCAACTGACAATTAATAATGATATAATGACAATAATATAACTGTCATTATACTAATTATGGTTTCCTTAGAACCTGAGGGAAAAATAGGAACAATTTAACCCTCCTCAAGAAAAATTTTATTTCAGAGAAATTATTGGTTCATGAGTTCAAAGTGAATGATTAAAAGAATGTTAACCTCCATCTCTCAAAATGTGCTGGATGGTTGGTTGGGTTCGGTTGTTTTACCTCTGAGCGGCATTTTTTTTCACACCATAGGCTAAATGGCCAGGTCACATGGACCCCAAAGGCTCAGAGAAGGTTGGGGGAGGGGACCCACTGGAACAGCTGTTGGGAGACAGATGGTAGCCTCCCGTCAAGGCCATCCAGCGTGTTCTTTAACGTGCACAGGGTATGGCTCTCCCGCACATGGGGCTTAACGTCCCATCCGACGGACGGCGGCCTTTCCAAGCCCATTGGTGCCCCCTACTGACCGTGGGCATGGCGGGGAATTTTTGCGGAGATAAATCTCAACGCTAACCCAGCTGGGACTCAAACCTGGGAATTACAGATTGCGAGCCTGGCGCGCTACCGACTGAGCCACCCCCGCCCCAGGTTGGTTGGGTGAGTGGCGTTTTATGGTTAAACAAAATGTCTTGGCTATGCCACTCTGAAGATACCGATTTTGTTAACCTTAGTACACATAACTTGCATGCGCTTTCCCAAGAAGATACCCAAAGTGCAATGTCAAACAGAAAATGTGTAGTGTACATTGCAAAATAAAAGGAACCAGCTAAGAAGAAAGTGTTGTTTCGCTGCCACACATAGGAAAGAATGCTCCCACAAATGCAACCAATGTAAAGTAACCTTCGCTTTAAATCAAACCATATAAAAAAATACATTTTGATTTCAGGATTTTTTTAAAAATTATATGATTCAGAAAGAAACTTTCTTGCTATTGATATGTAATAAAGCTCTTTTGGCTTTCCAGAACTGAGACTTCATTGTGTTGTTAGATCCTTTTATTTTCATTATAGCACTATGAAAAAGTTTTAATATTTATCATTTTGTTGAAAATTTTAATTTTCATAAAATTCAGAATACTGTTTAATTTTATATATAATGTCACCTATTTCTGTATGTCAGTTATTTGGCAAAAAATGTTTTTTTTTTTGGCAGAGCATGGTGAAAAAACATTTGAACCTTGGGGCGTATTTCAGTTTTTCAAGATAAGAATTGGAAAGGTAATAAAAGTTTAAACAATCAGCCAAAAAGCAAGAATTTTTGGCTTGATAATCTGGCTGAAAAGTAGCTAGATAACACAAAACAGTGTTTACTACCAAACAAATTATTTTGCATGAGATAAAAGCAGTAGTTTTCAAGGACTGATATATAAAGATGGCAGTGTTATCAAAGATTTGGATTCTGTCAAAGCAGAGTGAAATGAACAATTCAAGAATGCTCGAAATAATGTGGTTAATTCTGCTCCTATTATCTGCAATGAAAACAATGTAATACTGGCTCTATATTCTGACATATTGGGGAAATAAAATTACTGTTAAAAAGCTGAGAGAGCAGTGAATGATTCTTTTGTCACATAGCTAATTAAAATATTGACTATTTTAATATTTCATGATCAAGGTTTCATTCCTAAATATGTTACTAAAAGTAAATTACTTCTATTTTTCAAAAGTGGTAACAGTTCTTGTGATAATTACAGAGGTGTCAATATATTCTCTGCTCTTGGTATTCACTTTTAGATTAAAGTTCAGGTTCAGAGGTGGCAGTACTGCATAGATGTGATTTTTCACTCAGGTAGATTATTAAGAAGTGTACGAGTTTTAGAAACCTGCATTTACTAGCTTTGTAGATTTCAAAAAAGCTGCTAAAAATAAACAAAGATTCTGTTGTGAAAAAGGGAAAAAAAAATGGAATATATATATATAAAACACTTCACAATCACCAAGATTTTATGATTTTTTGACTCTGAAGATGATTTTGCATCTGAGGAATGAGCAAATTTACAATTTTCACTCACCACAACTTGCACTGTAGAACATTTTGCATAAGAATTTCAAACAGATATTTGATTTGAAGGAATTTTCAAAGTCTAAATCTTTTCAAACAAATTATCATTGTTTCTAAATGAAAGTTTTGATCATCATCATCATCCTCCTCAAGCAGCCATGGGCTACGGAGGTCCAACCAGACCGTGCAATTTAGTTCTCCAAGCAAGTCTATCCTGAGCTACATCAACTGCATCTGGCTACTGCACACCAATTCTAACAAGGTCCTGTTTGACATTGTCTGCCCACCGCATCCTAGGTCTCCCCTTCTTTCTGAGGCCTTTAGGCACACTGTTCATAACCCTATTCGCCAATCTATAATTATTCATACGGGCAACGTGGCCAAACCAACAGTCTCTCTCTGCACAATATGCTGCTTAAAGGAGGTTGCAGACTCCTTTGCCTAATCTCATCATTTAGTTACAAAGTTGGACCACCTAATGCCCAAGATACTGTGTAAGCATCTGGAATCAAAAGCATATAATTTCCTCTTATCTTGTTTACAAAGTGTCCAAGTTTCACTACCATAACTAACCCTAGAAAGAACCAAACTATTATACAGTCTAATTTTAGTCTTTAGGTGTATACGCCTATTTCTCCACACTCTCCATAGATTCTTAAAAGTCCCGGCAGCAATCCCTATTCGTCTATTAATCTCATGCCGCACATCACCATTATCTGTTACATAGCTCCCAAGATAATTAAACTGTGACACCTGCTCAAGACTGCAACCATTCAGATTAACTGAATCACAACCTGCCTGACCAATTTTCATCACTTTAGTTTTCTCTCTGTTTATAACCAAACCTACTCTACTACCAGTCTCATCAACAGCTCAAATGAAAGAGTTCATCTCATCAACATCATTTGCCAAAAGGGCTAAATCATCAGCATAATCTAAATCTGAAATTTTCGTATCTCCAGTCCATTTAAGGCCAAAATCTTTCCCTTGAAGTGAATTTCGCATAACATAATCAATAACCAAGCTAAAGAGAAAAGGAGACAAAATGCACCCTTGTCAAACACCAGAAGTAATGCTAAACCAATTGCTACAAGCCTTACCAACTCTCACACATGACTCAGTGTTATTATAGAGAGCTTTCATTATGTTAACTAACTTGTCTGGTATACCATATGATTTCACAATCAACCACAAATTATGACGATCAACAGAGTCGAAAGCCTTTTTGAAATCAACAAAGCTAGCAACCAAAGGTTTCTGAAACTCTAAACATTTTTCAAGAATCTGCCCAAGTGAAAATATCTGATCCACACATCCCCTACCACTTCTGAATCCACATTGCTCATCACGCAATTGACTGTCAACCAGATTCTTAATTCTATTAAGCACAATCATGGAAAGAACTTTACCTGGAACAGAGAGTAGGCTGATACCCTATAGTTATCACAAGAATTGCGATCACCTTTTTTGAAAATAGGGATAACAATAGCTCTGGTAAAATCCTTAGGAACCATGCCTTTATCATAAAAGATATTCAGAATTTCAGTCATCCAAGTGGTAACCGAAACATTCCCAGCTCTAAGCATTTCAGTAGTAATTTCATCTACCCCTGGGGATTTATGAAGTTTAAGTTTAGAAACAGCCAAAATAACTTCAGATTGTGTTATAGGGCCAACATTAAAGCCACCAATGCATCTATCATCATTGCAAACAATGGGAATAGAACTAACCGCATTGTTTAGAATATCACTGAAATGCTCAGCCCACCTAGCCATGACAGAATCCTCACCTTCTATAACCTTACCTTGTTTATCCTTCAATCCCTGTATACCTGTCCGTTTTCTACCACACAAAACATTAACTATCTGGTACAGCTCTCTGCTGTTGTGCTGTCTAACTGCTTCCTCGGCTTTGTCAGCCAAACCATCAAGCCAAAAGATTCTTATCAGCAGCTAACTGATCTTTTACACGTTTATTAAGTTCTCTGTAATGCTTTCTATTAGGACTAGTAAGGTATTGATTGAGGACATTCCTGCAGTTCTTTCTTTCCGAAATAAGCTCAAGTGCCTTATCACTCAGATAATTCTGCCTCTTCTGCTCCTTTTTTCCTAATAGAGTACTGTTAGTGTCCAAAAATGCCTGTTTAAAATGATCCCATTCTTCCTCAACTTCAGTAGTAAGCATACTATGACTGTCACAATGACTAAGTAACCTATCATGGTAAGCTTTGGCTATAACTGGGTCTTTCAGAGCTTCAGTATTAAAAGTAAATTTTTTAACCCTAGCACAACCCTTTTTAAGTTTAAGTTACAAGACACTTGTAACAAGGTAATGGTCAGATCCAATTTCAGCTCCCCTATATGCCTTGGTATTTCTAACAGAACTAGCCCATTTGCTGTTAATTAATATATAATCAATCATAATCCTATGCAGCCCATCAGGTGAAACCCATGTGTACTTATGTATGTCGCGGTGTTTGTAATATGTTAGTTATTCTGAAACCATTGAGTTTACTTACCTGTAGGAGACGTTGCCCATTGCCATTGCAGCTACCAATACCAAAAGGGCCAATCATCCCTCCCCAAAATAATAGGAAATTAAAATCCCCAAAATAATAGGACCCAAAGGTCAGAGTCAGTACCAACTTTGGCATTGAAGTCACCAAGAACAAGGGTAATATCTCCTTTCTTGACAGAATTCAAAATATCCTGAAGTTGTTCATAAAACCTATCCTTCTCATCCTCATCGGCATCCTCAGTGGGGGCATAACAGCAGATAACATTCAGGTATTTAACGCTTGTCTGAAATTTTGCTGTAAGAAACCTTTCATTAATGCACTCATATCCCAGAAGAGCATCACTAGCGTGTCTGCTGAGAAGCAGACCCACGCCTTGGTGATGCTGATTGTCGTCCCTCCCTGAAAAGAGAAATTTAAGATTATTTTTAAGAATCTGACCTTTATCTGTCCATCTGGTCTCTTGCAAGCCGAGAATATCTAAATTATAATGGTGGAATTCTTGTGCGAGGACATCAAGAGAAAAAGCTCTGTGCAGAGTCCTCACATTCCAACTACCTATGGAGAGAACATTTTCTCTCCATTTTCTCATTAAAGTTTTAATGGGAATTATTGTGTGCAACAAAAATATGCTCTTTTAACAACCATAATTGTCATTAATGAGGTAAAAATATAAAATACATCGTGAATGTTGCAATCATATAAGTTTTGTGATGTGTGCTCATTGCAGAATTTAGATATTTTAGGGCTCTCTTTAACAACTATTTTACAAAGTCCATTACATGTTTCGAAAGTGGACCTTATCCTGTTTTTCCTATTATTTTCATTTAGCATAGAAAATTTGAAGTTAATAGGGAAAAAAATGCCATTTAAGCAGTTTGCTTAATATCCTTACATAGTTTATTATTCATCTTCCTTTATAATTCACTAAGTAATCACAACTGTAAACAAACAGCTTTAATACCATTTGATCTTACAAACCTTAGTACACTGACTTGTGAGCTTAGGCATTCATTCAGTGTTCTTTAAGAATATCCAATTGTGTTAACTGTTAAAATATACGAATGATTTTCCTAAGTATAGTGTAACAGAGGCACTTGTTAAATTAAAGCATTTCTCACCCCTAAAGTTTAAAAGACTCATCATCCATATGAATTCATGGCAATTTGCAACAATTTTTCAATAAAAAGAACAGCTTTTAAAATATATATTACATTTAGAGCTTTTTTAGCAATAATTCCATGATTTTCTTCACCAAATTTCTTCACCTCTACTGCACTAAATTCTGCATCATTTTGTGTACACCATGTATAGAAACTTTTCCAATGTTCATCTCGTTGTGGAAGAGGAACTACATAATCTAAAAAAAAAAATCTCATGTATAATGTTATACTTTTTATTAACATATTAAAATGTAACATTTAATAAAATAGTTGTTTCATTTGATGTCAAATTATAGCCAAATATTTTATATGCCTTATTTATCAGCATATAAGTCTGTAACAAAAATTCAAATTAGCATTTTTATTCCATAAAATATTCTATATCAGTTTAGTGGCAATGGCCTTGTATTTACACAACTGGTGGGTTAGGTTGTTTTACCTCTGAGCGGCACTTTTTTGCACACCATGGGCTAAATGGCCAGGTCACATGGACCCCGAAGGCTCAGAGAAAGTTGGGGGAGGGGACCCACTGGAACAGCTGTTGGGAGACAGATGGTAGCCTCCTGTCAAGGCCATCCAGCATGTTCTTTAACGTGCACAAGGTATGGCTCTCCCACATACGGGGCCGTGGCTTAATGTCCCATCCGACAGACGGCAGCCGGCAGCCTTTCCAAGCCCATTGGTGTCCCCTACTGACCATGAGCAGGGTGGTACACAACTGGTGGCTAACCCTTTAACTGCCAAAAGGCTATATCAGCTTTAGTTTACCAGCTTATGCATATTAGTATCCCCTTATGGCTGGCTGTAAAATAATCTTTCTGTCACTGGATCTGTCTTTGGCTTTTTGGTCAGTAAAACAGTGTAATGTTTTCGTCAACTAAATTTATCGGTAGCTTAATACATAAGAGCATTTGACATTTTATTAGAAAGTTTTGAGTTCATTAAACTAAAATAAAAAATAAAAATAAATAAATACCCCCTCAAGCAGCTGCTTGCCACAGAGGTCTGACAGGAGCCTGCCAGTTTATATGCCACAGTAGAAGGTCTGAGAGGATGGCAGGACCTCAGCAGAAAAACGACACATACATCCATGCCTTACCCGGGGCTCGAACCCGGGTCCCTTAGATCAGTAGCCAAGCACGCTAACCACTCGGCTACTAACTGCAAATTCTCTGTCATTGTTTTGTCTGTCATTGTCATTATTAAAAAGTTTTCAGAATCAACAATTCTAAAAACTTTTTTAATATGCAAATGGTTTAAAGGAAAAACTTTTAAATCTTATTGTTCAATGATAGAGAACTTTCAACTATTTTAATTATTTTCTGAGCAAGAAGGTCTTTTAATTGTGTTTCGAGTTGATACTATACCTAGCAATAATTAAATTTTCCTATTAATTAAAACTGTTATTCCTTAACCCTTTCACTACCAAAACAGTTTACACCATAACATATTTTAAACGGACTTGGCCGTGCAATAATATTCTTTTCTCTTCACTACCATCTGCTGGCAGTTTGAGCCATTATGATAATGAAAGGCTAAAATGGCACTTGATTTCTTGAGAATTATATTACTGTTGAATATTAGATTGAATTTTATTCCTTATTTTGTGAGAGTACTATAGAGAAAATGAAAAAGTAAATGATTTGAAGTACCTTAATGTATTTACTGTAAATAAAAAATATGACAAGTACATATTCATTATGTAGCAATAAAAGTAAAATGCATGTAAGGAAATTTATTACACTTAAAAAAATCACATAGATTGAAAAACTATTTCAGTGTTCTATTTTGTGCATGGTATGCTTTTACTGATAAATTATATTATCTCAAACATACCCACCCAGTATGAATAGAGCAAAACAAAATCCTAAACCTTATTGTCAAGGTTAAATATTAAAGCTCTTGCAAAAACATATTATTTGTGTTGTTTTACCTCAGAGTGGGCACATTTGTGCACACAATGAGCTCAATTGCCAGGTCATAAGGGCCCCAAAGGCTCAGAAAAATCTGGGAAAGGGAACTAATTGGACAGCTGTTAGGAGACAGATGGAAGCCTCCCATCAAAGACATCTAGCTTGTTCCTCAGTGTGCACAGGTTATGGTCCTCCTGTAAGCAAGGCCAAAATTTAACATCCTATCTAATGGAAGCATCTATCCAAGTCCATCAGTATCTCCTTTTTTACTGAACATAAAACAGAGATAAATCCTGACACAGCTGGGACTCAAAACTGGGAACATCAGATTACAAGCCTGGTGTGCTATCAACTGAACACTCTGCTTACTTATTATTAGATAATACCCCTATAGATAAAAATATGTCGTTGCTATTTATTATTTATTTTAGCCAAATATAGCCAAAATCTACAGATATCAATAAAATAAATCATCCCTCAAGCAGCTGTTTGCCACAGTAATCCGAAATATGCCACAGAAAAGGTATGTGAAAAAGACAAGAACACAGCAAAAAGACAACACAAGAAAACATCCATGCCTTGTCCAGTACTTGAACCCAGGTAGCTTTGATCAGTATACAAGCAGATTAGCCAATCGACCACCAGGATAGCTATCAAACAATTTTAATGCTCACAAAGTAGATTAAAAAATACTTTTTTTTTTAAACTGGTAAAAGTATACTGCTCAGTATTATTTGCATCTGATGATAATTAAAATGTAAAGTAAAATTGCAATTCTATGCTTTTATATTCTAAATGTTTTGTTGTATCTCATTCTTCCCAGCTTAACTGTATTACTGATTTTAAGTACACAACTATAATTCATTTTATCTTCCGTTATTGTAGATATTTATTCATTGCCATCAAAATTTTTTCTTCTGTTAACTAGTTTATATCTTATGGAATGTATTCTATAAATCTAGTTATGTGGAACTGCCTTTCAATGCATCATACAAAGAATTTGTTCTTAGTGCTTTACATTTTTTCATCTAACTCCTAGAAGATTTTTTCATTTATGCATCTTAGAGGAAAATATTTAAGTGCTTATACTGCTACTGAATTCTTAGCAAAAAAAGTTAGTTATATAAATTTTTACCATTTAATTGTGATAAAATCTTCAAAACATTATTAAAGAAAAAGAGTTTTTAATTGCATATAATTATTTGATCATAATATTAACTGTGAAAAAAAGACATTTTTTTCTTCTACTTTATAGCTTATTCATTGAATAATTCAACTCTATTTTATTACATTAATTATAAATTATTAATATGAAAGTAATAAAACATCAGGTCTAGAATATGCTATAATACTCTCTATACACTGTACAGTAAGCAAGATAGAAAATGCATGCAGGATATAAAAACAACATTTAGAAGTACATATTTATTTTCTTTATATATAGAGAGAGAGAATAGTCAGAGCAAATTAGTGTAAGTCATTTTTTGTGTCTCTGTCTGTGTCAAAATAGCTCAAAGGGAATACTTTTATGTATATGAAACATTAAAACTTTTATTTATCTGAAACACTGAAGTGCACTACTATTTCATCTTTAAAAATTAAAGTTTTAGAAATAGTTTTACCACAAATTTACAAGTTGTACAAAAACTTCAAAGTCGATTTTCTCAAAAGCTTGCATTAGCAGACTTGGACAACTTGTGTTCTTAGCACCCCATATCACTGTTACTTAAACATCAGCAAAAATTACAAGAAACTTTCAGCATACAGCACCAATAAGTATGATGCATACCATTGTAAATCTATTAAAAACTAGAGGGATGAAATGAACTGTTGGGTGAAATTTAATATAAACAAATGACCCTGAAGCAAAATTATATAGTAGATGAAAAATATCACAAAAGCCTTTAAAGCATTTCAAATTCTTTGAGCTGAACATGAACATAATTTCTGTAAAGTCTTCAAAAAACCTGTTTTAACTCCACATGCTAGTTTAAAAAATTCCCAATTTTGATCCTGAAATAATAAACTGACTAAATTTCAATTACATTAAACTGAACTTTCAATTACATTAAGCTGAACTTAAAATAAAATAAATAAATAAATACCCCCTCAAGCAGCTGCTTGCCACAGAGGTCTGACAGGACCCTGTCAGTTTATATGCCACAGTAGAAGATCTGAGAAGATGGCAGGACCTCAACAGAAAACAACACGAGCATCCATGCCTTACCCGGGGCTCGAACCCAGGTCCCGAAGATTAGTAGCCAAGCGCGCTAACCACTCGACCACGGGACGACTAACTTTGAAATAAAAAAAAAATGCAATTCCAATATAGCCCCTACCCCCCTTCTTGGAAATCACTGCTCAACCATCCTATTAATTCTGCTTGATCACAATATTAGCTCTTTTTTTGCATTTGTTTCAATGTCAATCAGTTGGGTGCAACATCTTGTTAGTGTTAAATATTATTATTACAGTCAACATCACTGGAGAACTTTTTATTACTCCTAAAAACTATATATTATTTCAGCGCACAATATTCTGTATGACAATCATGGACCTGCATTGCATTTTACTGGTTATTCATTTACTATTTACTCATCTATAAGGATTGGATTGGATTGTTTTACCTCTGAGCGGCACTTTTTTGCACACCATGGGCTAAATGGCCAGGCCACAAGGACCCCGAAGGCTCAGAGAAGGTTGGGGGAGGGGACCCACTGGAACAGCTGTTGGGAGACAGATGGTAGCCTCCAGTCAAGGCCATCCAGCGTATTCTTTAACGTGCACAGGGTATGGCTCTCCCGCACACGGGGCCATGGCTTAATGTCCCATCCGACGGACGGCGGCCTTTTCAAGCCCATCGATGTTCCCTACTGACTGTGGGCAGGGCGGGGAAATTTTGCGGAGATAAATCTCAACGCTGATCCAGCTGGGACTCAAACCTGGGAACTACAGATTACAAGCCTGGTGCACTACCGACTGAGCCACCCCTGCCCCCATCTATAAAGGGGAATCAGTACGTCACAAAAGTAATAATAGCAGCTGGAAAATTACATGAACATAGCATTTATTTTTCAACATAACCTCAAAACAATACCCTTGTTCCATCTCTTTATCAAATTCTGGAAACGTACTGTATAAAAAAGATGTCAATTGTTTTTATAACCAATGACATATATCATTCTCAACCTCCACATCATCAAAAAAACTTTTGCCACCAAGCTGCTTAATGAAAGAGATCATCCCACCAACATCATTTTCGAAAAGGGCTAAATTATCAGCATAATCTAAGTCAGATATTTTCATATTTCTATGTCCTCTGACACCAGTCTTTCCCTTTCAAAGAATTCCTTATAATCAATAACCAAACCTAAATGAAAATAAGACAAAATGCACTCTTGTTGAACTCCAGTAGTAATGTTGAACTAATCATTGCAAGCTTTACCAATGCTCAAATAATTTAGTGTTATTATAAAGAGCTATCATTATGTTAATTTATTTATCAGGAATGTCACATGATCTCACAATCAGCCACAAATTATGGCAGTTAACAGAATCAAAAGCTTTTTCAAAATCTCCAAAGCAAATAACCACAGGTTTTTTAAACAGTAAACATTTCTCAATAATCAGTCTAAGATTTCATCCATGCAGCCAGTCCCTACCATCTCTGAACCCAAAATGTTCATCCCTGGGCAGAGCTTGAAACAGAGAGTAGACTAATTTCCCTATAATTATCACAAGAACTGCAGTCATTTTCTTAAAAACAGAGATAATAATATATACATTAAAATTTTTTAAAATAATCCCTTTATCACAAAAAAAATATTTAATAATACAATCAGCCATTTGGCAACAGAACCATTCACAACTCCAAGTATTTGAGCAGTGATTTCATATACCCCTGGAATTTAAATATAGCCAAAGCAACTTCATAAAATAGGGCCAATATCAAAATAAATATAGATCTTACACTGCAATGATCAGCTATCATTACAGTGTGAGAATTAACTCCCATTCTTTCGAACATCTCTGAGATGCTTAGCCCATCAAGTGATGACAGAAACCTCTACTTCAATAACCTTGCCATCTTTATCTCTCAATGCCTGTATGCCATTCTGTTTTTTCCTATACAAAATATACTGCCTGATATAACCCTCTGTTGTTATCCTCTCAAGCAGCTTTTTCTGCTTTGCAAACCAAGCTACAAGCCAAAGATTCATATCAGCTTTCAAGTGATCCTTTATGTGTTTATTAAGCTCTCTGTAATGCTTTTTGTTAGGACTAGTAGGATGTTGATTCAATTTATTCCTGCACTTCATATGCTCATAAATAAGTTCCACTGCCTTATAATTCAAATGACCCTGTCTATTATTCTCCATTTTACTCAAAACAGCACTGCTGGTTTCAAGAAGTCTGTTTAAAATGGTCTCATTTATCCTCAACCTCAGCAGTAAAACAAACCACAATTGTCACAGTGACTGAATAACCTGTCACAGTCTATTGACTATTTGAGTGTCGTTTGGAGCTTGTGTTAAATGTATTTTTTTACCTTCAGCACATTTCTTAAAAAATACTTTAACAAGTATTTTTAAAGTAAAATACTTTTAACAAGGTAATGATCAGACCCATTTTTGGCTACCCTATATATCCTGTTGTTTCTAACAGAGCTAACATTCATTGCTAATCAATACATAATCTATCATAATCTATGCAACCAATCAGAAGAAACTCAAAGGTATTTATAAATATCCTGGTGTTTGAAATGTTAGTTGTTCTCAAACCATTAAATTTACTTAGAAAATGGCATTCCAATATAGAATATATAGTCCTATATTTATATAAACATAATAGTCCTATATTTGGCATTCATAGTTGTAATAGCAATTGGGAATATCTCTACTGTTAGTGAGAATCTCCGTGAAATTCTCACTAACAGTTGGAGATATTGCCAATTGCTATTACAACTATGAATGTTAAAAGAACAATTGCTCCTGCCCAAAGGTCAAAGTCAGTACCAACTTTGGCAATGAGGTCACTTAACACAAGAATAATATCCTCTTTTTTTCCAGATTCAAAATATCTTGCAGTTGTTTGTAAATCATCATCATCAAAATCTTCAGTGGAGGCATATCTATATATAATATTTAAATCATAACATTCAAGTTTTAATCACTGTTTTAAATTTAACTATAAGAAATCTTTCATTAATACTTTCAAATCCCAAAAAAGTGTCAGTGCCATTCCTGCTGCAAAGTATAGCTGTACCTTGTACATGTTTGCTATCTTCCTGAAAACCATGTTTGCTTCATGTCCTGAAAACAGAAGTTTAAAATTATTTTTAAGTATCTGACCTTTACCTTTCCATCTGGTCTCTTGTAAATCAAAATATCCAGGTTATACTACTGGAATTTCTGTAGAACTATTCCTGGACATCCAGAGCATAATCTCTGTGAAATCCTCACTTTCCATGTTGCTGTAGAAAAGAAAATGGTTAGTAGGTTGTTTTAAAGACACTAGATTTATTGAGAGGGATGGTCAATTTAAATGACTCCCTAGTCTCAGGAACAGAGCAAACACTTGTTTCTCATTTCCTAGAAGCTGAAACTACCATGCTGGTAGGAACTCAGACAGAGGTCTTTACTGTCAGAATCCATCATGCTCTTTTGAGAACAGCAAACCAGCATTCAAAACACATTACTCAAGTTGAGGATCAGAATGTAAGAACTAGTTTCTAGAGTTCTAGTATCTGTAGTGGCTTTTGATCAGGATCATTTCCAGCTGATATAAATATCTTGTTGATCTAAGGTTGACAATCCACACACAAACAGAAAATATAGCAGATAACATTCTCATTCAATAGAAGTCCACCAGTGCATAAAGTCCAAAATCATAATCATAGCCAGTAGACAGTTGGGTTGGTGTAAATGGTCAGCACTGAGACTATGAAGTTGATCACTCCTCAGCAGCAGTAAAAAAAAATGAAAACAGTGGCCACAGAAATCAGTAGACCAAACTGATCTAGCAGTCTTTTCTTTCAATCCCCTTCAGGGAGAGAATATCTCCATAAAAGTTAGTAACAATTTGTATCATGAGAAGGTGAGGTTGAACTTGAGGTACTATGCCTGGCCCTTCTGTGCATCATCACAGTGGAAAAGTGCACAGCCCACCTTCCAGTTACATCTAGCTATCATTTACAGGCCTAAGTCATTGTGCCTTCCATAATTAATGCAATTAACAGAGTTTAGAATAGTAGCATTATAAAATGTCACATATCACTGGATAGTAAATTTAAAATTTCGCATTATGTTTCTTTGTTCAAAAAAATCCATAATACACCTTAGAATTTGTCTGTCTGATCAAGAACTACTAAATGGAAAGAGCTGTGACCATCAAAATTCAGTATACAACTTCCTCTTATCATAATATTGCCATTTTCCCTTTCACTTTTGAACAATCCCTGGGTTGGGTTGTTGTTTTACCTCTGAGCGGCACTTTTTTGCACACAATGGGCTAAATGACCAGGTCACATGGACCCCGAAGGCTCAGAGAAGGTTGGGGGAGGGGACCCACTGGAACAGCTGTTGGGAGACAGATGGTAGCCTCCCGTCAAGGCCATCCAGCGTGTTCTTTAACATGCACAGGGTATGGCTCTCCCATACACGGGGCCACGGCTTAACGTCCCATCCGATGGACGGCGGCCTTTCCAAGCCCATCGGTGTCCCCTACTGACTGTGGGCAGGGTGGGGAATTTTGCGGAGATAAATCTCAACGCTGACCCAGCTGGGACTCGAACCTGAGAACTACAGATTACGAGCCTGGCGCGCTACCGACTGAGCCACCCCCGCCCCTGAACAATCCCTGAGTCAAGTAGAATGTATTTTCTTTGACTGGTTGCAACTAATGCAGATATGATTCCTTGACTGAAATATCAACAATGAATTTACTTAATGCTGGACAAAATATCAGACAGAATCTCTTGTTTCTGCTGTATATTTACAATTTAAACAGGATTTATTTTCTTGTTGATTTTAATAAGAATGGTTTATTCAAGCTTTTATTTTACTAATTTAACTTTTAAGAAGCCCAAGGCTTTATATAATTTAATCAGAATATATGTTGCTAATGATATTTCTATTAGATGTTTTTCTTAAACTCAAGGTCAGAAAAATGTACAGCTACTGATAAACTTTGGAGGAGCTAAAAAGCACTGTTTCATAACCCATAAAGGGTTAATAACATTTCACTACTACAACACAACTAGAAAACATATAATTGAAATTTTTCAAATTTGTAAAAATCAGGCATAAGAATATTAAGTACTAAAATTTAAGAAACAGATACAAAAGGAATTAAAAGTAAAAATATAAGAACTGGAGTCAAAATTACATGTAAATGTTGCATATGCACCTACAAGAAGCCTGAACATAACGGTCAATACCCAAATTATCATGAATCATTTGTAAAGATCTGTATAACTGTTAAATATGTAATGAACATCTCTGCTGTTAAGAAATAATCTTGAATTTTGTCTAATCCCTGACAATCATTGTACGTCTCTGAAAACTGTTCAGTCATTTTAAGGAAGTGCATTTATAGAGAGATGAATTAGGCTGCACTGTGATTAAACTTTTCCAATCAATTTCATCCTTTATTTTAACTGCTAGTCATTTACTATAAAAATCCAGTGGTATTTCATATAAAGCATGTTTCTTAATTATAAATATGATTCAAACAACTTATAACCCCAACAAATATTAATGAATTCCCTTTATCTTATGTTTTGGTCATTTAATTTTGGTGTGTGTAAATATTTTTTTCTTAAAATTTATTCATTCAAGTTCAATGACACTAATTTCGCTACTTTGACTATTGCAATTATATGACTAAAAGCTGCTGTGTTAAATATGTTAATAAAAAATTTAAAAAAATATATATTTTTTACTAAAAAAGATATATAGGCTCTATAAGTATATTGTAAATGGATATAATTAAAGCATATAGAAAGTGTTTATCTTTTGTTAATACTTTACACTGCAATTTTATTCTAATTTTATTTTTATAATTGTTAAAGCAAATACCTTTTTCAATTTCTCGAATTTCTTGAATCATACAATATATCTCTTTATATTCATCCCATTCCATTTTCCTTGTTGTTGCCTGCAGACTAGTACATTCTGAGAAAATTTTTAAAAAATGAAGTTACTAAAAACATCATCACAATTAAGGGTATCATTTGCAAACTTTCTGAACACCCATGGAGTCTGCCTTATTCTGTTTAATAATTGATGTTATCAGTCATAAGCGGTTTATGGGATTATACCCTATTAACAATCATGACAGTTTCTAATAGATTGTTGAAAGCCTTTTGAGAGGCACTGTAATGTGCAAGTGATTCCATTTAAACAGGTACATTTCATAGATTCTCCAATCTAGCATGCAATTCTTTCAAGTTTACTATCTGTTTTACATAAGACTGAAGACAAAGGATTTTTGCAATATTTTCTTTTAAATGCTCATAACTGTACATAGAATATTCTTTCAAAGAAAAAAAAAAGTCTTTTAGCAGTGAAACATTGATAACCTAAAAGAGTAACAGCTTTTAAAAAAATCAGTAAGATTTCTTTATGATATCTGTATAAGAATAAAATTAAAAATATTCTATGCATCTTAAAAATTTGCTTGGAATTACATATTTACTTTTCTTTTTCTCCTGGGATATTGCATTTTTTGTATATCTTCTGCCTGTAACAAAAAGTTTTCAAGGTGTTGTAAGAACATGGTGAAATTAGCCTCTAATGAGGGGCTCCTTACACCACAAAAATTTTAATTGCACTCCTATTCCTTTCACAATGAATAACCGCCTTCTACAGCATGACAGAGGAACGAAATATTACCTCCTTTTACAGCTGCTATGTGTGGCACACAATTATTGGGAATTTTTCCCTATCTGTTCCCTCTTATACCTTAAATACTTTCTTGGTCTTTTGCCTCTTTAACCATTTTAGAAGGCTGAATGCTAGCTAGCATTAGGGCATAGATCATTTATTAGCTACTCCCCTCTCCCTCTATTTCATTAAATTGTTTGTTTTTCATTTTTTCCATATCATAGTGCTATCTTTCTTTGTACATTCTGGGCAGATTAGCCAGAAGCCTCAGATTTTCAAACCCTTCCATCACTTTCACTCCAGTCCTAGCATTTTTGGAGGGACTAAATTAATCATATTGCAACTGAAGATGCAATAGGACAGAGCTCATTCCAGGCTCTAATTAAATGTTATAAAGTTCAATACTGTTTAACATGGGTCACGGTAAAATTAGAACTAGAGAGGAAATGTAAACCAAAGGATAAAATGCTACTGAAATGAAAATAAAAGTAAAATTCCCTTTTGTGCTTAGTAGGCAAGTTATAAAAATAATGTTGAAGGACTGCACAGTGTTCAACTGACTTGAAATGCTATAGTAGACTTGTAGAATCACAAAGAAAAATGACATGTCTAGGCACAATAATATTGTCAGATTTTCCTTATTTTACTTTTCACTTTATTCAACTGAATTATTATTAATTTATCATTTGTGAGCAACCAGATGTTATATTGCCTCAAAAATCTCTAAAAAAAATGAAAATTTCCTAACTGGCACAATTTTTTTAAGTTTGTAATAATTTTTTTTCTTCTGAAATTCATAGCAGTCTTGAAAAATTGCAACATCTAATAGCAACCCATCCATGGTAAGATCTTTAAACAAACAAAGAAGTTAAATGATGTTCAATAAAGCCATCTTTCTTCTGTCAGTCCTTTTGTTTCAATCTGGGATATAAAAAACAATTAAACTTGAATATAAATATACCATAAAATTTTATCAAACAATCAGAAACATAATGAAATTAATTTCATTATCATTTTTATCCCAATCAAAATTTAATGTTAAATGGTTAAGGGGGAAAGGAGGGGTGAAACATTTAAATGTCCCTTGGCCTCTTCCCTACATTTAGCCTTGATCCTAACCATATTTGAGCCCTCCCTCCTACCCAACTGTAAATTTCTTAATACACACTCAATATTATTATTATGCATAAAAGTCAAATAAACTATTATCAATATCCTCACTCTCTATTCCAGCACAAAAAGTAACAAAGAAAAACTTTTTTTATTTTTAAAATAACTAATGAATCTTGGCTGCATAGAATGGCACAATGGATCTTGAACTCATATAGCATAGAGTACCTGTTGGCATTAATAATAAACTAAAATATATTAAAATAAATTATCATTATCAGGAATATATATATGGTATGATTCTGAAAAAAAAATGTGTTGCTGTAATACATACATTACTAAGAAAAACAAAGTGCCCATATAAATGACTAAATGAACATTACAGATGTTTAAAATATATGTGCCTGACTGCCTTAGCATGAACAGTGAAAGAATGGCAATTTCAGCAAAGTTTAAAGCAAAGTATGCTGTTTTCCATTTGTACAGGGTGGGGCACAGAAACTTCCTTTTCCTGACGGCACATTGTGAAGGGAGGTAAGGTCATAGAAAAGTGGGGATGGGCTTGGCGAACGCAGTAATCACGGAAGTTGTTGTCTAGTACCCCTCAGTAGAAAACATGAGGTGGATGAAGGAGCAGCGTACGTTTGTGGTCGAAGCCTATTTTTCGAACAACTGTTCCTATGTGGCGGTGCAGCATGCGTTCCGTACTCACTTCAGAATTCAGCCCAGAGGTTCGGTTCCTGACCGGAAATCGATTGTTTTGTGGGTAGAGAGCTTTAGGACAACCGGGAGTGTGGTGAAAAAAAGCCCAGGACAACAACGGACCGTTACGATGCCAGAAAATGTGGAGGCAGTTCGACAGTCAATTTTGAGATCTCCGAGACGCTTTGCTCACAAACATGCAGTCACCCTAGGAATATCCAATCAATCAATGCGTCGAATTCTTCATGAACATCTTCATTTCCATCCCTACAAGATGTGTATTGTGCAGGAATGTCCACATGGTTTCCAAAACCGAATAACGGCATACGAAATTTTATTGGAAACTGTTACCCTTGACACAATTGTTTTCTTTAGTGATGAGGCACATTTTCACCTATCCAGATGTGTCAATAAACAGAATATGTGCTAAGTGGTAACAAACCTAGAAAACTCCATGAGAGGCCACTTCACAGTGATAAGGTGATAGTATGGTGTGCATTGTCGAGAGTTGGAATTATTGGTCCTTATTTTTTTGAGGACAATCGAGCAGTTACTGTCAATTCACAGCGGTATGTGGACATGATTCAAAACTTTTTCGAACCATCTCTTGCAGAAATGAACCTAGGAAATGACTGGTTCCAACAGGATGGTGCCACGGCCCACACAGCCCGAACTTCAATGACAGTTTTCAGGGCAATGTTCCCCGGACATCATGATTCGAGGTAACATCCCGTGGGCGGCATGCTCACCCGATCTAACACCCTGTGATTTTTTTTATGGGGATACCTCAAGGCAGAGGTTATCGCCCCACAAACCTGCTTCAGCTGAAAAATGTTATTCAGCAGGAAATAGCCCGAATTCCGCTGGACATGTTGGAACATGTAGTGGGAAACGTCAGAAATCGGTTGCATTAGTGCATAGAGAACGGTGGCCACCACCCAAGATATTTTGTTTAAAACAGCATAATTTGAAATTTGAAATTATGTTCTTCCATTATCAAAAAATAAATTTTGTTTATCAGCAACAATTTTTCTTTCGTTCGCCTTCGAAAAAAGGAAGTTTTTGCGTCCCACCCTGTATGTATGCTTTTAACATAAAGAACTACAGATCATTCTCTATACAAAAACAATTACCCACAGCAGAACTTGTAGTTATTTATTTTTTAAAGAGAGATTTGGATTCTAATGATCCTGCTGAAGATCTTGCACAACCCTGGCAACTATTTGAAACACAATGAGCACTATCCATAAGATATGCAAATGGATTAACCATACGACACGTGATAACTGAAGTCAAGATAATAATCATGCAATTTATTTACCAGTTACCACAGTATCTATACAATTTAAGACAAAGACTGTAAATGCATCAGTCTTGCCAATATTTCAGCACTGATGAAGCTACTAATGACTAGATGGAAATGTACTTATGTAATAATATGTCACCAAAATCTGCTGTTGCTAGTACTAGTAAAAGAAAAAATAACATATAACTTAATGTGATGCTAATAAAATATCCACAGCAACAAGTTGTAAACCAGCCATCCAATGTAGTATAAATCTAAAAAATCGATAACTTACAGAAATAAAATCTACAGAAATGAAAACTAAGGTTTAATTATTAAAAAAAGGGAAATAATATAAAGCTGGCCATCTGATGTAGTGTAACTGCAAAAAAATATTCGATAATAATCAAAAGATATAAAGATTAGTAATTTATAGAAATATGTGTACAGAAATGAAAACAATGGTTTAAATAAAAAAAAAGAGTATAAATACTGACTAGCTGTATGGTAAATTTATCCGTTTATTGCAAACAATTCACTTTATAGCCACTTGACTGCCCCACGTGCAAGCAATTACTAGGTCATGGCACCTGGCTCTCCCATCTCCCAGCAGTTTCACAGTAACTAAGGCTCTACAATAACAGCTCTGGTCTTCTGGGTAATGCATTTCTTTTACTTTTAGTTTTACTTATAGTTTTCATTTGAAGACTGGGAAAATATGCATAGAATGCTGGGATAAATGATATAAATAATAAAATAATTCTAGGAATACTGAAATAGGTTTAAGGCAAAAAATGGTGTAAAACAGGGGGAAAAACCAAGGTATGTAATTCCCAATTACTACCCAAATCTTCAGTTTTAAAAAATAGCAGTTTTTTTTTTGTTAATTTTCAGGAGATTTTTGAAACTTCACAGGAAAATTTGTTGATAATAGTTCAAACCAAACTTGTGAGCTTAAATAAGGTGGTTGTTCAGCATAGAGGACAAATCAGCAACACCATATAGCAGTTCTAAAATGTGGCAATCAGATTATTTATACTATAGTTTAATAAAATGTTCATCAAATGAAAAAAGAAAATATTATTTTTCAAGCTTGAATTAAGTATTTTTAAAACATATTATGTGTAAGGAAATTTTCAAATGACAATTTCTGTTTTATTGCTGTTGTTGTACTAAAAATGAACATAGACATCTTGGGCCTCTCATTTTGGATTCTATTAACATCTATGTTTAATGGGGACCTTCAAAGGGTTAATATCCTACAGAAATGGCAGTACAACTGGCCACAGGACATTGCCAGGTATTCACACTACCAACTACATGTACCAGAGGTGAAAAATGGCAGTACAACTGGCCATAGGACATTACCAGGTATTTACAATACCAACTACATGTACCAGAGGTGACCTGCTGTCATAACTGACAACTTCTCAAAAAGGGCACCCTGTGGGTGATCTGTGTAGCATTTACAAACAATAAATCTGCTCACATCATTTTCAGATGTGACAATCATCAGCAGTCAGGCAGAATTAGGATTCATCACGAAGACAATGTTTACCATTCCTCATTTCAGGTAGCTCTAATCTAACACCAATCTAGATGAGACTGATGGTGGTGTGTGGTCAAAGGAATACAATGGATGCCAGGCCCACAGTCCTACATCTGCCAATCTCCTGGGAATGATTCTGGGCATGATGGAACTCCATGCAGAAGTTACAAAATGCTTAATGGGTACATTTGTTAAAAATGTTAATAGGGACCAGGTATTCACACTACTAAGTACACTATGTTGAAAAAAGTATCCCGACACTTCCATGTTATGTGAATGGAAAGCCACTTTCAAAGCTCCCTAACACTGAAAATAAACCTTTTACGCAAAAACCACTATTGGCAATAAATTACCTTTTGTAATCATACTGGTGAAATACTTCACTAGAAGTGAACAATATTGTAAGCTACTTTTTGCAATATGCCAAGTTCCAATTTTTTTCCTCGTTTTTTTTTAATAAAGAGCATCATTGTTTTTTTAAGAATATTAATAGTTCAAAAAACAACTAAAATATATACACTACACATAATTGTCTCACTATTTAGCAGTTTCTGCACAAGAGAATTCATATGATTCTTCATTTGAGGAGACATCTTCTGAATGCCACTGGCATTGCTAGCATTCTGCTTTTTCCTATGTTTTCCCATTTCCACACGTTATACACTTTCACACCTAGATCACAAAATTAAAATCAAATATAACAGCTCCTAAATGAAAACATTTGCAAGTATACATCAAAAAATATATATTACTAATTTCTTACTAATATATAAATATACAATAAAAATTTACTTTTTTAACTCGTAACTCTTAACCTCACAACCTATGCAGAAAAGAATCAATCCTATCGAGGAAAATTGCTTATCTCTGCCCATAAAAAGGATTTTTAGTTAATTAAAATATTTGTCTAAGGTAGAAACACGTTTATTATAAATTAATAATGATTTCATAACAGGTCCAATACATCTCAATTCAGGCAGGTACTTCTTTAATTAAAAAAAGTCACTTGCTGAGATATTAATATTTGAAAAACAAAAAAATTGTGGTTTTTGTAGGCACAAATAAAGTTTTATAAATACAATATTTACAAAAACTGAGTTTAACAATCCCTTTTCTATCTTGTAGGATGTTCTCTCTTCATATTCCTACAAATTACAGAACATATTTATGGTAATAGGCCACTGTTAAACCCAATTTTCCAAAAAATTAAAAATAATAATATATCAAAAATCTCAAAAACTCAACCTTAATGTCAATGAAACATGATCATTTAAATACACTGCCTCTATTACTGAACGAATTTTATTCATCATACATGAAGAATAAAGTTTCATGTTTTGAACTGGTTTTCCATTTATATATATCACATACATGTCTAGCTAGAGCATAAGCTATGTACATTACAAAGCTAGCAGAAAGCTTTTCAAGTTCTGTGAAAAGGCAAATCCTTTTTTTTACGAAAGAATTCCTATAGCTATGTTAAAAGGCTTAGAATTGGTTGGAGACTTAAAAGGCTTTCTATTGTTTGTAGAAAGCAGATTCCCTCTTTACATCCAGTGAGATTGGATTGTTTTACCTCTGAGCGGCACTTTTTTGCACACCATGGGCTAAATGGCCAGGCCACAAGGACCCCGAAGGCTCAGAGAAGGTTTGGGAAAGGGACCCACTGGAACAGCTGTTGGGAGACAGATGGTAGCCTCCCGTCAAGGCCATCCAGCGTGTTCTTTAACGTGCACGAGGTATGGCTCTCCCGCACACTGGACCATGGCTTAACGTCCCATCCGACGGACGGCGGCCTTTTCAAGCCCATCGGTGTCCCCTACTGACCGTGGGAAGGGCAGGGAAACTTTGCGGAGATAAATCTCAATGCTGACCCAGCTGGGACTCGAACCTGGGAACTACAGATTACGAGCCTGGTGCACTACCGACTGAGCCACCCCTGCCCCACATCCAGTGAGAGTTTATATAAAGCTTTCAGAGTTCTGTGGAAATGAAAATCCTGTTTTAAGACAAGAGGAATTTCCATTTTCTTCTTAATCCAGGAATAGGCGCAAAGAGTAGACATGCTTTTTTGGGGACGGAGATGGCTCAGTCAGTAGTGCACTAGGCTTGTAATCTGCAGTTCCCAGGTTTGAGTGCCATCTGGGCCAGCATCAACATTTACCTCATCAAAACTCCCCACCTGGCCCTCAGTCAGCAAGGGGGCACCAATAGGCTTGGAAAGACACTGTCTGTCAGATGTGACGTTAAGCCATGGCCCCACGTGTGGGAGGGAGAGCCATACCCTGCAGCAGTGTTAAAGAACATACTGGATGGACTTGACAGAAGGCTACCATATGTCAGTTGATGAGCTATCCAGTGAGTTCCATTCCCCCAAACTTCTCTGAGCATTAGAATTCTTTGACCTGGCAATTTAGCTCATTGTGTGCAAAAAAAGTGACACTCAGAGATAAAACAAACCAACCCATGCTGTTTTGGCCACACAGTACTTTTGATTTTTTAGCCTTTACATTTTGACTAATAATGATATAAATAAATACCCCCTCAAGCAGCTGCTTGCCACAGAGGTCTGACTCCTGTCAGTTTATATGCCAAAGTAGAAGGTCTGAGAGGATGGCAGGACCTCAGCAGAAAAACAACACATACTGGATGGACTTGACAGAAGGCACATCCATGCCTTACCCAGGGCTCGAACCCAGGTCCCTTAGATCAGTAGCCAAGAGTGCTAACCACTCGGCCAAGTATAGAAAAATGTTTTAATGAATTAACATTTTTCTTTTTGCCATATTCTTTTTTCCTTCCTTTTATATTAATTTGGCATTAGATCCATATCTGGCCAAAACATACATAATTGATCAAAAGTATCTGGACAGCCCTTCTGAGCAGTGGATTTGCCCATAAATGCCACAGCCATGGCCCAAACAGGTTTAAAAGGATGCACATGGCCCTGGCAAACCTCATGGACATGCATGAACATGAGAATGGGCTGTATGGCAGAGCTCAGTGACTTTCAATGTGGCGGTCAAAAGATGCTGCCTTAGCAACAAGTCACTTCGGGACATTTCGGCCCTGCTACAGCTGCCCCAATCAACTGTAAGTGATGTTATTGTGAAGTCAAAATACCTGAGAGCAACAACAGTGCAATTGCAACCCAGTAGGCCACATAAAATGACAGAGCAGGACCACTGAGTGCTGGAGCGGGTGGTGCAACAAAATCGCCTGTCTTCAGTTGCAACCTTCACCACCGAGTTCCAAAATGCCCCTGGAAGCAACACCAGCACCATAAAAGTTCATCCGGAGCTGCAGGAAATGGGTTTTCATGGCTGAGCAGTCACACACAAACCTAAGATCAACACCAAGTGTCAGTTGGACTGATGTAGAGCACAATGCCAGTGGAGTCTTGAGCAGTGAAACCTCATTCTCTGGAGTGATGAATCATGCTTCACCATCTGGCAGTCTGACAGATGAGTGCAAGTGGTGGAGGATGTCAGGCGAACACTACCTACTTGACTGTGTTGTGCCAACTGTGAAGTTTGGCAGAAGAAGCATCATGCTCTGAGGCTGTTTTTAATAGTTTGGGCTGGGCCCCCTAGTTCCAGTAAGCAGGTTGGGTTGTTTTACCTCTGAGTGGCACTTTTTTGCACACCATGGGCTAAATGGCCAGGTCACATGGACCCCGAGGGCTCAGAGAAGGTTGGGGGAGGGGACCCACTAGAACAGCTGTTGGGAGACAGATGGTAGCCTCCCGTCAAGGCCATCCAGCGTGTTCTTTAACGTGCACAGGGTATGGCTCTCCCGCACACGGGGCCACGGCTTAATGTCCCATCCGACGGACGGCAGCCTTTCCTAGCCCATCGGTGTCCCCTACTGACCGTGGGCAGGGCGGGGAATTTTGTGGAGATAAATCTCAACACTGACCCAGCTGGGACTCGAACCTGGGAAGTACAGATTACGAGCCTGGCGCGCTACCGACTGAGCCGCCCCTGCCCCCCAGTAAGCAGGACTATGAATGATGCGGCCTATAATGACATTCTCACAATTCTGTGCTACCAACTTTATGGCATCAGTTCGGTGAACACCCTTTGCTGTACTAATGTGACAATGCCCCTGTCCACAAAGCAAGGACTGTGCAGGAATGGTTTGATGAGATGGGTGTGGAAGAACTTGATTGGCCTGCACAGAACACTGATCTCAACCACATGGAAAACCTTTGGGATGAATTGGAATGCCGACTGTGAGTTAGGCCAAACTGCCTGACATCAGGGACTGGCCTCACTAATGCTCTTGTGGCAGAATGACAGGCAATTCCCACAGCAAAATGCCAAAATCTAGTGGAAAGCCTTCCCTGCAGAGTGGAGGCTGTGAGAGCAGCAAAGGATGGACCAACGCAATATTAATTCCATTCCTATTACTGGGAGATTGTGGATGAGTAAGTATCAGATACTTTTCATCATATAAAATAAATACCCCCTCAAGCAGCTGCTTGCCACAGAAGTCTGACAGGAGCCTGTCAGTTTAATATGCCATAGTAGAAGGTCTGTGAGGATGGCAGGGACTTCAGCAGAAAAAATGACGTGAATATTCATGCCTTATCTGGGGGTCGAAACCAGGTCCCTTAGGTCAGTACCCTAGTGTACCTTAAATGTATATATGCAAAATATATACTTAGATGGAATGAAAAAAGGTAAAGCAAAATCTGGTGAAAATTAACTAATGTTATCTAAAGTGCTGTGGTCCTTTGGAAAATCCGTGATTGTTTTTTCACACTTCCATAGTTGTGGGTTGTTTACCTCTGAGCGGCACTTTTTTGCACACCATGGGCTAAATGGCCAGGTCACATGGACCCCAAAGGCTCAGAGAAGGTTGGGGGAGGGGACCCACTGGAACAGCTGTTGGGAGACAGATGGTAGTTTCCCGTCAAGGCCATCCAGCGTGTTCTTTAACGTGCACAGGTTATGGCTCTCCCGCACATGGGGCCACGACTTAACGTCCCATCCGACGGACGGCGGCCTTTCTAAGCCCATCGGTGTCCCCTACTGACCGTGGGCAGGGCGGGGAATTTTGCGGAGATAAATCTCAACGCTGACCCAGCTGGGACTCGAACCTGGGAACTACAGATTACGAGCCTGGCGCGCTACCGACTGAGCCACCCCCCGCCCCCACACTTCCATAGTGAAATGCTTTATTCAAACAGATAAATCTATGTACATCCAAAGCCATTTAGACAAGAGGGCACCTGAAGATGAAACAAAATTAATTTATGGCCATCAAAAATGCACTTTGCTTTAATCAATAAATAATATCAGAGTTACCTGTTGATTTTAAAGTCAATAAATCAATGTTGGTCCAAAGGACCAATGAGCACTAGCTCCCAGGTTAAAAGACTTTCTATTGAGTGAACAAAGTGGATTCCCCTCTTTACAACCAATGAGAGGTTGCATATCTTTTAAAATCTAATTTTCAATATTTGATGATTAAAATTATTAAGAAAAATTATAATTACTTTTCTTTAATAACAAAATTTAACTATCAGTTAACTACAAACAGCTATAGTATATATATATATACAGACCATATAGTACTTACTTAAAGATATATTTTTTTCTACATTAAAGGCTACATATTCATTTTAAGCCTTGAAGTAGAATGCTTTCCTTAGCTCCAAATAAAGTATTGTTTTAGTCTTTAAAATATTTCAATTAGTAAAATGTGAGCTGAGATTCAAAATGTTTGATTTCAAAATCTTTGAGAAAAATTAGAGAAATCCAGTTTAAAATATGAACATGATATTCTTCATGCAGGATGAATAAGACTAGCTTCATTGAACAGGCAATGTAGATTGCTCTGGCATGTATCTGGAGAGTTGGGGGTTCGATTCCCACTGCGTCAACAATAATTTTTTCCCCTAAATAATTGTTGAATTCTATATCTACAGATAGCCATCCCGTGGCCGAGTGGTTAGCGCACTTGACTGTTGATCTAAGGGACCTGGGTTCGAGCCCCGGATTAATGCATGGATGTTCGTGTTGTTTTTCTGCTGAGGTCCTGCCATCCTCTCAGATCTTCTACTGTGGCATATAAACTGACAGGCTCCTGTCAGACTCTGTGGCAAGCAGCTACTTGAGGGGGTATTTATTATTTATATTTTATTATATCTACAGATAATCTGTGTATTCAATATTGATGGATATTTACAAAGATTACATATTGTCAGTGTGTTGCACAAAAGGATAAAAAATGCTATAGAATATTTAAAAATTAATTTAAAAAAAAGGCAAAAGCAGAAAATGCACTTTATGAAATGGGTTAAACCACTAAATGTGTAGGAGTTTACTGATGCTGTCCCCTTCAAAATATCTCTTTGATACAATACCCTAATGCCAATGATGCTGCTATCTCTCAAAATGTTTTTGGAATTGCCTTTTAGAACACATCATCATATCTTTTGAATGTCCTCAATGGTGATAAATTTCTGTCCTTTGAGAGTGGAACTGATTTTTGTAAACCTTCAAAAGCCATTCATGGCCAAGTCAGACAAATAGATGGGCAGTGAATCTGGGTATAACATCACTTTTGATCAAAACCTCTTACTTTTACAGAAATTTTGAATTTATTTATATATGAAGACATAAAAGATATTAAAACTGAACACAAACAGGGAAATTACAATGAATTTTCTATGACAAATTTTCATAAACAAATTTTTTATGAGAAACTAAAAGGGGAAAACTTGATGTGTACATAAGAAGGGACAGAGATAGGATTGATTTGGATGCATTCATTGGAGTCATAACTGCAAATGCTCTTTATTGTGGTAAGGAATAAAGGAAATATGGTCAACTGATACAAGCATTTGTTGAGTAATATTTAATACATCTATGACTTAGGGTCAATTTCAAAGAATTTTGCAATTAATCATATAATAAAAACATTTGTGTGTTTTTATTATCTGATTAATTATCTGAATAATTTTTAACAAAAATGGGCTTGGCACCCATTTTTATGTGTTTAATACAAAGAATTAAAATTCTCCAAAGGGATCCTCTTCAAACAGCCAATTCTCCAAATGGGCACAACTGTCAGAAAAAGACTTATGTACAAGGGAATTTTATGGATAATTGAGCATTTCTACAGAGATATTTTTACTTGAAAAAACTATAGCTATATAGGATGAAACTGAACAATACTGTTTTCTATATTATTACTTCAAAACGTTTGACAAAAATAATGCTTAATTTTGCATACCAGATAGTTTTTTTTTTTTTTTTTTTATAAATGTATGGTGTTTCAAAACTCTGTACATATTTCAATGGGAGATAGAGAACACCAAGACAAACCTTTTTCATCTATGAATGTATGTCCACTGACCTAACCGTTTGGTGCTAGAGGGTGCTGTTTGGCGATGCTGCAATTGGCTAGAGGAGTGAAGTGGGAACAGAGAATGGACTTGTGTTTGCCGTTGACACTCATGAATCAGACACATTATATGTAACATGGGGTGTTCCACAACTGATGAGAAGGCTGACATGCATCTGGTATATGGGGCTGTCAATGGAAACAGAAGAGCTGCTATGTGGTTGTACTGACAGCGCTTCCCAAAAGCACCCTCTAGCACAGAAGGGTTACATCAGCAGACATACATTCATAGACGAAAAAGATTTGTCTTGGTGTTCCCTATCTCCCATTGAAATTGTACAGTTTTGAAACACCCTATATATTTAGCATTTATCTAATATTCTATCCCATAATGGATTATCCCTATTTTAACAATATTTCTTAGTTGCACTGAGTCATGACTCTAGGTGATTCAAGTACAAGAAATTTTGCAGAAACAGTTGTTCAATGGCCAGACCTATTTATTGTATATCCTGAAATAATTTATAGCAGAAATTATAATAGAATAATTATAATGGAAATTATTTATAGCAGTAATAATAATTTGAATAATTTATAACAGGTTAAAAGAGGGCTTAAGACAGAAAAAACAAACTTTCCCACATAAACACCCACCTACATCACACCCCTTACAGTAAAGGAGAAAATCACTTCTAAACCTTCACTACTACCAGTGCTTATGTGATATACACCGAAGAGCCAAAACATTATGACCAGCGCATCTTTATGCAAATCGAAGCAACTGCAGGTAAACGACAGTGCATATGAAGGTCATGAAATGGTATAAAAAACACCTGATACTGAGCTCTGTTAATCAGTGTTATTCTTGTTCTTCAGATGGAAAAGGCAAGGACTTAATTGAGTTTGACAAAGGCCAAATTGTAATGGCCAAACGACTGGGTCAGAGCATTTCCGAGACAGCAAGGTTTGTGGCATGCTTATGGTCAGCTGTGGTTAGTACCATCAAAAAGTGGTCTAAGGAGGGAAAAACCACGAACTGTCAACAAGGTGTGGGCCGACTACGGCTTATCAATGCTAGAGGTGAGCAAAGGCTATCCTATGTGGTACGAGTCAACAGAAGGGATACTGTGGTGCAACTCACTCATAGTTTGAATGCTGGTGGCGGAAGTAATGTGTCACAATACACAGTACATTGAACCCTGTTGAAAATGGGGCTGCATAACCACAGACCGCTCTGAGTGCCTCTATGCTAACCTCGGTTCACTGTGAAAAGTGCCTACAGTGTGCACTCAAGCATCAAAACTGAATCTTGAATGATTGGATGAAGGTCGTCTGGTCTGATGAATCTCGTTTCCTGTTGCACCATGTGGATGGCCGGGTACGTGTACATCATTTACCTGGGGAAGTGTTGGCACCAAGATGCACCATGGGACAAAAACAAGCCTGGGAGGAAGTGTAATATTTTGAGCAATATTCTGCTGGGAAACCCTGAATCCAGTCATTCATGTGCAAGAAACTATGACATCTACCACCTACCTAAACATCATCGCAAACAAGGTTCATCCTTTCATGGCAACAGTATACCTTTCTAGTAGTGCCTTGTTTCAGCAGGATAATTCACCATGCCACACTATCCGGACTGTTAAAGAATGGTTCGTGGAACATGAGGAAGACTTCCAGGTTTGCCCTGGCTTCCAAATTCCCCACACATTAATCCAATCAAGCATCCGTGTTTGTGTTGGAACAGCATATCCAATCTGTGGTGGCTCAACCACGTAATTTGCAAGAGTTAAAGGATCTGTTGGTAACATACTGGTACCAGATATCACAAAACACCTTTAGAAATCTTGTAGTGTCCATGCCTCGGTGGGTAAGAGCTGTTTTGGTGGAGCGTGGAGGACCAATATCATATTAGGCAGGTGGCCATAACATTTGGGCTCTTTGATGTATATGCGTACTATATTTTATGAAATAGTGGAAGCAATCGACTATTTCCTATTTATTCTACCCTGATCAATTTTGCCTGTATCTTGGTGATAATCTATGGCTTTTCCAGCAGATGTCTTAGAAAAACTATACATTAGCATCAAAATATAAGATAAATCCATGTGCAGAACAAATAGGAAACATTCCAAATGCTGCAGTCCATTACACAGATTTTTGCTGAAATCAGCAGCCATATTACTTACGCACAGCATTATACATAGGCCCTGCTAGAACATTCTACTACCAAATTAAAATTTTTTTGCATAAATATCTTTTAAAAAATATTCATTAAAAATTTTATTTTCTGACTTTAGAGTTCTCAGTAGTAGAATTTCTAACTACTGGAAGATAAAGTATATATGGATTATATCATCTCATTATTATCTGTCCTGCACAAAAATAATTTTTTATGTATCTCTTAAAACAAAAATTTTCAGTGTCTAAATAATAATAAAATGGAAACAATAATTTTTTTTCTAAAGCTAAAAATGATGTACAAATATGTCATTTGTGCACACCCAATATTCCCAGAATGTAGGCAAAAATTTCTGAACATTGCAAATAAAACCTGAAAATGTTAAAAATCTGTTAAAACCTGTTACTTTAAAAGTTTTTTGTTCAGTTATATCATCATCATCCTCTTCAATTTAGTTCTCCAAACACAAGCTACATCTGTTGCACTGGCCACTATAATCGACTGTAGAAGGATGATAATTTAGCACTTCATTGCATGGTTATTTTCACTAAGCAACTTTAACCCTTTTACTAATGTATCATCCCAAAACTGTGGAGATTTAAAATGGACTCATCCAATAAATATCATTCGTTCCCCTTTACTGACTCTTATCTATTGTTTGAGCCTTTTTTTGGCTGTTATGGTACAGAAAGATGTTAAGGGATAGATCCAATTTCATTTGTGAATTTAATTATCATACATACATACATACAAAATACTCATGCAGCCATGGGCTACAGAAGTCCAACCAGACTGTGTAATTTTCCTCTCCAAATGTGTCTCTTCTGAGCTAAAGCTGCAGCATTTGGCCACTCTACACCAATCCTAGCAAGGTCCTGTTTGACATTGGCCATCGTATCCTGGGTCTCCCCCTTTTTCTCAAACCCTTAGGTATACTGTTCATAATCCTGTTTGCCAATCTGCAGCTATGCATATGGGCAACACGGCCAAAATAATGCAGTCTCTCTCTGCACAATATGCTGCTCAAAAGAGGTTGACGACTCCTTCTTCTAACCTCATCATTACTTACAAAGTCAAACCACCTAACACCCAAGATACTGCGTAAGCATCTAGAATCAAAGGCATCAAGTTTCTTATTATCCTGCTTACAAAGGGTCCATGTTTTGCTACCATAACTAACCTATTATACAGCCTAATTTTTGTCTTTAGGTGAATACCCCTATTTTGCCACACTCTCCATAGATTCCAGCAACAATCCCTATTCTTCTATTTATTTTAAGCCACACATCACCAATATCTGTTACATAGCTCCCAAGATAATTAAACTGAGACACTTGATCAAGAGTGCAGCCATTCAAGGTAATTAAAGCACTATCTGCCTGACCAATTTTCATCACTTCAGTTTTCTCTCTGTTTATAACCAAACCTACTCTATTACCAGTTTCATCAACAGCCCTAATGAAAGAGTTCATCTCATCAACATCATTTGCCAACAAGACCAAATCACCTGCACAATCTAAATCAGAAATTTTGAAATCTCTAGACCATATAAAGCCAAAATCTTTCCCTTGCAAAGAATTTCACATAACATAATCAATAACCAAACAATAAACCAAAATGCACCCTTGTCTAACTCCACTAACAATGCTAAACCAATTGCTGCAAGACGTACCAACTCTCACACATGACTCAGTTTTATTATAGAGAGCTTTCATTACACTAACTAACTTATCAGGTATTCCATATGATCTAACAATCAACCACAAATAATGATGATCAACAGAGTCAAAAGACTTTTTGAAATCAACAAAACTAACAACCAAAGGTTTCTGAAACTCTAAACATTTCTCAAGGATCTGCCTAAGTGAAAATATTTGATCAATACATCCCCTACCACTTCTGAATCCACACTGTTCTTCATGCAGTTGCTCATCAACCAAATTCTTAATTATATTAAGTATAATCATGCAAAGAACTTTACCTGGAACAGAGAGTAAACTAATTCCTCTATAATTATCACAAGTACTGCAATCACCATTTTTAAAAATTGTAACCATGATAGCTCTAGTAAAATCCTTAGGAACAATACCTTTATCATAAAAAATATTCAAAATTTCAGTCAGCCATGTGACAACGCAAATGTTTCAGCTTTAAGCATTTCAATGGTGATTTCATCCACCCCTGGGGATTTATGCAGTTTTAATTTAGAGATAGCCAGAGTGACTTCGGAATGTGATATAGGGCCATCATTAAAGCCAGTAATGCATCTATCATTACAAGCAATGGGAGTAAAAATAATCACATTATTTAGAACATCTCTAAAATGATAAGCCCACCTAGCCATCACAGAATCCTCACCTTCAACCACCTTGCCATGTTTATCCTTCAATTCCTTAATTATTAATCCCTAATTAAACTGAGACACTTGAATTAATCCCTAATTAAACTGAGACACTTAAATTAATCCCTAATTAAACTGATACACTTGATAAAGAGTGCAGCCATTCAAGGCAATTAAAACACTATCTGCCTGCTTTTTAAGGGAAAGATTTTGGCTTTAGATGTTCTAGAGATTTCAAAATTTCTGATTTAGATTGTGCAGATGATTTGGCCTTGTTGGCTAATGATGTTGATGAGATGAATTCGTTCATTAGGGCTGTTGATGAGACTGGAAAAACTAAAACTTTAAAAATGGTGATTATGTTAAAAGGTGAACTGTTTAAGTTAAAAAAGGTGAACTGTTTAAGTTAAAAATGGTGAACTGTTTATGTTAAAAGCTGTCTCTGAATGGAACCAACCTGCATTCATATAAAAATATATTTTGGAGTTCCACCAGAACTTCAAGCTGTCAAATCAGTTCTTTTTAATGGGCATACGATGATTTATCAGATGAAAAATGATTTACTAATGATTAAAACTATTAGCTTGGCAATACCAGCCATTTTAGTGTCAATACATTCTGACCTACTTTCATAACATGTTTTTCATTTAGCTGATCTACGTATTTTAAAAAGTCCATAATATAATAAATTTCATGACAGGACTGGGCAGATTTGGTGGGCCATGATCTAATTCTAATTTTCCAAGACACCACAGCCCACCACATATTTAATTGTTTCAGTTGTGTATGAGATAAACAGATCCACAAAATATACATTTTAAAGGAAAATATAATACACAAAATATCACATAATAGTTGTAAGTAACAATGAAATTAATAATAGAATTTGAAGACAAATATTGTTTTGAATTTTTCCAAAGAATTATACTATTTTCACAAGAAAGCATATATTATTAAGTACTGGCAGTCCACCCAAAATTGCTTTGTGGTCCACAGACTGTGATCAATATCTTGCCCAGACCTGGTTTATGGTATTTGTAGTTAGATCTCAAAATAAACTTCAACTCTTAAACTGGTGATTTGGCATACTGAGGGAAAGGAAGGGGAAGGCTGCCAGTTATGTATGGCCTATTGATCTGGTCATCTATGGGTTCTTTTTTTCAACCCTGCTGAGAAGTGGTCAACTCACAGGGTCCTGGTGCTGGCCATTTATACCTACTACACTGATTTATGAATTTGAGCTTTATTATGGATCCTGGACTTGCTGCAAACAGCGGCAGATTCTCCCTCAACAGAGGTGGGCCTCTGTTGAGGGAGAATCTGCCGCTGTGTTTTCTGTTTGCTTTTGGGTTGCCAATCCTAAGTGAACAGAGGTATGGGATACCTTCTATCAGCAGGTGGATAATCCTGAACAGAGGCCACCACAGGTACTTGAACCTCACTTAGCTAGTTGGGCATTGCCAATTCTAAACTGGAGTAATGTGTCTCAGGCAGGCCATATGATTCTTGAAAAAGTCCACTTGAAAAGGTGATGCCTGAAGTTCCTACCAGCATCAGTGACTTAGCCTTTAGTGGATGAGGAACAGGTCTTTGTCCCATGCCTGCGATAAGGGGGCTGTTTGATATTGTTGGCCCTACCTATCTCAATGAACATGGAATGTGAGGTGATTACATAGAGATTATTCTCTTGATGTCCTCTTGCAGGAATTCCAGCATTGTAACCTAGATATTCTAGGCTTGCGAGAGACCAGATGGACAGGTAAATGTGAGATACTTAAAAATAACTTTAAATCTCTCTTTTCAGGGAGGAAGGATGGAAAGCATCTCCAAGGTGTAGGTTTGCTCCTCAGCAGACACACCAGTGATGCTCTTCTAGGATATGACTGCTTTAATGAAAGATTTCTTAGAGCAAAATTTAAAACAAAAATTAAAGATTTAAATGTCATGTGTTATTATACCCCCACAGAGGACTCTGATGAGAATGAGAAGGATATGTTTTACGGCCAGCTTCAGGATATTTCTCTTGTGCTAGGTTACTTCAATGCTAAAGTTGGTACTGACTGACCTTTGGGCAGGAGTTTTAGGTCCCTTTGGCATTGGTAGTTCCAATGACAATGGGGAACATCTCTTACAGGTAAATAAACTTAATAGTTTACGAATAACTAACACATACTTCAAACACCGGACACATGGGTTTCACCTGATGGGTTGCACAGGAATATGATAGATTATATTTTAATTAACAGCAAATGGGCCAGTTCAGTTAGGAATACCAGATCATACAGGGGAGCCAAAATTGGGTTTGACCATTATCTGGTCTAAAGTGTCTTCTAGCTGAAGTTTAAGAAATGTTGTACTAAGAAAATTACCTTCAACACTGAAAGTCTGAAAGATCCAGATATAGCCAAAGCATACCATGATAGTTTGCTTACTGCTGAAGTTGAGAAAGAATGGGATCAGTTTAAGCAGGCTTTTCTTGAAACCAACAGTCCCCTTTTGGGTAAAAGGAAACAGAGGAAACAAAATTATTTGAGTGATAAAGCTATGAAACTTATTTCTGAAAGAAGGAAGTGCTGGATTAATATGAATCAACACCCTACTAGTCCTAACAGAAGGCATTACAATGAGCTTAATAAATGTGTAAAGGATCAGTTAACAGCTGATAAGAATCTTTGGCTTGATAGATTGGCTGACAAAGCAGAGGAAGCAGTTAGACAGCACAACAGCAGGGGGTTGTATCAGACTGTTAATGTTTTATGTGGGAAGAAACAGACCAGTTTATGGGTTAGAAGAAAAGGTATTAATTGACTACGACTGTGACTTATATTTTGACTTATATTTGACTTTAATGGATTTCACTTATGTTACGAAGTGGTATTTAAAAAATGAGTTCCCTCCATTTTTTTGTAAAAACAAATGAATTGTGAAGAGAAATACTGAGAGAACCAAATGAAGTAACAGTGAAATATCTGCACTTCGAATTATGAGGTTTGAACATATCCTTAAAGTTAAAAATCAATTGCTAATAATCTACTAAACTGCTCAAATTTCAAGACAAAAAAAATTTTTAAACACGCATGCGAAAAAATAACTTCACTGAAATTCATAAAAAAATCTTTCACATGAAAATTTATTGACAATTTTAGTCATGAAATCTAAAACCCCTCCCCTCCCCCCACTGTTCCTCTGCATATGCAATGTAGAGTCAGCTATATACTCGATTTATGAAAATTGTTTCGTGTAAACAGTGACCACATGAAAACTGCAAAAATATTTCAGAAAGCAAAATACTGCGTTATATACTTTTCTAAAATCATATCACCTAGGAAGCTACGTTTTCAGAAGTGGAGCAATGTATATCCTAATGAGACGACCGGCTGAAAAATTAAGATATTCACAGCATATTCCAGAAACTTAGCAGTCAATTTTCGTTACTTTACGCAGTCAACAAAACGATGACAGAACAGGTTTCTTGCAGTTTGTACTTTGAAACGCAACAAAAATATTTAAGACACTAATATTTTCAGACATACACGTGCTTAATAGTGATTTAAAAAATAAATGATGTAATAGCGATTATGATTATAAAACGTAATCAATGAAGTCCGAAGAGAGGTATCGTTTATTCTTTCTATCACAATGAGCTGGTTCTTTTCACATTTGGTACCGGGTTTACCTAGAGGTCCTATATAGGTAGAGGTTGGCCATCTCAAAATTGAACGCCATGTTTTGTCGTCTCTCGGATTGCTTAACGTGCATAGGTGAATGCTATTGCTCTGTACTTATGGATTCCGGAAAAGGGTAGGTAATATTTGATACAGATTTCAGTGTTCATGATTGGAAGCACTTCAGAGAAAGCTGAAAAAGGAAAAGTATATTTTAGGGCTTTTTTTAAAAAAAACAAAGATGTAATTTCGCTTTGCTGTCTGTCCTTCTATAGACATCGAACTTTTTTGTTTATACAGATAAATAAAAATTTCTTTTTGTGTTAGATAGGTATTACTGATATATTACGATTTGCATTTTTCGAATATCCCAAAAGTTATAACAACGCCCCATCATTCATCATTCATCATCATCATCATCAAGCAGCCATGGGCTACGGAGATCCAACCAGACCACGCAGTTTAATTCTCCAAGCATATCTGTCCTGAGCTACATCTGCTGCATCCGGCCACTGCACACCAATTCTAACAAGGTCCTGTTTGACATTGTCTGCCCACCGCATCCTAGGTCTCCCCCTCCTTCTGAGGCCTCTGGGCACACTGTTCATAACCTTATTCGCCAATCTATAATTATCCATACGGGCAACATGGCCAAACCAGCGGAGTCTCTCTCTGCACAATATGCTGCTTAAAGGAGGTTGCAGACTCTTTTGCCTAGCCTCATCATTAGTTACAAAGTTGAACCACCTAATGCCCAAGATTCTGCGTAAGCATCTAGAATCAAAAGCATCTAGTTTCCTGTTATCTTGTTTACATAGTGTCCAAGTTTCACTACCATAACTAACCCTAGAAAGAACCAAACTATTATACAGTCTAATTTTAGTCTTTAGGTGTATACGCCTATTTCTCCACAATCTCCATAGATTCTTAAAAGTCCCGGCAGCAATACCTATTCGTCTGTTAATCTCATGCCGCACCTCACCAGTATCAGTTACATAGCTCCCAAGGTAATTAAACTGTGACACCTGCTCAAGACTGCAGCCATTTAAATTAACTGAGTTACAGCCTGTCTGACCAATTTTCATCACTTTAGTTTTCTCTCTGTTTATAACCAAACCTACTCTACTACCAGTCTCATCAACAGCTCGAATGAAAGAGTTCATCTCATCAACATCATTTGCCAAAAGGGCTAAATCATCAGCATAATCTAAATCAGAAATTTTAGTATCTCCAGTCCATTTAAGGCCAAAATCTTTCCCTTGAGGTGAATTTCGCATAACATAATCAATAACCAAACTAAAGAGAAAAGGAGACAAAATGCACCCTTGTCGAACACCAGAAGCAATGCTAAACCAATTGCTCCAAGACTTACCAACTCTCACACATGACTCATGTTATTATAGAGAGCTTTCATTATGTTACCTAACTTGTCTGGTATACCATATGATTTCACAATCAACCACAAATTATGACGATCAACAGAGTCGAAAGCCTTTTTGAAATCAACAAAGCTAGGAAACAAAGGTTGCTGAAACTAAACATTTATCAAGAATCTGCCTAAGTGAAAATACCTAATCTACACATCGCCTACCACTTCTGAATCCATATTGCTCATCACGCAATTGCCTGTCAATCAGATTCTTAATTCTATTAAGCACAATCATGGAAAGAACTTTATCTGGAACAGAGAGTAGGCTGACACCCCTATAGTTATCATACGAACTGCGAACACCTTTTTTGAAAATAGGGATAATAACAGCTCTAGTAAAATCTTTAGGAACCATGCCTTTATCATAAAAGTTATTCAAAATTTCAGTCATCCAAGTGGTAACCGAAACATTCCCAGCTCTGAGCATTTCTGTAGTAATTTCATCTATCCTTGGGGATTTATGAAGTTTAAGTTTAGAAATAGCCAAAATAACTTCAGATTGTGTTATAAGGCCAACATTAAAGCCACCAATGCATCTATCCTCATTGCAAACAATGGGAGTAGAACTAACGACATTGTTTAGAACACACTGAAATGCTCAGCCCACCTAGCCATGGCAGAATCCTCACCTTCTATAACCTTACCTCGTTTATCCTGCAATCCTTGTATGCCTGTCCGTTTTCTACCACATAAAACATTAACTACCTGGTACAGCTCTTTGCTGTTGTGCTGCCTAACTGCCTCCTCAGCTTTGTCAGCCAAGCCATCAAGCCAAAGATTCTTATCAGTAGCTAATTGATCCTTTACACGTTTATTAAGGTCTCTTTTATGCTTTCTATTAGGACTAGTAGGGTACTGATTAAGGACATTCCTGCAGTTCCTTCTTTCTGAAATAAGCTCAAGTGCCTTATCACTTGAATAATTCTGTCTCTTCTGCTCCTTTTTTCCTAAAAGAGTACTGTTAGCTTCCAAAAAAGCCTGTTCAAAATGGCCCCATTCTTCCTCAACTTCAGTATTAAGCAAACCATGACTGTCATAATGACTAAGTAACCTATCATGGTAAGCTTTAGCTATAACTGGGTCTTTCAGAGCTTCAATATTAAAGGTAAATATTTTAAATTTAGCACAACACTTTTTAAGTTTAAGTTGCAAGGTAATGGTCAGATCCAATTTCAGCTCCCCTATATGCCCTGGTATTTCTAACATAACTAGCCCATTTGCTGTTAATTAATAAATAATCAATCATATTCCTATGCAGCCCATCAAGTGAAACCCATGTGTATTTATGTATGTCGCGGTGTTTGCAAAATGTGTTAGTGATTCTGAAACCATTGAGTTTACCATTGAGTTACCTGTAGGAGACGTTGCCCATTGCCATTGCAGCTACCAATATCAAAAGGGCTTATCACTCCTCCCCAAAGGTCAGAGTCAGTACCAACTTTTGCATTGAAGTCACCTATAACAAGGGTAATATCTCCTTTCTTGACAGAATTCAAAATATCCTGAAGTTGTCCATAAAACCTATCCTTCTCATCCTCATCAGCATCCTCAGTGGGGGCATAAACAGCAGATAACATTCAAGTCTTTAATGCTTGTCTGAAATTTTTCAGTAAGAAACCTTTCATTAATGCACTCATATCCTAGAAGAGCATCACTAGCATGTCTGCTGAGCAGCAGACCCACGCTTTGGTGATGCTTTCCATCCTCCCTCCCTGTAAAGAGAAATTTAAAGTTATTTTTAAGTATCTCACCTTTACCTGTCCATCTGGTCTCTTGGAAGCCTAGAATATCTAGGTTATAGTGCTGGAATTCCTGCATGAGGACATCAAGAGAATAATCTCTATGTAATGTCCTCACGTTCCACGTTCCTGCTGAGAGAAAATGATTAGTAGGATTTTTAAAGAAATTAGGTTTATTGAGATTGGTAGGGCCAACTATTGTTGGCCCGACCAATCTCATCAAACAGCCCCCTAATCGCAGGCATGTGATCAATCAAACAGCCCCCTGATCGCAGGCATGGGGCAAAGACATGTTCCTCCTCCGCTAAAGGCTGAAGTCCCCGATGCTGGTAGGAACTTCAGGCACCACCTTTTCAAGTGGACTTTTTCAAGAGCCTTATGGCCTGCCTGAGACACATTACTCCAGTTTAGGCTTGACGATGCCCAACTAGCTAAGTAAGGTTCAGGTACCTGCCTGAGACACATTACTCCAGTTTAGGCTTGACAATGCCCAACTAGCTAAGTAAGGTTCAGGTACCTGCGATGGCCTCTGATTAGGATTATCCACCAGCTGATATAAGGCCACCATGCCTCTGTTCACTTAGGGCTTGTAACCCAGAAGCAAACAGAAAACACAGCAGCAGATTCTCCCTCAATTGAGACCCACCAGTGCAGCAAGTCCAGGATCCATAATCAAACTCAAATCCATAAACAACTCCAGTCTAGTAGGTATAAATGGGCAGCACCAGGACCCTGTGAATTTGACCACTCCTCAGCTGGTTTGAAAAAAAAGAAAAAAGTGGTCATAGATGACCAGATCAGTAGGCCATACTGAACTGGCAGCCCTCCCCTTCCGTTCCCTTTCAAAAGAGAATATCTCTTTTGAAAGGTACTAACGGCCTGCACCACGAGAAGGCGGGGTCGGACATTAGGTGCTAGACCTGGCCGGTTCTGTGCATCATCACTAGGGATTCGTACACAGCTCTCCTTCCAGTTTACGCCTAGCTACCATTTACAGGCTCAACGCCCTATAACGGTGGAAAATTTTGAAAATTCCAAAATATCAAACGAATATTCCAAACGATGTATTTATGTTAGAAATTTGAATTTGTTGGTGTTGAAATGTGAAGGTTACGAAGTTACCATTGGCAACCATCACTTGACCCTTTAGACCCAGGGGGAGGGGTGAATGCAACTTTTTTTGTTTTAACAGGAAAGTGCACATTTTTAGGGATAAATTAAAAATTCTTTTTGGGTTGAACAGGTTTTAATCAAATATTACAATTTGAATTTTGCAAATTTGCCAAACTATGTAATTGCTCCCTCTAACGGTGGAAAAAAATCGAAATATTCCAAAATTTAAAACGAATATTGCATACGATGTAGTTATGCTAAAAATTTAAAATTTTGTTAATCGAATGTGACAGTCTTGAAAATTCCATTCACAACAATGAGTTGACCCTAAGCCCAAGGTAGGTAAGAAAAGGAATGGTTTTGTTTTAAAAGATAATTGGAAATCTCTTTTCTAGTTGGTTACTAACGAAATGTAATTCGCATTTTCAAAGGTAGTTTTAATTTATATCTTTAGAGATCACTAAATATCGAAACTGCAAAACTTTTAACGAATGTCTCATGTGATCTGTTTATGGTAGAAATTTCGGCATGTAGAGTTCTGTTATGGTAGAAATTCCACTGACAGCAATGATCTGCCCACTATTTTCAGAGGAACGAGAGAAAAGCAACTTTTTCAATTTAAGACATCATTTTTATATTTTATATTATTAATAGTAGTAGCATAAATGAGAGTTCTGGCACAATAAATGGGGCCACAGAATTCTCTAAAAATTCATGGGAAAGGTTTTAGGGGATGAGGTAAAAAATATGATTCTTGTGGGGGGGGGGGTTGTGAAAATATGTGTGAAAATTAGAAAAAACTGGGGTGTTTTTTAGCATGTGAAAAACTAATTTAAGTTTTTTTTAAAAAATGAGGTTTAAATCTCATTTTTAATACCTCATCCCCCAAAACTTTTCCCATGGATTTTTATAGAATTTTGTGGCCCCATTTACTGTGCCAGAACTCTCATTTATGCTACTACTATTAATAAAATAATACTAAGTGCATTTACCCCTCATACATTAAAAAATAATTAATAACCCCTCAAGCAGCTGCTTGTAGAGAAGTCTGACAGGAGCCTGTCAAATTATACACCATAGTAGAAGGTCCATGACGATGGCGGGACCTCAGCAGAAAAATAACACGAAAATCGATAATTAAAACATTTAAGAGTAAAAAAAGTAGGCAAAGCAAGAACTTCATTCTCTTTGAAAATAAGATTCCCATATGCGCCAGAGGCAATATGCGTTCTTCTAGTTATTTTACACTTTCAGTACCTTCTGACAGTGGAAATTCGAACGTCTGTATAATTGAGAAAATAAATTATTAATATTTTATTAGTACCTGTAATGTGCAAAAAAAGTTCATTTATCTCTTAGAGCAGAAAAGTTGTATTTTTACCAATGGGACAAATCATTACTATTAGGGTAAATCACTTGACCATTACACTCTATTACCAAAAATTAAAGTTTCTAGCAAAAATAGTTCGTTTGCAATATTTATTTAAAGTTTGGTATTTTCGAGCTTTTTTCCGCCGCTAGAGGTCGCCTTTCGAGTTTTTATCTACCGTTTTTAGCACTCTAACACTGGAAATTCCACTGATGGGGATTAGAAAAATGTAAATATTAATTTTTTTGGGAAAAAAATTTCTCCTACATACGGGATTCGAACCCGCATCTCTTCAGAAACTTGTCAGAGTATTCTAACCTGTTGAGCTAATGCCGGCTTTTTTCACAAAAAACATTTATTGATTTATACACGTTTAAACGTTACAGGTAATGCTGAGAGATTATCAAATATTGTTTAAATCATTAATATTTTGTTAGTGCTTGTAAAACAAAATAAAATATATATATTGTTTCATTTATCTCTTAAAAAAAGTTTCATTTTTGGCAAAGACGGCAAAGCTTTGTTTACATTTGTGAACCTTCTGACCATAAAACTCTACTTCTAAAATTTCAGATTTCCAGTGTAAATAGTTTGTAATATTGGTTTGAAATTTCAGCATTTTCCATCTTTTCCCATTGCTAGAGGGCACTATTAAAGGTATCGAAAATTGGCAAAATTGTGAATCGCAATATTTGTTCGACACCTATGCAACTCAAAAAGAATTTTTCATTTTTCTATAAAAGTAAAAAAGTTGATTGTCTATAGATGGACAGACAACAGTTAACAGAGAGACGGACAGACAGACGAACAAATATTGGCATAGGCAAACGACAAAGTGGAAACATTAGCTCATTTTTCAAACGAAACTTAAAGGGAATTATTTGGTTGTTTTCAATTAGTTCGTTTCACTTTTGCAGCCGATTGCCGTCTTCTGACGGAGTTTCTTGGAAAAAATATTCATTCATTTATTTCTTTAAGTGAAATATTTACACCCAAATGCAGCACAGTGAGGCATTCATAAAATATAATGGCTTTTATAGACAAAAATAGTGGTAGAAATGTATAAAACTATAACAACTGAGAAGATTTAACTTGGTACACACAGTTACTCATAGGCTTTCGTTTTACCGTACGACAAACATGGCACCCATAAACCACGTGACTCAATCAACCAATGACAGTGAATCACCGAGATAAAATTAAATCATGCTGAAAATAGCACCTCTTCAGAGCTAGCAGCAATACATATGGCATTAGGCTGGGCCACCCACCTCAACAAACAACACATAAACATAATCACAGACACATGGCCTGCACAAGGCCTGCATTAACACACTAACAGTAGATCCATCACAGAACCATTCCCTTTTCCACATACAAAACATAGCACACAACATTATAGACAAGGGAAACACCCTAACATTTTATTGGATTCCCTCCCCTTGCAATATCATCCATAATGAGACTGTTGACTCACTTGCTAAAAAGGCCTCACACTCACAACCCCAAATTACCACACTGTCACTACATGCAAACATCACATAAGAGAATACACAAAAATTTTTTATCACACATGGACCCAGAATTGGGTACAACACACTACAGATAAAAACACATTCAGAGCCACAATAGCACCCTCTCCAAACACACTACATCTTAACTACCTATCCAGAAGGGCCCAAACAGCAATACACAGACTCCGAACTGGCAGAGCGAACATCAACAAAGACTTATTTATGATTAGAAAAATACATACTGCACTCTGCCCAAACTGCCAAGTGATAGAGGATATCCCCCACTACCTACTACACTGTCAAATATACAACACACAAAGACACACTCTCTATCACAAACTTGCTACACTTGGAGTCACCACATTCACCTTACAGACCATCCTAAACCCCACCCATACAAAGGCCAAATCACATTTCAGGGCCCTGGCCCATTTCATACAAAGTACTGGCAAAATCCTTTAACCTTCCAACTTCCTGCAGACTCTCCATCTCAATATGTGAAATATGACTCTCCTCCCTGCAGACACCTCCTACTCAAAAGATCCATTGGACACCAAAAGATCCAGATGCCAAAAAGATCCAAAGGGACAAAAAAGATCCAGTACAGGGACAAAAAAGAAGCATTTTGGACACATTATTGCACCACCTTATTTCCCTAGTGCAATTGTATTGATGTTTTCAAAAAATATATATATACATAATTATACTCTATAACAATAAACTACAACTCCCAATGTACCCTTTTTCAAAAATTATTACTAGTGGTCGCAAACCATCTGCCTGACCAATTTTCATCACTTTAGTTTTCTCTCTGTTTATAACCAAACCTACTATACTACCAGTCTCATCAACAGCTCGAATGAAAGAGTTCATCTCATGAACATCATTTGCCAAAAGAGCTAAATCATCAGCATATTCTAAATCAGAAATTTTAAGATCTGCCGACCATTTTAGGCCGTCCTTAATTGTAAGAGATTCGGGGCGATTTTGAATATTTACCTTGCACCCTTCTTACCAACTTCCGGCCAACATGGGCCACACAGCGATCACACACGCTACAATTTTCACTCCCAGAAGAATTTTACTCCAAACCTCTCCCCTCCCACCCCCTTGCCACAAAACTACGACGCAGCACTTCCTTTGCACGAAACTTCAACCACCTCCTTCATTTTTAGGCGTATCGCCAACATGTAGGGTCGCTAGCACTTCACTGTACTGATCCCTACATTTTGACGCACACAAAAAAACTTTTTCTCGTGGACCAGATGATAAAGGGGCCAAGGTCTCTTTTACAAAATGGTCCAGTTTTTAAAGAAGGATGTTAGACTCTAACTATACAGGACCTCTAATAACGCCTAGAGGTCCTGTAGTAACGCCAGGAGCAGAAGCGTGCCGATATCGGACACTCATTTGTCACTTGACAGATGGCAATAGGTAATCACATAGCTTATTGCAAGGGATATGACTCTTGTTTTCCGATTTCCAATACCAAATTATTATGATAAGTGTTATGATATGAACTTATTGATAAATAAAATGTGCAAAACATATCGGATTACAAAGAAGAAAAGTAGTGCCATAGACTATGGAATAGGCGGAGTGATATGCCATAGATGAGAGTTTAGTGTCTTGTCAAAAATTTACATGATGTGATGATTTTATTTTACGTTTATTTTATTAAAATTTGGAGTTTGCTTTAATCACTTATTTATGTTATGTTTTCCATATGTATCCTACACTTGCATGAAAACTAAAATAAATTGCTCTTACATATAGTTATATTTATTTATTTGCAAAATCACTGACACTAATTGCAGGTTTATCCAGGTAGGGGTTAGTTTTTAATATTTTTAGATTCCGCATTATGTGTGATGCTTTAATTGAGATGTAACTTTAGTAGTCAAAGTTAGTTAGTAATATATTGATACTTATCTATCATTCAATCTCAAATGTAATATTTACAAATGTTTTTCCAAGGGGAGTATTCACCCCCCCCCCCCCCCCCCCCCACAGAATATGGTACCAGTGTCTAACAAACTAATTTACCGATTCGTCCAGATACCCCGGGGCGGGGGTGGCTCAGTCGGTAGCGCGCTAGGCTCGTAATCTGTAGTTCCCAGGTCCGAGTCCGGCTGCGTCAGGGTTGAGATTTATCTCCGCACAATAGCACCCTATCCGCCCTGCCCACGGTCAGTAGGGGACACCGATGGGCTTGGAAAGGCCGCCGTCCGTCGGATGGGACGTTAAGCCGTGCCCCCGTGTGCGGGAGAGACATACCCTGTGCACGTTAAAGAATACGCTGGATGGCCTTGACGGGAGGTTACCATCTGTCTCCCAACAGCTGTTCCAGTGGGTCCCCTCCCCCAACCTTCTCTGAGCCTTCGGGGTCCATGTGACCTGGCCATTTAGCCCTTGGTGTGCAAAACGTGTCGCTCAGAGGTAAAACAACCCAACATCAAAGAACACGCTGGATGCCCTTGACGGGAGGCTACCATCTGTCTCCCAACAGCTGTTCCAGTGGGTCCCCTCCCCCAACCTTCTCTGAGCCTTCGGGGTTCATGTGACCTGGCCATTTAGCCCATGGTGTGCAAAAAAGTGTCGCTCAGAGGTAAAACAACCCAACATTAAAGAACACGCTGGATGGCCTTGACGGGAGGCTACCATCTGTCTCCCAACAGCTGTTCCAGTGGGTCCCCTCCCCCAACCTTCTCTGAGCCTTCGGGGTCCATGTGACCTGGCCATTTAGCCCATGGTGTGCAAAAAAGTGTCGCTCAGAGGTAAAACAACCCAACATTAAAGAACACGCTGGATGGCCTTGACGGGAGGCTACCATCTGTCTCCCAACAGCTGTTCCAGTGGGTCCCCTCCCCCAACCTTCTCTAAGCCTTCGGGGTCCTTGTGACCTGGCCATTTAGCCCATGGTGTGCAAAAAAGTGTCGCTCAGAGGTAAAACAACCCAAACTCAAGCCCTGAAGGATATTATGCTGATAGGCTCCTGTAAAATTTATGTGGCAAGCATCTGTTTGAAGAGTGTTTTATTTATTTGTTCATTAAAAAAAAATAAAAATAAATACCCCCTCAAGCAGCTGCTTGCCACAGAGGTTTGACAGGAGCCTGTCAGTTTATATGCCACAGTAGGAGATCTGAGAGGATGGCAGGACCTCAGCAGAAAAACGACACACACATCCATGCCTAATTCCGGGGCTCGAACCCAGGTCCCTTAGATCAGTAGCCAAGCGTGCTAACCACTGTTCATTAACTTGCATTAATAAAAATGCTAACGAAATTTTTGAAAAACCTAATAATTAGAAATATTTTGGTTAAATTTGGTTATGCCTTTGATTGTATATAAAAGAATAATGTGCAATTCCTAAATTTCATTCTTGTTATTTTTCATTTATTTGATATTGTGTTTGTGCTTGAGTAAAGCATTATTATTAGCTCTATAATTTCTCCGTCTAATATTGATTTCTATAAACAGACATGTGTGGATGATGTGGAATTTTGTCGCCATTCGGAAAACAGGCATGGACATCATTGCTATGCTAGTTTTGAAACGCTTTCCTCTAAATGGTGCTTTCATATACACAATGTGCTATGTCGTTAACCTTGAATAAACTTTTTCATCAGTAAACAGAATCTTTTCGCTTCATTTTCTGTTTATAATAATAAAATAATAAATACCCCCTCAAGCAGCTGCTTGACCACAAAGGTCTGACAGGAGCCTGTCAGTTTATATGCCATAGAAGAAGGTCTGAGAGGATGGCAGGTTGGGTTGTTTTACCTCTGAGCGGCACTTTTTTGCACACCATGGGCTAAATGGCCAGGTCACATGGACCCCGAAGGCTCAGAGAAGGTTGGGGGAGGGGACCCACTGGAAAAGCTGTTGGGAGACAGATGGTAGCCTCCCGTCAAGGCCATCCAGCGTGTTCTTTAACGTGCACAGGGTATGGCTCTCCCGCACACGGGGCCACGGTTTAACGTCCCATCCGACGGACGGCGGCCTTTCCAAGCCCATCGGTGTCCCCTACTGACCGTGGGCAGGGCGGGGAATTTTGTGGAGATAAATCTCAACGCTGACCCAGCTGGGACTCGAACCTGGGAACTACAGATTACGAGCCTGGCGCGCTACCGACTGAGCCACCCCCGCCCGAGGATGGCAGGACCTCAGCAGATAAACGACACATATATCCATGGCTTACCCGGATTCGAACCCAGGTCCCTTAGATCAGTAGCCAAGCGTGCTAACCACTCGGCCATGGGACGGCTTCTCTGTTTATTGATGAAAAAGTTTATTTTTTTCAGTTTATTTTATTTTTAGTTTTTGTTTAGTTTAGTTTTTTCATCAGTAAACAGAAAAGCCGTCCCATGGCCGAGTGGTTAGCACGCTTGGCTACTGATCTAAGGGACCTGGGTTCGAGCCCCGGGTAAGGCATGGATATATGTGTCGTTTATCTGCTGAGGTCCTGCCATCCTCTCAGACCTTCTTCTATGGCATATAAACTGACAGACTCCTGTCAGACCTTTGTGGTCAAGCAGCTGCTTGAGGGTTTTTTTATTATATAAACAGAAAATGAAGCGAAAAGATTTATGGCTTGAAAGCATAATAGTAAAAATCCGAAAAAATTATGCCCTTAGTGCAAAAGCCGAAATTTATAATAAAATTGCATGCATTTAATGTTTCACCATTTCCAGCGATTTATTTTTCATAGTTCGTTTTCAAAAACTCTAAGCACTTTGAAAGTAGTGTAATACAGTGGATACAGCGATACAACGTTAAGCTCAGGAAAGGTAAGTTCATTGGTTATCATCTTGAAGTGAGTGAAATGTTACACAAGTTATGTTTTTCGTATACTGAGTATAGCCTTGACGAAATGTGGTATTTGTAAGTTACTCAATTTTGTCTCCAAAAAATTTTATCAATTTTTTTATCTTTACTTGTTATTACGGTAATGATGAGAACAGTAAAACGTAATAATAAAGTTATAAATCTCTTTGTCAAATATGCATCGAGGCAGTGGCGATTGGATTGTTTTACCTCTGAGCGGCACTTTTTTGCACACCATGGGCTAAATGGCCAGGTCACATGAACCCCGCAGGCTCAGAGAAGGTTGGGGGAGGGGACCCACTGGAACAGTTGTTGGGAGACAGATGGTAGCCTCCCGTCAAGGCCATCCAGCGTGTTCTTTAACGTTGGGTAGGTTTTACACCTCTGAGCGGCACTTTTTTGCACACCATGGGCTAAATGGCCAGGTCACATGAACCCCGCAGGCTCAGAGAAGGTTGGGGGAGGAGACCCACTGGAACAGCTGTTGGGAGACAGATGGTAGCCTCCCGTCAAGGCCATCCAGCGTGTTCTTTAACGTTGGGTAGGTTTTACACCTCTGAGCGGCACTTTTTTGCACACCATGGGCTAAATGGCCAGGTCACATGAACCCCGAAGGCTCAGAGAAGGTTGGGGGAGGGGACCCACTGGAACAGCTGTTGGGAGACAGATGGTAGCCTCCCGTCAAGGCCATCCAGCGTTTTCTTTAACGTGCACAGGGTATGGCTCTCCCGCACACGGGGCCACGGCTTAACGTCCCATCCGACGGACGGCGGCCTTTCCAAGTCCATCGGTGTCCCCTACTGACCGTGGGCAGGGCGGGAAAATTTTGCGGAGATAAATCTCAACGCTAATTCAGCTGGAACTCGAACCTGGGAACTAGAGATTACGAGCCTGGCGCGCTACCGACTGAGCCACCCCCGCCCCGGCAGTGGCGAAGCATGACTTCTTGAAGAGGGGAAGCAATTTTCAAAGCATTGCCTAAAATCAATCAGAACGCCGTTCCGGTATTTATGTTTCCAAATCATTCAATTGGAACACCGTTCCAGCACTTATGTTTCTAAATCATTGAACCGGAACACCTTTACATTACTTATGTTTCGAAATCATTAAACGAAACTCCGTTATATTACTTACGTTTTCAAATCATTGAACCGGAATGGCGTTCTTTGACTTTTCCGAAAAAGAAATTGGAACAGAACTCTGTTATGTTCCAAATTGTTCCTTGATTTTTCCGAATAACTGAGTTCGGGTAATTCAATGATTTTTAAAGCAAATATTTCTGTCTGTGTATATTTATATATCAACTTTCCATATTTTTATACAGTCAAACAGGGGCATTAAGGAAGAAAAATGAAAATCAAGGTCGCATATTTGAATTGAGCAGTATAAAAATGAGCAAACAAATGATTCATGGGTTGGGTTGTTTTACCTCTGAGCGGCACTTTTTTGCACACCGTGGGCTAAATGGCCAGGTCACATGGACCCCGAAGGCTCAGAGAAGGTTGGGGGAGGGGACCCACTGGAACAGCTGTTGGGAGACAGATGGTAGCCTCCCGTCAAGGCCATCCAGCGTGTACTTTAATGTGCACAGGGTATGGCTCTCCCGCACACGGGACCACGGCTTAACGTCCCATCCGACGGACGGCGGCCTTTCCAAGCCCATCGGTGTCCCCTACTGACCGTGGGCAGGGCGGGGAATTTTTGCGGAGATAAATCTCAACGCTGATCCAGCTGGGACTCGAACCTGGGAACTACAGATTATGAGCCTGGCGCGCTACCGACTGAGCCACCCCCGCCCCCAAATGATTTATTTAATATATTTTTGCAGTGTTTGTCTCTCTGCTTGTTCTCCATCTCCTCCTAGAAGGTCAGAGCAAGGACCATCAAACTTCGTCTACATTTTCATCTCACATTAATTTAGGGCACTGCGTTAATTTCAACCACAGAAAATCAGACGCATTCGCAAAAGTCGACGGCGAAATGTCGATAACGGAACAATAAAGGCAATTCTGCTAGTTTATCAGAATGCAAAAAAAAATGTCTCATTTAAAAAAAAATCATATTTTTCATAAATATTTTATAATTTTTAATTTTTTTTCTAAAAATTCCAGTTAAAGAAACACGTTTTTTCTATCGCTGCTAAGTGGAATTACTAAGTGTATTTTGATGATTTCTAGTTGGCAGATCATAAACTCTTTCTGTGCACAATTACCCTTCCCCACCTTTACATTTTTTATCAGTTCACTCAATATTTTTATAGGTTCATCCCCCACGTCCCCCTCCCCCACCAACTTTCATCCCCCTGAAAATTTTTATGCAAAGGGGACTTTTAGGAAAAAAAAATATTTTCATTCACCCTCTTCCCTCAAGGGGAATTAAGTTAGACAGCTAATTTCTTTTCTATTCCTTGCACCTACCCCCACTCTACCTCCCCCACCGCCCACTTTTGCACTCAGAACGCCCCTTCTTTAGATGGGGCGAAATCCAGTTTTTTAACTATTGACCTTAGCAAACGCTAACAGCTTTGCCAGCCACCGCCAACACAGGCCAAAATCACTCCAAAACTCAGTCACATGTCCCTGGAAGAACTTGTAAACTTAAAAAGTGTTGTGCTAGGATTAAAAAATTTACGTTTAATACTGACGCTCTGAAAGACCCAGTTATAACCAAAGCTCACCATGATAGGTTACTTAATCATTATGACAGTCATGGTATGCTTACTACTGAAGTTGAGGAAGAATGAAACCATTTTAAACAGGCTTTTCTTGAAACTAACCGTACTCTTTTAAGAAAAAAGGAGCAGCGGAGGCAGAATTATTTGAGTGATAATAACCTAGAGCTTATTTCAGAAAGAAAGAACTGCAGGAATGCCCTTAATCAATACCCTACTAGTCCTAATAGAAATCACTACAGAGAACTTAATAAACGTGTAAAGGATCAGTTAGCTGTTGATAAGAATCTTTGGCTTGATGGTTTAGCTGACAAATCCAAGGAAGCAGTTAGACAGCACAACAGCAGAGAGCTGTACCAGGTAGTTAATGTTTTGTGTGGTAGAAAACAGACAGGTATACAGGGATTGAAGGATAAAGAAAGTAAAGTTATAGAAGGTGAGGATTCTGTCCTGGCTAGGTGGGCTGAGCATTTCAGTGATGTTCTAAACAATATGTTAGTTCTACTCCTATTGTTTGTAATGATGATAGATGCATTACTGGCTTTAATGTTGGCCCTATAGCACAATCTGAAGTTATTTTGGCTATTTCTAAACTTAAAACAACATAAATCCCCAGGGGTTGATGAAATTACTACAGAAATGCTTATAGCTGGGAATGTTTCTGTTACCACTTGGATGATTGAAATTTTGAATATCTTTTATGATAAAGGCATGGTTCCTAAGGATTTTACCAGAGCTATTGTTATCCCTATTTTCAAAAAAGGTGATCGCAGTTCTTGTGATAACTATAGGGGTATCAGCCTACTCTCTGTTCCAGGTAAAGTTCTTTCCATGATTGTGCTTAATAGAATTAAGAATCTGGTTGACAGTCAATTGCGTGATGAGTAATGTGGATTCAGAAGTGGTAGGGGATGTGTGGATCAGATATTTTCACTTAGGCAGATTCTTGAGAAATGTTTAGAGTTTCAGAAATCTTTGGTTGCTAGTTTGTTGATTTCAAAGAGGCTTCCGACTCTGTTGATCGTCATAATTTGTTGTTGATTGTGAGATCATATGGTATACCAGACAAGTTAGTTAACCTAATGAAAGCTCTCTATAATAACACTGAGTCGAGTGTGAGAGTTGGTAAGACTTGTAGCAATTGGTTTAGCATTACGTCTGGTGTTCGACAAGGGTGCATTTTGTCTCCTTTTCTCTTTAACTTGGTTATTGATTATGTTATGCGAAATTCACTTCAAGGGAAAGATTTTGGCCTTAAATGGACTGGAAATACGAAAATTTCTGATTTAGATTATGCTGATGATTTAGCCCTTTTGGCAAATGATGTTGATGAGATGAACTCTTTCATTCGAGCTGTTGATGAGACTGGTAGTAGAGTAGGTTTGATGATAAACAGAGAAAAACTAACATGATGAAAATTGATCAGGCAGATAGTGCTTCAGTTGCTTTGAATGGTTGTACTTTTGAGCAAGTGTCTCAGTTTAATTATCTTGGGAACTATGCAACAGATACTGGTGAATTGTGGCGTGAGTTAAATACAAGAATAGGGATTGCTGCCGGGACTTTTAAGAATCTATGGAGAGTGTTTAGAAATAGGCGCATACACCTAAAGACTAAAATTAGACTATAATAGTTTGGTTCTTTCTAGGGTTAGTTATGGTAATGAAACTTGGACACTTTGTAAACAAGATAACAGGAGACTAGATGCTTTTGATTCCAGACGCTTAATTAAATCTTCATCGGTGCCTACTTCCGTGAGAAAAAGATGAATTTCTTTTCGAAGTATAAAAAAACTCTTGAGGCATTTTCCGGCACTTAACCAGCGAATATTACTGTGTAAAAGCAGATCGCCATACTCAGCAGCAGTTCGTCCAAAAGAGTTTTAAATTTTCTGTGTGTAAGAGAACGATTTCCGCCACGAATTAAATTGGTAATTTTGAGAACCTTTTCCATTACGTCATTTAGTCTCAGCGAAATGCCACACAACGTCTCCTGGTGCACAATACAGTGCAACATCCGACAATGCATGCGCAGTTAAAACGATTCGTGCTTTCGTTAGATGCTTCTTATTACTGCAGCTTCATAAAAAAACATTTGTTTGACGACGCCGCACCGCTTTTAAAAGATTTCAGAAGTTTGCCGATCGGCTTAACATTGTTTTGTAAACTTTACAGAATGAGTAAGTTGAAGATTGCATATCAAGTAAAGTAATATAAGTTGACAAAAAATTATAAAGTGGATTACAGATGTTTATTTAAAATTTCAACAAAAATTTGATTTTGTTCGCGTGCCACAAAAATCCTTGCGCTGGCCGCTAGTTGGACATCATCATCATCATCATCATCATCCTCAAGCAGCCATGGGCTACGGAGGTCCAACGAGACCGTGCAATTTAGTTCTCCAAGCAAGTCTATCCTGAGCTACATCTACTGCATCTGGCCACTGCACACCAATTCTAACAAGGTCCTGTTTGACATTGTCTGCCCACCGCATCCTAGGTCTCCCCTTCTTTCTGAGGCCTCTAGGCACACTGTTCATAACCCTATTCACCAATCTATAATTATTCATACGGGCAACATGGCCAAACCAACAGAGTCTCTCTCTGCACAATATGCTGCTTAAAGGAGATTGCAGACTCCTTTGCCTAATCTCATCATTTAGTTACAAAGTTGAACCACCTATATCCAAGATACTGTGTAAGCATCTAGAATCAAAAGCATCTAGTTTCCTATTATCTTGTTTACAAAGTGTCCAAGTTTCACTACCATAACTAACCCTAGAAAGAACCAAACTATTATACAGTCTAATTTTAGTCTTTAGGTGTATACGCCTATTTCTCCATACTCTCCACAGGTTCTTAAAAGTCTCGGCAGCAATCCCTATTCTCTGTTAATCTCATGCCGCACATCACCAATATCTGTTACATAGCTCCCAAGATAATTAAACTGTGACACCTGCTCAAGACTGCAACCATTCAGCTTAACTGAATCACAGCCTGCCTGACCAATTTTCATCACTTTAGTTTTCTCTCTGTTTATAACCAAACCTACTCTACTACCAGTCTCATCAACAGCTCGAATGAAAGAGTTCATCTCATCAACATCATTTGCCAAAAGGGCTAAATCATCAGCATAATCTAAATCAGAAATTTTCATATCTCCAGTCCATTTAAGGCCAAATTCTTTTCCTTGAAGTGAATTTCGCATAACATAATCAATAACCAAGCTAAAGAGAAAAGGAGACAAAATGCACCCTTGTCGAACACCAGAAGTAATGCTAAACCAATTGATACAAGCCTTACCAACTCTCACACACGACTCAGTGTTATTATAGAGAGCTTTCATAATGTTAACTAACTTGTCTGGTATACCATATGATCTCACAATCAACCACAAATTATGACGATCAACAGAGTCAAAAGCCTTTTTGAAATCAACAAAGCTAGCAACCAAAGGTTTCTGAAACACTAAACATTTCTCAAGAATCTGCCTAAGTGAAAATATCTGATCCACACATCCCCTACCACTTCTGAATCGACATTGCTCATCACGCAATTGACTGTCAACCAGATTCTTAATCCTATTAAGCACAATCATGGAAAGAACTTTACCTGGAACAGAGAGTAGGCTGATACCCCTATAGTTATCACAAGAACTGCGATCACCTTTTTTGAAAATAGGGATAACAATAGCTCTGGTAAAATCCTTAGGAACCATGCCTTTATCATAAAAGATATTCAGAATTTCAGTCATCCAAGTAGTAACCGAAACATTCCCAGCTCGAAGCATTTCCGTACTAATTTCATCTACCCCTGGGGATTTATGAAGTTTAAGTTTAGAAACAGCCAAAATAACTTCAGATTGTGTTATAGGGCCAACATTAAAGCCACCAATGCATCTATCATCATTGCAAACAATGGGAGTAGAACTAACTACATTGTTTAGAACATCACTGAAATGCTCAGCCCACCTAGCCATGACAGAATCCTCCCCTTCTATAACCTTACCTTGTTTATCCTTCAATCCTTGTATGCCTGTCCGTTTTCTACCACACAAAACATTAACTATCTGGTACAGCTCTCTGCTGTTGTGCTGTCTAACTGCTTCCTCGGCTTTGTCAGCCAAACCATCAAGCCAAAGATTCTTATCAGCAGCTAACTGATCCTTTACAAGTTTATTAATGTCTCTGTAATGCTTTCTATTAGGACTAGTAGGGTATTGATTAAGGGCATTCCTGCAGTTCTTTCTTTCCGAAATATGTTCAAGTGCCTTATCACTCAGATAATTTTGCCTCTTCTGCTCCTTTTTTCCTAAAAGAGTACTGTTAGTGTCCAAAAAAGCCTGTTTAAAATGATCCCATTCTTCCTCAACTTCAGTAGTAAGCAAACCATGACTGTCATAATGACTAAGTAACCTATCATGGTAAGCTTTGGCTATAACTGGATCTTTCAGAGCTTCAGTATTAAAAGTAAATTTTTTAACCCTAGCACAACACTTTTTAAGTTTAAGTTGCAACACACTTTTAACAAGGTAATGGTCAGATCCAATTTCAGCTCCCCTATATGCCCTGATATTCCTAACAGAACTAGCCCATTTGCTGTTAATTAATATGTAATCAATCATATTCTTATGCAGCCCATCAGGTGAAACCCATGTGTACTTATGTATGTCGCGGTGTTTGTAATAAGTGTTAGTTATTCTGAATCCATTGAGTTTACTTACCTGTAGGAGACGTTGCACATTGCCATTGCAGCTACCAATACCAAAAGGGCCTATTACTCCTCCCCAAAGGTCAGAGTCAGTACCAACTTTGGCACTGAAGTCACCAAGAACAAGGGTAATATCTCCTTTCTTGACAGAATTCAAAATATCCTGAAGTTGTTCATAAAACCTATCCTTGTCATCCTCATCGGCATCCTCAGTGGGGGCATAACAGCAGATAACATTCAAGTCTTTAACGCTTGTCTGAAATTTTGCTGTAAGAAACCTTTCATTAATGCACTCATATCCTAGAAGAGCATCGCTAGCGTGTCTGCTGAGAAGCAGACCCACGCCTTGGTGATGCTTATTGTCGTCCCTCCCTGAAAAGAGAAATTTAAGATTATTTTTAAGAATCTAACCTTTATCAGTCCATCTGGTCTCTTGCAAGCCGAGAATATCTGAATTATAATGGTGGAATTCTTGTGTGAGGACATCAAGAGAAAAAGCTCTGTGCAGAGTCCTCACATTCCAACTACCTATGGAGAGAAAATGGTTAGTGGGATGTTTAAAGAAACTATGTTTATTGAGAGAAGGAATGCCGACAATATCAAATAGCCCCCTAATCGCAGACATGGGGCAAAGACCCGTTCCCCCACTACTAAAGGCTGAGGCCATCTACACTGGAAGACTTCCTCCAATGTAGAATTTGACGATGCCAATAGAAGCAAAGAGTTCAGGTGCCTGCGATGACTTCTGCTCAGGATTATCCACAAGCTGATAAACATATCCTGTGAATCTATTCACTTGGGGCTGTCAACCCACAAACAAACAGAAAACACAGCGGCAGATTTTCCCTCCACAGAAGCCCACCAGTGCAGCAAAATCAGGATCCATAATCAAGCTCAGAGCCATATATCTGTCCAGTCCAGTAGGTTTATATGGTCAGCACCAGGACCCTGTGTGGTTGACCACTCCTCAGCAATTTAGAAAAAAATGAAAAGTAGCCATAGTTGTCCAGATCAGTAGGCCACACTAATCTGTCAGCCCTCCCCTTCCGTTCACTTCCACAAGAGATTATCTCTTTTGAAAGTTACTAACGGTCCGCAACACGAGAAGGCGGGGTGGACAGCGCTGCTCTATTTAAAGTCTATAAATGCTCTAATAATGCTTAAATGCTATGTTTTAATGTATCATCCAGAAAAAAGAAATCTAGTAATGTAAAATATGGACTTTTTGAGGACCGCAATATCGGTCCACCTCTACCAATCCAAAGATTTGGAAAATTCGGCATTTTAAGACTTTACATGTGATAGTAACCATCCCAAATGATATAAACGCCTCTCTGTTATAACAAGGTGCGGGGATGGCTTAGTCGGTAGCGAACTAGATTCGTAATTTGCAGTTCTCAGCTTAGAGTCCTAGCTGGGCCTTATTCCACAAAACGCTCCATCCTGCTTTTGGTCAGTAGGGGTGATCTTGTGTGCAGTAGGGATGATCAGTGAGCTTGTGCAGTAGGGATGATCGGTGATCCAGTGTGTAGTAGGGATGATCAGTGATCCTGTGTGCAGTAGGGATGATCAGTGATCCTGTGTGCAGTAGGGATGATCAGTGATCCTGTGTGCAGGAGAGTCGCACCCGCCATACCATCTGCACGTTAAAGATAAATAAAAATAAAATCGTTGCCAGATATTTTTCCTGAATTCTGTAATCAACCATAGCGTTCGGATACTTTTTTGAGCGACTGTACGTCCCTGCCTACGGGGTGTCATCAATACCTATCCAATTCAAAAGGAATTTTAAATTAATCTCTTAAAACAAAAAAGATGACAGTGTACAGACAGATAAAAAAAAACAAAATGATGACATTAGTTCGTTTAAAAAAAAACTGCAAAAAAAATTGCAAAATGTTTGTGAAATAATATTATTAATGAATTGTGTAGAATTTTTCCATTGCCTCTGGGTTTTCATTAACCCACCCTCCCTCAATAAAAGTAAGCCCGCTGAGAACCCCGTCGTCTTCTACTAAATATCGAACTTTTCTATCTGCTTTGAAATCCAAAACAATTGCCTTTGTTTCGTTCAGTTTAAAAAAAATTAAAAAGAAATTGAACAATAACAGTTGGAAGTTTTATACAACTTTATTTTAGCCCCATACGTTATTCTGACACTAAAAATACATTTAAACAACAATTATAAAATCTCATATAGAATATCATTTTAATCTTTCCTGTTCGGTGGAATGTTTTAGTAACTGGGAAACCCTACTCAAGACTTATTCTGAGACCGCCCCGAACTAAATTCTAGGTACGTGCTGCCCGTAGGCATGTAATATAGCTCTCTAAAAGTGGTAAATAAAAATTTAATTTTTGATCTCTAAGCGGGGCGGGGGTGGCTCAGTCGGTAGCGCGCCAGGCTCGTAATCTGTAGTTCCCAGGTTCGAGTCCCAGCTGCGTCAGCGTTGAGATTTATCTCCGCAAAATTCCCCGCCCTGCCCACGGTCAGTAGGGGACACCGATGGGCTGGAAAAGGCCGTCGTCCGTCGGATGGGACGTTAAGCCATGGCCCCGTGTGCGGGAGAGCCATACCTATGCACGTTAAAGAACACGCTGGATGGCCTTGGCGGGAGGCTACCATCTGTCTCCCAACAGCTGTTCCAGTGGCTCCCCTCCCCCAACCTTCTCTGAGCCTTCGGGGTCCATGTGACCTGGCTATTTAGCCCATATTGTGCAAAAAAGTACCGCTCAGAGATAAAACAATCCAATCCAATTGATCTCTAAGCCCCAACACACAAAGAATCCGAGATTTTTAAAGCTTCTGGGATCCGAAGTACTCCTATATACCAATATTCACATTTCTAGCACATCATCAAAGCTTGACGTAAAAGTCACGCTTTGATCTCTGCTTCACCTCTCTCTGACCTTGAAGGACAGGTCGAATATCGAATTTCGGATTTTTTCTCCCGAGAACTAAGATTCGAATTACCCCTAAGTGCAGATTTTCAGAGCTTTACAACTTCTACATGATGGTCGTAATCAGCGTCATCCCTTGTCACGCACTCACTCATAATCAGCTAAAGGAATTGTCAACTAAAATTCACGAAATAGATGTCTATAAGCAAATATATACGTAAAAAAATATATCCTATTAAAGTATTCCGATAGAGAATGATCCCTGAAAATAAGGCAAAATCTAGCGAATTTCTGCGATCCTTTCTCATTTGGAAAGAAATTCCTGTGATCGTAATTAAACTAAAAAGAAAAATCCGTTTTAATGTCCCCTAAGGGACCTGGGTTCGAGCCCGGATTTAGGCATGGATGTGTGTGTCGTTTTTCTGCTGAGGTCCTGCCATCCTCTCAGATCTCCTACTATGGCATATAAACTGACAGGCTCCTGTCAGACCTCTGTGGCAAGCAGCTGCTTGAGGGGGTGTTTATTAATTTTTTTTTAACAGCGTCATGGGCCTACTTTTCCACTGTTCAATTCAAAAAATTGTTTTTTTGGGTCCTAGAATTTCAGTTGTGAGTCAAAAAAAATAGTGCCACTGGGAGGTGGTGTTGGTGGTGGATATCGCGCCTGGATCGTAATCTGCAGTTCCCAGGTTGGAGTCCCCGCCCTGCCCACGGTCAGTAGGGGACACTGATGGGCTTGGAAAGGCCGCCGTCCGTCGGATGGGACGTTAAGCCGTGGCCCCGTGTGCGGGAGAGCCATACCCTGTGCACGTTAAAGAACACGCTGGATGGCCTTGACGGGAGGCTACCATCTGTCTCCCAACAGCTGTTCCAGTGGGTCCCCACCCCCAACCTTCTCTGAGCCTTCGGGGTCCATGTGACCTGGCCATTTAGCCCATGGTGTGCAAAAAAGTGCCGTTCAGAGGTAAAACAACCCAACCCAACCCAGTTTGGTGTCCCAGCTGGGCGAATGTTGAGTCTTATGTCCGCAAAACTCCCCGCCCTTCCCTCGGTCACGAGGGGACACCGATGGGCTTGGAAAGGCCCCTGTCCGTCGGATGGGACGTTAAGCCGTAGCCAAGTGAACTTGAGAGCCATAACCTGTGCACGTTAAAGAGCACGTTAGGTGAACTTTACGAGAAACGACCATCTGTCTCGTAACAACTGTCTAATGATTCCCCTCCCTCCAAACCTGCTCTGAACCCTCGGAGTCCTTGCGGCCTGACCATTTGGATCATTGAGTGCAAAAAAAGTGCCGCTCAGAGATAAAACAGTTCAACCCTTTTCCTATATCTACATCTGAGCCATTAAGTCCTAGTGACTTCATTTGGCCAGTAAAGGTGAAAAAAAAAAAATCATGCTGACAATTAAAACAACCCAACCCAAAAATAATAATTAAGACCTTTCATTTTGAAATCATTAGGATATGAATGATATAATAATGAGTTAACGATTTGTTCCCATTTTGAAAGTTTTTAGAAAAAAATTTCGAAAAAATGTTTTTTTTTATTTATTATTTTTATTCTAACGTTAATCTAAATATTTCAATTGATTTCTTCAAATCATACGGAAGCCCGAATAATTCAAAAACACGAATATTCTAATTCACGCAATTGCCCAACAATATCAGTGTAGAACAATGTCACGTAACAGCCAACAGATCCATTATTAGAATGCGATCACACTGTGTCGTAACGCAAGAATTACAATCACAGAATATCCGTTTTCAGAGCGGCGGCAATCATTCAGCCTAAGATGAGACTGCGTAGTTGACGCTTTCGAAAATTCTCGTAGATGATTGGTTCACTAATAGGAAAAGCGATCGTGTCGACCTAAATGACCTATGAGAATTTTCAAGACGTTAACTGAGCACTCTTCGCCCCCCCCTCCCTCCCACCCTAACGTGACCCGAGCCGTTGGTCTACTTTCTTTTGGTTGTTTTACCTGTCAACGGCACTTTAGTTCGCGTAATGGGCTAAATGATCAGGTCAGAAGACCCAGGGCTGGATCTGGGGGGACCGTGCCTTGACGTATCCTCTGACGTGCGACCGTGCCTTGACGTGTCCTCTGACGTGCGACCGTGCCTTGACGTGTCCTCTGACGTGTGACCGTGCCTTGACGTGTCCTCTGACGTGCAACCGTGCCTTGACGTGTCCTCTGACGTGCGACCGTGCCTTGACGTGTCCTCTGACGTGCGACCGTGCCTTGACGTGTCCTCTGACGTGCGACCGTGCCTTGACGTGTCCTCTGACGTGCGACCGTGCCTTGACGTGTCCTCTGACGTGCGACCGTGCCTTGACGTGTCCTCTGACGTGCGACCGTGCCTTGACGTGTCGTCTGACGTGTGACGGTGTCTTGATGTGTTCTCTGACGTGCGACCGTGGCTTCACACGGACCATGACCTGAAGCTCCTTCCGATGCTTATTACAGGTATGTAAATAAGTACAAACTGTTTTACCTAGTAGCTGCAACTTTTTAACATACAATGTACTTAGTGATCAGATCATAAGAACCGCAAAGGTTCAGAGGAGGTTGTATGAAGGGAAACCACTGGGTAGCTGTTAGGATACAGATGGTAGCTCCCGTCAAGGCCATCCAACATGGTCTATAACATTTGTTATGTCATTTGACGGACGGCGGCCTTTCCAAGCCGATTGGTGTCCCCCTATTGACAGAGGGCAGGGCGGGGAGTTTTAGCGGAGAAAAAACTCAACGCTGACCCAGGTAGGACTCGAACCTGGGACCTTTAGATTATGAGCCTGGCACTTCACCGACTGAGCCACCACCAACCCAATACCTTTAACAACAAAACTCAGGTTGGTGCCCTCATCGCAGTGATGGCGATTTTATCACACGCGTGCCAAAGGTAACATGCACGATGATTTTTGTTGGCACTCCCTTGAGAGGGTTGGGTTGGGTTGTTTTACCTCTGAGCGGCACTTTTTTGCACACCATGGGCTAAATGGCCAGGTCACATGGACCCCGAAGGCTCAGAGAAGGTTGGGGGAGGGGACCCACTGGAACAGCTGTTGGGAGACAGATGGTAGTCTCCCGTCAAGGCCATCCAACGTGTTTTTTAACGTGCACAGGGTATGGCTCTCCCACACACGGGGCCACGGCTTAACGTCCCATCCGATGGACGGCGGTCTTTCCAAGCCCATCGGTGTCCCCTACTGACCGTGGGAAGGGCGGGGAATTTTGCGGAGATAAATCTCAACGCTGACCCAGCTAGGACTCGAACCTGGGAACTACAGATTACGAGCTTGGCGCGCTACCGACTGAGCCCCCCCCCCCCCCCCCCGCTCCCCCTTGAGAGGTGAAGAGAAATAGTGACTACGGCTAGTATAGAGAATTAGAAATAATGACCACAGCAATTCAATACATGTTGATGGATGAATCATTAGTAGCAAGATGACGACCAAGTTGTTATAATTAGTTACTTATTCATTAAGAATTTCAATAGTGCATCCACGTGTTTAACCCTTTCAGGACCATAAGGTTTCTAAGAGTAAATATTAGTATGTAACTGTTTATTTCAGTTTGTTTAGACGTAAAATAAATAAAATCATAAGAAAAATACATAACAATGTGTAGTTTTTTTGGAATTTTATGGGAAATATTTTTCCCAATGGACTATAAAGGTAACACAAATTATAGTTAGGCTTATTATGCAATGTCTTTTATTTATTGGTTTATTAGAACAAAATGTTAACTAAAATAATACAAAATTATGAAATAAAATTACTATACAAAATGATGTGCTAATTATGATATTCTGCGAAGCAATTTCTTTTGGTAGTGAGGGAAAGATGGACATTGCACATAGTACATATATTATGCGCCCTGACAGTTCTGTTTTTGTTTTATAAACATTCCCGTTTACGTAATTGCGTTCGGCATACGTTCTATTTTGACATTCTCTATAAAAAAATGCAGATAAGGTTATAATTAAATACGACAATCACCAATTTTAAAATGGGAAAAATGTTTCCCTTGGTCGTGAAAGGGTTAAGAGATCTCGCCAAATAACTGGTTTCATTTCTGAAACATTTCTCAAAAAAGCTGCATCAAAAATAGACGTATTAAAGCTATCAACTGTTCATGGATTTCCTTTAAAGTACTTCTGTAGAACTTAAAATTTAGTTAAGGTTTCTGTTTTTGCTTGAGAGAGATACTCTGTCACTTATAAAAATTCACTTCATTCTAGTAAAGGTATCGAAATATCAGTGATGCGTTGAGCACAATAGTTGAAAATAGTATGTGAGTTTCAGGGCCGCCGAGAGAATTTATGGGCCCCTATGTAATATTATGCTCAGGGCCCCCCATTGAGAACTTTTTATCTTTACAATCATTAATAGCAATTATTCTGGACACAATGATGACATTCAGAGGAAAAAAAAACCTGTTGCGCAGTAAGGCATGCAAAAACATAGGCCTACACAGTTTGTGTCACATAAAACTTTTTAGCATTTATTTTAGGGAACATATTTTGCAAAGCTCACAGCAAGATTTAGGATTTTTGAGTAAATTTAATATAGGCTACATAACATATCATGGAGAAAAACTATGCAATTCTGCGAGTCTTCATTTTTAATTGTCAGTACTGAAAAATAGGCAACAGTATTTGTTAAACTTCACATTAGCATAATAGCAGATTCAACACTAAATATAATATAACACATTATTCCCAAAGAGTTGCAACTTCTAACTTATACAGTAGATCAATGTCAACAAACAACTCTCCTTGACTTCGTTGATACAAAATCGTCAATTATGTCATCATAAATTAAAGACCTAGCAAGATCACTCTCCAGACTAAGCAAACCAAGGTTACTCAGTCTTTCTTGACACATTGTTGATCTGAATACATTTTTTTCCCTTCATTTTGCTGAAGGATCTTTCAGCATCAGCAACTGTCACAGGAATTGTACAGAATATTCTAATGGCTATACAAATATTTGGAAATAAACTGTCCAGTTTCAATTCTCTCAGACGGTTTAAGAGCTCCAGTGGTTTCAATGGGCCTGTCCCTAAATTAGAAGAATGAATTGATTTTAGATATTTCAGCTCATCACTGATCTCTCTATTAATGTCTTCATAATATTGTTCGTGCAAAGTAACACCCATATTTTCAATGTCACGTTCTTCAATGTCTGGATATAGCCATAAGCACTTAAATCTATCATTTAACTTTTCCGCCAAAGTGAAACGATTAGTAAGTCCACAAACAACAGAATCAATTACCCTATAAAACACATTTACTCTGAACTCCCATTCTTCATTAGTTTCCTCCTCATTCCCTCGAAATTCTGGAACATCTTCATTTATTTCGTCCAAGAAAGTTCTCCTTCTTTTCACTCTCGTCTTCGGAAGTTCTGTCTCTGCAGGAAGATCACTTGCTAATGAGGCGGCCACTACTTTTGCTTCATTTAATAAGTTCTCCCATTCATCACAGAGTTGTTTCAGTTTCTGGAGCAGATCGCGAATATTATCAATCCCTACATCAAGAGTTGCATCACGAGCTTGTAGAACCTTGTTGCGAATGTCAATTGCCGAGAGAATTTTGAACCAGATTGTTGCCATCAAAGTGCACTTAAATGATTCAAGGTATCGTTTTGTTCCCATCAATTCCGTTTTACACTCAGCTGAGAGATTAAAATCTTTGCATTGATTTAATGCATGTTTGATGAGTGATAGATGTTTGGAAAATGGTTTAACACTGTCAACACGAGCAGACCATCTTGTTTTTGATAGGCTATGCAAGGAACAACCTATTGTATTCTCTAGTATCTCCCATCTCTGAGGGCTCTTCGAAAAGAAGTTATACACTTTTTGAACCATGCCAAAAAACGTAATAGCATCTTCACAGAATTCAGCAGCGTTCACACCACACAAATTTAGACTATGTGCACTACAGTTAGAAAATATGGCAAATGGATTTAGCGCACTTATAATGGCTTGCGCGCCATTGTATGCACCAGCCATATTCGCTCCATTGTCATATCCCTGCCCCCTGCAATCTTTTAAAGGGATCTTATGCTTCTCTAATTCTTCAGTAAGTACATTTGCAATTTCTTGTCCAATTTTCTTATTTCCCTTTACAAAACTTATGAACCTCTCCATTACTTTAAATAAAGAATCACGGTCTAGAACGTATCTTAAAATTAATGTCATTTGCTCATTATGAGATGTATCTGGAGTAGCATCAGCTAGTATTAAAAAATACTTAGATTTTTCTCTTTCTAAGAGTACAGCTTGAAGAACCTTGTTGCTGCAAGCCTTAATGAACTCGTTTTGAGAATCCGCTGAAAGGTAGTGAGCTTGATGAAGTCTCTTCCCTTCTTGTTGTGACTCTTGAACATTAGTCACATGTTCTCTCAACAGCGGATCATACATATTGAGCGAGCAACTCAATAATCCCGAGGAAGTTACCATTATTCGATGACCCTATTTTGCTGGAAGAACCTCTAAATGCGAGACCCCTCTCACCAAGAAATAATGTAACAGACAGAATCCTGTGAAATAAATCCCTCCAATATTTCACTTTAGAGGCAATTTCAGAGTTCATTTGAGAATAAATATCAGTTCTATGACGAAGTCTTCTTTCTAATCCTCTCCATTCAATATAGCATTTTTTGTGATTAGCACTCATTTCGTGAACTGGCAATTTGTTATATAGTTTACGCCAAGAATCATCTTTTTTCCAGCCTTCATCACTAACTAAAACGGATTTGTGGGATTCAGGGTTGCGACCAAATAATCTGCAAGGAAAACAGTATAACGACTGATTTGTTTCACTCCACACTAACCAGTCTCTAGGAACACATTCTCCATTCTTGAGTTTTGAAAATAAAACTGTTTTCGGAAAGGCTCTTGTTCCGTCACTCGGAAGGTTATTAGGCATAGAAGGGGGACCTTTTCGAACTATACCTTCAATTACACTTACACTTGGGCTGCCACTTTTTAATTTTCCAAGATCACACGATACTTGCCATGACTCAGAGTTCTGAACTGGAGCGGGTAAGTTCGCTTCACTTTCATAGTTTATAGAACGCGCATCATTTTCACTGCTGTTTGGTTGTTTCGTTTCAATACTGCTGTCGTCATAATTAAAAAAAAAAACCCAGAACCATCATCATTCCCCTCTGAACTTGAAATTTCTTTATTTTTGAGAGCGGGAACAGACGAGCTTGAGATTGGGATTAGTTCATTTTTTGCACCTTCACTGTCCACATTCACTTTTACACCGACTTCAAACAAAGTTCTACTCCCTTTCTTAATAACTTCCAAGTTAGACTAAAGCACCAATGAATATATCATTTTACTAAACAAATGACAACGAAATGGTGAAACAAATGTGCCGACAAGAGACTTTTAAACTGTTATAATTTGTAACACTGACACACAGACCACAGACAATGTTACTGGAACTCGAAACATGAACAATGTAATATACCTGATCGCACGGGTTGGGTTTGGGAGAGTCCAACTGTTGCTACTGCTGCAGGGGTGGGGTGGTTAACAGGGAAAATACAAGCAAATGCTGTAAGTTAACGCGGACAAAAGAAGATGTTAAGAAATGGTTCGTTCAACTACTATTAATGAGATAATATGTCATAATCCAACTAGTGTTTCTTTTTAAAAGCATATTATAACAAATAATTTTCTTATGGAATTTTATAGTATCGATATATAGCGTAACTAAGAATAATTTTTGTAAGAAAAAGTAGAGTCACTTAATCTGACGGGCCCTTATTGCTGACGGGCCCCTATGCACTAGTCTCCCTTGCCCCCCCCCCCCTCTCGGCGGCCCTGGTGAGTTTGTGCGTGTGTAGGAATGATTTTGATTTCACTTGTGCAATGGCGAGCCTAAAACTTCGTGTTCCGTATCCTTATATGTGAACCGTTAAAATTTTGTACTATTTTATTTGCATTGTATGAACTGATAGGTTTGATCCATGCATAATATAGGAGTGAAATGTCAGCGCATTATTTTTTTACTCTAAACTAAAAACATCACCAATAACAAAAGTGACCATGTACAGTAGCTCAAAAAAGTATCCGAACACTATGGTTGATTGCAGCATTCAGGAAAAATATCTGGTAACGATATTTTTAGAAATTAGTAGTATGTGTAGTATTGAGTTAGTATGTGAATTTATGCGTGTGAAGGAATGAGTTTGTGTTATTTTCCTGCTAATAAAAAAATATTTGTGCATATATATTGTACATACAATATTTGTGCATACAATTTCGCGCTAATATAAAAAATAATGTAATAATAAGCATATGCTTATTATTACATTTTTTTTTATATTATTTTCGTGGTAAATATGTTTCTAATGCGAGTGTGGAAGGATTAGGGAATAATTCAAAACTTTTGCCTTGGGTTGTTTTACCTCTGAGCGGCACTTTTTTGCACACCATGGGCTAAATGGCCAGGTCACATGGACCCCGAGGGCTCAGAGAAGGTTGGGGGAAGGGGACCCACTGGAACAGCTGTTGGGAGACAGATGGTAGTATCCCGTCAAGGCCATCCAACGTGTTTTTTAACGTGCACAGGGTATGGCTCTCCCGCACACGGGACCACGGCTTAACGTCCCATCCGACGGACGGCGGCCTTTCCAAGCCCATCGGTGTCCCCTACTGACCGTGGGCAGGGCGGGGAATTTCGCGGAGATAAATCTCAACGCTGACCCAGCTGGGACTCGAACCTGGGAACTACAGATTACGAGCCTGGCGCGCTACCGACTGAGCCAACCCCGCCCATTTGCCTTGGGTGACAGAATGCCCATGTTCTATCGACACTGACTTAAAACACAACAGCATTCGCTGTTATATCTTTATTTACCATTCTTAGTGAAACAAAAGTGTACAATAGGTAGTGAAACCAGCTTAATATGTACCTGAACCTTCCCCCACCACTTCCCCAGGTACGCCAGGTCACGTAATTATTACAGTGGCCTATTATAAATAGTAAGAGGACACACTAGACATACTATAAAATCAACTCTGTCCAAAACAATATGTTAAAATTTCGGTGTTTTCTTAATCCATAGTTTAAAATATTTTTTGAATAATTTCCGTAATCGCAGTAATAAAAATGATAATAAACGTATATAATCACAGTAACGTTAGGCCTAATATTTTTGCACGCGAATCTCGTTCATGCTACTAAGACCTGACCGACGCGTGAAATCCGTAGTGCAATACCACCCTCCCCAATCTAAAAGCAAACGAATGAAATAGGATTGCTTTATTCTTAATTTCTAAAAGCTTTCCTAATTCACATTAAATATTAATAATATATAGCTATCGTCCGTTCCGTGGCCGAGTGGTTAGTGCGCTTGGCTACTGATCTACGGGACCTGGGTTCGAGCCCCGGGTAAAGCATGAATGTTCGGGTTGTTTTCTGCTGAGGAACTGCCATCCTCTCAGATCTTCTACTGTGGCATATAAACTGACAGGCTCCTGTCAGACCTCTGTGGCAAGCAGCTGCTTGAGGGGGTATTTATTTTTTTTTATTTAGTCGTCCTCTGACCGAGTGGTTAGCACGCTTGGCTACTGATCTAAAGGGACCTGGGTTCGAGCCCCGGGTAAGGCATGGATGTGTGTATTGTTTTTCTGCTGAGGTCCTGCCATCCTCTCAGATCTTCTACTTTGGCATATAAACTGACAGGCTCCTGTCAGATCTCTGTGGCAAGCAGCTGCTTGAGGGGGTATTTATTTATTTTTTATTTATATAGCTTTGGAACATACTAAAACAGCAAATAAAATAAAACACTAAAAATTAAAAATTTCAACTTCCTGACAAATTTGACAAAACGGACGAAAAGGAAAGTTCCAAATTCATAATCTGTACAAAAAATATTTTCCACCCAGGAACTCCAAACTAGATCATAGTAGAAGTGTAAAACAATATTATCTGGAGGAGTTCATGAGAGAATGTACGAAATTGTAACTTTATGACACACAGTAAACCCTAGATTTAACGGGGGGCGGGGGTGGCTCAGTCGGTAGCGCGCCAGGCTCGTAATCTGTAGTTCCCAGGTTCGAGTCCCAGCTGGGTAAGCGTTGAGATTTATCTCCGCAAAATTCCCCGCCCTGCCCACGGTCAGTAGGGGACACCGATGGGCTTGGAAAGGCCGCCGTCCGTCGGATGGGACGTTAAGCCGTGGCCCCGTGTACGGGAGAGCCATACCGTGTGCACGTTAAAAAACACGCTGGATGGCCTTGACGGGAGGCTACCATCTGTCTCCCAACAGCTGTTCTAGTGGGTCCCCTCCCCCAACCTTCTCTGAGCCTTCGGGGTCCTTGTGGCCTGGCCATTTAGCCCATTGTGTGCAAAAAAGTGCCGCTCAGAGGTAAAACAATCCAATCCAACCCTAGATTTAACGGACAAATTGCAGAAGGGGAGAAAATATCCACTAAACCCAGAATATCGATGAAGAGTCAGTGGGATTCTATACAAATCAGAATAACAAGTTAACATTTACTACTTATATTTCATAATATTATTCGAAATAGTGAGTTCAAAGTAATTAATTATGTATTTACGTAAGCAGGCATATTTATAAACACGTTCAGCGGATCTATTGGTTCTAAATTTTTAATTAATTCTAACTTCTATTTTACATTTTAATCTATTCCTTTACCTTTTACGCCTACGTTCCAAAACATGATTGATTAAAATTTCAACATATTTTTGTTAAATAACAGGAAAACTCCAAAACACATATAGGGGCGATCCAAGATGTAGCTCTACACACTGAGACAAGAAACACATTCAAATGCAACGGATAACACACAATAATTCGACACTGACACAAATATCACACTGCACCCTACGGTTGAGGTTCCAACCTAGAGAAGTGGTGGGAGAATATATTCAAGTACATATTCCGACCGTTTCAGCTTTCTAAAAACACAAATTTTAACACTCTACACTCTGCACATACCAAACACACTAGACAACGTAATCAAAAGAAGCAGAGTAATTAATCCACTCTGCGATGTAATGACTGAATTTGATCTGTTGCTTCTGTTGAAAGTGATTGCTATTTGCTGAAATGACTGAATGCAGACAACTATTCAACCAGTGTCTCTCGAATAACAAATCCATTCAGACACTGAAATAGGTATTTCACTCAATTCAGCTTTCCAATTTTCCTAATAACCTCTCACACTTTGAACTATAAACAAAACAACACACTTCCTACACTAATCAAAACGGACAAAATAACTACGCCGTTGTGCTCTCTTAGAGCTGCACGCCTTCTATAAGTTCTGTTATAGGAGATTGATGTTCGCCCAATAAGCTGAACGCAGTCAACTATTCAACCAGTGACCCTCACCTACACATTAACAGATTAAAATACGTATTTGTCTGTTTCACTATTTGATTAACAACTTTAACATTTTCCACTAGGTACACAACAGCACACTTATACGCCAATGAATAGGGATAAATTAATTATTCCGCTGTGTGCTATAATGGCTGCACGCGATCTATATCTTTTGTTCAGGGTGATTGCAGTTCGTCGAAAGGGCTAAACGCAGTCACTTATACAACGAGTGACCCACAGATACACATTAACAGACTAAAATGCGCATTTGTCTGATTTCACACTTTGATTAACTGCTTTAACGCTTTCCACTAGGTACATAACAACACACTTAAACGCCAATGAATAGGGATAACTAAATTATTCCGCTGTGCGCTATAATGGCTGCACGCGTTCTATATCTTTTGTTGAGGGTGATTGCTATTCGTCCAAGGGGTTGAACGCAGTCACTTGTTCAACCAGTGACCCACAAATACACATTAAGAGATTAAAATGCGAATTTGTCTGATTTCACAATTTGACTAACTGCTTTAACACTTTCCACTAGGTACATAACAACACACTTAAACGCCAATGAATACGGATAAATAAATTATTCCGCTGTCTGCTATAATGGCTGCACGCGTTCTATATCTTTTGTTGAGGGTGACGGCTGTTCGTCCAAGGGCTGAACGCAGTCACTTATTCAACCAGTGACCCCCAGATACACATTAACATACTAAAATGCGCATTTCTTGGATTTCACACTTTGATTAACTGCTTTAACGCTTTCCACTAGGTACAAAACAACACACTTAAATTCCAATGAATAGGGATAACTTAATTATTCCGCTGTGCGCTATAATGGCTGCACGCGTTCTATATCTTTTGTTGAGGGTGATTGCTGTTCGTCCAAAGGGCTGAACGCAGTCACTTGTTCAACCAGTGATCCCCAGATACACACTAACAGATTAAATGCGTATTTGTCTGATTTCACACTTTGATTAACTGCTCTAACGCTTTCCACTAGGTACATAACAACAAACTTAAACGCCAATGAACAGGGATAATTTAACTATTCCGCTGTGCGCTATAATGGCTGCACGCTTTCTATATTTTTCGTTCAGGGTGATTACTGTTCGTCCAAGGGGCTGAACGCAGTCACCTACTCAACCAGTGACCCCCAGACACACATTAACAGATTAAAATGCGTATTTGTCTGATTTCACACATTGATTAAGTGCTTTGACGTTTTCCACTAGGTACATAACAACACACTTAAACGCCAATGAATAGGGATAAATACATTATTCCGCTGTGCGCTATAATGGCTGCACGCGTTCTATATCTTTTGCTGAGGGTGACTGCTGTTCGTCCAAGGGGCTGAACGCAGTCACTTATTCAACCAGTGACCTCCAGACACAAATTAACAGATTAAAATGCGTATTTGTCTGATTTCACACTTTGATTAACTGCTTTAACGCTTTCCACTAGGTACATAACAACACACTTAAACGCCAATGAATAGGGATAACTAAATTATTCTGCTGTGCGCTATAATGGCTGCACGCGTTCTATATCTTTTGTTGAGGGTGATTGCTGTTCGTCCAAAGGGCTGAACGCAGTCACTTATTCAACCAGTGACCCCCAGATACACATTAACAGACTAAAATGCGCATTTCTCTGATTTCACACTTTGATTAACTGCTTTAACGATTTCCACTAAGTACAAAACAACACACTTAAACTCCAATGAATAGGGATAACTTAATTATTCCGCTGTGCGCTATAATGGCTGCATGCGTTCTATATCTTTTGTTGACGGTGATTGCTGTTCGTCCAAAGGGCTGAACGCAGTCACTTGTTCAACCAGTGACAACCAGATACACATTAACAGATTAAAATGCGTATTTCTCTGATTTCACACTTTGATTAACTGCTCTAACGCTTTCCACTAGGTACATAACAACACACTTAAACGCCAATGAATAGGGATAAATACATTATTCCGCTGTGCGCTATAATGGCTGCACGCGTTCTATATCTTTTGCTGAGGGTGACTGCTGTTCGTCCAAGGGGCTGAACGCAGTCACTTATTCAACCAGTGACCTCCAGACACAAATTAACAGATTAAAATGCGTATTTGTCTGATTTCACACTTTGATTAACTGCTTTAACGCTTTCCACTAGGTAAATAACAACACACTAAAACGCCAATGAATAGGGATAAATAAATTATTCCCCTGTGCTCTATAAAGGCTGCACGCGTTCTATATATTTCGTTGAGGGTGATTGCTGTTCGTCCAAGGGGCTGAACGCAGTCACCTATTCAACCAGTGACCCCCAGATACACATTAACAGATTAAAATGCGTGTTTGTCTGATTTCACACTTTGAGTAAGTGCTTTGACGTTTTTCACTAGGTACACAACAACACACTTAAACGCCAATGAATAGGGATAAATAAATTATTCCGCTATGCGCTATAATGGCTGCACGCGTTCTATATCTTTTATTGAGGGTGACTGCTGTTCGTCCAAGGGGCTGAACGCAGTCACTTATTCAACCAGTGACCCCCAGATACATATTAACAGATTAAAATGCGTATTTGTCTGATTTCACACTTTAATTAACTGCTTTAACGCTTTCCACTAGGTACATAACAACACACTTAAACGCCAATGAATAGGGATAACTGAATTATTCCGCTGTGCGCTATAATGGCTGCACGCGTTCTATATCTTTTGTTCAAGATGAAAGCTCTTCGTCCAAGGGGCTGAACGCAGTCACTTATTCAACCAGTGACCCCCAGATACATATTAACAGATTAAAATGCGTATTTGTCTGATTTCACATTTTGATTAACTGCTTTAACGCTTTCCACAAGGTACATAACAACACACTTAAACGCCAATGAATAGGATAAATTAACTATTCTGCTGTGCGCTATAATGGCTGCACGCGTTCTATATCTTTTGCTGAGGGTGATTGCTGTACGTAAAAAGGGCTGAACGCAGTCACTTATTCACCCAGTGACCCCCCAGATACACATTAACAGATTGAAATGCGCATTTGTCTGATTTCAGACTTTGATTAACTGCTTTAACGCTTTCCACTAGGTACATAACAACACACTTAAATGAATAGCGATAACTGAATTATTCCGCTGTGCGCTATAATGGCTGCAAGCGTTCTATATCTTTTGTTGAGGGTGACTGCTGTTCGTCCAAGGGGCTGAACGAAATCACTTATTCAACCAGTGACCCCCAGATAAACATTAACAGATTAAAAGGCGTATTTGTCTGATTTCACACTTTGATTAACTGCTTTAACGCTTTCCACTATGTATATAACAACACACTTAAACGCCAATGAATAGGGATAAATAAATTATTCCGCTGTGCGCTATAATGGCTGCACGCGTTCTATATCTTTTCTTGAAGGTGAAAGCTGTTCGTCCAAGGGGCTGAACGCAGTCACTTATTCAACAAGTGACCCCCAGATACATATTAACAGATTAAAATGCGTATTTGTCTGATTTGACATTTTGATTAACTGCTTTAACGCTTTCCACTAGGTACATAACAACACACTTAAACGGCAATGAATAGGGATAACTAAATTATTCCGCTGTGCACTATAATGGCTGCACGCGTTCTATATCTTTTGTTGAAGGTGACTGCTGTTCGTCAAAGAGGCTGAACGCACTCACTTATTCAACCAGTGACCACCAGATTCATGTTAACAGATTTAATTGCGTATTTGTCTGATTTCACATTTTAATTAACTGCTTTAACGCTTTCCACTAGGTACAAAACAACACACTTAAACGCCAATGAATAGGGATATCTTAACTATTCTGCTGTGCGCTATAATCGCTGCACGCCTTCTATATCTTTTGTTGAGGGTGACTGCTGTTCGTCCAAATGGCTGAACGCAGTAACTTATTGAACCAGTGACCCCCAGATAAACATTAACAGATTAAAATGCGTATTTGTCTGATTTCTCACTTTGATTAACTGCTTTAATGCTTTCCACTATGTACATAACAACACACTTAAACAACAATGAATAGGGATAACTAAATTTTTCCGCTGTGCGCTATAATGGCTGAACGCGTTCTATATCTTCTGTTGAGGGTGACTGCTGTTTGTCCAAAGGGCTGAACACAGTCACTGGTTCAACAAGTGACCCCCAGATACACATTAACAGACTGAAATGCGCATTTGTCTGATTTCACACTTTGATTAACTGCTTTAACGCTTTCCACTAGGTACATAACAACACACTTAAACACCAATGAATAGGGATAAATAAATTATTCCGCTGTGCGCTATAATGGCTGCACGCGTTCTATATCTTTTGTTGAGGGTGATTGCTGTTCGTCCAAAGGGCTGAACGCAGTCACTTGTTCAACCAGTGATCCCCAGATACACACTAACAGATTAAATGCGTATTTGTCTGATTTCACACTTTGATTAACTGCTCTAACGCTTTCCACTAGGTACATAACAACAAACTTAAACGCCAATGAACAGGGATAACTTAACTATTCCGCTGTGCGCTCTAATGGCTGCACGCGTTCTATATCTTTTACTGAGGATGACTGCTCTTCGTCCAAGGGTGTGAACGCAGTCACTTAATCAACCAGTGACCCCCAAGTACACATTAACAGATTAAAATGCGTATTTGTCTGATTTCACATTTTAATTAACTGCTTTAACGCTTTCCACTAGGTACATAACAACACATTTAAACGCCAATGAATAGGGATAACTTAACTATTCCGCTGTGTGCTATAATGGCTGCACGCCTTCTATATCTTTTGTTGAGTGTGATCGCTGTTCGTCCAAAGGTCTGAACGCAGTCACTTATTCAACCAGTGACCCCTCAGATACACATTAACAGACTGAAATGCGCATTTGTCTGATTTCAGACTTTGATTAACTGCTTTAACGCTTTCCACTATGTACATAAGAACACACATAAACGCCAATGAATAGGGATAAATAAATTATTCCGCTGTGCGCTATAATGGCTCCACGCGTTCTATATCTTTTGTTGAAGGTGACTGCTGTTCGTCAAATGGGCTGAACGTAGTCACTTATTCAACTAGTGACCCCCAGATTCATATTAAGAGATTAAAATGCGTATTTGTCTGATTTCACACTTTAATTAACTGCTTTAACGCTTTCCACTAGGTACATAACAACACTCTTGAAAACCAATGAATAGGGATAAATAAATTATTCCGCTGTTCGCAATAATGGCTGCACGCGTTCTATATCTTTTGTTGAGGGTGACGGCAGTTCGTCGCAGGGGCTGAACGCAGTCACTTATTCAACCAGTGACCGCCAGACACAAATTAACAGATTAAAGTGCGTATTTGTCTGATTTCACACTTTGATTAACTGCTTTAACGCTTTCCACTAGGTAAATAACAACACACTAAAACGCCAATGAATAGGGATAAATAAATTATTCCGCTGTGCGCTATAATGGCTGCACTCGTTCTATATCTTTTGCTGAGGGTGACTGCTGTTCGTCCAAGGGTGTGAACGCAGTCACTTATTCAACCAGTGACCCCCAGATACATATTAATAGATTAAAATGCGCATTTGTCTGATTTCACACTTTAATTAACTGCTTTAACGCTGTCCAGTAGGTACAAAACAACTCATTTAAACGCCAATGAATAGGGATAACTTAACTATTCCACTGTGCACTATAATGGATGCACGCCTTCTATATCTTTTGTTGAGAGTGACTGCTGTTCGTCCAAAGGGCTGAACGCAGTCACTTATTCAACCAGTGACCCCCAGATTCATATTAACAGTTTAAAATGCGTATTTGTCTGATTTCACACTTTAATTAACTGCTTTAACGCTTTCCAGTAGGTACATAAAAACACATTTAAACGCCAATGAATAGGGATAACTTAACTATTCCGCTGTTCTCTATAATGGAAGCACGCCTTCTATATCTTTCGTTGAGGGTGACTGCTGTTCGTCCAAAGGGCTGAACGCAGTCACTTATTCAACCAGTGACCCCCAGATACACATTAACAGATTAAAATGCGTATTTCTCTGATTTCACACTTTGATTAACTGCTTTAACGCTTTCCACTAGGTACATAACAACACACTTAAAAACCAATGAATAGGGATAAATAAATTATTCCGCTGTGCGCTATAATGGCTGCACGCGTTCTATATCTTTTGTTGAGGGTGACTGCTGTTCGTCCAAGGGGCTGAACGCAGTCACTTATTCAACCAGTGACCCCCAGATTCATATTAACAGATTTAATTGCGTATTTGTCTGATTTCACACTTTAATTAACTGCTTTAACGCTTTCCACTAGGTACAAAACAACACACTTAAACGCCAATGAATAGGGATATCTTAACTATTCCGCTGTGCGCTATAATCGCTGCACGCCTTCTATATCTTTTGTTGGGGGTGATTGCTGTTCGTCCAAAGGGCTGAACGCAGTCACTTATTCAACCAGTGACCCCCAGATAAACATTAACAGATTAAAATTCGTATTTGTCTGATTTCACACTTTGATTAACTGCTCTAACGCTTTCCACTAGGTACATAACAACACACTTAAAAACCAATGAATAGGGATAAATAAATTATTCCGCTGTGCGCTATAATGGCTGCACGCGTTCTATATCTTTTGTTGAGTGTGATTGCTGTTCGTCCAAAGGGCTGAACGCAGTCACTTATTCAACCAGTGACACCCCAGATACACATTAAGAGACTGAAATGCGCATTTGTCTGATTTCAGACTTTGATTAACTGCTTTAACGCTTTCCACTAGGTACATAAATACACACTTAAAAACCAATGAATACGGATAAAAAAATTATTCCGGTGTGCGCTATAATGGCTGCACGCGTTCTATATCTTTTGTTGAGAGTGACTGCAGTTCGTCCAACGGGCTGAACGCAGTCACTTATTCAGCCAGTGACCTGCAGACACAAATTAACAGATTAAAATGCGTATTTGTCTGATTTCACACTTCGATTAACTGCTTTAACGCTTTCCACTAGGTAAAAAACAACACACTTAAACGCCAATGAATAGGGATAAATAAATTATTCCGCTGTGCGCTATAATGGGTGCACGCTTCTATATCTTTTGTTGAAAGTCACTGCTGTTCGTCCAAGGGGCTGAACGCAGTCACTTATTCAACCAGTGACCCCCAGATTCATACTAACAGGTTAAAATGCGTATTTGTCTGATTTCACACTTTAATTAACTGCTTTAACGCTTTCCACTAGGTACATAACAACACATTTAAACGCAAATGAATAGTGATAATTCATCTATTCCGCTGTGCGCTATAATGGCTACACGCCTTCTATATCTTTTGTTGAGGGTGACTGCTGTTCGTCCAAAGGGCTGAACGCAGTCACTTATTCAACCAGTGACCCCCAGATAAACATTAACAGATTAAAATGCGTATTTGTCTGATTTAACACTTTGATTAACTGCTTTAACGCTATCCACTAGGTACATAACAACACAATTAAAAACCAATGAATAGGGATAAATAAATTATTCCGCTGTGCGCTATAATGGCTGCACGCGTTCTATATCTTTTGTTGAGGGTGACTGCAGTTCGTCCAAGTGGCTGAACGCAGTCACTTATTCAACCAGTGACCTCCAGACACAAATTAACAGATTAAAATGCGTATTTGTCTGATTTCACACTTTGATTAACTGCTTTAACGCTTTCCACTAGGTAAATAACAACACACTTAAACGCTAATGAATAGGGATAAATAAATTATTCCGCTGTGCGCTATAATGGCTGCACGCGTTCTATATCTTTTGTTGAAGGTGACTGCTGTTCGTCCAAGGGGCTGAACGCAGTCACTTATTCAACCAGTGACCCCCAGATTCATATTTACAGATTAAAATGCGTATTTGTCTGATTTCCCACATTAATTTACTGCTTTAACGCTTTCCATTAGGTACATAACTACACATTTAAACGCCAATGAATAGGGATAATTTAAGTATTCCGCTGTGCGCTATAATCGCTGCACACCTTCTATATCTTTTGTTGAGGGTGACTGCTGTTCGTCCAAATGGCTGAACGCAGTCACTTATTCAACCAGTGACCCCCAGATAAACATTAACAGATTAAATGCGTATTTGTCTGATTTCACACTTTGATTAACTGCTTTAACGCTTTCCACTTGGTACATAACACCACACTTAAAAACAAATGAATAGCGATACCTAAATTATTCCGCTGTGCGCTATAATGGCTGCACGCGTTCTATATCTTTTGTTGAAGGTGACTGCTGTTCGTCCAAGGGGCTGAACGCAGTCACTTATTCAACCAGTGACCCCCAGATTCATATTAACAGATTAAAATGCGTATTTGTCTGATTTCACACTTTAATTAACTGCTTTAACGCTTTCCACTAGGTACATAACAACACATTTAAACGCCAATGAATAGGGATAACTTAACTATTTCGCTGTGCGCTATAATGGCTGCACGCGTTCTATATCTTTTGTTGAAGGTGACTGCTGTTCGTCAAAGGGGCTGAACGCAGTCACTTATTCAACCAGTGACCCCCAGATTCATATTAACAGATCAAAATGCGTATTTGTCTGATTTCACACTTTAATTAACTGCTTTAACGCTTTCCACAAGGTACATAACAACACATTTAAACGCCAATGAATAGGGATATCTTAACTATTCCGCTGTGCGCTATAATCGCTGCACGCCTTCTATATCTTTTGTTGAGGGTGACTGCTGTTCGTCCAAATGGCTGAACGCAGTAACTTATTGAACCAGTGACACCCAGATAAACATTAACAGATTAAAATGCGTATTTGTCTGATTTCACATTTTGATTTACTGCTTTAACGCTTTCCATTAGGTACATAACAACACACTTAAAAACCAATGAATAGGGAGAAATAAATTATTCCGCTGTGCGCTATAATGGCTGCACGCCTTCTATATCTTTTGTTGACGGTGACTGCTGTTCGTCCAAAGGGCTGAACGCAGTCACTTATTCAACCAGTGACCTCGAGACACAAATTAACAGATTAAAATGCGTATTTGTCTGATTTCTCACTTTGATTAACTGCTTTAACGCTTTCCACTAGGTAAATAACAACACACTAAAACGCCAATGAATAGGGATAAATAAATTATTCCGCTGTGCGCTCTAATGGCTGCACGCGTTCTATATCTTTTACTGAGGATGACTGCTCTTCGTCCAAGGGTGTGAACGCAGTCACTTAATCAACCAGTGACCCCCAAGTACACATTAACAGATTAAAATGCGTATTTGTCTGATTTCACATTTTAATTAACTGCTTTAACGCTTTCCACTAGGTACATAACAACACATTTAAACGCCAATGAATAGGGATAACTTAACTATTCCGCTGTGTGCTATAATGGCTGCACGCCTTCTATATCTTTTGTTGAGTGTGATCGCTGTTCGTCCAAAGGTCTGAACGCAGTCACTTATTCAACCAGTGACCCCTCAGATACACATTAACAGACTGAAATGCGCATTTGTCTGATTTCAGACTTTGATTAACTGCTTTAACGCTTTCCACTATGTACATAAGAACACACATAAACGCCAATGAATAGGGATAAATAAATTATTCCGCTGTGCGCTATAATGGCTCCACGCGTTCTATATCTTTTGTTGAAGGTGACTGCTGTTCGTCAAATGGGCTGAACGTAGTCACTTATTCAACTAGTGACCCCCAGATTCATATTAAGAGATTAAAATGCGTATTTGTCTGATTTCACACTTTAATTAACTGCTTTAACGCTTTCCACTAGGTACATAACAACACTCTTGAAAACCAATGAATAGGGATAAATAAATTATTCCGCTGTTCGCAATAATGGCTGCACGCGTTCTATATCTTTTGTTGAGGGTGACGGCAGTTCGTCGCAGGGGCTGAACGCAGTCACTTATTCAACCAGTGACCGCCAGACACAAATTAACAGATTAAAGTGCGTATTTGTCTGATTTCACACTTTGATTAACTGCTTTAACGCTTTCCACTAGGTAAATAACAACACACTAAAACGCCAATGAATAGGGATAAATAAATTATTCCGCTGTGCGCTATAATGGCTGCACTCGTTCTATATCTTTTGCTGAGGGTGACTGCTGTTCGTCCAAGGGTGTGAACGCAGTCACTTATTCAACCAGTGACCCCCAGATACATATTAATAGATTAAAATGCGCATTTGTCTGATTTCACACTTTAATTAACTGCTTTAACGCTGTCCAGTAGGTACAAAACAACTCATTTAAACGCCAATGAATAGGGATAACTTAACTATTCCACTGTGCACTATAATGGATGCACGCCTTCTATATCTTTTGTTGAGAGTGACTGCTGTTCGTCCAAAGGGCTGAACGCAGTCACTTATTCAACCAGTGACCCCCAGATTCATATTAACAGTTTAAAATGCGTATTTGTCTGATTTCACACTTTAATTAACTGCTTTAACGCTTTCCAGTAGGTACATAAAAACACATTTAAACGCCAATGAATAGGGATAACTTAACTATTCCGCTGTTCTCTATAATGGATGCACGCCTTCTATATCTTTCGTTGAGGGTGACTGCTGTTCGTCCAAAGGGCTGAACGCAGTCACTTATTCAACCAGTGACCCCCAGATACACATTAACAGATTAAAATGCGTATTTCTCTGATTTCACACTTTGATTAACTGCTTTAACGCTTTCCACTAGGTACATAACAACACACTTAAAAACCAATGAATAGGGATAAATAAATTATTCCGCTGTGCGCTATAATGGCTGCACGCGTTCTATATCTTTTGTTGAAGGTGACTGCTGTTCGTCCAAGGTACTGAACGCAGTCACTTATTCAACCAGTGACCTCCAGACACAAATTAACAGATTAAAATGCGTATTTGTCTGATTTCACACTTTGATTAACTGCTTTAACGCTTTCCACTAGGTAAATAACAACACACTAAAACGTCAATGAATAGGGATAAATAAATTATTCCTCTGTGTGCTATAATGGCTGCACGCGTTCTATATCTTTTGTTGAGGGTGACTGCTGTTCGTCCAAAGGGCTGAACTCAGTCACTTATTCAACCAGTGACCCCCAGATTCATATTAACAGATTAAAATGCGTATTTGTCTGATTTCACACTTTAATTAACTGCTTTAACGCTTTCCACTAGGTACATAACAACACACTTAAAAACCAATGAATAGGGATAAATAAATTATTCCGCTGTGCGCTATAATGGCTGCACGCGTTCTATATCTTTTGTTGAAGGTGACTGCTGTTCGTCCAAGGTACTGAACGCAGTCACTTATTCACCCAGTGACTTCCAGACACAAATTAACAGAATAAAATGCGTATTTGTCTGATTTCACACTTTGATTAACTGCTTTAACGCTTTCCACTAGGTAAATAACAAAACACTAAAACGTCAATGAATAGGGATAAATAAATTATTCCGCTGTGTGCTATAATGGCTGCACGCGTTCTATATCTTTTGCTGAGGGTGACTACTGTTCGTCCAAGGGTGTGAACGCAGTCACTTATTCAACCAGTGACCCCCAGATACATATTAACAGATTAAAATGCGTATTTGTCTGTTTTCACACTTTGATTAACTGCTTTAACGCTTTCCAGTAGGTATATAACAACACATTTAAACGCCAATGAATAGGGATTACTTAACTATTCCACTGTGCGCTATAATGGATGCACGCCTTCTATATCTTTCGTTGAGGGTGACTGCTGTTCGTCCAAAGGGCTGAACGCAGTCACTTATTCAACCAGTGACCCCCAGATACACATTAACAGATTAAAATGCGTATTTGTCTGATTTCACACTTTGATTAACTGCTTTAACGCTTTCCACTAGGTACATAACAACACACTTAAAAACCAATGAATAGGGATAAATAAATTATTCCGCTCTGCGCTATAATGGCTGCACGCGTTCTATATCTTTTGTTGAGGGTGACTGCAGTTCGTCCAAGGGTCTGAACGCAGTCACTTATTCAAAGAGTGACCTCCAGACACAAATAAACAGATTAAAATGCGTATTTGTCTGTTTTCACACTTTGATTAACTGCTTTAACGCTTTCCAGTAGGTACATAACAACACATTTAAACGCCAATGAATAGGGATAACTAAACTTTTCCGCTGTGCGCTATAATGGCTGCACGCGTTCTATATCTTTTGTTGAAGGTGACTGCTGTTCGTCCAAGGGGCTGAACGCAGTCACTTATTCAACCAGTGACCAACAGATTCATATTAACAGATTAAAATGCGTATTTGTCTGATTTCACACTTTAATTAACTGCTTTAACGCTTTCCACTAGGTACATAACAACACATTTAAACGCCAATGAATAGGGATAATTTAACTATCCCGCTGTGCGCTATAATCGCTGAACGCCTTCTATATCTTTTGTTGAGGGTGACTGCTGTTCGTCCAAAGGGCTGAACGCAGTCACTTATTCAACCAGTGACCCCCAGATAAATATTAACAGATTAAAATGCGTATTTGTCTGATTTCACACTTTGATTTACTGCTTTAACGCTTTCCACTAGGTACATAACAACACACTTAAAAAACCAATGAATAGGGATAAATAAATTATTCCGCTGTGCGCTATAATGTCTGCACGCCTTCTACATCTTTTGTTGAGGGTGACTGCAGTTCGTCCAAGAGGCTGAACGCAGTCACTTATTCAACAAGTGACCTCCAGACACAAATTAACAGATTAAAATGCGTATTTGTCTGATTTCACACTTTGATTAACTGCTTTAACGCTTTCCACTAGGTAAATAACAACACACTAAATCGCCAATGAATAGGGATAAATAAATTATTCCGCTGTGCGCTATAATGGCTGCACGCATTCTATATCTTTTGCTGAGGGTGACTGCTCTACGTGCAAGGGTGTGAACGCAGTCACTTATTCAACCAGTGACCCCCAGATACACATTAACAGATTAAAATGCGTATTTCTCTGATTTCACACTTTGATTAACTGCTCTAACGCTTTCAACTAGGTACATAACAACACACTTAAACGCCAATGAATAGGGATAACTTAACTATTCCGCTGTGCGCTATAATGGCTGCACGCGTTCTATATCTTTTGTTGAGTGTGATTGCTGTTCGTTCAAAGGGGTGAACGCAGTCACTTGTTCAACAAGTGACCCCTCAGATACACATTAACAGACTTAAATGCGCATTTGTCTGATTTCAGACTTTGATTACTTGCTTTAACGCTTTCCACTATGTACATAACAACACACTTAAACGCCAATGAATAGGGATAAATAAATTATTCCGCTGTGCGCTATAATGGCTGCACGCGTTCTACATCTTTTGTTGAGGGTGACTGCAGTTCGTCCAAGAGGCTGAACGCAGTCACTTATTCAACAAGTGACCTCCAGACACAAATTAACAGATTAAAATGCGTATTTGTCTGATTTCACACTTTGATTAACTGCTTTAACGCTTTTAAGTAGGTACGTAACAACACATTTAAACGCCAATGAATAGGGATAACTTAACTATTCCACTGTGCGCTATAATGGATGCACGCCTTCTATATCTTTCATTGAGGGTGACTGCTGTTCGTCCAAAGGGCTGAACGCAGTCACTTATTCAACCAGTGACCCCCAGATACACATTAACAGATTAAAATGCGTATTTGTCTGATTTCACACTTTGATTAACTGCTTTAACACTTTCCACATGGTACATAACAACACACTTAAAAACCAATGAATAGGGATAAATAAATTATTCCGCTCTGCGCTATAATGGCTGCACGCGTTCTATATCTTTTGTTGAGGGTGACTGCAGTTCGTCCAAGGGGCTGAATGCAGTCACTTATTCAAAGAGTGACCTCCAGACACAAATAAACAGATTAAAATGCGTATTTGTCTGTTTTCACACTTTGATTAACTGCTTTAACGCTTTCCAGTAGGTACATAACAACACATTTAAACGCCAATGAATAGGGATAACTTAACTATTCCGCTGTGCGCTATAATGGCTGCACGCGTTCTATATCTTTTGTTGAGTGTGATTGCTGTTCGTCCAAAGGGCTGAACGCAGTCACTTATTCAACCAGTGACCCCCAGATAAACATCAACAGATTAAAATGCGTATTTGTCCCATTTCACACTTTGATTAACTGCTTTAACGCTTTCCACTTGGTACATAACAACACACTTAAAAACCAATGAATAGGGATAAATAAATTATTCCGCTGTGCGCTATAATGGCTGCACGCGTTCTATATCTTTTGTTGAGGGTGACTGCAGTTCGTCCAAGGGGCTGAACGCAGTCACTTATTCAACCAGTGACGTCCAGATACAAATAAACAGATTAAAATGCGTATTTGTCTGATTTCACACTTTGATTTACTGCTTTAACGCTTTCCACTAGGTAAATAACAACACACTTAAACGCCAATGAATAGGGATAAATAAATTATTCCGCTGTGCGCTATAATGGCTGCACGCAATTATATCTTTTGTTGTGGGTGACTGCAGTTCGTCCAAGGGGCTGAACGTAAAAACTTATTCAACCAGTGACCTCCAGACACAAATAAACAGATTAAAATGCGTATTTGTCTGATTTCACACTTTGATTAACTGCTTTAACGCTTTCCACTAGGTAAATAACAACACACTTAAACGCCAATGAATAGGGATAACTTAACTATTCCGCTGTGCGCTATAATGGCTGCACGCGTTCTATATCTTTTGTTGAAGGTGACTGCTGTTCGTCCAAGTGGCTGAACGCAGTCACTTATTCAAACAGTGACCCCCAGATTCATATTAACAGATTAAAATGCGTATTTTTCTGATTTCACACTTTAATTAACTGCTTTAACGCTTTCCACTAGGTACATAACAACACATTTAAACGCCAATGAATAGGGATAACTTAACTATTCCGCTGTGCGCTATAATCGCTGCACGCCTTCTATATCTTTTGTTGAGGGTGACTGCTGTTCGTCCAAAGGGCTGAACGCAGTCACTTATTCAACCAGTGACCCCCAGGTAAACATTAACAGATTAAAATGCGTATTTGTCTGATTTCACACTTTGATTTACTGCTTTAACGCTTTCCACTAGGTACATAACAACACACTTAAAAACCAATGAATAGGGATAAATAAATTATTCCGCTGTGCGCTATAATGGCTGCACGCGTTCTACATCTTTTGTTGAGGGTGACTGCAGTTCGTCCAAGAGGCTGAACGCAGTCACTTATTGAACCAGTGACCTCCAGACACAAATTAACAGATTAAAATGCGTATTTGTCTGATTTCACACTTTGATTAACTGCTTTAACGCTTTCCACTAGGTAAATAACAACACACTTAAACGCCAATGAATAGGGATAACTTAACTATTCCGCTGTACGCTATAATGGCTGCACGCGTTCTATATCTTTTGTTGAAGGTGACTGCTGTTCGTCCAAGGGGCTGAACGCAGTCACTTATTCAACCAGTGACCCCCAGATTCATATTAACAGATTGAAATGCGTATTTGTCTGATTTCAGACTTTGATTAACTGCTTTAATGCTTTCCACTATGTACATAACAACACACTTAAACGCCAATGAATAGGGATAAATAAATTTTTCCGCTGTGCGCTATAATGGCTGCACGCGTTCTATATCTTTTGTTGAGGGTGACTGCTGTTCGTCCAAAGGGCTGAACGCAGTCACTTATTCAACCAGTGACCCCCAGATAAACATTAACAGATTAAAATGCGCATTTGTCTGATTTCACTTTGATTAACTGCTTTAACGCTTTCCACTTGGTACATAACAACACACTTAAAAACCAATGAATAGGGATAAATAAACTATTCCGCTGTGCGCTATAATGGCTGCACGCGTTCTATATCTTTTGTTGACGGTGACTGCAGTTCGTCCAAGGGGCTGAACGCAGTCACTTATTCAACCAGTGACCTCCAGACACAAATTAACAGATTAAAATGCGTATTTGTCTGATTTCACACTTTGATTAACTGCTTTAAAGCTTTCCACCAGGTAAATAACAACACCCTTAAACGCCAATGAATAGGGATAACTTAATTATTCCGCTGTGCGCTATAATGGCTGCACGCGTTCTATATCTTTTGTTGAAGGTGACTGCTGTTCGTCCAAGGGGCTGAACGCAGTCACTTATTCAACCAGTGACCCCCAGATTCATATTAACAGATTAAAATGCGTTTTTGTCTGATTTCACACTTTAATTAACTGCTTTAACGCTTTCCACTAGGTACATAACAACACACTTAAAAACCAACGAATAGGGATAAATAAATTATTGCGCTGTGCGCTATAATGGCTGCACGCGTTCTATATCTTTTGTTGAGGATGACTGCAGTTCGTCCAAGGGGCTGAACGCAGTCACTTATTCATCCAGTGACCTCCAGACACAAATTAACAGATTAAATTGCGTATTTGTCTGATTTCACACTTTGATTAACTGCTTTAACGCTTTCCACTAGGTAAATAACAACACACTAAAACGTCAATGAATAGGGATAAATAAATTATTCCGCTGTGTGCTATAATGGCTGCACGCGTTCTATATCTTTTGCTGAGGGTGACTGCTGTTCGTCCAAGGGTGTGAACGCAGTCACTTATTCAACCAGTGAACCCCAGATACATATTAACAGATTAAAATGCGTATTTGCCTGATTTCACACTTTAATTAACTGCTTTAACGCTTTCTAGTAGGTACATAACAACACATTTAAACGCCAATGAATAGGAATAACTTAACTATTCCACTGTGCGCTATAATGGATGCACGCCTTCTATATCTTTCGTTGAGGGAGACTGCTGTTCGTCCAAAGGGCAGAACGCAGTCACTTATTCAACGAGTGACCCCCAGAAAAACATTAACAGATTAGAATGCGTATTTGTCTGACTTCACACTTTGATTAACTGCTTTAACGCTTTCCACTAGGTACATAACACCACACTTAAAAACCAATGAATAGGGATAAATAAATTATTCCGCTGTGCGCTATAATGGCTGCACGCGTTCTATATCTTTTGTTGAAGGTGAATGCTGTTCGTCCAAGGGGCTGAACGCAGTCACTTATTCAACCAGTGACCCACAGATTCATATTAACAGATTAAAATGCGTATTTGTCTGATTTCACACTTTAATTAACTGCTTTAACGCTTTCCACTACCTACATAACAACACATTTAAACGCCAATGAATAGGGATAACTTAACTATTCCGCTGTGCGCTATAATGGCTGCACGCGTTCTATATCTTTTGTTGAGGGTGACTGCTGTTCGTCCAAAGGGATGAACGCAGTCACTTATTCAACCAGTGACCCCCAGATAAACATTAACAGATTAAAATGCGTATTTGTCTGATTTCACACTTTGATTAACTGCTTTAACACTTTCCACTAGGTACATAACAACACACTTAAAAACCAATGAATAGGGATAAATAAATTATTCCGCTGTGCGCTATAATGGCTGCCCGCGTTCTATATCTTTTGTTGAGAGTGACTGCAGTTCGTCCAAGGGGCTGAACTCAGTCACTTATTCAACCAGTGACCTCCAGACACAAATAAACAGATTAAAATGCGTATTTGTCTGATTTCGCACTTTGATTAACTGCTTCAAAGCTTTCCCCTAGGTAAATAACAACACACTTAAACGCCAATGAATAGGGATAAATAAATTATTCCGCTGTGCGCTATAATGGCTGCACGCGTTCTATATCATTTGTTGAAGGAGACTGATGTTCGTCCAAGGGGCTGAACGCAGTCACTTATTCAACCAGTGACCCCCAGATTCATATTAACAGATTAAAATGCGTATTTGTCTGATTTCACACTTTAATTAACTGCTTTAACGCTTTCCACTAGGTACATAACAACGCATTTAAACGCCAATGAATAGGGATAACTTAACTATTCCGCTGTGCGCTATAATGGCTGCATGCGTTCTATATCTTTTGTTGAAGGTGACTGCTGTTCGTCAAACGGGCTGAACGCAGTCACTTATTCAACAAGTGACCCCCAGATAAACATTAACAGATTAAAATGCGTATTTGTCTGATTTCACACTTTGATTAACTGCTTTAACGCTTTCCACTAGGTACATAACAACACATTTAAACGCCAATGAATATGGATAACTTAATATAATGGCTGCACGCGTTCTATATCTTTTGTTGAGTGTGATTGCTGTTCGTCCAAAGGGCTGAACGCAGTCACTTATTCAACAAGTGACCCCTCAGATACACATTATCCGACTGAAATGCGCATTTGTCTGATTTCACACTTTGATTAACTGCTTTAACGCTTTCCACTATGTACATAACAACAGACTTAACCGCCAATGAATAGGGATAAATAAATTTTTCCGCTGTGCGCTATAATGGCTGCACGCGTTCTATATCTTTTGTTGAGGGTGACTGCTGTTCGTCGAAAGGGCTGAACGCAGTCACTTATTCAACCAGTGACCCCCAGATAAACATTAACAGATTAAAATGCGTATTTGTCTGATTTCACACTTTGATTTACTGCTTTAACGCTTTCCACTAGGTACATAACAACACACTTAAAAACCAATGAATAGGGATAAATAAATTATTCCGCTGTGAGCTATAATTGCTGCACGCGTTCTACATCTTTTGTTGAGGGTGACTGCAGTTCGTCCAAGAGGCTGAACGCAGTCACTTATTCAACCAGTGACCTCCAGAAACAAATAAACAGATTAAAATTCGTATTTGTCTGATTTCACACTTTGATTAACTGCTTTAACGCTTTCCACTAGGTAAATAACAACACACTAAATCGCCAATGAATAGGGATAACTTAACTATTCCGCTGTGCGCTATAATGGCTGCACGCGTTCTATATCTTTTGTTGAGGGTGATTGCTGTTCGTCCAAAGGGCTGAACGCAGTCACTTATTCAACAAGTGACCCCTCAGATACACATTAACAGACTGAAATGCGCATTTGTCTGATTTCAGACTTTGATTAACTGCTTTAACGCTTTCCACTATGTACATAACAACACACTTAAACGACAATGAATAGGGATAAATAAATTTTTCCGCTGTGCGCTATAATGGCTGCACGCGTTCTATATCTTTCGTTGAGGGTGACTGCTGTTCGTCCAAAGGGCTTAACGCAGTCACTTATTCAACCAGTGACCCCCAGATAATCATTAACAGATTAAAATGCGTATTTGTCTGATTTCACACTTTGATTAACTGCTTTAACGCTCTCCACTTGGTACATAACAACACACTTAAAAACCAATGAATAGGGATAAATAAATTATTCCGCTGTGCGCTATAATGGCTGCACGCGTTCTATATCTTTTGTTGAGGGTGACTTCAGTTCGTCCAAAGGGCTGAACGCAGTCACTTATTCAACCAGTGACCCCCAGATAAACATTAACAGATTAAAATGCGTATTTGTCTGATTTCACACTTTGATTAACTGCTTTAACGCTCTCCACTTGGTACATAACAACACACTTAAAAACCAATGAATAGGGATAAATAAATTATTCCGCTGTGCGATATAATGGCTGCACGCGTTCTATATCTTTGGTTGAGGGTGACTGCAGTTCGTCCAAGGGGCTGAACGCACTCACTTATTCAACCAGTGACCTCCAGACACAAATTAACAGATTAAAATGCGTATTTGTCTGATTTCACCCTTTGATTAACTGCTTTAACGCTTTCCACTAGGTAAATAACAACACACTTAAACGCCAATGAATAGGGATAACTTAATTATTCCGCTGTGCGCTATAATGGCTGCACGCGTTCTATATCTTTTGTTGAGGGTGACTGCTGTTCGTCCAAAGGGCTGAACGCAGTCACTTATTCAACAAGTGACCCCCAGATAAACATTAACAGATTAAAATGCGTATTTGTCTGATTTCACTTTGATTAACTGCTTTAACGCTTTCCACTTGGTACATAACAACACACTTAAAAACCAATGAATAGGGATAAATAAACTATTCCGCTGTGCGCTATAATGGCTGCACGCGTTCTATATCTTTTGTTCAGGATGACTGCAGTTCGTCCAAGGGGCTGAACGCAGTCACTTATTCATCCAGTGACCTCCAGACACAAATTAACAGATTAAAATGCGTATTTGTCTGATTTCACACTTTGATTAACTGCTTTAACGCTTTCCACTAGGTAAATAACAACACACTTAAACGCCAATGAATAGGGATAACTTAATTATTCCGCTGTGCGCTATAATGGCTGCACGCGTTCTATATCTTTTGTTGAAGGTGACTGCTGTTCGTCCAAGGGGCTGAACGCAGTCACTTATTCAACCAGTGAACCCCAGAATCATATTAACAGATTAAAATGCGTATTTGTCTGATTTCACACTTTAATTAACTGCTTTAACGCTTTCCACTAGGTACATAACAACACACTTAAAAACCAATGAATAGGGATAAATAAATTATTCCGCTGTGCGCTATAATGGCTGCACGCATTCTATATCTTTTGTTCAGGATGACTGCAGTTCGTCCAAGGGGCTGAACGCAGTCACTTATTCATCCAGTGACCTCCAGACACAAATTAACAGATTAAAATGCGTATTTGTCTGATTTCACACTTCGATTAACTGCTTTAACGCTTTCCACTAGGTAAATAACAACACACTAAAACGTCAATGAATAGGGATAAATAAATTATTCCGTTGTGTGCTATAATGGCTGCATGCGTTCTATATCTTTTGCTGAGGGTGACTGCTGTTCGTCCAAGCGTGTGAACGCAGTCACTTATTCAACCAGTGAACCCCAGATACATATTAACAGATTAAAATGCGTATTTGCCTGATTTCACACTTTAATTAACTGCTTTAACGCTTTCCAGTAGGTACATAACAACACATTTAAACGCCAATGAATAGGAATAACTTAACTATTCCACTGTGTGCTATAATGGATGCACGCCTTCTATATCTTTCGTTGAGGGAGACTGCTGTTCGTCCAAAGGGCTGAACGCAGTCACTTATTCAACGAGTGACCCCCAGAAAAACATTAACAGATTAAAATGCGTATTTGTCTGACTTCACACTTTGATTAACTGCTTTAACACTTTCCACTAGGTACATAACACCACACTTAAAAACCAATGAATAGGGATAAATAAATTATTCCGCTGTGCGATATAATGGCTGCACGCGTTCTATATCTTTTGTTGAGGGTGACTGCAGTTCGTCCAAGAGGCTGAACGCAGTCACTTATTCAACCAGTGACCTCCAGACACAAATAAACAGATTAAAATGCGTATTTGTCTGATTTCACACTTCGATTAACTGCTTTAACGCTTTCCACTAGGTAAATAACAACACACTTAAACGCCAATGAATAGGGATAAATAAATTATTCCGCTGTGCGCTATAATGGCTGCACGCGTTCTATATCTTTTGTTGAAGGTGACTGCTGTTCGTCCAAGGGGCTGAACGCAGTCACTTATTCAACCAGTGACCCACAGATTCATATTAACAGATTAAAATGCGTATTTGTCTGATTTCACACTTTGATTAACTGTTTTAACACTTTCCACTAGGTACATAACAACACACTTAAAAACCAATGAATAGGGATAAATAAATTATTCCGCTGTGCGCTATAATGGCTGCACGCGTTCTATATCTTTTGTTGAGAGTGACTGCAGTTCGTCCAAGGGGCTGAACGCAGTCACTTATTCAACCAGTGACCTCCAGACACAAATAAACAGATTAAAATGCGTATTTGTCTGATTTCACACTTTGATTAACTGCTTCAAAGCTTTCCCCTAGGTAAATAACAACACAGTTAAACGCCAATGAATAGGGATAAATAAATTATTCCGCTGTGCGCTATAATGGCTGCACGCGTTCTATATCATTTGTTGAAGGTGACTGCTGTTCGTCCAAGGGGCTGAACGCACTCACTTATTCAACCAGTGACTCCCAGATTCATATTAACAGATTAAAATGCGTATTTGTCTGATTTCACACTTTAATTAACTGCTTTAACGCTTTCCACTAGGTACATAACAACGCATTTAAACGCCAATGAATAGGGATAACTTAACTATTCCGCTGTGCGCTATAATGGCTGCATGCGTTCTATATCTTTTGTTGAAGGTGACTGCTGTTCGTCAAAGGGGCTGAACGCAGTCACTTATTCAACCAGTGACCCACAGATTCATATTAACAGATTAAAATGCGTATTTGTCTGATTTCACACTTTGATTAACTGTTTTAACACTTTCCACTAGGTACATAACAACACACTTAAAAACCAATGAATAGGGATAAATAAATTTTTCCGCTGTGCGCTATAATGGCTGCACGCGTTCTACATCTTTTGTTGAGGGTGACTGCAGTTCGTCCAAGAGGCTGAACGCAGTCACTTATTCAACAAGTGACCTCCAGACACAAATTAACAGATTAAAATGCGTATTTTTCTGATTTCACACTTTGATTAACTGCTTTAACGCTTTCCAGTAGGTACGTAACAACACATTTAAACGCCAATGAATAGGGATAACTTAACTATTCCACTGTGCGCTATAATGGATGCACGCCTTCTATATCTTATGTTGAGGGTGACTGCTGTTCGTCCAAAGGGCTGAACGCAGTCACTTATTCAACCAGTGACCCCCAGATACACATTAACAGATTAAAAAGCGTATTTGTCTGATTTCACACTTTGATTAACTGCTTTAACACTTTCCACTAGGTACATAACAACACACTTAAAAACCAATGAATAGGGATAAATAAATTATTCCGCTCTGCGCTATAATGGCTGCACGCGTTCTATATCTTTTGTTGAGGGTGACTGCAGTTCGTCCAAGGGGCTGAACGCAGTCACTTATTCAAAGAGTGACCTCCAGACACAAATAAACAGATTAAAATGCTTATTTGTCTGTTTTCACACTTTGATTATCTGCTTTAACGCTTTCCAGTAGGTACATAACAACACATTTAAACGCCAATGAATAGGGATAACTTAACTATTCCGCTGTGCGCTATAATGGCTGCATGCGTTCTATTTCTTTTGTTGAGTGTGATTGCTGTTCGTCCAAAGGGCTGAACGCAGTCTCTTATTCAACCAGTGACCCCCAGATAAACATCAACAGATTAAAATGCGTATTTGTCCCATTTCACACTTTGATTAACTGCTTTAACGCTTTCCACTTGGTACATAACAACACACTTAAAAACCAATGAATAGGGATAAATAAATTATTCCGCTGTGCGCTATAATGGCTGCACGCGTTCTATATCTTTTGTTGAGGGTGACTGCAGTTCGTCCAAGGGGCTGAACGCAGTCACTTATTCAACCAGTGACCTCCAGATACAAATAAACAGATTCAAATGCCTATTTGTCTGATTTCACACTTTGATTAACTGCTTTAACGCTTTCCACTAGGTACATAACAACACACTTAAAAACCAATGAATAGGGATAAATAAATTATTCCGCTGTGCGCTATAATGGCTGCACGCAATTATATCTTTTGTTGTGGGTGACTGCAGTTCGTCCAAGGGGCTGAACGTAGAAACTTATTCAACCAGTGACCTCCAGACACAAATAAACAGATTAAAATGCGTATTTGTCTGATTTCACACTTTGATTAACTGCTTTAACGCTTTCCACTAGGTAAATAACAACACACTTAAACGCCAATGAATAGGGATAACTTAACTATTCCGCTGAGCGCTATAATGGCTGCACGCGTTCTATATCTTTTCTTGAAGGTGACTGCTGTTCGTCCAAGTGGCTGAACGCAGTCACTTATTCAAACAGTGACCCCCAGATTCATATTAACAGATTAAAATGCGTATTTTTCTGATTTCACACTTTAATTAACTGCTTTAACGCTTTCCACTAGGTACATAACAACACATTTAAACGCCAATGAATAGGGATAACTTAACTATTCCGCTGTGCGCTATAATCGCTGCACGCCTTCTATATCTTTTGTTGAGGGTGACTGCTGTTCGTCCAAAGGGCTGAACGCAGTCACTTATTCAACCAGTGACCCCCAGATACACATTAACAGATTAAAAAGCGTATTTGTCTGATTTCACACTTTGATTAACTGCTTTAACACTTTCCACTAGGTACATAACAACACACTTAAAAACCAATGAATAGGGATAAATAAATTATTCCGCTCTGCGCTATAATGGCTGCACGCGTTCTATATCTTTTGTTGAGGGTGACTGCAGTTCGTCCAAGGGGCTGAACGCAGTCACTTATTCAAAGAGTGACCTCCAGACACAAATAAACAGATTAAAATGCTTATTTGTCTGTTTTCACACTTTGATTATCTGCTTTAACGCTTTCCAGTAGGTACATAACAACACATTTAAACGCCAATGAATAGGGATAACTTAACTATTCCGCTGTGCGCTATAATGGCTGCATGCGTTCTATTTCTTTTGTTGAGTGTGATTGCTGTTCGTCCAAAGGGCTGAACGCAGTCTCTTATTCAACCAGTGACCCCCAGATAAACATCAACAGATTAAAATGCGTATTTGTCCCATTTCACACTTTGATTAACTGCTTTAACGCTTTCCACTTGGTACATAACAACACACTTAAAAACCAATGAATAGGGATAAATAAATTATTCCGCTGTGCGCTATAATGGCTGCACGCGTTCTATATCTTTTGTTGAGGGTGACTGCAGTTCGTCCAAGGGGCTGAACGCAGTCACTTATTCAACCAGTGACCTCCAGATACAAATAAACAGATTCAAATGCCTATTTGTCTGATTTCACACTTTGATTAACTGCTTTAACGCTTTCCACTAGGTACATAACAACACACTTAAAAACCAATGAATAGGGATAAATAAATTATTCCGCTGTGCGCTATAATGGCTGCACGCAATTATATCTTTTGTTGTGGGTGACTGCAGTTCGTCCAAGGGGCTGAACGTAGAAACTTATTCAACCAGTGACCTCCAGACACAAATAAACAGATTAAAATGCGTATTTGTCTGATTTCACACTTTGATTAACTGCTTTAACGCTTTCCACTAGGTACATAACAACACATTTAAACGCCAATGAATAGGGATAACTTAACTATTCCGCTGTGCGCTATAATGGCTGCATGCGTTCTATTTCTTTTGTTGAGTGTGATTGCTGTTCGTCCAAAGGGCTGAACGCAGTCTCTTATTCAACCAGTGACCCCCAGATAAACATCAACAGATTAAAATGCGTATTTGTCCCATTTCACACTTTGATTAACTGCTTTAACGCTTTCCACTTGGTACATAACAACACACTTAAAAACCAATGAATAGGGATAAATAAATTTTTCCGCTGTGCGCTATAATGGCTGCACGCGTTCTACATCTTTTGTTGAGGGTGACTGCAGTTCGTCCAAGAGGCTGAACGCAGTCACTTATTCAACAAGTGACCTCCAGACACAAATTAACAGATTAAAATGCGTATTTTTCTGATTTCACACTTTGATTAACTGCTTTAACGCTTTCCAGTAGGTACGTAACAACACATTTAAACGCCAATGAATAGGGATAACTTAACTATTCCACTGTGCGCTATAATGGATGCACGCCTTCTATATCTTATGTTGAGGGTGACTGCTGTTCGTCCAAAGGGCTGAACGCAGTCACTTATTCAACCAGTGACCTCCAGACACAAATTAACAGATTAAAATGCGTATTTGTCTGATTTCACACTTTGATTAACTGCTTTAACGCTTTCCACTAGGTAAATAACAACACACTTAAACGCCAATGAATAGGGATAACTTAACTATTCCGCTGTACGCTATAATGGCTGCACGCGTTCTATATCTTTTGTTGAAGGTGACTGCTGTTCGCCCAAGGGGCTGAACGCAGTCACTTATTCAACCAGTGACCCCCAGATTCATATTAACAGATTGAAATGCGTATTTGTCTGATTTCAGACTTTGATTAACTGCTTTAATGCTTTCCACTATGTACATAACAACACACTTAAACGCCAATGAATAGGGATAAATAAATTTTTCCGCTGTGCGCTATAATGGCTGCACGCGTTCTATATCTTTTGTTGAGGGTGACTGCTGTTCGTCCAAAGGGCTGAACGCAGTCACTTATTCAACCAGTGACCCCCAGATAAATATTAACAGATTAAAATGCGTATTTGTCTGATTTCACTTTGATTAACTGCTTTAACGCTTTCCACTTGGTACATAACAACACACTTAAAAACCATTGAATAGGGATAAATAAACTATTCCGCTGTGCGCTATAATGGCTGCACGCGTTCTATATCTTTTGTTGTGGGTGACTGCAGTTCGTCCAAGGGGCTGAACGCAGTCACTTATTCAACCAGTGACCTCCAGACACAAATTAACAGATTAAAATGCGTATTTGTCTGATTTCACACTTTGATTAACTGCTTTAAAGCTTTCCACTAGGTAAATAACAACACCCTTAAACGCCAATGAATAGGGATAACTTAATTATTCCGCTGTGCGCTATAATGGCTGCACGCGTTCTATATCTTTTGTTGAAGGTGACTGCTGTTCGTCCAAGGGGCTGAACGCAGTCACTTATTCAACCAGTGACCCCCAGATTCATATTAACAGATTAAAATGCGTATTTGTCTGATTTCACACTTTAATTAACTGCTTTAATGCTTTCCACTAGGTACATAACAACACACTTAAAAACCAACGAATAGGGATAAATAAATTATTGCGCTTTGCGCTATAATGGCTGCACACGTTCTATATCTTTTGTTGAGGATGACTGCAGTTCGTCCAAGGGGCTGAACGCAGTCACTTATTCATCCAGTGACCTCCAGACACAAATTAACAGATTAAATTGCGTATTTGTCTGATTTCAGACTTTGATTAACTGCTTTAACGCTTTCCACTAGGTAAATAACAACACACTAAAACGTCAATGAATAGGGATAAATAAATTATTCCGCTGTGTGCTATAATGACTGCACGCGTTCTATATCTTTTGCTGAGGGTGACTGCTGTTCGTCCAAGGGTGTGAACGCAGTCACTTATTCAAGCAGTGAACCCCAGATACATATTAACAGACTAAAATGCGTATTTGCCTGATTTCACACTTTAATTAACTGCTTTAACGCTTTCCAGTAGGTACATAACAACACATTTAAACGCCAATGAATAAAAAAAACTTAACTATTCCACTGTGCGCTATAATGGATGCACGCCTTCTATATCTTTCGTTGAGGGAGACTGCTGTTCGTCCAAAGGGCTGAACGCAGTCACTTATTCAACGAGTGACCCCCAGAAAAACATTAACAGATTAGAATGCGTATTTGTCTGACTTCACACTTTGATTAACTGCTTTAACGCTTTCCACTAGGTACATAACACCACACTTAAAAACCAATGAATAGGGATAAATAAATTATTCCGCTGTGCGCTATAATGGCTGCACGCGTTCTATATCTTTTGTTGAAGGTGAATGCTGTTCGTCCAAGAGGCTGAACGCAGTCACTTATTCAACCAGTGACCCACAGATTCATATTAACAGATTAAAATGCGTATTTGTCTGATTTCACACTTTAATTAACTGCTTTAACGCTTTCCACTAGCTACATAACAACACATTTAAACGCCAATGAATAGGGATAACTTAACTATTCCGCTGTGCGCTATAATGGCTGCACGCGTTCTATATCTTTTGTTGAAGGTGACTGCTGTTCGTCAAAGGGGCTGAACGCAGTCACTTATTCAACCAGTGACCCCCAGATTCATATTAACAGATTAAAATGCGTATTTGTCTGATTTCCCACTTTTATTAACTGCTTTAACGCTTTCCACTAGGTACATAACAACACAATTAAAAACCAATGAATAGGGATAAATAAATTATTCCGCTGTGCGCTATAATGGATGCACGCGTTCTATATCTTTTGTTGAGGGTGACTGCAGTTCGTCCAAGGGGCTGAACGCAGTCACTTATTCAACCAGTGACCTCCAGACACAAATTAACAGATTAAAATGCGTATTTGTCTGATTTCACACTTTGATTAACTGCTTTAACGCTTTCCACTACGTAAATAACAACACACTTAAACGCCAATGAATAGGGATAAATAAATTATTCCGCTGTGCGCTATAATGACTGTACGTGTTCTATATCTTTTGTTGAGGGTGACTGCTGTTCGTCCAAAGGGATGAACGCAGTCACTTATTCAACCAGTGACCCCCAGATAAACATTAACAGATTAAAATGCGTATTTGTCTGATTTCACACTTTGATTAACTGCTTTAACACTTTCCACTAGGTACATAACAACACACTTAAAAACCAATGAATAGGGATAAATAAATTATTCCGCTGTGCGCTATAATGGCTGCACGCGTTCTATATCTTTTGTTGAGAGTGACTGCAGTTCGTCCAAGGGGCTGAACGCAGTCACTTATTCAACCAGTGACCTCCAGACACAAATAAACAGATTAAAATGCGTATTTGTCTGATTTCACACTTTGATTAACTGCTTCAAAGCTTTCCCCTAGGTATATAACAACACACTTAAACGCCAATGAATAGGGATAAATAAATTATTCCGCTGTGCGCTATAATGGCTGCACGCGTTCTATATCATTTGTTGAAGGTGACTGCTGTTCGTCCAAGGGGCTGAACGCAGTCACTTATTCAACCAGTGACCCCCAGATTCATATTAACAGATTAAAATGCGTATTTGTCTGATTTCACACTTTAATTAACTGCTTTAACGCTTTCCACTAGGTACATAACAACACATTTAAACTCCAATGAATATGGATAACTTAACTATTCCGCTGTGCGCTATAATGGCTGCACGCGTTCTATATCTTTTGTTGAGTGTGATTGCTATTCGCCCAAAGGGCTGAACGCAGTCACTTATTCAACAAGTGACCCCTCAGATACACATTATCCGACTGAAATGCACATTTGTCTGATTTCAGACTTTGATTAACTGCTTTAACGCTTTCCACTATGTACATAACAACAGACTTAAACGCCAATGAATAGGGATAAATAAATTTTTCCGCTGTGCGCTATAATGGCTGCACGCGTTCTATATCTTTTGTTGAGGGTGACTGCTGTTCGTCGAAAGGGCTGAACGCAGTTACTTATTCAACCAGTGACCCCCAGATAAACATTAACAGATTAAAATGCGTATTTGTCTGATTTCACACTTTGATTTACTGCTTTAACGCTTTCCACTAGGTACATAACAACACACTTAAAAACCAATGAATAGGGATAAATAAATTATTCCGCTGTGAGCTATAATTGCTGCACGCGTTCTGCATCTTTTGTTGAGGGTGACTGCAGTTCGTCCAAGAGGCTGAACGCAGTCACTTATTCAACCAGTGACCTCCAGACACAAATTAACAGATTAAAATTCGTATTTGTCTGATTTCACACTTTGATTAACTGCTTTAACGCTTTCCACTAGGTAAATAACAACACACTAAATCGCCAATGAATAGGGATAACTTAACTATTCCGCTGTGCGCTATAATGGCTGCACGCGTTCTATATCTTTTGTTGAGTGTGATTGCTGTTCGTCCAAAGGGCTGAACGCAGTCACTTATTCAACAAGTGACCCCTCAGATACACATTAACAGACTGAAATGCGCATTTGTCTGATTTCAGACTTTGATTAACTGCTTTAACGCTTTCCACTATGTACATAACAACACACTTAAACGACAATGAATAGGGATAAATAAATTTTTCCGCTGTGCGCTATAATGGCTGCACGCGTTCTATATCTTTCGTTGAGGGTGACTGCTGTTCGTCCAAAGGGCTGAACGCAGTCACTTATTCAACCAGTGACCCCCAGATAAACATTAACAGATTAAAATGCGTATTTGTCTGATTTCACACTTTGATTAACTGCTTTAACGCTCTCCACTTGGTACATAACAACACACTTAAAAACCAATGAATAGGGATAAATAAATTATTCCGCTGTGCGATATAATGGCTGCACGCGTTCTATATCTTTGATTGAGGGTGACTGCAGTTCGTCCAAGGGGCTGAACGCACTCACTTATTCAACCAGTGACCTCCAGACACAAATTAACAGATTAAAATGCGTATTTGTCTGATTTCACCCTTTGATTAACTGCTTTAACGCTTTCCACTAGGTAAATAACAACACACTTAAACGCCAATGAATAGGGATAACTTAATTATTCCGCTGTGCGCTATAATGGCTGCACGCGTTCTATATCTTTTGTTGAGGGTGACTGCTGTTCGTCCAAAGGGCTGAACGCAGTCACTTATTCAACAAGTGACCCCCAGATAAACATTAACAGATTAAAATGCGTATTTGTCTGATTTCACACTTTGATTAACTGCTTTAACGCTTTCCACTAGGTAAATAACAACACATTTAAACTCCAATGAATATGGATAACTTAACTATTCCGCTGTGCGCTATAATGGCTGCACGCGTTCTATATCTTTTGTTGAGTGTGATTGCTATTCGCCCAAAGGGCTGAACGCAGTCACTTATTCAACAAGTGACCCCTCAGATACACATTATCCGACTGAAATGCGCATTTGTCTGATTTCAGACTTTGATTAACTGCTTTAACGCTTTCCACAATGTACATAACAACAGACTTAAACGCCAATGAATAGGGATAAATAAATTTTTCCGCTGTGCGCTATAATGGCTGCACGCGTTCTATATCTTTTGTTGAGGGTGACTGCTGTTCGTCGAAAGGGCTGAACGCAGTTACTTATTCAACCAGTGACCCCCAGATAAACATTAACAGATTAAAATGCGTATTTGTCTGATTTCACACTTTGATTTACTGCTTTAACGCTTTCCACTAGGTACATAACAACACACTTAAAAACCAATGAATAGGGATAAATAAATTATTCCGCTGTGAGCTATAATTGCTGCACGCGTTCTGCATCTTTTGTTGAGGGTGACTGCAGTTCGTCCAAGAGGCTGAACGCAGTCACTTATTCAACCAGTGACCTCCAGACACAAATTAACAGATTAAAATTCGTATTTGTCTGATTTCACACTTTGATTAACTGCTTTAACGCTTTCCACTAGGTAAATAACAACACACTAAATCGCCAATGAATAGGGATAACTTAACTATTCCGCTGTGCGCTATAATGGCTGCACGCGTTCTATATCTTTTGTTGAGTGTGATTGCTGTTCGTCCAAAGGGCTGAACGCAGTCACTTATTCAACAAGTGACCCCTCAGATACACATTAACAGACTGAAATGCGCATTTGTCTGATTTCAGACTTTGATTAACTGCTTTAACGCTTTCCACTATGTACATAACAACACACTTAAACGACAATGAATAGGGATAAATAAATTTTTCCGCTGTGCGCTATAATGGCTGCACGCGTTCTATATCTTTCGTTGAGGGTGACTGCTGTTCGTCCAAAGGGCTGAACGCAGTCACTTATTCAACCAGTGACCCCCAGATAAACATTAACAGATTAAAATGCGTATTTGTCTGATTTCACACTTTGATTAACTGCTTTAACGCTCTCCACTTGGTACATAACAACACACTTAAAAACCAATGAATAGGGATAAATAAATTATTCCGCTGTGCGATATAATGGCTGCACGCGTTCTATATCTTTGGTTGAGGGTGACTGCAGTTCGTCCAAGGGGCTGAACGCACTCACTTATTCAACCAGTGACCTCCAGACACAAATTAACAGATTAAAATGCGTATTTGTCTGATTTCACCCTTTGATTAACTGCTTTAACGCTTTCCACTAGGTAAATAACAACACACTTAAACGCCAATGAATAGGGATAACTTAATTATTCCGCTGTGCGCTATAATGGCTGCACGCGTTCTATATCTTTTGTTGAGGGTGACTGCTGTTCGTCCAAAGGGCTGAACGCAGTCACTTATTCAACAAGTGACCCCCAGATAAACATTAACAGATTAAAATGCGTATTTGTCTGATTTCACACTTTGATTAACTGCTTTAACGCTTTCCACTAGGTAAATAACAACACACTTAAACGCCAATGAATAGGGATAACTTAATTATTCCGCTGTGCGCTATAATGGCTGCACGCGTTCTATATCTTTTGTTGAAGGTGACTGCTGTTCGTCCAAGGGGCTGAACGCAGTCACTTATTCAACCAGTGAAACCCAGAATCATATTAACAGATTAAAATGCGTATTTGTCTGATTTCACACTTTAATTAACTGCTTTAACGCTTTCCACTAGGTACATAACAACACACTTAAAAACCAATGAATAGGGATAAATAAATTATTCCGCTGTGCGCTATAATGGCTGCACGCGTTCTATATCTTTTGTTGAGGATGACTGCAGTTCGTCCAAGGGGCTGAACGCAGTCACTTATTCATCCAGTGACCTCCAGACACAAATTAACAGATTAAATTGCGTATTTGTCTGATTTCACTTTGATTAACTGCTTTAACGCTTTCCACTTGGTAGATAACAACACACTTAAAAACCAATGAATAGGGATAAATAAATTATTCCGCTGTGTGCTATAATGGCTGCATGCGTTCTATATCTTTTGCTGAGGGTGACTGCTGTTCGTCCAAGGGTGTGAACGCAGTCACTTATTCAACCAGTGAACCCCAGATACATATTGACAGATTAAAATGCGCATTTGCCTGATTTCACACTTTAATTAACTGCTTTAACGCTTTCCAGTAGGTATATAACAACACATTTAAACGCCAATGAATAGGAATAACTTAACTATTCCACTGTGTGCTATAATGGATGCACGCCTTCTATATCTTTCGTTGAGGGAGACTGCTGTTCGTCCAAAGGGCTGAACGCAGTCACTTATTCAACGAGTGACCCCCAGAAAAACATTAACAGATTAGAATGCGTATTTGTCTGACTTCACACTTTGATTAACTGCTTTAACACTTTCCACTAGGTACATAACACCACACTTAAAAACCAATGAATAGGGATAAATAAATTATTCCGCTGTGCGATATAATGGCTGCACGCGTTCTATATCTTTTGTTGAGGGTGACTGCAGTTCGTCCAAGAGGCTGAACGCAGTCACTTATTCAACCAGTGACCTCCAGACACAAATAAACAGATTAAAATGCGTATTTGTCTGATTTCACACTTCGATTAACTGCTTTAACGCTTTCCACTAGGTAAATAACAACACACTTAAACGCCAATGAATAGGGATAAGTAAATTATTCCGCTGTGCGCTATAATGGCTGCACGCGTTCTATATCTTTTGTTGAAGGTGACTGCTGTTCGTCCAAGGGGCTGAACGCAGTCACTTATTCAACCAGTGACCCACAGATTCATATTAACAGATTAAAATGCGTATTTGTCTGATTTCACACTTTGATTAACTGTTTTAACACTTTCCACTAGGTACATAACAACACACTTAAAAACCAATGAATAGGGATAAATAAATTATTCCGCTGTGCGCTATAATGGCTGCACGCGTTCTATATCTTTTGTTGAGAGTGACTGCAGTTCGTCCAAGGGGCTGAACGCAGTCACTTATTCAACCAGTGACCTCCAGACACAAATAAACAGATTAAAATGCGTATTTGTCTGATTTCACACTTTGATTAACTGCTTCAAAGCTTTCCCCTAGGTAAATAACAACACAGTTAAACGCCAATGAATAGGGATAAATAAATTATTCCGCTGTGCGCTATAATGGCTGCACGCGTTCTATATCATTTGTTGAAGGTGACTGCTGTTCGTCCAAGGGGCTGAACGCAGTCACTTATTCAACCAGTGACCCCCAGATTCATATTAACAGATTAAAATGCGTATTTGTCTGATTTCACACTTTAATTAACTGCTTTAACGCTTTCCACTAGGTACATAACAACGCATTTAAACGCCAGTGAATAGGGATAAGTTAACTATTCCGCTGTGCGCTATAATATCTGCATGCGTTCTATATCTTTTGTTGAAGGTGACTGCTGTTCGTCAAAGGGGCTGAACGCAGTCACTTATCCAAACAGTGACCCCCAGATTCATATTAACAGATTAAAATGCGTATTTGTCTGATTTCACACTTTAATTAACTGCTTTAACGCTTTCCACTAGGTACATAACAACACATTTAAACGCCAATGAATAGGGATAACTTAACTATTCCGCTGTGCGCTATAATCGCTGCACGCCTTCTATATCTTTTGTTGAGGGTGACTGCTGTTCGTCCAAAGGGCTGAACGCAGTCACTTATTCAACAAGTGACCCCTGAGATACACATTATCAGACTGAAATGCGCATTTGTCTGATTTCAGACCTTGATTAACTGCTTTAACGCTTTCCACTATGTACATAACAACAAACTTAAACTCCAATGAATAGGGATAAATAAATTTTTCCGCTGTGCGCTATAATGTCTGCACGCGTTATATATCTTTCGATTAGGGTGACTGCTGTTCGTCCAAAGGGCTGAACGCAGTCACTTATTCAACCAGTGACCCCCAGATAAACATTAACAGATTAAAATGCGTATTTGTCTGATTTCACACTTTAATTAACTGCTTTAACGCTTTCCACTAGGTACATAACAACACACTTAATAACCAATGAATAGGGAGAAATAAATTATTCCGCTGTGCGCTATAATGGCTGCACGCGTTCTATATCTTTTGTTGAGGGTGACTGCAGTTCGTCCAAGGGGCTGAACGCAGTCACTTATTCAACCAGTGACCTCCAGACACAATCTAACAGATTAAAATGCGTATTTGTCTGATTTCACACTTTGATTAACTGCTTTAACGCTTTCCACTGGGTAAATAACAACACACTAAAACGCCAATGAATAGGGATAAATAAATTATTCCGCTGTGCGCTATAATGGCTGCACCCGTTCTATATCTTTTGCTGAGGGTGACTGCTGTTCGTCCAAGGGTGTGAACGGAGTCACTTATTCAACCAGTGACCCCCAGATACATATTAACAGATTAAAATGCGTATTTGTCTGATTTCACACTTTAATTAACTGCTTTAACGCTTTCCACTAGGTACATAACAACACATTTAAACGCCAATTAATATGGATAACTTAACTATTCCGCTGTGCGCTATAATGGCTGCACGCGTTCTATATCTTTTGTTGAGTGTGATTGCTGTTCGTCCAAAGGGCTGAACGCAGTCACTTATTCAACAAGTGACCCCTCAGATACACATTATCCGACTGAAATGCGCATTTGTATGATTTCAGACTTTGATTAACTGCTTTAACGCTTTCCACTATGTACATAACAACAGACTTAAACGCCAATGAATAGGGATAAATAAATTTTTCCGTTGTGCGCTATAATGGCTGCACGCGTTCTATATCTTTTGTTGAGGGTGACTGCTGTTCGTCGAAAGGGCTGAAAGCAGTCACTTATTCAACCAGTGACCCACAGATTCATATTAACAGATTAAAATGCGTATTTGTCTGATTTCACACTTTGATTAACTGTTTTAACACTTTCCACTAGGTACATAACAACACACTTAAAAACCAATGAATAGGGATAAATAAATTATTCCGCTGTGAGCTATAATTGCTGCACGCGTTCTACATCTTTTGTTGAGGGTGACTGCAGTTCGTCCAAGAGGCTGAACGCAGTCACTTATTCAACCAGTGACCTCCAGACACAAATTAACAGATTAAAATTCGTATTTGTCTGATTTCACACTTTGATTAACTGCTTTAACGCTTTCCACTAGGTAAATAACAACACACTAAATCGCCAATGAATAGGGATAACTTAACTATTCCGCTGTGCGCTACAATGGCTGCACGCGTTCTATATCTTTTGTTGAGTGTGATTGCTGTTCGTCCAAAGGGCTGAACGCAGTCACTTATTCAACAAGTGACCCCTCAGATACACATTATCCGACTGAAATGCGCATTTGTCTGATTTCAGACTTTGATTAACTGCTTTAACGCTTTCCACTATGTACATAACAACACACTTAAACGACAATGAATAGGGATAAATAAATTTTTCCGCTGTGCGCTATAATGGCTGCACGCGTTCTATATCTTTCGTTGAGGGTGACTGCTGTTCGTCCAAAGGGCTGAACGCAGTCACTTATTCAACCAGTGACCCCCAGATAAACATTAACAGATTAAAATGCGTATTTGTCTGATTTCACACTTTGATTAACTGCTTTAACGCTCTCCACTTGGTACATAACAACACACTTAAAAACCAATGAATAGGGATAAATAAATTATTCCGTTGTGCGCTATAATGGCTGCACGCGTTCTATATCTTTTGTTGAGGGTGACTTCAGTTCGTCCAAAGGGCTGAACGCAGTCACTTATTCAACCAGTGACCCCCAGATAAACATTAACAGATTAAAATGCGTATTTGTCTGATTTCACACTTTGATTAACTGCTTTAACGCTCTCCACTTGGTACATAACAACACACTTAAAAACCAATGAATAGGGATAAATAAATTATTCCGCTGTGCGATATAATGGCTGCACGCGTTCTATATCTTTGGTTGAGGGTGACTGCAGTTCGTCCAAGGGGCTGAACGCACTCACTTATTCAACCAGTGACCTCCAGACACAAATTAACAGATTAAAATGCGTATTTGTCTGATTTCACCCTTTGATTAACTGCTTTAACGCTTTCCACTAGGTAAATAACAACACACTTAAACGCCAATGAATAGGGATAACTTAATTATTCCGCTGTGCGCTATAATGGCTGCACGCGTTCTATATCTTTTGTTGAGGGTGACTGCTGTTCGTCCAAAGGGCTGAACGCAGTCACTTATTCAACAAGTGACCCCCAGATAAACATTAACAGATTAAAATGCGTATTTGTCTGATTTCACTTTGATTAACTGCTTTAACGTTTTCCACTTGGTACATAACAACACACTTAAAAACCAATGAATAGGGATAAATAAACTATTCCGCTGTGCGCTATAATGACTGCACGCGTTCTATATCTTTTGTTGAGGGTGACTGCAGTTCGTCCAAGGGGCTGAACGCAGTCACTTATTGAATCAGTGACCTCCAGGCACAAATTAACAGATTAAAATGCGTATTTGTCTGATTTCACACTTTGATTAACTGCTTTAACGCTTTCCACTAGGTAAATAACAACACACTTAAACGCCAATGAATAGGGATAACTTAATTATTCCGCTGTGCGCCATAATGGCTGCACGCGTTCTATATCTTTTGTTGAAGGTGACTGCTGTTCGTCCAAGGGGCTGAACGCAGTCACTTATTCAACCAGTGACCCCCAGATTCATATTAACAGATTAAAATGCGTATTTGTCTGATTTCACACTTTAATTAACTGCTTTAACGCTTTCCACTAGGTACATAACAACACACTTAAAAACCAATGAATAGGGATAAATAAATTATTCCGCTGTGCGCTATAATGGCTGCACGCGTTCTATATCTTTTGTTGAGGATGACTGCAGTTCGTCCAAGTGGCTGAACGCAGTCACTTATTCATCCAGTGACCTCCAGACACAAATTAACAGATTAAATTGCGTATTTGTCTGATTTCACACTTTGATTAACTGCTTTAACGCTTTCCACTAGGTAAATAAAAACACACTCAAACGTCAATGAATAGAGATAAATAAATTATTCCGCTGTGTGCTATAATGGCTGCACGCGTTCTATATCTTTTGCTGAGGGTGACTGCTGTTCGTCCAAGGGTGTGAACGCAGTCACTTATTCAACCAGTGAACCCCAGATACATATTAACAGATTAAAATGCGTATTTGCCTGATTTCACACTTTAATTAACTGCTTTAACGCTTTCCAGTAGGTACATAACAACACATTTAAACGCCAATGAATAGGAATAACTTAACTATTCCACTGTGCGCTATAATGGATGCACGCCTTCTATATCTTTCGTTGAGGGAGACTGCTGTTCGTCCAAAGGGCTGAACGCAGTCACTTATTCAACGAGTGACCCCCAGAAAAACATTAACAGATTAGAATGCGTATTTGTCTGACTTCACCCTTTGATTAACTGCTTTAACGCTTTCCACTAGGTACATAACACCACACTTAAAAACCAATGAATAGGGATAAATAAATTATTCCGCTGTGCGATATAATGGCTGCACGCGTTCTATATCTTTTGTTGAGAGTGACTGCAGTTCGTCCAAGGGGCTGAACGCAGTCACTTATTCAACCAGTGACCTCCAGACACAAATAAACAGATTAAAATGCGTATTTGTCTGATTTCACACTTTGATTAACTGCTTCAAAGCTTTCCCCTAGGTAAATAACAACACACTTAAACGGCAATGAATAGGGATAAATAAATTATTCCGCTGTGCGCTATAATGGCTGCACGCGTTCTATATCATTTGTCGAAGGTGACTGCTGTTCGTCCAAGGGGCTGAACGCAGTCACTTATTCAACCAGTGACCCCCAGATTCATATTAACAGATTAAAATGCGTATTTGTCTGATTTCACACTTTAATTAACTGCTTTAACGCTTTACACTAGGTACATAACAACGCATTTAAACGCCAATGAATAGGGATAACTTAACTATTCCGCTGTGCGCTATAATGGCTGCATGCGTTCTATATCTTTTGTTGAAGGTGACTGCTGTTCGTCAAAGGGGCTGAACGCACTCACTTATCCAACCAGTGACCCCCAGATTCATATTAACAGATTAAAATGCGTATTTGTCTGATTTCACACTTTAATTAACTGCTTTAACGCTTTCCACTAGGTACATAACAACACATTTAAACGCCAATGAATAGGGATAACTTAACTATTCCGCTGTGCGCTATAATCGCTGCACGCCTTCTATATCTTTTGTTGAGGGTGACTGCTGTTCGTCCAAAGGGCTGAACGCAGTCACTTATTCAACAAGTGACCCCTGAGATACACATTATCAGACTGAAATGCGCATTTGTCTGATTTCAGACCTTGATTAACTGCTTTAACGCTTTCCACTATGTACATAACAACAAACTTAAACTCCAATGAATAGGGATAAATAAATTTTTCCGCTGTGCGCTATAATGTCTGCACGCGTTATATATCTTTCGTTGAGGGTGACTGCTGTTCGTCCAAAGGGCTGAACGCAGTCACTTATTCAACCAGTGACCCCCAGATAAACATTAACAGATTAAAATGCGTATTTGTCTGATTTCACACTTTAATTAACTGCTTTAACGCTTTCCACTAGGTACATAACAACACACTTAATAACCAATGAATAGGGAGAAATAAATTATTCCGCTGTGCGCTATAATGGCTGCACGCGTTCTATATCTTTTGTTGAGGGTGACTGTAGTTCGTCCAAGGGGCTGAACGCAGTCACTTATTCAACCAGTGACCTCCAGACACAATCTAACAGATTAAAATGGGTATTTGTCTGATTTCACACTTTGATTAACTGCCTTAACGCTTTCCACTAAGTAAATATCAACACACTAAAACGCCAATGAATAGGGATAAATAAATTATTCCGCTGTGCGCTATAATGGCTGCACGCGTTCTATATCTTTTGCTGAGGGTGACTGCTGTTCGTCCAAGGGTGTGAACGGAGTCACTTATTCAACCAGTGACCCCCAGATACATATTAACAGATTAAAATGCGTATTTGTCTGATTTCACACTTTAATTAACTGCTTTAACGCTTTCCAGTAGGTACATAACAACACATTTAAACGCCAATGAATAGGGATAACTTAACTATTCCACTGTGCGCTATAATGGATGCACGCCTTCTATATCTTTCGTTGAGGGTGACTGCTGTTCGTCGAAAAGGGTGAACGCAGTCACTTATTCAACCAGTGACCCCGAGATAAACATTAACAGATTAAAATGCGTATTTGTCTGATTTCACACTTTGATTAACTGCTTTAACGCTTTCCACTTGGTACATAACAACACACTTAAAAACCAGTGAATAGGGATAAATAAATTATTCCGCTGTGCGCTATAATGGCTGCACGCGTTCTATATCTTTTGTTGAGGGTGACTGCAGTTCGTCCAAGGGGCTGAACGCAGTCACTTATTCAACCAGTGACCTCCAGACACAAATAAACAGATTAAAATGCGTATTTGTCTGATTTCACACTTTGATTAACTGCTTTAACGCTTTCCACTAGGTAAATAACAACACACTTAAACGCCAATGAATAGGGATAAATAAATTATTCCGCTGTGCGCTATAATGGCTGCACGCGTTCTATATCTTTTCTTGAAGGTGACTGCTGTTCGTCCAAGGGGCTGAACGCAGTCACTTATTCAACCAGTGACCCCCAGATTCATATTAACAGATTAAAATGCGTATTTGTCTGATTTCACACTTTAATTAACTGCTTTAACGCTTTCCACTAGGTACATAAAAACACATTTAAACGCCAGTGAATAGGGATAACTTAACTATTCCACTGTGCGCTATAATGGCTGCACGCGTTCTATATCTTTTGTTGAAGGTGACTGCTGTTCGTCAAAGGGGCTGAACGCAGTCACTTCTTCAACCAGTGACCCCCAGATTCATATTAACAGATTAAAATGCGTATTTGTCTGATTTCACACTTTAATTAACTGCTTTAACGCTTTCCACTAGGTACATAACAACACGTTTAAACACCAATGAATAGGGATAAATAAATTATTCCGCTGTGCGCTATAATGGCTGCACGCGTTCTACACCTTTTGTTGAGGGTGACTGTAGTTCGTCGAACAGGCTGAACGCAGTCACTTATTCAACCAGTGACCTCCAGACACAAATTAACAGATTAAAATGGGTATTTGTCTGATTTCACACTTTGATTAACTGCTTTAACGCCTTCCACAAGGTAAATAACAACACACTAAATCGCAAATGAATAGGGATAAATAAATTATTCCGCTGTGCGCTATAATGGCTGCACGCGTTCTATATCTTTTGCTGAGGGTGACTGCTCTTCGTCCAAGGGTGTGAACGCAGTCACTTATTCAACCAGTGACCCCTAGATACACATTAACAGACTAAAATGCGTATTTGTCTGATTTCACACTTTAATTAACTGCTTTAACGCTTTCCACTAGGTACATAACAACACATTTAAACGCCAATGAATATGGATAACTTAACTATTCCGCTGTGCGCTATAATGGTTGCACGCGTTCTATATCTTTTGTTGAGTGTGATTGCTGTTCGTCCAAAGGGCTGAACGCAGTCACTTATTCAACAAGTGACCCCTCAGATACACATTATCAGACTGAAATGCGCATTTGTCTGATTTCAGACTTTGATTAACTGCTTTAACGCTTTCCATTATGTACATAACAACACACTTAAACGCCAATGAATAGGGATAAATAAATTTTTCCGCTGTGCGCTATAATGGCTGCACGCGTTCTATATCTTTTGTTGAGGGTGACTGCTGTTCGTCGAAAGGGCTGAACGCAGTCACTTATTCAACCAGTGACCCCCAGATAAACATTAACAGATTAAAATGCGTATTTGTCTGATTTCACACTTTGATTTACTGCTTTAACGCTTTCCACTAGGTACATAACAACACACTTAAAAACCAATGAATAGGGATAAATAAATTATTCCGCTGTGAGCTATAATTGCTGCACGCGTTCTACATCATTTGTTGAGGGTGACTGCAGTTCGTCCAAGAGGCTGAACGCAGTCACTTATTCAACCAGTGACCTCCAGACACAAATTAACAGATTAAAATTCGTATTTGTCTGATTTCACACTTTGATTAACTGCTTTAACGCTTTCCACTAGGTAAATAACAACACACAAAATCGCCAATGAATAGGGATAACTTAACTATTCCGCTGTGCGCTATAATGGCTGCACGCGTTCTATATCTTTTGTTGAGTGTGATTGCTCTTCGTCCAAAGGGCTGAACGCAGTCACTTATTCAACACGTGACCCCTCAGATACACATTAACAGACTGAAATCCGCATTTGTCTGATTTCAGACTTTGATTAACTGCTTTAACGCTTTCCACTATGTACATAACAACACACTTAAACGACAATGAATAGGGATAAATTTTTCCGCTGTGCGCTATAATGGCTGCACGCGTTCTATATCTTTCGTTGAGGGTGAATGCTGTTCGTCCAAAGGGCTGAACGCAGTCACTTATTCAACCAGTGACCCCAGATAAACATTAACAGATTAAAATGCGTATTTGTCTGATTTCACACTTTGATTAACTGCTTTAACGCTCTCCACTTGGTACATAACAACACACTTAAAACCAATGAATAGGGATAAATAAATTATTCCGCTGTGCGATATAATGGCTGCACGCGTTCTATATCTTTTGTTGAGGGTGACTGCAGTTCGTCCAAGGGGCTGAACGCACTCACTTATTCAACCAGTGACCTCCAGACACAAATTAACAGATTAAAATGCGTATTTGTCTGATTTCACCCTTTGATTAACTGCTTTAACGCTTTCCACTAGGTAAATAACAACACACTTAAACGCCAATGAATAGGGATAACTTAATTATTCCGCTGTGCGCTATAATGGCTGCACGCGTTCTATATCTTTTGTTGAAGTTGACTGCTGTTCGTCCAAGGGGCTGAACGCAGTCACTTATTCAACCAGTGACCCCCAGATTCATATTAACAGATTAAAATGCGTATTTGTCTGATTTCACACTTTAAATAATTGCTTTAACGCTTTCCACTAGGTATATAACAACACACTTAAAAACCAATTAATAGGGATAAATAAATTATTCCGCTGTGCGCTATAATGGCTGCACGCGTTTTATATCTTTTGTTGAGGATGACTGCAGTTCGTCCAAGGGGCTGAACGTAGTCACTTATTCATCCAGTGACCTCCAGACACAAATTAACAGATTAAATTGCGTATTTGTCTGATTTCACACTTTGATTAACTGCTTTAACGCTTTCCACTAGGTAAATAACAACACACTAAAACGTCAATGAATAGGGATAAATAAATTATTCCGCTGTGTGCTATAATGGCTGCACGCGTTCTACATCTTTTGTTGAGGGTGACTGTAGTTCGTCGAAGAGGCTGAACGCAGTCACTTATTCAACCAGTGACCTCCAGACACAAATTAACAGATTAAAATGCGTATTTGTCTGATTTCACACTTTGATTAACTGCTTTAACGCTTTCCACAAGGTAAATAACAACACACTAAATCGCAAATGAATAGGGATAAATAAATTATTCCGCTGTGCGCTATAATGGCTGCACGCGTTCTATATCTTTTGCTGAGGGTGACTGCTCTTCGTCCAAGGGTGTGAACGCAGTCACTTATTCAACCAGTGACCCCCAGATACACATTAACAGACTAAAATGCGTATTTGTCTGATTTCACACTTTAATCAACTGCTTTAACGCTTTCCACTAGGTACATAACAACACATTTAAACGCCAATGAATATGGATAACTTAACTATTCCGCTGTGCGCTATAATGGCTGCACGCGTTCTATATCTTTTGTTGAGTGTGATTGCTGTTCGTCCAAAGGGCTGAACGCAGTCACTTATTCAACAAGTGACCCCTCAGATACACATTATCAGACTGAAATGCGCATTTGTCTGATTTCAGACTTTGATTAACTGCTTTAACGCTTTCGATTATGTACATAACAACACACTTAAACGCTAATGAATAGGGATAAATAAATTTTTCCGCTGTGCGCTATAATGGCTGCACGCGTTCTATATCTTTTGTTGAGGGTGACTGCTGTTCGTCGAAAGGGCTGAACGCAGTCACTTATTCAACCAGTGACCCCCAGATAAACATTAACAGATTAAAATGCGTATTTGTCTGATTTCACACTTTGATTTACTGCTTTAACGCTTTCCACTAGGTACATAACAACACACTTAAAAACCAATGAATAGGGATAAATAAATTATTCCGCTGTGAGCTATAATTGCTGCACGCGTTCTACATCTTTTGTTGAGGGTGACTGCAGTTCGTCCAAGAGGCTGAACGCAGTCACTTATTCAACCAGTGACCTCCAGACACAAATTAACAGATTAAAATTCGTATTTGTCTGATTTCACACTTTGATTAACTGCTTTAACGCTTTCCACTAGGTAAATAACAACACACAAAATCGCCAATGAATAGGGATAACTTAACTATTCCGCTGTGCGCTATAATGGCTGCACGCGTTCTATATCTTTTGTTGAGTGTGATTGCTCTTCGTCCAAAGGGCTGAACGCAGTCACTTATTCAACAAGTGACCCCTCAGATACACATTAACAGACTGAAATGCGCATTTGTCTGATTTCAGACTTTGATTAACTGCTTTAACGCTTTCCACTATGTACATAACAACACACTTAAACGACAATGAATAGGGATAAATTTTTCCGCTGTGCGCTATAATGGCTGCACGCGTTCTATATCTTTTGTTGAGGGTGACTGCAGTTCGTCCAAGGGGCTGAACGCAGTCACTTATTCAACCAGTGACCTCCAGACACAAATTAACAGATTAAAATGCGTATTTGTCTGATTTCACACTTTAACTGCTTTAACGCTTTCCACTAGGTAAATAACAACACACATAAACGCCAATGAATAGGGATAACTTAATTATTCCGCTGTGCGTTATAATGGCTGCACGCGTTCTATATCTTTTGTTGAGGGTGACTGCTGTTCGTCCAAAGGGCTGAACGCAGTCACTTATTCAACCAGTGACCCCCAGATAAACATTAACAGATTAAAATGCGTATTTGTCTGATTTCACTTTGATTAACTGCTTTAACGCTTTCCACTTGGTACATAACAACACACTTAAAAACCAATGAATAGGGATAAATAAATTATTCCGCTGTGCGATATAATGGCTGCACGCGTTCTATATCTTTTGTTGAGGGTGACTGCAGTTCGTCCAAGAGGCTGAACGCAGTCACTTATACAACCAGTGACCTCCAGACACAAATAAAAAGATTAAAATGCGTATGTGTCTGATTTCACACTTCGATTAACTGCTTTAACGCTTTCCACTAGGTAAATAACAACACACTTAAACGCCAATGAATAGGGATAAATAAATTATTCCGCTGTGCGCTATAATGGCTGCACGCGTTCTATATCTTTTGTTGAAGGTGACTGCTGTTCGTCCAAGGGGCTGAACGCAGTCACTTATTCAACCAGTGACCCACAGATTCATATCAACAGATTAAAATGCGTATTTCTCTGATTTCACACTTTAATTAACTGCTTTAACGCTTTCCACTAGCTACATAACAACACATTTAAACGCCAATGAATAGGGATAACTTAACTATTCCGCTGTGCGCTATAATGGCTGCACGCGTTCTATATCTTTTGTTGAAGGTGACTGCTGTTCGTCAAAGGGGCTGAACGCAGTCACTTATTCAACCAGTGATCCCCAGATTCATATTAACAGATTAAAATGCGTATTTGTCTGATTTCACACTTTAATTAACTGCTTTAACGCTTTCCACTAGCTACATAACAACACATTTAAACGCCAATGAATAGGGATAACTTAACTATTCCGCTGTGCGCTATAATGGCTGCATGCTTTCTATATCTTTTGTTGAAGGTGACTGCTGTTCGTCAAAGTGGCTGAACGCAGTCACTTATTCAACCAGTGATCCCCAGATTCATATTAACAGATTAAAATGCGTATTTGTCTGATTTCACACTTTTATTAACTGTTTAACGCTTTCCACTAGGCACATAACAACACACTTAAAAACCAATGAATAGGGATAAATAAATTATTCCGCTGTGCGCTATAATGGATGCACGCGTTCTATATCTTTTGTTGAGGGTGACTGCAGTTCGTCCAAGGGGCTGAACGCAGTCACTTATTCAACCAGTGACCTCCAGACACAAATTAACAGATTAAAATGCGTATTTGTCTGATTTCACACTTTGATTAACTGCTTTAACGCTTTCCACTACGTAAATAACAACACACTTAAACGCCAATGAATAGGGATAAATAAATTATTCCGCTGTGCGCTATAATGGCTGCACGTGTTCTATATCTTTTGTTGAGGGTGACTGCTGTTCGTCCAAAGGGATGAACGCAGTCACTTATTCAACCAGTGACCCCCAGATAAACATTAACAGATTAAAATGCGTATTTGTCTGATTTCACACTTTGATTAACTGCTTCAAAGCTTTCCCCTAGGTAAATAACAACACACATAAACGCTAATGAATAGGGATAAATAAATTATTCCGCTGTGCGCTATAATGGCTGCACGCGTTCTATATCTTTTGTTGAAGGTGACTGTTGTTCGTCCAAGGGGCTGAACGCAGTCACTTATTCAACCAGTGACCCCCAGATTCATATTAACAGATTAAAATGCGTATTTGTCTGATTTCACAATTTAATTAACTGCTTTAACGCTTTCCACTAGGTACATAACAACGCATTTAAACGCCAATGAATAGGGATAACTTAACTATTCCGCTGTGCGCTATAATGGCTGCATGCGTTCTATATCTTTTGTTGAAGGTGACTGCTGTTCGTCAAAGTGGCTGAACGCAGTCACTTATCCAACCAGTGACCCCCAGATTCATATTAACAGATTAAAATGCGTATTTGTCTGATTTCACACTTTAATTAACTGCTTTAACGCTTTCCACTAGGTACATAACAACACATTTAAACGCCAATGAATAGGGATAACTTAACTATTCCGCTGTGCGCTATAATCGCTGCACGCCTTCTATATCTTTTGTTGAGGGTGACTGCTGTTCGTCCAAAGGGCTGAACGCAGTCACTTATTCAACAAGTGACCCCTGAGATCCACATTATCAGACTGAAATGCGCATTTGTCTGATTTCAGACCTTGATTAACTGCTTTAACGCTTTCCACTATGTACATAACAACAAACTTAAACTCCAATGAATAGGGATAAATAAATTTTTCCGCTGTGCGCTATAATGTCTGCACGCGTTATATATCTTACGTTGAGGGTGACTGCTGTTCGTCCAAAGGGCTGAACGCAGTCACTTATTCAACCAGTGACCCCCAGATAAACATTAACAGATTAAAATGCGTATTTGTCTGATTTCACACTTTAATTAACTGCTTTAACGCTTTCCACTAGGTACATAACAACACACTTAAAAACCAATGAATAGGGATAAATAAATTATTCCGCTGTGCGCTATAATGGCTGCACGCGTTCTATATCTTTTGTTGAGGGTGACTGCAGTTCGTCCAAGGGACTGAACGCAGTCACTTATTCAACCAGTGACCTCCAGACACAATCTAACAGATTAAAATGCGTATTTGTCTGATTTCACACTTTGATTAACTGCTTTAACGCTTTCCCCTAGGTAAATAACAACACACATAAACGCTAATGAATAGGGATAAATAAATTATTCCGCTGTGCGCTATAATGGCTGCACGCGTTCTATATCTTTTGTTGAAGGTGACTGTTGTTCGTCCAAGGGGCTGAACGCAGTCACTTATTCAACCAGTGACCCCCAGATTCATATTAACAGATTAAAATGCGTATTTGTCTGATTTCACAATTTAATTAACTGCTTTAACGCTTTCCACTAGGTACATAACAACGCATTTAAACGCCAATGAATAGGGATAACTTAACTATTCCGCTGTGCGCTATAATGGCTGCATGCGTTCTATATCTTTTGTTGAAGGTGACTGCTGTTCGTCAAAGTGGCTGAACGCAGTCACTTATCCAACCAGTGACCCCCAGATTCATATTAACAGATTAAAATGCGTATTTGTCTGATTTCACACTTTAATTAACTGCTTTAACGCTTTCCACTAGGTACATAACAACACATTTAAACGCCAATGAATAGGGATAACTTAACTATTCCGCTGTGCGCTATAATCGCTGCACGCCTTCTATATCTTTTGTTGAGGGTGACTGCTGTTCGTCCAAAGGGCTGAACGCAGTCACTTATTCAACAAGTGACCCCTGAGATCCACATTATCAGACTGAAATGCGCATTTGTCTGATTTCAGACCTTGATTAACTGCTTTAACGCTTTCCACTATGTACATAACAACAAACTTAAACTCCAATGAATAGGGATAAATAAATTTTTCCGCTGTGCGCTATAATGTCTGCACGCGTTATATATCTTACGTTGAGGGTGACTGCTGTTCGTCCAAAGGGCTGAACGCAGTCACTTATTCAACCAGTGACCCCCAGATAAACATTAACAGATTAAAATGCGTATTTGTCTGATTTCACACTTTAATTAACTGCTTTAACGCTTTCCACTAGGTACATAACAACACACTTAAAAACCAATGAATAGGGATAAATAAATTATTCCGCTGTGCGCTATAATGGCTGCACGCGTTCTATATCTTTTGTTGAGGGTGACTGCAGTTCGTCCAAGGGACTGAACGCAGTCACTTATTCAACCAGTGACCTCCAGACACAATCTAACAGATTAAAATGCGTATTTGTCTGATTTCACACTTTGATTAACTGCTTTAACGCTTTCCACTAGGTAAATAACAACACACTAAAACGCCAATGAATAGGGATAAATAAATTATTCCGCTGTGCGCTATAATGGCTGCACGCGTTCTATATCTTTTGTTGAGGGTGACTGCTGTTCGTCCAAGGGGCTGAACGCAGTCACTTATTCAACCAGTGACCCCCAGATTCATATTAACAGATTAAAATGCGTATTTGTCTGATTTCACACTTTAATTAACTGCTTTAACACTTTCCACTAGGTACATAACAACACATTTAAACGCCAATGAATAGGGATAACTTAACTATTCCGCTGTGCGCTATAATGGCTGCACGCATTCTATATCTTTTGTTGAGGGTGACTGCAGTTCGTCCAAGGGGCTGATCGCAGTCACTTATTCAACCAGTGACCTCCAGACACAAATTAACAGATTAAAATGCGTAATTGTCTGATTTCACACTTTCATTTACTGCTTTAACGCTTTCCACTAGGTAAATAACAACACACTAAAACGCCAATGAATAGGAATAAATAAATAATTCCGCTGTGCGCTATAATGGCTTCACGCGTTCTATATCTTTTGCTGAGGGTGACTGCTGTTCGTCCAAGGGTGTGAACGCAGTCACTTATTGAACCAGTGACCCCCAGATACATATTAACAGATTAAAATGCGTATTTATCTGATTTCACACTTTAATTAACTGCTTTAACGCTTTCCAGTAGGTACATAACAACACATTCAAACGCCAATGAATAGGGATATCTTAACTATTCCACTGTGCGGTATAATGGATGCACGCCTTCTATATCTTTTCATGAGGGTGACAGCTGTTCGTCCAAAGGACTGAACGCAGTCACTTATTCAACCAGTGACCCCCAGAAAAACATTAACAGATTAAAATGCGTATTTGTCTGATTTCACACTTTAATTAACTGCTTTAACGCTTTTCACTAGGTACATAACAACACATTTAAACGCCAATGAATAGGGATAACTTAACTGTTCCGCTGTGCGCTATAATCGCTGCACGCCTTCTATATCTTTTGTTGAGGATGACTGCTGTTCGTCCAAAGGGCTGAACGCAGTCACTTATTCAACCAGTGACCCCCAGATTCATATTAACAGAATAAAATGCGTATTTGTCTGATTTCACACTTTAATTAACTGCTTTAACGCTTTCCACTAGGTACATAACAACACATTTAAACGCCAGTGAATAGGGATAACTTAACTATTCCGCTGTGCGCTATAATCGCTGCACGCCTTCTATATCTTTTGTTGAGGGTGACTGCTGTTCGTCCAAAGGGCAGAACGCAGACACTTATTCAACCAGTGACCCCCAGATAAACATTAACAGATTAAAATGCGTATTTGTCTGATTTCACACTTTGATTTACTGCTTTAACGCTTTCCACTAGGTACATAACAACACACTTAAAAACCAATGAATAGGGATAAATAAATTATTCCGCTGTGCGCTATAATGGCTGCACGCGTTCTACATCTTTTGTTCAGGGTGACTGCAGTTCGTCCAAGAGGCTGAACGCAGTCACTTATTCAACCAGTGACCTCCAGACACAAATTAACAGATTAAAATGCGTATTTGTCTGATTTCACACTTTGATTAACTGGTTTAACGCCCTCCACAAGGTAAATAACAACACACTAAATCGCCAATGAATATTGATAAATAAATTATTCCGCTGTGCGCTATAATGGCTGCACGCGTTCTATTTCTTTTGCTGAGGGTGACTGCTCTTCGTCCAAGGGGCTGAACGCAGTCACTTATTCAACCAGTGACCCCCAGATTCATATTAACAGATTAAAATGCGTATTTGTCTGATTTCACACTTTAATTAACTGCTTTAACGCTTTCCACTAGGTACATAAAAACACATTTAAACGCAGGTGAATACGGATAACTTAACTATTCCACTGTGCGCTATAATGGCTGCACGCGTTCTATATCTTTTGTTGAAGGTGACTGCTGTTCGTCAAAGGGGCTGAACGCAGTCACTTATTCAACCAGTGACCCCCAGATAAACATTAACAGATTAAAATGCGTATTTGTCTGATTTCACACTTTGATTTACTGCTTTAACGCTTTCCACTAGGTACATAACAACACACTTAAAAACCAATGAATAGGGATAAATAAATTATTCCGCTGTGAGCTATAATTGCTGCACGCGTTCTACATCTTTTGTTGAGGGTGACTGCAGTTCGTCCAAGAGGCTGAACGCAGTCACTTATTCAACCAGTGACCTCCAGACACAAATTAACAGATTAAAATTCGTATTTGTCTGATTTCACACTTTGATTAACTGCTTTAACGCTTTCCACTAGGTAAATAACAACACACTAAATCGCCAATGAATAGGGATAACTTAACTATTCCGCTGTGCGCTATAATGGCTGCACGCGTTCTATATCTTTTGTTGAGTGTGATTGCTGTTCGTCCAAAGGGCTGAACGCAGTCACTTATTCAACAAGTGACCCCTCAGATACACATTAACAGATTGAAATGCGCATTTGTCTGATTTCAGACTTTGATTAACTGCTTTAACGCTTTCCACTATGTACATAACAACACACTTAAACGACAATGAATAGGGATAAATAAATTTTTCCGCTGTGCGCTATAATGGCTGCACGCGTTCTATAACTTTTGTTGAGGGTGACTGCTGTTCGTCCAAAGGGCTGAACGCAGTCACTTATTCAACCAGTGACCCCCAGATAAACATTAACAGATTAAAATGCGTATTTGTCTGATTTCACACTTTGATTAACTGCTTTAACGCTCTCCACTTGGTACATAACAACACACTTAAAAACCAATGAATAGGGATAAATAAATTATTCCGCTGTGCGCTATAATGGCCGCACGCGTTCTATATCTTTTTTTGAGGGTGACTGCAGTTCGTCCAAGGGGCTGAACGCAGTCACTTATTCAACCAGTGACCCCCCAGATTCATATTAACAGATTAAAATGCGCATTTGTCTGATTTCACACTTTAATTAACTGCTTTAACGCTTTCCGCTAGGTACATAACAACACATTTAAACGCCAATGAATAGGGATAACTTAACTATTCCGCTGTGCGCCATAATGGCTGCACGTGTTCTATATCTTTTGTTGAAGGTGACTGCTGTTCGTGAAAGGGGCTGAACGCAGTCACTTATCCAACCAGTGACCCCCAGATTCATATTAAGAGATTAAAATGCGTATTTTTCTGATTTCACACTTTAATTAACTGCTTTAACGCTTTCCACTAGGTACATAACAACACACTTAAAAACCAATGAATAGGGATAAATAAATTATTCCGCTGTGCGCTATAATGGCTGCACGCGTTCTATATCTTTTGTTGAGAGTGACTGCAGTTCGTCCAAGGGGCTGAACGCAGTCACTTATTCAACCAGTGACCGCCAGACACAAATTAACAGATTAAAATGCGTATTTGTCTGATTTCACACTTTGATTAACTGCTTTAACGCTTTCCACTAGGTAAATAACAACACACTAAAACGCCAATGAATAGGGATAAATAAATTATTCCACTCTGCGCTATAATGGCTGCACTCGTTCTATATCTTTTGCTGAGGGTGACTGCTGTTCGTCCAAGGGTGTGAACGCAGTCACTTATTCAACCAGTGACCCCCAGATACATATTAACAGATTAAAATGCGTATTTGTCTGATTTCACACTTTAATTAACTGCTTTAACGCTTTCCAATAGGAACATAACAACACATTTAAACGCCATTGAATAGGGATAACTTGACTATTCCGTTGTGCGCTATAATGGATGCACGCCTTCTATATCTTTTCATGAGGGTGACTGCTGTTCGTCCAAAGGGCTGAAAGCAGTCACTTCTTCAACCAGTGACCGCCAGATTCATATTAACAGATTAAAATGCGTATTTGTCTGATTTCACACTTTAATTAACTGCTTTAACGCTTTCCGCTAGGTACATAACAACACATTTAAACGCCAATGAATAGGGATAACTTAACTATTCCGCTGTGCGCCATAATGGCTGCACGTGTTCTATATCTTTTGTTGAAGGTGACTGCTGTTCGTCAAAGGGGCTGAACGCAGTCACTTATCCAACCAGTGACCCCCAGATTCATATTAAGAGATTAAAATGCGTATTTTTCTGATTTCACACTTTAATTAACTGCTTTAACGCTTTCCACTAGGTACATAACAACACACTTAAAAACCAATGAATAGGGATAAATAAATTATTCCGCTGTGCGCTATAATGGCTGCACGCGTTCTATATCTTTTGTTGAGAGTGACTGCAGTTCGTCCAAGGGGCTGAACGCAGTCACTTATTCAACCAGTGACCGCCAGACACAAATTAACAGATTAAAATGCGCATTTGTCTGATTTCACACTTTGATTAACTGCTTTAACGCTTTCCACTAGGTAAATAACAACACACTAAAACGCCAATGAATAGGGATAAATAAATTATTCCGCTCTGCGCTATAATGGCTGCACTCGTTCTATATCTTTTGCTGAGGGTGACTGCTGTTCGTCCAAGGGTGTGAACGCAGTCACTTATTCAACCAGTGACCCCCAGATACATATTAACAGATTAAAATGCGTATTTGTCTGATTTCACACTTTAATTAACTGCTTTAACGCTTTCCAATAGGAACATAACAACACATTTAAACGCCAATGAATAGGGATAACTTAACTATTCCGTTGTGCGCTATAATGGATGCACGCCTTCTATATCTTTTCATGAGGGTGACTGCTGTTCGTCCAAAGGGCTGAAAGCAGTCACTTCTTCAACCAGTGACCCCCAGATTCATATTAACAGATTAAAATGCGTATATGTCTGATTTCACACTTTAATTAACTGCTTTAACGCTTTCCACTAGCTACATAACAACACATTTAAACGCCAATGAATAGGGATAACTTAACTATTCCGCTTTGCGCTATAATCGCTGCACGCCTTCTATATCTTTTGTTGTGGGTGACTGCTGTTCGTCCAAAGGGATGAACGCAGTCACTTATTCAACCAGTGACCCCCAGATAAACATTAACAGATTGAAATGCGTATTTGTCTGATTTCACACTTTGATTAACTGCTTTAACGCTTTCCACTAGGTACATAAAAACACATTTAAAAACCAATGAATAGGGATAAATAAATTATTCCGCTGTGCGCTATAATGGCTGCACGCGTTCTATATCTTTTGTTGAGGGTGACTGCAGTTCGTCCAAGGGGCTGAACGCAGTCACTTATTCAACCAGTGACCTCCAGACAAAAATAAACAGATTAAAATGCGTATTTGTCTGATTTCACACTTTGATTAACTGCTTTAACGCTTTCCACTAGGTAAATAATAACACACTTAAACGCTAATGAATAGGGATAAATAAATTATTCCGCTGTGCGCTATAATGGCTGCACGCGTTCTATATCTTTTGTTGAAGGTGACTGCTGTTCGTTCAAGGGGCTGAACGCAGTCACTTATTCAACAGTGACCCCCAGATTCATATTAACAGATTAAAATGCGTATTTGTCTGATTTCACACTTTAATTAACTGCTTTAACGCTTTCCACTAGGTACATAACAACACATTTGAACGCCAATGAATAGGGATAACTTAACTATGCTGCTGTGCGCTATAATGGCTGCACGCGTTCTATATCTTTTGTTGAAGGTGACTGCTGTTCGTCAAAGGGGCTGAACGCAGTCACTTATTCAACCAGTGACCCCCAGATTCATATTAACAGATTAAAATGCGTATTTGTCTGATTTCACACTTTAATTAACTGCTTTAACGCTTTCCACTAGGTACATAACAACATATTTAAACGCCAATGAATAGGGATAACTTAACTCTTCCGCTGTGTGCTATAATCGCAGCACACCTTCTATATCTTTTGTTGAGGGTGACTGCTGTTCGTCCAAAGGGCTGAACGCAGTCACTTATTCAACCAGTGACCCCCAGATAAACATTAACAGATTAAAACGCGTATTTGTCTGATTTCACACTTTGATTTACTGCTTTAACGCTTTCCACTAGGTACATAACAACACACTTAAAAACCAATGAATAGGGATAAATAAATTATTCCGCTGTGCGATATAATGGCTGCACGCGTTCTATATCTTTTGTTGAGGGTGACTGCAGTTCGTCCAAGGGGCTGAACGCAGTCACCTATTCAACCAGTGACCTCCAGACACAAATTAACAGATTAAAATGCGTATTTGCCTGATTTCACACTTTAATTAACTGCTTTAACGCTTTCCACTAGGTACATAAAACACACTTAAAAACCAATGAATAGGGATAAATAAATTATTCCGCTGTGCGCTATAATGGCCGCACGCGTTCTATATCTTTTTTTGAGGGTGACTGCAGTTCGTACAAGGGGCTGAACGCAGTCACTTATTCAACCAGTGACCCCCCAGATTCATATTAACAGATTAAAATGCGTATTTGTCTGATTTCACACTTTAATTAACTGCTTTAACGCTTTCCGCTAGGTACATAACAACACATTTAAACGCCAATGAATAGGGATAACTTAACTATTCCGCTGTGCGCCATAATGGCTGCACGTGTTCTATATCTTTTGTTGAAGGTGACTGCTGTTCGTCAAAGGGGCTGACCGCAGTCACTTATCCAACCAGTGACCCCCAGATTCATATTAAGAGATTAAAATGCGTATTTTTCTGATTTCACACTTTAATTAACTGCTTTAAAGCTTTCCACTAGGTACATAACAACACACTTAAAAACCAATGAATAGGGATAAATAAATTATTCCGCTGTGCGCTATAATGGCTGCACGCGTTCTATATCTTTTGTTGAGAGTGACTGCAGTTCGTCCAAGGGGCTGAACGCAGTCACTTATTCAACCAGTGACCGCCAGACACAAATTAACAGATTAAAATGCGTATTTGTCTGATTTCACACTTTAATTAACTGCTTTAACGCTTTCCACTAGGTACATAAAACACACTTAAAAACCAATGAATAGGGATAAATAAATTATTCCGCTGTGCGCTATAATGGCCGCACGCGTTCTATATCTTTTTTTGAGGGTGACTGCAGTTCGTCCAAGGGGCTGAACGCAGTCACTTATTCAACCAGTGACCCCCCAGATTCATATTAACAGATTAAAATGCGTATTTGTCTGATTTCACACTTTAATTAACTGCTTTAACGCTTTCCGCTAGGTACATAACAACACATTTAAACGCCAATGAATAGGGATAACTTAACTATTCCGCAGTGCGCCATAATGGCTGCACGTGTTCTATATCTTTTGTTGAAGGTGACTGCTGTTCGTCAAAAGGGCTGAACGCAGTCACTTATCCAACCAGTGACCCCCAGATTCATATTAAGAGATTAAAATGCGTATTTTTCTGATTTCACACTTTAATTAACTGCTTTAACGCTTTCCACTAGGTACATAACAACACACTTAAAAACCAATGAATAGGGATAAATAAATTATTCCGCTGTGCGCTATAATGGCTGCACGCGTTCTATATCTTTTGTTGAGAGTGACTGCAGTTCGTCCAAGGGGCTGAACGCAGTCACTTATTCAACCAGTGACCGCCAGACACAAATTAACAGTTTAAAATGCGTATTTGTCTGATTTCACACTTTGATTAACTGCTTTAACGCTTTCCACTAGGTAAATAACAACACACTAAAACGCCAATGAATAGGGATAAATAAATTATTCCGCTCTGCGCTATAATGGCTGCACTCGTTCTATATCTTTTGCTGAGGGTGACTGCTGTTCGTCCAAGGGTGTGAACGCAGTCACTTATTCAACCAGTGACCCCCAGATACATATTAACAGATTAAAATGCGTATTTGTCTGATTTCACACTTTAATTAACTGCTTTAACGCTTTCCACTAGGTACATAACAACACATTTAAACGCCAATGAATATGGATAACTTAACTATTCCTCTGTGCGCTATAATGGCTGCACGCGTTCTATATCTTTTGTTGAGTGTGATTGCTGTTCGTCCAAAGGGCTGAACGCAGTCACTTATTCAACAAGTGACCCCTCAGATACACATTATCAGACTGAAATGCGCATTTGTCTGATTTCAGACTTTGATTAACTGCTTTAACGCTTTCCACTATGTACATAACAACACACTTAAACGCCAATGAATAGGGATAAATAAATTTTTCCGCTGTGCGCTATAATGGCTGCACGCGTTCTATATCTGTTGTTGAAGGTGACTGCTGTTCGTCCAAGGGGCTAAACGCAGTCACTTATTCAACCAGTGACCCCCAGATTCATATTAACAGATTAAAATGCGTATTTGTCTGATTTCACACTTTAATTAACTGCTTTAACGCTTTCCACTAGGTACATAAAAACACATTTAAACGCCAGTGAATACGGATAACTTAACTATTCCACTGTGCGCTATAATGGCTGCACGCGTTCTATATCTTTTGTTGAAGGTGACTGCTGTTCGTCAAAGGGGCTGAACGCAGTCACTTATTCAACCAGTGACCCCCAGATAAACATTAACAGATTAAAATGCGTATTTGTCTGATTTCACACTTTGATTTACTGCTTTAACGCTTTCCACTAGGTACATAACAACACACTTAAAAACCAATGAATAGGGATAAATAAATTATTCCGCTGTGAGCTATAATTGCTGCACGCGTTCTACATCTTTTGTTGAGGGTGACTGCAGTTCGTCCAAGAGGCTGAACGCAGTCACTTATTCAACCAGTGACCTCCAGACACAAATTAACAGATTAAAATTCGTATTTGTCTGATTTCACACTTTGATTAACTGCTTTAACGCTTTCCACTAGGTAAATAACAACACACTAAATCGCCAATGAATAGGGATAACTTAACTATTCCGCTGTGCGCTATAATGGCTGCACGCGTTCTATATCTTTTGTTGAGTGTGATTGCTGTTCGTCCAAAGGGCTGAACGCAGTCACTTATTCAACAAGTGACACCTCAGATACACATTAACAGACTGAAATGCGCATTTGTCTGATTTCAGACTTTGATTAACTGCTTTAACGCTTTCCACTATGTACATAACAACACACTTAAACGACAATGAATAGGGATAAATAAATTTTTCCGCTGTGCGCTATAATGGCTGCACGCGTTCTATATCTTTTGTTGAGGGTGACTGCTGTTCGTCCAAAGGGCTGAACGCAGTCACTTATTCAACCAGTGACCCCCAGATAAACATTAACAGATTAAAATGCGTATTTGTCTGATTTCACACTTTGATTAACTGCTTTAACGCTCTCCACTTGGTACATAACAACACACTTAAAAACCAATGAATAGGGATAAATAAATTATTCCGCTGTGCGATATAATGGCTGCACGCGTTCTATATCTTTTGTTGAGGGTGACTGCAGTTCGTCCAAGGGGCTGAACGCACTCACTTATTCAACCAGTGACCTCCAGACACAAATTAACAGATTAAAATGCGTATTTGTCTGATTTCACCTTTTGATTAACTGCTTTAACGCTTTCCACTAGGTAAATAACAACACACTTAAACGCCAATGAATAGGGATAAATAAATTATTCCGCTGTGCGCTATAATGGCTGCACGCGTTCTATATCTTTTGTTGAAGGTGACTGCTGTTCGTCCAAGGGGCTGAACGCAGTCACTTATTCAACCAGTGTCCCCCAGATTCATATTAACAGATTAAAATGCGTATTTTTCTGATTTCACACTTTAATTAACTGCTTTAACGCTTTCCACTAGGTACATAAAAACACATTTAAAAACCAATGAATAGGGATAAATAAATTATTCCGCTGTGCGCTATAATGGCTGCACGCGTTCTATATCTTTTGTTGAGGGTGACTGCAGTTCGTCCAAGGGGCTGAACGCAGTCACTTATTCAACCAGTGACCTCCAGACAAAAATAAACAGATTAAAATGCGTATTTGTCTGATTTCACACTTTGATTAACTGCTTTAACGCTTTCCACTAGGTAAATAATAACACACTTAAACGCTAATGAATAGGGATAAATAAATTATTCCTCTGTGCGCTATAATGGCTGCACGCGTTCTATATCTTTTGTTGAAGGTGACTGCTGTTCGTCTAAGGGGCTGAACGCAGTCACTTATTCAACAGTGACCCCCAGATTCATATTAACAGATTAAAATGCATATTTGTCTGATTTCACACTTTAATTAACTGCTTTAACGCTTTCCACTAGGTACATAACAACGCATTTGAACGCCAATGAATAGGGATAACTTAACTATTCTGCTGTGCGCTATAATGGCTGCACGCGTTCTATATCTTTTGTTGAAGGTGACTGCTGTTCGTCAAAGGGGCTGAACGCAGTCACTTATTCAACCAGTGACCCCCAGATTCATATTAACAGATTAAAATGCGTATTTGTCTGATTTCACACTTTAATTAACTGCTTTAACGCTTTCCACTAGGTACATAACAACACATTTAAACGCCAATGAATAGGGATAATTTAACTCTTCCGCTGTGCGCTATAATCGCTGCACACCTTCTATATCTTTTGTTGAGGGTGACTGCTGTTCGTCCAAAGGGCTGAACGCAGTCACTTATTCAACCAGTGACCCCCAGATAAACATTAACAGATTAAAACGCGTATTTGTCTGATTTCACACTTTGATTTACTGCTTTAACGCTTTCCACTAGGTACATAACAACACACTTAAAAACCAATGAATAGGGATAAATAAATTATTCCGTTGTGCGCTATAATGGCTGCACGCGTTCTACATCTTTTGTTGAGGGTGACTGCAGTTCGTCCAAGAGGCTGAACGCAGTCACTTATTCAACCAGTGACCTCCAGACACAAATTAACAGATTAAAATGCGTATTTGTCTGATTTCACACTTTGATTAACTGCTTTAACGCCCTCCACAAGGTAAATAACAACACACTAAATCGCCAATGAATAGGGATAAATAAATTATTCCGCTGTGCGATATAATGGCTGCACGCGTTCTATATCTTTTGTTGAGGGTGACTGCAGTTCATCCAAGGGGCTGAACGCAGTCACTTATTCAACCAGTGACCTCCAGACACAAATAAACAGATTAAAATGCGTATTTGTCTGATTTCACACTTTGATTAACTGCTTTAACGCTTTCCACTAGGTAAATAACAACACACTTAAACGCCAATGAATAGGGATAAATAAATTATTCCGCTGTGCGCTATAATTGCTGCACGCGTTCTATATATTTTGTTGGAGGTGACTGCTGTTCGTCCAAGGGGCTGAACGCAGTCACTTATTCAACCAGTGACTCCCAGATTCATATTAACAGATTAAAATGCGTATTTGTCTGATTTCACACTTTAATTAACTGCTTTAACGCTTTCCGCTAGGTACATAACAACACATTTAAACGCCAATGAATAGGGATAACTTAACTATTCCGCTGTGCGCCATAATGGCTGCACGTGTTCTATATCTTTTGTTGAAGGTGACTGCTGTTCGTCAAAGGGGCTGAACGCAGTCACTTATCCAACCAGTGACCCCCAGATTCATATTAAGAGATTAAAATGCGTATTTTTCTGATTTCACACTTTAATTAACTGCTTTAACGCTTTCCACTAGGTACATAACAACACACTTAAAAACCAATGAATAGGGATAAATAAATTATTCCGCTGTGCGCTATAATGGCTGCACGCGTTCTATATCTTTTGTTGAGAGTGACTGCAGTTCGTCCAAGGGGCTGAACGCAGTCACTTATTCAACCAGTGACCCCCAGACACAAATTAACAGATTAAAATGCGTATTTGTCTGATTTCACACTTTGATTAACTGCTTTAACGCTTTCCACTAGGTAAATAACAACACACTAAAACGCCAATGAATAGGGATAAATAAATTATTCCGCTCTGCGCTATAATGGCTGCACTCGTTCTATATCTTTTGCTGAGGGTGACTGCTGTTCGTCCAAGGGTGTGAACGCAGTCACTTATTCAACCAGTAACCCCCCAGATACACATTAACAGACTAAAATGCGCATTTGTCTGATTTCACACTTTAATTAACTGCTTTAACGCTTTCCACTAGGTACATAACAACACATTTAAACGCCAATGAATATGGATAACTTAACTATTCCTCTGTGCGCTATAATGGCTGCACGCGTTCTATATCTTTTGTTGAGAGTGATTGCTGTTCGTCCAAAGGGCTGAACGCAGTCACTTATTCAACAAGTGACCCCTCAGATACACATTATCAGACTGAAATGCGCATTTGTCTGATTTCAGACTTTGATTAACTGCTTTAACGCTTTCCACTATGTACATAACAACACACTTAAACGCCAATGAATAGGGATAAATAAATTTTTCCGCTGTGCGCTATAATGGCTGCACGCGTTCTATATCTGTTGTTGAAGGTGACTGCTGTTCGTCCAAGTGGCTGAACGCAGTCACTTATTCAACCAGTGACCCCCAGATTCATATTAACAGATTAAAATGCGTATTTGTCTGATTTCACACTTTAATTAACTGCTTTAACGCTTTCCACTAGGTACATAAAAACACATTTAAACGCCAGGGAATACGGATAACTTAACTATTCCACTGTGCGCTATAATGGCTGCACGCGTTCTATATCTTTTGTTGAAGGTGACTGCTGTTCGTCAAAGGGGCTGAACGCAGTCACTTATTCAACCAGTGACCCCCAGATAAACATTAACAGATTAAAATGCGTATTTGTCTGATTTCACACTTTGATTTACTGCTTCAACGCTTTCCACTAGGTACATAACAACACACTTAAAAACCAATGAATAGGGATAAGTAAATTATTCCGCTGTGAGCTATAATTGCTGCACGCGTTCTACATCTTTTGTTGAGGGTGACTGCAGTTCGTCCAAGAGGCTGAACGCAGTCACTTATTCAACCAGTGACCTCCAGACACAAATTAACAGATTGAAATTCGTATTTGTCTGATTTCACACTTTGATTAACTGCTTTAACGCTTTCCACTAGGTAAATAACAACACACTAAATCGCCAATGAATAGGGATAACTTAACTATTCCGCTGTGCGCTATAATGGCTGCACGCGTTCTATATCTTTTGTTGAGTGTGATTGCTGTTCGTCCAAAGGGCTGAACGCAGTCACTTATTCAACAAGTGACCCCTCAGATACACATTAACAGATTAAAATGCGCATTTGTCTGATTTCAGACTTTGATTAACTGCTTTAACGCTTTCCACTATGTACATAACAACACACTTAAACGACAATGAATAGGGATAAATAAATTTTTCCGCTGTGCGCTATAATGGCTGCACGCGTTCTATATCTTTTGTTGAGGCTGACTGCTGTTCGTCCAAAGGGCTGAACGCAGTCACTTATTCAACCAGTGACCCCCAGATAAACATTAACAGATTAAAATGCGTATTTGTCTGATTTCACACTTTGATTAACTGCTTTAACGCTCTCCACTTGGTACATAACAACACACTTAAAAACCAATGAATAGGGATAAATAAATTATTTCGCTGTGCGATATAATGGCTGCACGCGTTCTATATCTTTTGTTGAGGGTGACTGCAGTTCGTCCAAGGGGCTGAACGCACTCACTTATTCAACCAGTGACCTCCAGACACAAATTAACAGATTAAAATGCGTATTTGTCTGATTTCACCCTTTGATTAACTGCTTTAACGCTTTCCACTAGGTAAATAACAACACACTTAAACGCCAATGAATAGGGATAAATAAATTATTCCGCTGTGCGCTATAATGGCTGCACGCGTTCTATATCTTTTGTTGAAGGTGACTGCTGTTCGTCCAAGGGGCTGAACGCAGTCACTTATTCAACCAGTGTCCCCCAGATTCATATTAACAGATTAAAATGCGTACTTGTCTGATTTCACACTTTAATTAACTGCTTTAACGCTTTCCACTAGGTACATAACAACACACTTAAAAACCAATGAATAGGGATAAATAAATTATTCCGCTGTGCGCTATAATGGCTGCACGCGTTCTATATCTTTTGTTGAGGGTGACTGCTGTTCGTCCAAGGGGCTGAACTCAGTCACTTATTCAACCAGTGACCTCCAGACACAAATTAACAGATTAAAATGCGTATTTGTCTGATTTCTCATTTTGATTAACTGCTTTAACGCTTTCCACTAGGTAAATAACAACACACTAAAACGCCAATGAATAGGGATAAATAAATTATTCCGCTGTGCGCTATAATGGCTGCACGCGTTCTATATCTTTTGCTGAGGGAGACTGCTGTTCGTCCAAGGGTGTGAACGCAGTCACTTATTCAACCAGTGAACCCCAGATACATATTAACAGATTAAAATGCGTATTTGTCTGATTTCACACTTTAATTAACTGCTTTAACGCTTTACAGTAGGTACATAACAACACATTTAAACGCCAATGAATAGGGATAACTTAACTATTCCACTGTGCGCTATAATGGATGCACGCCTTCTATATCTTTCGTTGAGGATGACTTCTGTTCGTCCAAAGGGCTGAACGCAGTCACTTATTCAACCAGTGACCCCCAGATAAACATTAACAGATTAAAATGCGTATTTGCTGATTTCACACTTTGATTAACTGCTTTAACGCTTTCCACTTGGTACATAACAACACACTTAAAAACCAATGAATAGGGATAAATAAATTATTCCGCTGTGTGCTATAATTGCTGCACGCGTTCTATATCTTTTGTTGAGGGTGACTGCAGTTTGTCCAAGGGGATGAACGCAGTCACTTATTCAACCAGTGACCTCCAGACACAAATTAACAGATTAAAATGCGTATTTGTCTGATTTCACACTTTGATTAAGTGCTATAACGCTTTCCACTAGGTAAATAACAACATACTTAAACGCCAATGAATGGGGATAAATAAATTATTCCGCTGTGCGCTATAATGGCTGCACGCGTTCTATATCTTTTGTTGAGGGTGACTGCTGTTCGTCCAAGGGGCTGAACGCAGTCACTTATTCAACCAGTGACCCCCAGATTCATATTAACAGATTAAAATGCGTATTTGTCTGATTTCACACTTTAATTAACTGCTTTAACACTTTCCACTAGGTACATAACAACACATTTAAACGCCAATGAATAGGGATAACTTAACTATTCCGCTGTGCGCTATAATGGCTGCACGCGTTCTATATCTTTTGTTGAGGGTGACTGCAGTTCGTCCAAGGGGCTGATCGCAGTCACTTATTCAACCAGTGACCTCCAGACACAAATTAACAGATTAAAATGCGTATTTGTCTGATTTCACACTTTCATTTACTGCTTTAACGCTTTCCACTAGGTAAATAACAACACACTAAAACGCCAATGAATAGGAATAAATAAATAATTCCGCTGTGCGCTATAATGGCTTCACGCGTTCTATATCTTTTGCTGAGGGTGACTGCTGTTCGTCCAAGGGTGTGAACGCAGTCACTTATTGAACCAGTGACCCCCAGATACATATTAACAGATTAAAATGCGTATTTGTCTGATTTCACACTTTAATTAACTGCTTTAACGCTTTCCAGTAGGTACATAACAACACATTCAAACGCCAATGAATAGGGATATCTTAACTATTCCACTGTGCGGTATAATGGATGCACGCCTTCTATATCTTTTCATGAGGGTGACAGCTGTTCGTCCAAAGGACTGAACGCAGTCACTTATTCAACCAGTGACCCCCAGAAAAACATTAACAGATTAAAATGCGTATTTGTCTGATTTCACACTTTAATTAACTGCTTTAACGCTTTCCACTAGGTACATAACAACACACTTAAAAACCAATGAATAGGGATAAATAAATTATTCCGCTGTGCGCTATAATGGCTGCACGCGTTCTATATCTTTTGTTGAGAGTGACTGCAGTTCGTCCAAGGGGCTGAACGCAGTCACTTATTCAACCAGTGACCGCCAGACACAAATTAACAGATTAAAATGCGTATTTGTCTGATTTCACACTTTGATTAACTGCTTTAACGCTTTCCACTAGGTAAATAACAACACACTAAAACGCCAATGAATAGGGATAAATAAATTATTCCGCTCTGCGCTATAATGGCTGCACTCGTTCTATATCTTTTGCTGAGGGTGACTGCTGTTCGTCCAAGGGTGTGAACGCAGTCACTTATTCAACCAGTGACCCCCAGATTCATATTAACAGATTAAAATGCGTATTTGTCTGATTTCACACTTTAATTAACTGCTTTAACGCTTTCCAGTAGGTACATAACAACACATTTAAACGCCAATGAATAGGGATAACTTAACTATTTCATTGTGCGCTATAATGGATGCACGCCTTCTATATCTTTTCATGAGGGTGACTGCTGTTCGTCCAAAGGGCTGAACGCAGTCACTTATTCAACCAGTGACCCCCAGAAAAACATTAACAGATTAAAATGCGTATTTGTCTGATTTCACACTTTGATTAACTGCTTTAACGCTTTCCACTAGGTACATAACAACACACTTAAAAACAAATGAATAGCGATACCTAAATTATTCCGCTGTGCGCTATAATGGCTGCACGCGTTCTATATCTTTTGTTGAGGGTGACTGCTGTTCGTCCAAGGGGCTGAACGCAGTCACTTCTTCAACCAGTGACCCCCAGATTCATATTAACAGATTAAAATGCGTATTTGTCTGATTTCACACTTTAATTAACTGCTTTAACGCTTTCCACTAGGTACATAACAACACATTTAAACGCCAATGAATAGGGATAACTTAACTAATCCTCTTTGCGCTATAATCGCTGCACGCCTTCTATATCTTTTGTTGTGGGTGACTGCTGTTCGTCCAAAGGGATGAACGCAGTCACTTATTCAACCAGTGACCCCCCAGATAAACATTAACAGATTGAAATGCGTATTTGTCTGATTTCACACTTTGATTAACTGCTTTAACGCTTTCCACTAGGTACATAAAAACACATTTAAAAACCAATGAATAGGGATAAATAAATTTTTCCGCTGTGCGCTATAATGGCTGCACGCGTTCTATATCTTTTGTTGAGGGTGACTGCTGTTCGTCCAAAGGGCTGAACGCAGTCACTTATTCAACAAGTGACCCCCAGATAAACATTAACAGATTAAAATGCGTATTTGTCTGATTTCACACTTTGATTAACTGCTTTAACGCTCTCCACTTGGTACATAACAACACACTTAAAAACCAATGAATAGGGATAAATAAATTATTCCGCTGTGCGATATAATGGCTGCACGCGTTCTATATCTTTTGTTGAGGGTGACTGCAGTTCGTCCAAGGGGCTGAACGCACTCACTTATTCAACCAGTGACCTCCAGACACAAATTAACAGATTAAAATGCGTATTTGTCTGATTTCACCCTTTGATTAACTGCTTTAACGCTTTCCACTAGGTAAATAACAACACACTTAAACGCCAATGAATAGGGATAAATAAATTATTCCGCTGTGTGCTATAATGGCTGCACGCGTTCTATATCTTTTGTTGAAGGAGACTGCTGTTCGTCAAAGGGGCTGAACGCAGTCACTTATTCAACCAGTGACCCCCAGATTCATATTAACAGATTAAAATGCGTATTTGTCTGATTTCACACTTTAATTAACTGCTTTAACGCTTTCCACTAGGTACATAACAACACATTTAAACGCCAATGAATAGGGATAACTTCACTCTTCCGCTGTGCGCTATAATCGCTGCACGCCTTCTATATCTTTTGTTCAGGGTGACTGCTGTTCGTCCAAAGGGCTAAACGCAGTCACTTATTGAACCAGTGACCCCCAGATAAACATTAACAGATTAAAACGCGTATTTGTCTGATTTCACACTTTGATTTACTGCTTTAACGCTTTCCACTAGGTACATAACAACACACTTAAAAACCAATGAATAGGGATAAATAAATTATTCCGCTGTGCGCTATAATGGCTGCACGCGTTCTACATCTTTTGTTGAGGGTGACTGCAGTTCGTCCAAGAGGCTGAACGCAGTCACTTATTCAACCAGTGACCTCCAGACACAAATTAACAGATTAAAATGCGTATTTGTCTGATTTCACACTTTGATTAACTGCTTTAACGCCCTCCACAAGGTAAATAACAACACACTAAATCGCCAATGAATAGGGATAAATAAATTATTCCGCTGTGCGATATAATGGCTGCACGCGTTCTATATCTTTTGTTGAGGGTGACTGCAGTTCGTCCAAGGGGCTGAACGCAGTCACTTATTCAACCAGTGACCTCCAGACACAAATAAACAGATTAAAATGCGTATTTGTCTGATTTCACACTATGATTAACTGCTTTAACGCTTTCCACTAGGTAAATAACAACACACTTAAACGCCAATGAATAGGGATAAATAAATTATTCCGCTGTGCGCTATAATGGCTGCACGCGTTCTATATGTTTTGTTGAAGGTGACTGCTGTTCGTCCAAGGGGCTGAACGCAGTCACTTATTCAACCAGTGACTCCCAGATTCATATTAACAGATTAAAATGCGTATTTGTCCGATTTCACACTTTAATTAACTGCTTTAACGCTTTCCACTAGGTACATAACAACACATTTAAACGCCAATGAATAGGGATAACTTAACTATTCCGCTGTGCGCTATAATGGCTGCACGCGTTCTATATCTTTTGTTGAAGGTGACTGCTGTTCGTCAAAGGGGCTGAACGCAGTCACTTATTCAACCAGTGACCCAGATTCATATTAACAGATTAAAATGCGTATTTGTCTGATTTCACACTTTAATTAACGGCTTTAACGCTTTCCACTAGGTACATAACAACACACTTAAAAACCAATGAATTGGGATAAATAAATTTTTCCGCTGTGCGCTATAATGGCTGCACGCGTTCTATATCTTTCGTTGAGGGTGACTGCAGTTCGTCCAAGGGGCTGAACGCAGTCACTTATTCAACCAGTGACCTCCAGACACAAATTAACAGATTAAAATGCGTATTTGTCTGATTTCACACTTTCATTTACTGCTCTAACGCTTTCCACTAGGTAAATAACAACACACTAAAACGCCAATGATTAGGGATAAATAAATTATTCCGCTGTGCGCTATAATGGCTGCACGCGTTCTATATCTTTTGCTGAGGGTGACTGCTGTTCGTCCAAGGGTGTGAACGCAGTCACTTATTCAACCAGTGACCCCCAGATACATATTAACAGATTAAAATGCGTATTTGTCTGATTTCACACTTTAATTAACTGCTTTAACGCTTTCCAGTAGGTACATAACAACACATTTAAACGCCAATGAATAGGGATAACTTAACTATTCCGCTGTGCGCTATAATGGCTGCACGCGTTCTATATCTTTCGTTGAGGGCGATTGCTGTTCGTCCAAAGGGCTGAACGCTGTCACTTATTCAACCAGTGACCCCAAGACACATATTAAAAGATTAAAATGCGAATTTGTCTGATTTCACATTTTGATTAACCCTTATAACGCTTTCCACTACGTACATAACAACACACTTAGACGCCATTGAATAGGGATAATTTAATTTTTCCGCTGTGCCCTATAATGGCTGCTCGCGTTCTATATCTTTTGTTAAGGGTGACTGGTGTTCGTTCAAGGGGCTGAACGCAGTCACTTATTCAACCAGTGACCCCCAGATACACATTAAGATATTAAAATGTGTATTTATCTGATTTCACATTTTGATTAACTGCTTTAACGCTCTCCACTAGGTACATAACAACACACTTAAACGCCAATGAATAGGGATAAATTAATTTTTCCGCTGTGCGCTATAACGGCTTCATGCGTTTTATATCTTTCGTTGAGTGTGATTGCTATTCGTCCAAGGGGCTGAACGCAGTCACTTATTCAACCAGTGACCCCCCAGATACACATTAACAGATAAAAATGCGTATTTGTCCGATTTCACATTATGATTAATTGCTTTAACCATTTCCACTAGGTACACAACAACGCAAACGCGAATGAATAGGGATAACGTATTTATTCCGCTGTGCGCTATAAAGGATTCGCGCGTTCTATATCTTTTGTTAAGCGTGATTGCAGTTCGTCCAAAGGGCTGAACGCAGTCACTAATTCAACCAGTGACCCCCAGATACACATTAACAGATTAAAATGCATATTATTCTGACTTCACCCTTTTATTAACTGCTTTAACGGTTTCCACTAAGTACTTAACAACACACTTAAACGCCAATGAATAGGGATAACTGAATTATTCCGCTGTGCGCTATAATGGCTGCACGCGTTCTATAGCTATTGTTGAGGGTGACTGCTGTTCGTCCAAGGGGCTGAACGCAGTTACTTATTCAACCAGTGACACCCAGATACACATTAACGGTTTAAAATGCGTGTTTGTCTGATTTCACACTCTGATTAACTGCTTTAACGCTTTCCACTAGGTACACTACAACACAAACGCCAATGTATAGGGATCACTTAATTATTCCGCTGTGCGCTATAATATCTGCACGCGTTCTATACCTTTTGTTGAAGGTGATTTCAGTTCGTACAAAGGGCTGAACGCAGTCACTTATTCAACCAGTAACCCTCAGATACACATTAACATTTTAAAATGCGCATTTGTCTGATTTCACACTTTGATTAATTGCTTTAACGCTTTCCACCTAGGTACATAACAACACACTTAAACGCCAATGAATAGGAATAACTTAATTATTCCGCTGTGCGCTGTAGTGGTTGCACGTGTTCTATATGTTTTTTTGTGTGTGATTGCAGTTCGTCCAAAAGGCTAGTTATTTTGTTATTTATGTATGTTATTTTGTTAGTATGTCTGTTGTATGTCTGTCTCTACGTATGAATGTTAGTCTGTTATTCTGCGTCTGTCTGTATGAATGAATATGTCAGTTTTTCTTTCTGTGTGCACTTTATTTTGTTAGTATGTCTGTAGTATGTCTGTCTGTGTGAATGAATATGTCAGTTTTTCTTTCTGTGTGCACTTTATTTTGTTAGTATGTCTGTAGTATGTCTGTCTTTACGTATGAATGTTAGTGTGTTAGTCTGTGTGTCTGTCTGTGTTAATAAGTATGTTAGTTTTTCTTTCTGTTTGCATGTTATTCTGTTAGTATGTCTGTCTCTACGTATGAATGTTAGTCTGTTAGTCTGTGTCTGTCTGTGTGAATGAATATGTCAGTTTTTCTTTCTGTGTGCATGTTATTTTGTTAGTATGTCTGCTGTATGTCTGTCTTTACGATGAATGTTAATGTGTTAGTCTGTGTGTCTGTCTATGTGAATGAGTATGTTAGTTTTTCTTTCTGTTTGCATGTTATTACGTTAGTATGTGTGTTGTGTGTCTGTCTCTACGTATGAATGTTAGTGTGTTAGTCTGTGTCTGTCTGTGTGAATGAGTATGTTTGTTTTTCTTTCTGTGTGCATGTTATTGTGTTAGTATGTCTGTTGTGTGTCTGTCTCTATGTATGAGTGTTTGTGTTTTAGTCTGTGTGAATGAGTATGTTAGTTTTTCTTTCTGTGTGCATGTTATTGTGTTAGTAATTGTTGTATGTCTGTCTCTACGTATGAATGTTAGTGTGTTAGGCTGTCTGTCTGTGTGTGTGAATGAGTATGTTAGTTTTTCTTTCTGTGTTCATGTTATTGTGTTAGTGTGTCTGTTGTATGTCTGTCTGTAGGTATGAATGTTAGTGTGTGAGTCTGTCTGCTTGTGTGAATGAGTATGGTAGTTTATCTTTTGTATGCATGTTATTGTGTTAGGATGTCTGTTGTATGTTAGTCTCTATGTATGAATGTTAATGTGTTATTCTGTCTGTCTGTATGTGAATTAATATATTAGTTTTTCTTTTTTTATGTATGTTATTGTGTTAGTATGTTCTCTATTATATCTAAGATATAAATAAATGTATTCTCATACCGTCCTCGAGATTAAATTCTTGTACGTGGCTTTCTTGAGGTTCTTATTTTGACTTCGTCATTTAAGCGCCGCTTGTGTAAAGAGAAAATGCCTCCAAGAGGGTGATTGCCAGGAAGAGTTTGAAAATGATTTGGAAAAGTTAGCTCTCCAACAGAAGAAGAAAATAATAATTGATTTTAATTTTAATGCATCGGGTAAAAAACATCTCAACATTTGTATTTAAAATACTGTCTCATGTGTATCTTTCTCAATTAAATTAGCCTTGCTGATTTGTCATCTTCTAGGAACACAAAACAGGGATCAGGATTCGGGCCGTTCTTTGAAAATTAGTAAATAGGTTTCATATAGTGTGTAAATTCATGGTTTAACTTACTCTTTGGAGGTTCTTTTTACACACAATGAACTAAATGACCAGGTCACAAGGACTTAGAAAAGGTAGCGGGAAGAAAACCCACTGGAAAGCTATTAGGTTGTTCAGTGGGTCCTCTTCACACTGGACAACCAATAGTGCACTTTTAAATTAGTGTGGAATGCTCATTTTCGGTCCATTCATTGTGGTAACTCAGTAGATCTTCCTGATCTCCAGCCACTAGTGGCGAAAGCTGTAGTGGACAGTCGCTTGCCGAGAAGCGAAGGTGCTAGTGGAGGTTTTTGACTATTGGAACAAGGTCTAATTTTTTCCCTTTTTTATATTAGATCTTGCGCAAGATGCCATAAAATATTTCCATTAAATTTACATAACAGATAATTCTGATTCACACTTTAATGGATATTTTATGGTACTTGAAGCCCTCTTTTTCCTTCCACACTAACTGCCTATGTGTGGAGGGGTTTTCTCCAGGTTAGAGCAAAACACTCTGACATGGATGGTGCCTTGACGTGGCGTCAGAGCTTTTCACTAAACCATCTGGCAGAAATCTTTTAAATGTTGTAGTGAGTACTGTAATCATAAAAAAAAGCTCTATTATGAGTCAGCATATAGTCGAAACGAATCGGCAATTCTTCCCGCAATTGTAGTATGTCAAAAACAAAAAGGGAAAAAATATGATATATTCCCAGAATTGCAAAAGTATGCATTCTTTACCTGTTGATCTATATTAGATATTTAACTATCAATCTTCTTCCAATACCGATAAAAAAAATGGTTATGTTTACCAGACCAGGCCCGGATTTAGAAAATAATATTAGTGGGAGAGAAGTAATTGACTTGATCGAGGAGGGAAAAAGTGGGGCAAAAAGCTGCAATTGCGTTGTAGGATAAGAATTCCCCCTACGTCTTAAATGTGTTTAAAAAGTTTTAGAAAAATCTATGAAATAGATACTAACTTTCTGAACCTTTTTGCTCCTTTACATTACTGAACATTCTCAAAGTAGAAGACCAATCCTCACACACGCAAACCCAATATATGCGACCCTGTTGTACGCTAATTTGAAATGCAAGAATATCAAAACGTGGTAATTTGAAATCAGCAGATAATAATCTCAACTCTGTCATTATACAGAGTGTACAGAAAATAATGTCACAAAATTAAACAGTTATAACTCATGATATAATGAACGTATCTTTATACAGATGCTCTTACAAAGTCACAAAATATAGTAGCTTTTAATGCAACAACTACTTAAGCACCATTCCTTATACGGGCAATATCAGCTTAATAATTCGCCTTCATCCATGCCCTTTGAAGCATATCTGGAGTGGTGGGAAAAATGTTGTTAAAAATCACAAAATATGGTATTTGAGTAGTAGCATAAATGAGAGTTCTGGCACAGTAATAGGGTCTAGAGAATTTTATGAAAATCTATGGGAAAAGTTATGGGGGAGGAGGTAAATAGTATGTTTCTTGTGGTTTTTTGTGAAAATATATGTGAAAATACGAAAAATTTGAAGTGTTTTTTAGTATGTGAAAAACTAATTTAAGTTTTTTTTTGGCAGAGGAGGTTTAAACTAATTTGTTTAAATTAATTTTCAGGAAAATGAGATGTGTGAATGGGACAAAAAATGATGTGGTTATTTGAGTTATCATACACTTCAATTACAATTTTATCTAACCAAAGTCCAAGTAATATTTATCTTATCAAAAAAGAATATTAAAACTTTTATCTAACCAAAGTCCAAGTAATATTTACCTTATCAAACAAGAATATTAAAATTTTATCTAACCAAAGTCCAAGTAATATTTACCTTATCAAACAAGAATATCAAAACTTTTATATAACCAAAGTCCAAGTAATATTTATCTTATCAAACAAGAGTATTAAAACTTTTATCTAACCAAAGTCCAAGTAATATATATCTTATCAAACAAGAATATCAAAACATTTATGTAACCAAAGTACAAGTATTATTTATCTTATCAAACAAGAATATCAAAACTTTTATGTAACCAAAGTGCAAGTAATATTTATTTTATCAAACAAGAATATTAAAACTTTTATCTAACCAACGTCCAAGTAATATTTATCTTATCAAACAAGAATATTAAAACTTTTATCTAACCAAAGTCCAAGTAATATTTATCTTATCAAACAAGAATATCAAAACCTTTATATAACCAAAGTCCAAGTAATATTTATCTTATCGAACAAGAATATCAAAACTTCTATCTAACCAAAGACCAAGTAATATTTATCTTATCAAACAAGAATATCAAAACTTTTATCTAACCAAAGTCCAAGTAATATTTATCTTATCAAACAAGAATATCAAAACTTCTATGTAACCAAAGTCCAAGTAATATTTATCTTATCGAACAAGAATATTAAAACTTTTATCTAACCAAAGTTCAAGTAATATTTATCTTATCAAACAAGAATATCAAAACTTCTATCTAACCAAAGTCCAAATAATATTTTTGCCTGTGAATATTTTTCTTATCAAAGAAGAATATTAGAATTTCGACAGATCAAAGTCCTCATTGATGAATCAATATATATATATATCTAAATGACAGGAAGCTGGCTATCAAAGAGGCTATCAGGTAAAATGGTTAAACACAAGGCAAGGAGGATTTGAGTTTACTATAGAAATTTGAAAAGAATGTCTCCTGAAATAAGAAAAAAGATTGGTAAAACAATCTTATGATCAGAATTTTTTGGATCTTCAACAACATTTAAAAAGATTAATTAAAACATTTTTCTTAAATAAGGGACTTTGTCTGAATAAACCTTAGTATTTAAGGTGAATCTTTTCCTACAAAATATATCATTTCCTACAGAATATTTAAAGCTCTAATTGGCTGGGTTCCTACCTTATAGAATTTGTCATCCTGTGCTGGAAGGTAAGTGATAAGTAAGAAATATTTAAATCTAGTAGTTTAGAATAGTTTTGAGAATGTATGGAATTTGTATAGAGAGAGAAGAATTTTTTTAATGTTATCGTATTTAATTCAAACTAAATAGAAATCATCTATTTAAGTTCAATTGACTGATATCATTATTTAGAATTTACTGTACCTAGGTATTAAAGCCTTCCCATGGCCGAGTGGTTAGCGCGTTTGGCTACTGATCAAAGGGACCTGGGTTCGAGTCCCGAGTAAGGCATGGATGTTCGTGTTGTTTTTCTGCTGAGGTCCTGCCAGCTTCACAGACCTTCTACTGTGGCATATAAACTGACAGGCTCCTGTCAGACCTCTGTGGCATAGCAGCTGCTTGAGGGGGTATTTATTTTATTTTGTTACGTATTAAAAGGAAGCTGTAAAAAATACAGGTCCGGGAACTGTTTTTTTAAAACATGCAAATAGATGTAGTAGATTTCGAAATGATTGTATTAAAATAAATTTTTTTTGCCAACAACTAAAAGACCATAGCTTTATCACTCAAATACTTTTGTTTCCTTTGTTCCCTTTCACCCAAAAGAGCACTGTTGGTTTCAAGAAAAGCCTGTTTAAACTGATCCCATTCTTTCTCAACTTCAGCAGCAACAAACCACGATTGACTAAGTAGCCTATCATAGTATGCTTTGGCTTTATCTGGATCTTTCAGACCTTTAATGTTGAGGGTAATTTTCTTAAACTTGTAAAACATTTCTTAAGCTTCAGCTGTAAGACACTTTTAACCAGGTAATGGTCAGACCCAATTTCGGTTCCCCTGTATGATCTGTTTTTCCTAACTGAACTGGCCCATTTGATGTTAATTAAAATATAATTTATCATATTCCTGTGCAACCCATTAGGTGAAACCCACGTATATTTATAAATGTCCTGGTGTTTGTAGTATGTATTAGTTATTCGTGAACCATTAAGTTCAAATGAATTCCTCATTGCGATTGGAAACTACCAATGCCAAAGCGACCTAAAACTCCTGCCCAAAGGTCAGAGTTAGTACCAACTTTAGCACTGAAGTCACCTAGCACAAAAGAAATATCTCCTTTCTTCACAGAATTCAAAATACCCTGAAGCTGGTTGTGAAACGTATCCTTCTCGTTCTCATCAGAGTGCTCTGTGAGGGCATAACAACAGATGACATTCAAGTATTAAATTTTTGCTTTAAATTTTGCTCTAAGAAATCTTTCATTAACACAGTCATATCCCAGAAGAGCATCACTGACGTGTCTGCTGAGAAGCAAACCTACACCTTGGAGATGCTTTCCATCCTCTCTCCCTGAAAAGAGAAATTTAAAGTTATTTCTAAGTATCTGACCTTTACCTGTCCATCTGGTCTCTTGTAAGCCTAGAATATTATATATATTTCGGTTATAGTGCTGGAATTCCTGCGTGAGGACATTAAGAGAATAATATTTATGTAATGTCCTCATGTTTCACGTTCCTGCAGAGAGAAAATGATTACTAGGATTTTTAAAGAAAGTAGGTTTATTGAGATAGGTAGGGCCAACAATATCAAACAGCCCCCTGATCGCAGGCATAGGGCAAACACCTGTTCCTCCTCTGCTAAAGGCTGAAGCCACCAATGCTGATAGGAACTTCAGGCACCATCTTTTTAAGTGGTCTTTTTCAAGAGCCATATAGCCTGCCTGAGACACATTACTCCAGTTTAGGATTGACGATGCCCAACTAGCTAAGTGGTCCACCAGTGCAGCAAGTCCAAGATCCATAATCAAGCTAAAATTCATAAAGCAGTCCAGTCTAGTAGGTATGAATGGTCAGCACCAGGACCCTGTGAAGTTGATCACTCCTCAGCAGAGCTGAAAAAAAGAAAAGAGTGGTCATAGATGACCAGATCAGTAGGCCATACTGAACTGGCAGCCATCTACTTCCGTTCCCTTCCAAAAGAGAATATCTCTTTTGGAAGGTACTAATGGCCTGGACCATGAGAAGACCGGGTTGGTCATTAGGCGCCAGACCTGGCTGGTTCTGTGCATTATCACTGGGGATTGGTACACAGTTCTCCTTCCAGATTATGCCTAGCTACCATTTACAGACCAGTCTGGATACATGCTCATAAAACTGCAATTGAGTCAGCCTGCATGCACACAGCGAGAAGTGGACACCTCTGATTGCAGAACACGATTTAATGATCCAACTACGCCTTAGGACTTTCAAATTTTGTTTCGTCTGCTATTTTTCGTGAAAGGAAGAACATGGAAAGTAGGAAAGACGCAATTTCAGAAGAAAGGGTTGTCCTTCCCAGTTATTGGTTAAACCTAGCTACAAGATACCTTTCTTATAACGATTGATCTAAAGGATTAACTTAAAATCTACATAGATTATAATATTCCTAATTTAGTTCGGTGTTAGTGGAACGGTACTAGGCTCTTAACGGGTTTCACTTTTAATCTGTATATTTTTATTGACTAACGGTGAGTAATCCATCCCTCCCCGATCTGCTACTGCATACTACTACCACACAGATTCAGCATGAAGAATTACACGGCGTTGCTAACGTCAGAGCGTGATCTCAAAGCCAGTGACTTCATATCTCTGCAGATTATTGAGATTTTTATTTCCGTTTCGACAGATTTTGGCAACTTGTGGTTTCCATGCGAGGTAAACGAGAAAGAGATGCCTTCACGCATTGGTGATCTTCGGCCGTCACGTGATAAACTTGGTCAGGTATCTGCTTGTTCGAACAGACTGCATTTCGTTTTTCGACGTTATCTTTGGCATTAAACCACATGAAAAAAATACTTCCTTGTCTAGAATATATAACGGATGTATTCCTTTTAGACAATTTTTAACGTTTTATATAAGCGATTAACCCCCCCCCCCCTCCCCACCTTCTCATGGTGCAGACCGTTAGTACATTTCAAAAGAGATACTCTCTTGTGGAAAGGAACATGAGGACTAACGTAAAAGAGAGGGCTGCCACATCAATGTGGCCTACTGATTTCGACTATTGTCGCTATTTTTTCTAGAATAAACGGTTATTATAAAAACTTACGGTGAAATGCACAGGAAACTTATATTGTAATTTTTGTTTCTTTTCTGTTTAACATAATTAAATCTAATTTGCCATATTACTAAGCAGACTTTAGTATTCTCTATTTAAAAATCAACGAAGTTCTAAATATAGAAATAAAATGCGCAATATTATGATATTCGGAAATAATAAATAAATAATAAATACCCCTTCAAGCAGCTGCTTGCCACAGAGGTCTGACAGGAGCCTGTCAGCTTATATGCCACAGTAGAAGATCTGAGAGGATGGCAGGACCTCAGCAGAAAACAACACGAACATCCATGCCTTACCCGGGGCTCGAACCCAGGTCCCGTAGATCAGTAGCCAAACGCGCTAACCACTCGGCCACGGGACGGCATCGGAAATAATGCAGAGAGCAAAATCAGAAAAAATGGACCTATTTAAGGTAGCAAATAACCCCCGCTACCTATTTAAGGTAGTGGGGGTTTGTGTATGCAAATATATATATATATTTCCAACTTTTTATACATTTGTATGCTTTGAAAACCTTTAAGTACTTTAGGATTCTGCATAGAGATTAATAATAATTATTCCATGGTTACAGTAAAACCAAGATACAGGTAATTTTAGATATTAATTTTAAATGTTCAAGTGATTGATACTGATCTCTTCCACAAAAAAATCCACTGCTACAACATAGTTATTCTCGGCTTGCAAGAGACCAGGTTCACATATAAAAGTCCGATACTTAAAAAATAATCTCAAATTTCTCTTTTCAGGGAGGGAATATAGAAAGCATCTGCAAGGCATAGTTTGCTTCTTAACAGACACGCTAGTGATGCTCTTCTAGAATATGAATGAATTAATGAAAGATTTCTTAAAGCTGACTTTAAAACAAGTATTAATCACTTGAATGTTATCTGTTAGTATGCCTCAACTGAGGACATACTAACATAATCATGATAATCATGAACTAACAAGCTGAAAAAATTTGTTTTGCCGTGAGTGCGATTTTTTTCCCTTCAGGTGCTTGTTGCATAATGTGGTTATGGTAGCAACAAAGGATTCGACAAAAGTAACTCAGTCTCTGGCGTCATTTACAGTCCCTAGCTGCTGTGTTAGATTATTTTCATGTTTTTTTTTTATTTCCTGAGCAATTTTAGATAATCCTCCAGCATTTTATTTATATCTGGGCCACGGGCGTTGTTTGTTAAGGTTGTAATAATATGTTTATGATCGCTGAGCTATCATCTTCTAATACTTCCCACTTAGTTATTTTATCCTCTAATTTCTCGTTCGCTAGAGTTAAGTCGATCCAACTTTTACTATTTACTTTTCCAACTTTTCCAACTGCTGAGGTCCTGTCATCCTCTCAGACCTACTCTGGCATATAAACTGACAGGCTCCTGTCAGACCTCTGTGGCAAGCAGCTGCTTGAGGGAGTATTTATTGGTAATATAGTCTCTTGCCCCCTCTTTTTTGCATTTTTTTTTCCGTTCGATTGTGTTTATTGTCCTCTCTCCCCCTCGAATTTTTTTTAGATCTGTATAGTTATATATTTTGTCAAAGTTAAACAAAAAGCACATATGGGTTTTTCCCTTGCAAATATCATTTTACTTTGCATCTCCTCTTCCCCGGAATATATTTTCTGGCTATATGGGTCATTTTCAATTGATTTCTAATTTTATCCGTGTTAAAAAGGTCAACGGTAAATATTCTTTGGCCACGGGAGTCTGACCTTCAACCCCGGAGGAGTTTTAGATGCTTTTTCGGTTAATTCTGTGCGTCTGCCCTGCCGAATGCTTGTGGTTTGAAAGGAATAAACAGACTGTGTGGACTGCGGCTCCTAATTAGCACCTCTAACACATGCAATGGGTTGGGTTGTTTTACCTCTGAGCGGCACTTTTTTGCACACCATGGGCTAAATGGCCAGGTCACATGGACCCCGAAGGCTCAGAGAAGGTTGGGGGAGGGGACCCACTGGAACAGCTGTTGGGAGACAGATAGTAGCCTCCCGTCAAGACCATCCAGCGTGTTCTTTAACGTTGGGTTGTTTTACCTCAGAGCGGCACTTTTTTGCACACCATGGGCTAAATGGCCAGGTCACATGGACCCCGAAGGCTCAGAGAAGGTTGGGGGAGGGGACCCACTGGAACAGCTGTTGGGAGACAGATGGTAGCCTCCCGTCAAGGCCATCCAGCGTGTTCTTTAACGTGCACAGGGTATGGCTCTCCCGCACACGGGCCACGGTTTAACGTCCCATCCGACGGACGGCGGCCTTTCCAAGCCCATCGGTGTCCCCTACTGACCGTGGGCAGGGCGGGGAATTTTCACATGCAATGAAAGAGTACAAAAGGCTTATCTCCCGTGTTTCCCAAAAGGCATACTATTTGCTTCTGATTTGGCAAGGATCGTAGCAAGTGATAGAAATCGGAAAATAAATATAATAAATAAATCTGAAATTAATTCAAACAGCTTTGGAAAATATATTATTAGAAACTAAAAAGAGTAAGCGAAATTCCAATGCAAAATCTAGACTATAATTAGACTTTAAGCTAACACACACTCCCCCACCTACGACATGGCACTGATACATCTGCGCTGTTTTTTTTTTGAAATGCTTCATTCACCAGGCGACCTGCGGCCACATGCCTGCTCACCGACATGTAGGGTCGCTGGCATTTCACTGTGCTGATCCCAACCATTGGTCGAATTCAGCTCCCAAAATTGAATTTGCTTATGGACCAGATGATACAGGGGCCAAGGTCCTTCTTACAAAGTGGTCCAGAAGAAGGAAGATAACGTTTTACTAAATAAAAAAAAATAAATAAATACTCTCTCAAGCAGCTGCTTGCCACAGAGGTCTGACAGGAGCCTGTCAGTTTATATGCCATAGTAGGAGATCTGAGAGGATGGCAGGACCTCAGCAGAAAAACGACACACATATCCATGCCTAATCCAGGGCTCGAACCCAGGTCCCTTAGATCAGTAGACAAGCGTGCTAACCACTCGGCCATTTACTACTATTCTAAATGGAAAAAAAAATAAATAAATACCCCCTCAAGCAGCTGCTTGCCACAGAGGTCTGACAGGAGCCTGTCAGTTTATATGCCATAGTAGAAGGTCTGAGAGGATGGCAGGACCTCAGCAGAAAAACGACACAAACAGCCATGCCTTACCCGGGGCTCGAACCCAGGTCCCTTAGATCAGTAGCCAAGCGCGCTAACCACTCGGCCATGGGACGGCACTACTACTACTACTACTATTAAAAAAGACCACCTAGTGAGACACTTAAGACTATACCTATCCCTCGATTTACACTGAAGATAGGTTCCGCACAAAACCGTGTAAATTGAAATCTTGAATTTTGCTATGTAAAACCGTGTAAAACGAAAAAAACACTAAAATGTGCATAATTCAGTTTCGATTTCGATTACACGGATTTCGATTTACACGGTTTTGTGCGGAACCTATCTTCAGTGTAAATCGAGGGATAGGTATATTTGGTTGCAGTGCATTGTGTTGGATATGGCCCTTTAACAATTAAACGGATCTGACGAAACGTTCACTTAAATCAGCCCCGTACAGTATATTAATATTGGTAACACCAGTTTAAGGCGGATTGGATATGACTTGTTTTCTTTTTTCCCTTTTTTCAGAATTTTTTTTTTATCTTAAAATTTTTTACATAGATAAATACGCATGAATATTTTGATTACAGCTTCGCCGTTTGTTATGGCATGTAAGCAAATATTTCATTTAGGAGAATATACAATTTTCATAGATGTTACTGTCATAATTTTGCATAGCTCGTCAAAAAAAGCATCAACTACAGCTTCTCGTTTCGTTTCGTGCGATTCCATTGGTAAATATCTTATGTCGGCAAGAAAACCACAAAAAAATACAATTGCTTACATGATTAGCAAAACCAGTCAGTAAATAAAAAAAAAATAAATACCCCCTCAAGCAGCTGCTTGCCACAGAGGTCTGACAGCAGCCTGTCAGTTTATATGCCGTAGTAGAAGGTCTGAGAGGATGGCAGGCCCTCAGCAGAAAAACGACACAAACAGCCATGCCTTACCCAGGGCTCAAACCCAGGTCCCTTAAATCAGTAGCCAAGCGCGTTAACCACTCGGCCATGGGACAGCTTAGTCAGTACTATCAATTATTTTTTTCTAATCTATAATGTTTGAAATATTTATGCAGAAACTGGAGACAAGCAAATTACCCAGATGGTTTCCTTATTAAGAAATAAATTGTAAAATTTACGAATGGATCATATACGAACATATTTCATATAATTATTTATTTATGTCGTTTTTTAATAAAAAAATGTGAATTATAGTTATTTCTGCTTAAAAAAATTAACATCCTTTAAAAAACAAGAAAAATTTTTGAAAAGAACAATAAGATATGCAAAAACAAGCAAATGAAATTTCCCCGTTTAAGGCGAATCTTCATGGAACGCATTTCCCATTATTAAACAGGGATTACTTGTACATTGAACTATCATGGGAAATCACCTTATACGCTAATGTTAAGGAAAAATTATAGCAAGAAACAATAATACAAAATCGAAAATATTTTGTGTTTGAATACAAAAAACCAAATTAATAGTGAAATTGCATATATTGATTAATAGTAAAATTATATTTTCACGATTTTCATCCACTTCTTATAATTCGTTTTCAAAAGTAAATATATTTCTTTCGTTTTTTGCAGTTTTCAAATTCCACACAAACCGCAGAATATATTTTTTGGTCTTCAGGGGAATAATTTTAGGGGTTTGGATGTAAGCTATAATTTGAAATTAAAGTAATATGTTCCAGGGCCTGATCTAGAAGGAAGGAGCAGTGGGGAGAGGCGTGTCCCTTTGAAAATACTAGTATGGGTAATGAGGTAAAAATGATTTAACTTATGTATATGACATGCATTTTTCAAGAATATTTTTAAAAACCTCCAAAACTAAGATGAGAATGTATACTGCAATAGAATTCCAATCTTTTGGCTCTCCATTATTGCTTTTTCTCTAGCTAGATTGATCACTTTCCACCTCATCTATTCCCTTATTAATTTTTAGATCCGTGCCTGATATGTATTCACCGTTTCTTATGCTCTACAAATGAAACTCATCAAACTTACAATTTTTCTTCCAAACTACAAGGGGGGCGGGGGTGGCTCAGTCGGCAGCGCGCCAGGCTCGTAATTTGTAGTTCCCAGGTTCGAGTCCCAGCTGGGTCAGCGTTGAGATTTATCTCCGCAAAATTCCCCGCCCTGCCCACGGTCAGTAGGGGACACCGATGGGCTTGGAAAGGCCCCCATCCGTCGGATGGGACGTTAAACCGTGGCCCCGTGTGCGGGAGAGCTATACCCTGTGCACGTTAAAGAACACGCTGGACCTTGACGGAAGGCTACCATCTGTCTTCCAACAGCTGTTCCAGTGGGTCCCCTCCCCCAACCTTCTCTGAGCCTTCGGGGTCCATGTGACCTGGCCATTTAGCCCATGGTGTGCAAAAAAGTGCCGCTCAGAGGTAAAACAATCCAAACTACAACATATTTTTATTCGAAATCATAATAATATTTTTGTTGGGAATTCAATGTGAAATCCTGATAAAAATGTGCAATTTCATTCTACGTAAAAGTGTTTTGGAAGGTGAAAAAATTTTTTTATATTAATTAACTTGATAGTCCCTGTCAGTTTGATATATATAGATCCTTTATCAATTTTTATTTAAAACTTGCATTAAAATTTAGAGTAACTTCAAGTTCGAATCTGAGTTCTGCTATAGTCATAGGGTTGAATTTTCTATACAGTATGAGGTAATTTAGGTTCTGCAGCACATTTCTGGAAAACATTCTCATACATGAAGGCTTGTTTCAGTAGAAAAGGGAATTGCACTCTAGACCCTAAATTATGTTTTAATTAAATGCATGTAATTAAATGATATTGCCGTTGTGTGACTGAGTAGTTAGCATGTTTGGCTACCGATCAAAGGGACCTGGGTTCGAGCCCCAGGCAAGGCATAAATGTTTGTGTTCTCTGTTGCGGGCTCGCCTACCTCACACACCTTCTACTATGGTGTACAAACTGACAGGCTCCTGTCAGACATATGAGCAAGCAGTTGCTTGAGGGAATTTTAATTTTTTATTTAATTAAATCATATTGCGACACATATTTGCAAACAGCAATTCGTGAGACTCAAAGAAAGCAGACCTTCAGGGCAAACGTTTTTTGCATAAACTTAACGATCTGGCAATCATTTTCGATTTCGATTTCACCAAAGGTAGCGTGTGACATATTTTGTATATAAGAACAAACAGTAATTAAAAGTTGATACAATTGAAGACACCCTGTTGTTAACAAATTTGAGTGAAAACGCTAACTCTGTTCTTTCTCAATTATTTTAATATGTATAGAAATATATAACTTTTGGCCATAAAATTTTCAGAATTTATTTTCTCCAACAATTTTAAACTATTTTTAATATACCTAGTTGCATGTTTTTGAATGATTGAATTTTAACTTAATTTGGTTCTTTAAGCAAACATAAAAAAAATCTTTATTTTTTTTTTATTGGAAAAATTGTGATCGTTTCAAAAATTTGTGGCCCAATACTTAAAATATATATTTCAACTATTTAAGGGCACAACTCAATGTTATACGCAGTGGTGTCACCCCAATTTATTAACAACCGGTTTCCATTTCAAGGGGGGGGGGGGTGATATCTGGAAGAATCGGCAATTTAGTTTGTAAAACACTGGTACCACATTCTAGGGAAGGTGAATCCTCCCCTTGGAAAAACGTTTGAAAATATTACATTTGAGATTGCATGATAGACAAGTATCAATATACTATAATTAACTTCAACTACAAAAGTTGTATCTCAATTAAAGCATCACACAGAATGCAAATCCTATCTAAAAATATTAAAAACTAACCCCTTCCAGGATAAATCTGCAAATTGGTGACAGTGATTCTGTAAATAAAAAATATACTCTAAATAAGAGCAATATATTTTATTTGTCATGCAACTGTAGGATACATATGAAAAATATAACATAATAAGTGATTAAAGCAAACTCCAAATTTTAATAAAATAAACGTAAAATAAAAACATCACACCATATACATTTTTGACGAGACACCAAACTTTCATCATGGCGCATCACTCGTCCTAGTCTGTAATCAATGGCACTACCTTTCTTCTTTTTCAAACACGGATGCCACATGGTGATGTAAAATAAAAAAAAATACCCCCTCAAGCAGCTGCTTGCCACAGAGGTCTGACAGGAGCCGGTCAGTTTATATACCAGAGAAGAAGGTCTGTGAGGATGGCAGGACCACAGCAGAAAAACGACACAAACAGCCATGCCTTACCCGGGGCTCGAACCCAGGTCCCTTAGATCAGTAGCCAAGCGTGCTAACCACTCGGCTGTAAGTACTAATTAATATGGTCCAGGGTCTAGATAATCGTACTTAAAATTATTGGAAACAATTCGTTTATTTTTTGTGAAGTGTCATAAATCTTTGTGAAAAATTTGGCGAGATGTTTTAATGTTTATTTATTTTGTCAGAATGATGCGCGGAGAATTCTGTGTAGTGCTGGCAACATTTCATGAGCAGCACACATCAATGGCAGCACACTAGTTTCCTGAAACCGGTGGAAACCGGCTGGGTGACACTATTGGCTATACGTATATTTAAGCTTAAATACATGAATTTAATACCAAAATGCGTATCTTAGATTAATAAAACAAAATGCATAAAACGTTCATATTAGCTTTGCATTAAGGTGCATGAGTTCTTTAAAACAGAAATGAAATAGAGCACATGAGAGAATTAAATTGTACAACAAATAATTAGAAATCATGAACGTTTTATTTCATTAGCGCAAACCCAAGTGTTATAAATCTCTTCTCTTGATGGTTAAAATTAACATATTTTCCCAGGTAGTCCTCGATCATTAAATAGCACTGAACATGTGAACCCCTTTCCTTTGGAAGATTCTGGGTACACCACGTATCTCATAGAAAGTTTATTACATTAAAGCTACATTATGATCATGTGCAATAAAAAAAAATCACAAACACATTAGTAATAATCTTCTCATATTTTTACTTATCTCCATTAAAATAAATGGCCCCTCAAGCAGCTGCTGCCACAGAGGTCAGACAGGAACCTGTCAGTTTATATGCCATAGTAGAACGTCTGAGAGGATGGCAGGCCCTCAGCAGAAAAACGACACAAACAGCCATGCCTTACCCGGGGCTCGAACCCAGGTCCCTTAGAGTCAGTAGCCAAGATCGCTAACCACTCGGCTATGGGACGGCACTTATCTCCATTACTGGAAGATATTGCTGTTTCAAGAAATTAGTGAAATGTATCATAAAAATTTTCCGAATTTACTGAGTTACAACTATAGTCTTAACGGATTACACTATTAATAATATTTTATAATTCTTCCACTGAAACTTTTGTTTTATATACTCTTTCTGTCAAGCACATATAAGCACTAGAATATGATCACTAGTTATTATTGCAGAATGTGCAGTAATAGTCATTCAAGCTAGTTAGAAATCATATCTGCGATTGCCATCTTTCTGACGATGTCATGAGAAGGCAAATGGCAGTGAATAGGTTTGCGTCGAAGCAGTATATCAAAATAAATTTGTACTTAATTTAGATGGAGTGAAAATCGGACGATATCAAGTATTTTCTCTGTCAGACATAGAATGGTAAAGGTAAAAAGGGAACTTGCCCTTTCATCGGATGTTTAGTGAATTACCAGAAATTTTCTTCACTATATGCTTGCTAACATTTCTTAGTAAACGCATTTATAGGAATTTGCTCAGAGAAATCGAACAACAATTTTCAAGGATGCTTATGATATAGTTATTTATTAAACACGACACATACCTGTGATTTGGTAATAATAATCTCTACCTCTTGTCTCATACAATCCAAGCAACATATACAAAAAAATCCCATGATAAAATGTATTAAAAACCAACTTACCTTTGATGATATTTTCTTCATAGTCGTCTGCCAAAGTACTGGCTTTTATTGCGCTCAATTAGTTTGCAGCAGAACACTGATTGCTGGTTTCAAGATAGTTCTGGAACATGCACTCTACCTCTGTAGCAGAAGACGGGATTGTTAGAGCTAGTATTGAGCAAAAAAGCGACTGCAGCAATTGTCTCTGTCTTCATTAATTTCTGCTTGCTCAAGATAGAAACTAATATATCCTGTGTGTGATGCAATGCCAAAAGTAGTAGCAGTGAAGTGAGATTTCTCATACACTCCTGGCCCGATTTGCCTAGTAAACAGTCACTTCCATTTATTTTACAGAGTAATAAAACAGGGAAATTCGAAAAATATTATTAAAATAAAAATATTTTGTTCAAATTACTGTCAAATTACTTTTTAAATCAAAATATAGAAAATACATGCGTAAAATATAAATAACTTTTTTTTAAGGGAACCTTTGCTTTCGTGGATGCATTGGATCCATGAAACCTCTGTATCACAGTCACAAGTGACCTGTATTTCACAGTCACAAGTGACCTGTAACACCAACTGTATCACAGTCACAAGTGACCTGTAACACCACCTGTATCACAGTCACAAGTGACCCTGTATCACAGTCATAAGTGACCCTGTATCACAGTCATAAGTGACCCTGTATCACAGTCACAAGTTATTTTACCTATTTCTAAACTTAAACTTCCTAAATCCCCATGTGTAAATGAAATTACTACGAAAATCTTTAGAGCTGGGAATGTTTCGGTTATCACTTCGATGACTGAAATTTTGAATATCTTTTATGATAAAGGCATGGTTCCTAAGGATTTTACCAGAGCTATTATTAACCTTATTTTTAAAGAAGGTGATCGCAGTTCTTTTAATAACTATAGGGGTATCAGCCTACTTTCTGTTCCAGGTAAAGTTCTTTGCATAATTGTGTTTAATGGAATTAAGAATCTGGTTGACGGACAATTGCGTCATGAGCAGCGGGGATTCAGAAGCGGTAAGTTATGTGTAGATAAAATATTTTCACTTAAGCAGTTTATTGAGAAATAATTAGAGTTTCAGAAACCTTTGGTTACTAGCTTGGTTGATTTCAAAAAGACCTTTGGTTCTGTTGATCGCCATAATTTGTGGTTGATTGTCAGATCGTATGGCATACCAGACAAGTTAGTTATCATAATGAAAGCTCTCTATAATAACACTGAATTGTGTGTGGGGGTTGATGAGGCATAGAAATTTTGTTTAGCAAGGTTTAGCACTGTTTCTAGTGTTCGAGAAGGGTTCATTTTGTTTCCTTTTCTCTTTAGCTTGGTTGTTGATTATGTTATGCAAAATTCACTGCAAGGGAAAGATTTTGGCCTTAAATGATCTGGAGATACTAAAATTTCTGATTTAGATTATGCTGATGATTTAGCCCTTTTGGCAAATGATGAGATGAACTCTTTCATTCGAGCTGTTGATGAGACTGGTAGTAGAGTAGGTTTGGTTATAAACAGAGAGAAAACTAAAGTGATGAAAATTGGTCAGGCAGGCTGTGATTCATTTAATCTGAAATGTTGCAGTCTTGAGCAGGGGTCACAGTTTAATTACTTTGGGAGCTATGTAGCAGTTACTGGTGATGTGCAGCATGAGATTAACAGACGAATAGAGATTGCTACCGGGACTTTTAAGAATCTATGGAGTGTGTGGAGAAATAGGCGTATACACCTAAAGATTAAAATTAGACTGTATAATAGTTTGGTTCTTTCTAGGGTTAGTTATGGTAGTGAAACTTGGACACTTTGTAAACAAGATAATAGGAAACTAGATGCTTTTGATTCTAGATGCTTACACAGTATCTTGGATATAGATGGTTTAACTTTGTAACTAATGATGAGGTTAGGCAAAGGAGTCTGCAACCTCCTTTAAGCAGCATATTGTGCAGAGATAGACTCCGCTGGTTTGGCCATGTTGCCCGTATGGATAATTATAGATCGGCGAATAGGGTTATGAACAGTGTGCCTAGAGGCCTCAGAAGGAGGGGAGACCCAGGATGCGGTGGGCAGATAATGTCAAACAGAATCTTGTTAGAATTGGTGTGCAGTGGCCAGATGCAGTAGATGTAGCTCAGTATAGACTTGCTTGGAGAACTAAATTGCACGGTCTGGTTGGACCTCATAGCCCATAGCTGCTTGATGATGATGATGATGATGATGATGATGATGATGATGATGATGATGATGATGATGATGATGATGATGGCGACGACGATGATGACGATGACGACGATGATAGGGCATTGTTATATCTTTTGGGATATTCGAAAAATTCAAATCCTAATATATCAGTAATACCTATCTAACACAAAAAGAAATTTTTATTTATCTGTATAAACAAAAAAGTTCGATGTCTACAGAAGGACAGACAGCAAAGCGAAATTACATCTTTGTTTTTTTTTAAAAAAGCCCTAAAATATACTTTTCCTTTTTCTGCCTTCTCTAAAGTGCTTCCAATCATGAACACTGAAATCTGTATCAAATATTACCTTCCCTTTTTCGGAAACCATAAGTACCGGGCAATAGCATTCACCTATGCACGCTAAGCAATCCGAGCGACGACAAAACATGGCGTTCAATTTTGAGATGGCCAACCTCTACCTATATAGGGCCTCTATGTAAATCCAGTACCAAATGTGAAGACTTTGAAAGTGTTTACTTTAAAAAGTTAGCAATTTTTTTCAATTTTAAGTGATATTTTTATACGCTGGTTTTTTTTTTTAATTAAGGAACAACCCTATGTTATATCAATGGCATGCTGAGGACAAAGCTCTGCAACTTGTGGTTTTTTTTTCTTTTTTTTTTAAATGTGATAGCAGATAATGATCTCAATAATATATATATGTCAATATCTCAATTTTAAACAATATTCGTTCAGTATTTACTGAGTTATGAAAGTTTGAATATTTAACAATAAGAATGCAGGTCAAAAATATTAGCCATCCCGTGGCTGAGTGGTTAGCACGCTTGGCTAGTGATCAAAGGACCTGGGTTCGAGCTCTGGGTAAGGCATGAATGTTTGTATTGTCTTTCTGCTGAGGTAGTTGCACTTCCTCTGTGGCAAGCAGTTTCTTGAGGAGACATTTTTTTAATAAGTGTTTTATCAAAGTGTATAGCAAAATAAGTGTATATTTTAGAAGTTTGCTAAAGAATTCTTTCACTACTCACCAATTATTTTAAGTTGCTGTTGTTAATCCATAATCTACAGTTGCCAAGTTCTAGTCCCACCTAGGGTAGTGTTAAGATTTATCTCAGTAAAACTCCTCGCCCTGCCGTCGTCTGTATGGGATGCCGTTAGGCTTGAAAAGACTGTCCGTCTAATGGGACATTAAGCCATTGTCCCGTGTGTGGGAGAGCTATATCCTATGCAAGTCGAAGAATATATACTGGATGGCCTTAATGGAAAGCTACATTTGTCTCCGAACAGCTGTTCAGTACGTTCCCTTCTCCCAACCTTCTGTGATCCCTCGGGATATTGTGATCTGGCGATTTAGTCCATTGTATGCAAAAATGTGCCTTTCAGAGGTAAAACAATACAACCCATAGCTAGAACTCATGTGAGTGGCATCTTTTCATTGGTTGTTGCATTCTTTGATCTTCAGATTTGGCAGCTCCATTTTTTGTTTTGAACAAAGTATAGATACTGCATTATATGCACTTGGACGAAAAAGCAAGAAGTGAAACAGAAATGAAAGAATTTTTCTAAATGCTTTTGGAGTACAATTATAGATGAATGACGATGTGATGTGTTATTTGTTAACTGTTGAGCAATCTATGGTTGTATGTTTTCAAATTTATTTTTTAAATATCTTATTAATGTTTGTGATTTGCTGTTGGCAGCACTATATACTGAAGTTAGTATTTTTACAATGCGGTGTAATTTCTGATTAGAATGTATAAGGATTAAATATATTACATTTTAAAAGATCAGAGTGTAGTATTTATTTTATGATAATTTATTTTATTGCCTTTGTGTGATAGTTTAAGTGAGTGTAAAGAAGAGAGTGCCCTTCGTGTAAAATCATCAATAGAACAAAGTAAGTACAAGTTGATTCAAAATGGCTTCAGTAACGATGCGTCTGCAGTTGTATGTATGGTTATTAAACGATAGCTAGTGTCAGCAACGAAATTGTTAGAGTTGCTGCAGTTGTATGTATATAATTTATTTATAGTAAAATTTGATACATAAATATTTTGATACCTTTTTTTGTTTTCATATCTAACATCAAATCAATAATTTTTGTTGATGGTAAATACTAAATATTGATTGTATTTTATTTAAGCAGCAATTGCTTTCGGCATATTGTGCAGTGGCTAAAGTAAATTGTGAGCGGTGCTAGTAAATTATTTTTGCAATGTTTGTAACTATGCACATGATCAATGCTACTTGATCAGAATTATGTCTAGATAGTGATTTCCAACTGTAGAACCATATGCTTATGAAATACTAGTTTGGTTTTCAGTACTACTGAGGTCAGTCCTTTTGAGACCACCTACGTGGTTTTTACCTCTGGGCTCACAGGCTGCTGCTTGATTTGCCTATAACAGCTGCTTTAAGAGTAATTTTGTGTTTTGTTTTTCAATACACTCATATATTTATATAGTTTTACTACCAGTTATTATGACCAACAACAAAGTTTGTGATTTTCCACATGTTAATTTATTTTAATGATGCAAATAAAACCAGGAAATAATCTGACTTCTGTAAAATCTCATTGAGAAGTTACCATAATCACATTTGTGATTATTCAGTTTTTTGTTTAGAGCCCAGCCCCTTTAACCCTTTCACTACCATACCAGCCCAAAACACTCAAAATTTTAAATGGACATGCAATCAATGCTATTCCTTGCTCTTCAATATTTCCCATCAGCAGTTTTGCCCACTATAGTAGTAATAGGGTTAAGTACCAAAATATGCCATATATGTATACAGGAAATGGTAAAAAATAAAAATAATAAATAAAATAAATATTCGTAATTCTCCTGAATCGCTACTTGGACGTGCATAAATTGCTCAATGAAACAACTAAAGCAACTAAATTACACATTATTCTAAGTGTTGACAATACTCACTGAAAATGCTGAATTTCCTGTGATTTATCATTTAACCATTTATGCATGTTCGCTATAATGGCAGTTTTTCGTTGAACAGCTATTCGCTGTCCATATTATAAAAAAACTATAAGGAAATAAGGTACATAATTCTTTATATTAGTCCCATGGACTATATCTTAGAAATGCAAAAGTCGGTAGGAATATAAAAAAAAATGTTCCAGATTCATTCTACATGGTGATGATGGCCATTTTATTCATTTTCATCACTGCCATGTTGTATGCTTTCATGGACGCCATTGATTTCTACAACACTGCTTGCTGCATTATTAAAATAAATCAAGAAGGTAATAAATCATTCGTTTTTGGGGTTATTTTTTATAATGCGGATGGCAGTTTACTTGGAAATCTCCAACACTATCATCCTTGGAAACTTAGGTGATACTTGATTTTTCTATTAAATAATGTACACAGTTGAAGACACAATTTTTAATACTCATACAAGACCACACATAAAAATACAGATTTATACTCCAGGATACAAACGACACAATTTTTAGGAAGTAGTGAATATGTTCTTTATGATTAGTATATCTTTGGGTAATTCTCCTGATCGCTATTCATACTACTACTATCTGCCATATCCAAAACAGAAATCAGCGCAAATCAGCTCACAACATAAATACACATAATCACTTAAAAGAAAATTTATCTGAAAGAGATTTTCTTTTAAATATTTGTAAAATTTTGTGGTAGCTAGGTAGTCACTGGAAGGAGAGCTCTGCACCAATCCCCTGTGATGATGCACAGAACCGGCCAGGCCTAGCACCTAATGTCCAACCCCGCCTTCTCGTGGTGCGGACCGTTAGTAACTTTCAAAAGAGATACTCTCTTGTGGAAGTGAACGGAAGGGGAGGGCTGCCAGATTAGTGTGGCCTACTGATCTGGACAACTATGGCTACTTTTCTTTTTTTTCTACCCTGCTGAGGAGTGGTCAACCACACAGGGTCCTGGTGCTGACCATATAAACCTACTGGACTGGACAGATATATGGCTCTGAGCTTGATTATGGATCCTGATTTTGCTGCACTGGTGGGCTTCTGTGGAGGGAAAATCTTCCGCTGTGTTTTCTTTTTGTTTGTGGGTTGACAGCCCCAAGTGAATAGATCCACAGGATATGTTTATCAGCTGGTGGATAATCCTGAGCAGAAGTCATCGCAGGCACCTGAACTCTTTGCTTCTATTGGCATCGTCAAATTCTACATTGGAGGAAGTCTTCCAGTGTAGATGGCTTCAGCCTTTAGTAGTGGGGGAACGGGTCTTTGCCCCATGTCTGCGATTAGGGGGCTGTTTGATATTGTCGGCATTCCCTCTCTCAATAAACGTAGTTTCTTTAAACATCCCACTAACCATTTTCTCTCCATAGGTAGTTGGAATGTGAGGACTCTGCACAGAGCTTTTTCTCTTGATGTCCTCACACAAGAATTCCACCGTTATAATTTAGATATTCTCGGCTTGCAAGAGACCAGATGGACAGATAAAGGTCAGATTCTTAAAAATAATCTTAAATTTCTCTTTCAGGGAGGGACGACAAAAAGCATCACCAAGGCGTGGGTCTGCTTCTCAGCAGACACGCTAGTGATGCTCTTCTAGGATATGAGTGCATTAATGAAAGGTTTCTTACAGCAAAATTTCAGACAAGCGTTAAAGACTTGAATGTTATCTGCTGTTATGCCCCCACTGAGGATGCCGATGAGGATGAGAAGGATAGGTTTTATGAACAACTTCAGGATATTTTGAATTCTGTCAAGAAAGGAGATATTACCCTTGTTCTTGGTGACTTCAATGCCAAAGTTGGTACTGACTCTGACCTTTGGGGAGGAGTAATAGGCCCTTTTGGTATTGGTAGCTGCAATAGAAATGGGCAACGTCTCCTACAGGTAAGTAAACTCAATGGATTCAGAATAACTAACACTTATTACAAACACCGCGACATACATAAGTACACATGGGTTTCACCTGATGGGCTGCATAAGAATATGATTGATTACATATTAATTAATAGCAAATGGACTAGTTCTGTTAGGAATACCAGGGCATATAGGGGAGCTGAAATTGGATCTGATCATTACCTTGTTAAAAGTGTGTTGCAACTTAAACTTAAAAAGTGTTGCGCTAGGGTTAAAAAATTTACTTTTAATACTGAAGCTCTGAAAGATCCAGTTATAGCCAAAGCTTACCATGATAGGTTACTTAGTCATTATGACAGTCATGGTTTGCTTACTACTGAAGTTGAGGAAGAATGGGATCATTTTAAACAGGCTTTTTTGGACACTAACAGTACTCTTTTAGGAAAAAAGGAGCAGAAGAGGCAAATTTATCTGAGTGATAAGGCACTTGAGCTTATTTCGGAAAGAAAGAACTGCAGGAATGCCCTTAATCAATACCCTACTAGTCCTAATAGAAAGCATTACAGAGACCTTAATAAACTTGTAAAGGATCAGTTAGCTGCTGATAAAAATTTTTGGCTTGATGGTTTGGCTGACAAAGCCGAGGAAGCAGTTAGACAGCACAACAGCAGAGAGCTGTACCAGATAGTTAATGTTTTGTGTGGTAGAAAACGGACAGGCATACAAGGATTGAAGGATAAACAAGGTAAGGTTATAGAAGGGGAGGATTCTGTCATGGCTAGGTGGGCTGAGCATTTCAGTGATGTTCTAAACAATGTAGTTAGTTCTACTCCCATTGTTTGCAATGATGATAGATGCATTGGTGGCTTTAATGTTGGCCCTATAACACAATCTGAAGTTAGTTTGGCTGTTTCTAAACTTAAACTTCATAAATCCCCAGGGGTAGATGAAATTACTACGGAAATGCTTAGAGCTGGGAATGTTTCGGTTACCACTTGGATGACTGAAATTCTGAATATCTTTTATGATAAAGGCATGGTTCCTAAGGATTTTACCAGAGCTATTGTTATCCCTATTTTCAAAAAAGGTGATCGCAGTTCTTGTGATAACTATAGGGGTATCAGCCTACTCTCTGTTCCAGGTAAAGTTCTTTCCATGATTGTGCTTAATAGAATTAAGAATCTGGTTGACAGGCAATTGCGTGATGAGCAATGTGGATTCAGAAGTGGTAGGGGATGTGTAGATCAGATATTTTCACTTAGGCAGATTCTTAAGAAATGTTTAGAGTTTCAGAAACCTTTGGTTGCTAGCTTTGTTGATTTCAAAAAGGCTTTCGACTCTGTTGATTGTCATAATTTGTGGTTGATTGTGAGATCATATGGTATACCAGACAAGTTAGTTAACATTATGAAAGCTCTCTATAATAACACTGAGTCGTGTGTGAGAGTTGGTAAGGCTTGTAGCAATTGGTTTAGCATTACTTCTGGTGTTCGACAAGGGTGCATTTTGTCTCCTTTTCTCTTTAGCTTGGTTATTGATTATGTTATGCGAAATTCACTTCAAGGGAAAGATTTTGGCCTTAAATGGGCTGGAGATAGGAAAATTTCTGATTTAGATTATGCTGATGATTTAGCCCTTCTGGCAAATGATGTTGATGAGATGAACTCTTTCATTCGAGCCATTGATGAGACTGGTAGTAGAGTAGGTTTGGTTATAAACAGAGAGAAAACTAAAGTGATGAAAATTGGTCAGGCAGGCTGTGATTCAGTTAATCTGAATGGTTGCAGTCTTGAGCAGGTGTCACAGTTTAATTATCTTGGGAGCTATGTAACAGATAATGGTGATGTGCGGCATGAGATTAACAGACGAATAGGGATTGCTGCTGGGACTTTTAAGAATCTATGGAGAGTGTGGAGAAATAGGCGTATACACCTAAAGACTAAAATTAGACTGTATAATAGTTTGGTTCTTTCTAGGGTTAGTTATGGTAGTGAAACTTGGACACTTTGTAAACAAGATAACAGGAAACTAGATGCTTTTGATTCCAGATGCTTACGCAGTATCTTGGGCATTAGGTGGTTCAACTTTGTAACTAATGATGAGATTAGGAAAAGGAGTTTGCAACCTCCTTTAAGCAGCATATTGTGCAGAGAGAGACTCCGTTGGTTTGGCCATGTTGCCCGTATGAATAATTATAGATTGGCGAATAGGGTTATGAACAGTGTGCCTAAAGGCCTCAGAAAGAAGGGGAGACCTAGGATGCGGTGGGCAGACAATGTCAAACAGGACCTTGTTAGAATTGGTGTGCAGTGGCCAGATGCAGTAGATGTAGCTCAGGATAGACTTGCTTGGAGAACTAAATTGCACGGTCTGGTTGGACCTCCGTAGCCCATGGCTGCTTGAGGATGATGATGATGAAAATTAAAAAAATTGCAGGCAACTCAGTCACGAATGAGTTCCATTCCAAGAAATTGTTCATTATGTGTATCTTGCATTCCTGAACTTTTATGGTATGTATCATATATATTTGCAACCATTTTAAAGCACCAAAACCTTATACTAAACATCGAATGATCTATACAATATGTTTTATTGTAAGGTATGTATGATTATGGTTTAACGTATACTATATGTAGAATAAAAAACAAGATATTGTACTTGTTAATTTTAATTAAAAACATAAAGAGTTAAGAAACAGAAATAGAGGAAATGAATACTAACATATATACATACATGTACGTATTTGTACGTATTCAACTTTTACTTGTTAATATCTTCATCAGAGTTCATATTTTCCACATAAGTGATGCTAGATGTAGATTAGGTGCATGGAAGGGCATCTGATAATGAAGAAACAGCTGAGTTTTCCACTTTTTTAAAATATGTTTTTATAGAAGATTGCACAGTTAGTTTCTTTTTTTCTTCAAAAATCTTGCTGTATCATGCTAGACAGTCATAAATGCCTTTTCACTTTTGTAATTCTTTCCATATTTAAGTCTTCTTCAATTTAAAAGTTGCAGCCATTTTCTGCCTTGTAAGTGTTCAGAGAAGTTGTGGAATATCAGGTTCTTCAGAATTTAGATGTCTCTATTTCAATTAATTCATTTGTTGTTAATTCCCCAAAATATTAGTCCAAATGCTCTATCACTCACATCAGTCACATCAAGGTTGAGGTCCATTTTATTGCACAGTTCAATTTCTTCTGTTATGGGTTCTACTGGCTCCTCAAAATCACCTTGAATTATTCACAAACTGTGGACACTAAGTTTTTCCACACACCACTTAAGTTTGTTTCCTTCACATCCCCCCATGCATCAGCAGTGTTTTGCAAGACATTATAAATGTTGTATGCCTTCCAGAAATCCCTTAAGTTCTCTCTGTCTATAAAAGCAATGGATTGTGAAAAGGCCCACCTTAGGTAATATGCCTTAAAGGAGCCTATAATACCTTGAACAATCAGCTGAACAATAGAGGTTGTATTAGGATGCAAAAATGCAATCTTAATTTTATCATTCAAATTAGCTATGTAGAATGGCCGTTATCAAGCAGTAATAAAATTTTGAAGGGTAAATTTTCTACTCTGGCATATAAACTGACAGGCTCCTGTCAGACCTCTGTGGCAAGCAGCTGCTTGAGGGGGTATTTATTTATTTTTTATTAAATTTTTAGACGCACAGTATCTTTTCATTTCCTTCACAAAATAGTTTTTTATCCAGTTTTCAAACAGTTCCATTTTCATCCAAGCCTTCCTATTAGATTTCCAGATAACAGGAAGGGATGACTTCACTATTCCTTTTAAAGCCCTTGGGCTTTCTGATAAATATACAAGCAAAGGTTTAAGTTTATAATCACTGGCTGCATTACCACCAAGTAAAAGTGTTCTTTTTCTTTCTTTTGCAACTTTTTGTCCAGGTGCACATTTTTCCTCTCTAGAAATGTACGTTCTGGAAGGCTTTTTTTTTTTCAGAAAAGTCACATTTCATCAACATTTGAACACTTGATGAGCACTATAACCACCTTCTACTATTATTTTTTCTAGTGCCTTCAGGAATTCACTTGCAGCTTGAGTATCTGCACTCACCAATTCACCCTGAAGTCTTAAATTATGCATGTTAGCCCTCCTTTTAAAATGTGAAAACCACCCAGAGCTAGCTGAAAAACAGTCATTTGCATATTCAGGTTCAGCTCTTTTCTTCAAATCATCAAATTCTAGCCTTCTCTAGAATTATTAATGAGCTGAGAGGCTGGTCATGTGTTTGTCTCTCATTCCACAAAATTAAGAGTTTCTTTTTTTCCATCACTTGCAACAAAAAACTTATATTTTTTACAATTCTTCTCATTAAACAGGAGTTGTTTTCTTAACCGCCTCCACAATTCTTTATCTTTAATTATTGTTGCAATAGATTGGTTCACACCATAATGATGAGTTATGTCCACCTGCTTCTCACCTCTTTCTGTCCTTTTTATGAAAGCTTTCTAGCTTAGTTTCTAAACTAATACTGTGTCTTTTATTACTACTGTTATCTGTGCTAGCACTACTATTTCGCTTTGGACCCATGATCGCTTAAGTTTTTAAAAATATATTTTTTAAGTCACCAAATGCAGAACTACACTTAATGATGTCTATAAAACAATTGACCACGTTTGTTGTAGTGCAACGCAAAAGATCGGTCGGACGTTTTTTGCTGTGTGTTCGCAATGCTGCTAGGGGGAATCACAGATTTCTTTCCCATAAGAAAACATTCTATGTGGCATGGCATGTAAACCGTTTTTTTACTGGCTAGATTAGTTTTATTAACCATGAACAGCAGTATAATTATCATATAATAATTTTCTGATAATTATTGTAATAAATACAGTTTTTTAAAGTTTATTTAAATCTTTCAAATATATTCATTATATGTTTGGCATTTCATTTTATAAGCAGCTCTACTATTGGTAACTTTAAGAAATTTTGTATGAATTATGATGTTTGTTATAGCGAATGTTTGTAAATCAAACATTCATATACCGAGAGTTGCCTCTATGTGGCCCGATAGGTAAAAAAAAAAATGGAAACTTATTTGTATTTGCATTATACTTTCTCTAACATTTGTACCTAGATTTGTAATATGGTCATTTTATAAATAATGAAAAAAAAAATAACTTAGGTTGTCAATGGTGGTCTCTAAATGGTAGATAGGTAGTCACTGGAAGGAGAGCTATGCACCAATCCCCTGTGATGATGCATAGAACCGGCCAGGCCTAGCACCTAATGTCCAACCCCGCCTTCTCGTGGTGCAGACCATTGTACCTTTCAAAAGAGATACTCTCTTGTGGAAGTGAACAGAAAGGGAGGGCTGCCAGATTAGTGTGGCCTACTGATCTGGACAACTATGGCTACTTTGTTTTCTACCCTGCTGAGGAGTGGTCAGCCACACAGGGTCCTGGTGCTGACCATATATACCAACCTGAACGGAATTATGGCTCTGAGTTTGATTATGGATCCAGATTTTGCTGCACTGGTGGGCTTCTGTATAGGAAAAATCTTCTGCTTGTTTTCTGTTTGTTTGTGGGTTGATAGCCCCAAATGAATAGATTCACATGATATGTTTATCAGCTGGTGGATAATCCTGAGCAGAGGTCATCGCAGGCACCTGAACTCTTTCTTCTACAGGCATCGTCAAACTCTACATTGGAGGAAGTATTCCAGTGCAGATGGCTTCAGCCTTTAGTGGTGGGGGAATGGGTCTTTGCCCCCTGTCTGCGATTATGGGGCTGTTTAATATTGTCAGCATTCCCTCTCTCAATAAACATAGTTTCTTTAAACAACCAACTAACCATTTTCTCTCCATAGGTAGTTGGAATGCGAGGACTCTGCACAGAGCTTTTTCTCTTGATGTCCTCACACAAGAATTCCACCGTTATAATTTAGATATTCTCGGCCTGCAAAAAACCAGATGTGCGACCTGAGATTAACAGAAGAATAGGGATTGCTGTCGGGACTTTTAAGAATCTATGGAGAGTGTGGAGAAATAGGCATATACACCGAAAGACTAAAATTAGACTGTATAATAGTTTGGTTCTTTCTAGGGTTAGTTATGGTAGTGAAACTTGGACACTTTGTAAACATGATAACAGGAAACTAGATGCTTTTGATTCTAGATGTTTATGCAGTATCTTGGGCATTAGGTGGTTCAGATTTGTAACTAATGATGAGGTTAGGCAAAGGTGTCAGCAACCTCCTTTAAGCAGCATATTGTGCAGAGAGAGACTCCGCTGGTTTGGCCACGTTGCCCATATGGATAATTATAGATTGGCGAATAAGGTTATGAACAGTGTGCCTAAAGACCTCAGAAAGAGGGGGAGACCTAGGATGCAGTGGACAGATAATGTCAAACAGGACCTTGTTAGAATTGGTGTGCAGTGGCTGGATGTAGCAGATGTAGCTCAGGACAGACATACTTGTAGAACTAAATTGCACAGTCTGGTTGGACCTCCGTAGCCCATGGCTGCTTGAGGATGATGATGATGATGATGTCAATGGTAAATTTATATTTAAGCCTTCCAGGGTCTTACCTAAAAAACTGGTTTACATCTAGAGGCTCAGCTATTTTTTTTTTCGGTATGCTGAGCCAAAATAAAAAATTAACTTGAGACCTTTTTTTGTTAAATGACTAATAAATGGAATATGCCAAATTAATTAGCATTTACATCTGGATTTTATGAAAATCAAATACTTAACAAAAATGACAATTTTAATTTTAATAAGACTTTCTTAGAGTGATGTAGTAAATAAAGAATCTAATAATGAAAATAAAATGAAATTATAGACAAAAATAATTATAAGTACATATGAATAGTAATTTCCTTCTGAAGAAGATGAAAATGAATTTTTACTTCAAACAGAAAAATTACTCTTTTTTTCGTAATTTTTCCCTCGATGATATACTTTGAGAAATGTTCAGACTTTTGCAAACTGTGATCAGTCAAATCAAAAAGTCTGCTTTTGCCAAATATTCAATTTACAAATATATGGCATGTTATATGCTAAATTAAACAGCATTTAATTTAAAATTTTATAAAAGTAAGTTATTCAGACAAATTTGCAAATGTATTGCTTTTAATTAGGACTTTTTCACAGTGATTTATTGGGGTGAAAAATTCACGGGGGGGTGATCTTTCAGTAAGGTAACACTGATCCAGTCACGTGATCCAATCTTACCCTCCCTCCTTCACGCTCCTACCTCACTTTCCCCTCCAGCACCCTACTGTGATCAAATAACTTGACAGTAAATGAGATAATGTTTTAAAATGATGAAAAAAAAACCCAGTAAATTTGGTAAATTAATTTAAATAAAATTCACTCGCCACTTGTCTGATAATTCGCCCATGGACTAATGGATTTCTGGAGCCCTCGGTAGGTTTATAATTTCTTTTTTCTCAGCTCATGCACATCAAACATTTGCCTTTGCTGGGGAAGAAGAAAATTCTGTTAAGATAACAGTTAATTTCCTCATTGATCAAGCTTAATTAATATCTGCTTTTACAGTGTTCTCTCAGCAACTTTGTCTCATGATAATGAAGTCATCAGTGTGTCATTTTGTAAACATTTAAATTCATTCACAAATATTTAAAGGTGCTTATGGCCTTTATAGGCTAATTCATGCTTATTACATAAACACAACCTTCTTCATTAGTGCTCTGCTAGAGAGCCTTCAGTTCAAATCAAAATTCTCTCCTACAGCAGAAAACCATTATTTTTGTATTGCATCAAGCAATGAACTGTATCCTTTTTGCATGCCACTGGATGAAAATATAGCTTCTCAACTTGAGGGGAGTGTAATTCAATCATAAATCACACTCTAGCTTAGCCAATACCATGTAGACTTCCTTTACTATTGACATATTCAATCATGAAATTCTTGCACTGATTAATTCAACAAAAATTACAGTATAACATCTAAAATGAATTATAGCATTATTCATTTAGCTTGTTCCATTAATTCAGTGGGGAAGTCAGTAGTGTGCCAGTTTCGTAATCTGTAATTTCCAAATTCGAGTTACACCTGGGCCCGCATTGAGATTTATCTCTACTAAACTCAGTTAGAAAAGGGACACTAGTGGGCTTAGAAAGGCTGCCACCATCAGATGGGGTGTAAACTCATGGTGTTTTATGTGGGAGAGTATTATCCTGTGTATGTTAAAGAACATGCTGAATGGCCTTGATGACAGGCTTACATCTGTTTTTCTGCAACCTTCTCTTAGTTCATGGGGTCCTTGTGACCTGGCCATTTAGCCCATTATGCCAAAAGAGTGCCACTCAGAGGTAAAACAACCCAACCCATTAATTATGTAGTTAGGAATCTAGTAGGATAGCATATTTCTTGAGAAAATTGTGTAAAATATTTTATGCTACTATTGATCTTTAGAGCATATTTCTAGGTTCCCTTTCTTTGTAGGCCTTAGAGCCTTTTATCCAGTACAATTTACCATTTTACAGAAATGCAATTTTTAATAGCATTTTGTACAAAAATTGTTCTAATGGTTTTTATTGAACTACCTGTTAAATTTTGGAAACTGCTACATAAGTACTTCATACTTCCACTGAAGTTTAACTTAGTAAACTTGTACTTTCACAAATTGCGCATTACACATGTCCATTAATGAATCCCAAGAAGTGAAAATTTTTATTCTAAAATTGTATTTTTATTGATTGTCTAAATTTATGATTAAAATCCATGCAATGTATCCATGGTCTGTAGACCATAGGTGGTAGCCCATTTAGATAATAGTCTTGGAATTTAGCAATTTCCATTTACTCTACTAGGGATCAAGAACATTTTAGTAAGTTTTTCAATGTCCACTAAAACTAATCCAAAATTCACATTTTTGTTTTTGCATTGGTTGTGATGTTCTGTATTACTTCCCCCCCCCCCCAGTAATCTCAGATTTTTACAGAAATTACAAATGAGGGAAAAGAATCTCCAAAAACTAGGTGTCTTTATGGGTTTATAAACTATTAAGAAAATGTATATGTAGCAAAAAGTGGGTTTTCCATAAATTATGTAGTGTTTCTTGTCTTTCTGCTGAGTTTTTGCCTTCCTTACAGATCTTTGTGACCTATTTTATTGACTGGCTCATGTCCATACCTCTGAAGGTAGTAGCTGCTTGAGGGGTATTTTTTAATTTAACCCTTTCTCCACACACCCTCGGTGTGAGCGCCTGTACGCGGTGAGGGGGACCACCCTGTGAAGGTTCCGCTGGCTCGTACCTTCACAGGGTCCTAAACGCTCGCCTACGTGTTTGCCATGCGCAGAGACCCGTGTCCCGGGAAAGGAGGATCCTGGTAGTTGCTTGGGGGTCCCCGTCTTCTCTCCTCAGCTCATGACTGGCGTGGTCCCCATTGGCTGTCTTGCCATTGGGGAGCCTGTCTGTCGCAGGGCTGGGCAGTGGATTCCGGGGCCTCTGCTTCCGGTAAACGGGAACTCCTGGGGTGGTCCCCCCAGGAGCAATCGGCTAGTGGGCAGGTCCTGCTAGGGTCAACCGTGCAGAGCGGTGAGTAACCTTGCCCACAGTCCGGGTACAGGTTTGCAAGTTTCCTCACAGATTATTTTCCTTTTGTCATTATTCTTTCTTTGTGAGGCCAGTTTGGCCATTTACAATTTTGTTATTTTACGCTTTGTTTCATTTGTGTAGAATGTTTTTGTTCTGCACATTTCTCTTTTTATTTTCCTTCTATTTATTTGTGAGGGCTTGGCTCACTGTCTGTGTGGGTATAGTGCCTGCGTAGCCCTGGCGCCCGACTGGGTGTCCCCTTGTTGGGCTCCGTGGAGGGTGGGGACAGCGTGCACTGAACCACACAAAAAACAAAAACGAAAGAAAATGATGTAAATAATGCGATCAGGGCAGCTAAGAGGGCTCAACATGAGCCCCAGTCTTCCTCGTCTACGTTATCACTGCCATCGTCTTCTGTGTCTTCTTTGTTTCCGAGATTCCTGATCGTCCACTCCACTGGCGATCAGGTACTTGGGAACATGTCCCCATTTTTCGTGAATAAAGGTTTGAAGGGTCTTGCGGGAGAGCCGAAATCTGTGAAGTGCCTACGATCTGGCGACTTGCAGGTTGAGACCGCTTGTTCCAAACACTCGGAACTGCTCCTGAAAGTCAAGGACATTGGTGGGGTGGCTGTTGAAGTCACTCCCCATAAAACTTTGAATTCCTCTCAGGGTGTGATCACTGAGTGGGGCCTCCTCAATGTCACTGAGGACGAAATCCTCTCAGAGCTCACACCTCAAGGAGTAACAGCGGTCCACCGGGTTTCGACACGCCGTAATGGGAAATAAGCACCCACCCGGGTGTTGATTGTGACATTCAATACGCCACGCCTGCCTTCTTCCATCAAGGCAGGTTATTTACATTGTGAGGTACGGCCATATATACCGAACCCTCTGCGCTGTTTTCAGTGTCAGATATACGGTCATGCCCGCACAGCATGCAGGGGCAAGTCCACCTGTGCTCGCTGTGGCAGTAAGGATCATCTCGATCCTGACTGCACAGCAGAAAAGGCATGCTGTGTGAACTGCAGTGGCGAACATCTGGCGTACTCCCGCGACTGTCCAAAGTGGAAGGAGGAAAAGGAGGTACAACGCCTCAAAATCATAAATAACATCTCTTATGCTGAGGCGAGAAAGCTTGCACCGCCCGCCCCGCCTGGCAAGGTTTCCAATGCCAGAGCAGTCATTGGAAAGCCCATCGTTCCAATGACTTCGGTGGCGGTGCAGACTGATATCAGTGTACCACCAACTGAATCTTTCTCGCCAGCAGCGAAGTACCTCCTCACGCAGGCAAAACCGAGGGTGGTGTCGACTTCGACATCACCCCCGGTTTCCATTCCTGCAACACAGCCTTCCATCTCCACTGGAAGCCCTCCTCCTCCCCGCCCTCAGACAGCAAAACCTTCCAAACCTAAGGGGCCCCCACCGGGGCCTAAAAAGAAATTAATCACTCCTCCTCAAAGGGTGGTCACCAATCCATGCCCCTCAGACGATTCCGAGGACATGGATACCGACCCCCCCTTATTCACCGTCCTCTGCGGCAGTTAAGTTGAATAGGAATTAGTCGTCCGCCCACTCTTCTAAGTCCTGAGATGGCCACACTCCTACAATGGAATTGTCATGGATTCCAGAGGAATCTTGACGACATCAAGGCCCTCCTTCAGGCACACCAGCCCATCTGTGTGTGCCTGCAGGAGACATACTTGCAGACAGTCACAGATCCCACGATCCGGCACTTTTCACTAGTTCATCGGAACTGGGATGGAGATGGTCCAGCTCGCAGGGGTGTCGCCATCCTCGTGAGCAACCATTTTCCATTCCAGGTCGTACCCCTCACAACCAACTTAGAGGCGGTAGCCATCTGTCTCTTCGTGGGGTTCTCGCTGACTGTCTGCTCTGTATATCTTCCACCTGGGAGCATCGTCTTCCAGGATGACCTTGATGATCTCGTCTCGCAGCTGCCGTCCCCCTTCCTCATTACGGGGGACCTCAACGGACACAGTTCACTTTGGGGCAGTGCTGACACCAACGGGAGGGGCGGGGTCCTGGAGCAGTGGCTCCTGGATCCTTCTCTCTCCCTGTTGAACACCGGTGTCAGTACTTACTTTCACTCCCCAACCCGCTCTTTCACTGCCATTGACCTTCCATCTGCTCCTCCTCAATCCTTCCACTTTTTACATGGGAGGTCGAGGACAACTCCTATGGAAGCGATCACCTCCCCGTGGTGTGCACCATCTCCCGTGGGGGGCCTTGTAGCCATTCATGCGTCTCGCGGTGGAGGCTCAATCGGGCTGACTGGAGTGGTTTTGAGCTGCTATCTGATATCTATGACCACTCTGTCAGCCAGGAGCCCATCAGTGTGGCAGTAGCGGAAATAACGGACTGTATCGTAGATGCAGCTGCATCAACAGTTCCTCAAACTTCGACACGGTTTCCTCGCTTTCCGAAACCATGGTGGAATCCAGATCGCAGCTCGTAAGGCTCAGAACAAGGCTTGGGGGGTGTTTCGGAGATATCCGACGACCCCAAACCTCGAAAAGTTCAAACGCGCGAAAGCTCGTTTCGTCCGATGCCAGAGCCAGAAGGAATCTTGGAACAAGTATACGTCTTCTATCACCCACACAACTAGTTTTAAGGTCGTGTGCGATAAAGTCTGGAAGATGGGTGGGAACTACACGTCCCACTCGTTATCGATCCTGGAGCACAATGGACAGGCAATTGCTGATCCCAAAGCAATTGCTGACACTCTGGGGGAGTCCTTCTCCTCCATCTCTTCATCTTCCTCTTACTCCCCCGAGTTTCTGGCCCAGAAGGGCAGGGCGGAACGCTCTCCACTGTCCTTCCACTCGAATGGCCTGGAGCCTTACAACAGGCCATTCACAGTGGAGGAGCTTCGCCTTGCTCTGCACACCTCGTGCATCTGCTGTCGGGCCAGACAATGTCCATTATGCCATGCTCCAACATCTCTCACCATCGAGTAAGGATCAACTGCTCCGACTCTTCAACCATATTTTCATTGAGGAGCCGTTTCCAGACTCCTGGTGGGAGGCCATCGTCTTCGCCTTCCCCAAGCCAGGCAAGATCCCAAGATTTCTTCCAATTATCGTCCCATCGCGTTGACGAGCTGCGTGTGCAAGGTGTTGGAAAGAATGGTAAATGCCAGACTCATCTGGTATTTAGAAAACCACAACCTTCTCTCCAATACCCAGTGTGGCTTTCGCAGACAACGGTCAACTCTTGACCATCTGATACACCTTGAATCAGCTATCAGAAACTCATTTTTACGTAGAAAGCACCTGGTGTCAATTTTCTTCGACATCGAAAAAGCTTACGACACGGCTTGGAGATTCAGCATTCTTCGTGACCTCCACAGTTTCGGCTTGAGAAGTCACATGCCAATCTTCATCTCCAACTTCTTATTGACACGTTCTTTTCATGTCCATGTCGGTAACACTCTGTCGCGGCCGTACCCCCAAGAACAGGAGGTGCCACAAGGCTGCGTGCTGAGTGTTACGCTTTTCGCTGTCAAGATTAATTCTCTTACTAGACAACTTCCTCCATCAGTAGGCAATGCCCTCTATGTTGATGACTTTAGCATCTTTTGCTCTTCGTCCAGCACGAGGGTCATTGAAAGACAACTGCAAATTGCTCTGAACAATCTTTCAGTTTGGGCGACGGCAAACGGGTTTCAATTCTCCCCACAGAAGACCGCTTGTGTGCACTTTTGCCACAAGCGTAATCTTCATCTGGATCCCGAGCTGCAGCGGGGGGGGGGGGGGGGGGGTAACATCATTCCAGTTGCGGCAGTTGTGTCTCATATTTGATCGGAAATTGACCTTTTTACCACATATACGTCATCTCAGGTCCAAGTGCATGCGTGCATTGAACATCATCAAGGTCCTCTCCTCCCTTTCTTGGGGGGCGGACTGATGTTCTTTGCTCCGCCTCTACAGTGCACTTGTCTGATCGAAACTGGACTACAGATCCCAGGTGTACGACTCGGCCCGGGATTCGGTGGTGAAGGTGCTGGACCCCCTCCATCATCAGGCTCTCCGTGTTTGCACGGGAGCCTTCCGCACTTCACCTGTCCAGAGTCTTTACGTTGAGACCGACGAACCATCTTTATCTCTTCGCCATCAGCAGTTGTCCCTACAATATGCATCTAAATTGCGATCCCTGCCTGGCCATCCCACTTGGGACTGCATTTTCAGTCCAAAGTGGGAAATGCTTTACACAAATCGGCCGACTGCCATTCGTCCATTTGGTGTGCGAGTCCGAGGCTACCTCAGAGACATCAACACCTGTCTCGATAGCATCGCACAGTCGACAGCTGAGTCACTTCCACCATGCCTCGCTGTTTCCCCTTCCTGCGATTTTTCCTTGTGCAGGACAGGGAAGGCTTTTACACCCGACTGTGTGTACCGGCAACTTTTTGCCAGCCATCATGCTGAGTACCCGGACTTCTTGCCTGTCTTCACAGATGGCTTGAAGTCTGGCACATCAGTGAGATCGGCCATGATCTGCTGTGATGTAATCATTGCAGACCAGATCCCACTGCAGTGTTCCATTTTCACTGCAGAGTTGCACGCTATCAGCCTCGCCTTGGACCACGTGGCGACTAAGCATCATCGTCGGTGTGTGCTTTACACCAGCTCGCTACAGGCTTTGATCTCGGTGAGGCATCGGCCTCACCCAGTTCTTACTAAGATCTGCCAACAGCTACATCGTCTGGCAGCCACAACCAGTGTTCTCTTCTGTTGGGTGCCCGGTCACATCGGAATCAGGGGCAATGATTTGGCAGATTCTGCTGCTAGGTTAGCCACGCCCCTGTCTGACTCTCCGTTGCCGATTCCCTATCTGGATTTCCAGCAGCGTTTTACCATCGAGCTCCGGGCACGGTGGCAGAGATCTTGGTCAGAACAGCTTACGAACAAGCTCTTTGAGATCAAACCTATCGTCAAACCATGGCAGTCTTGTTACCGCAGGAATCGCAAGGAGGAAGTTGTACTTTGCTCGGCTCCGCTTAGGTCATTCATAGATTACTCATTTGTTTCTTCTACGGGCGGACGACATACCTAAGTGTGAGTTTTGTGACACCATTTTAACTATCAAACACATTTTAATATGTCCATGTTTTAACTTTGAACGACGTTTGTATTTTACAATTCATGATTTTACGTCCGAACCCCTTACACTCGGACATTTGTTATCTGATCATTGTTGTTTTAACACTGTCTTTCAATTTTTACAATTTACAGGTTATTTTACTCGTCTATAGTTTTACTCTACTGTTTATTATATATATGATTAACCCAGGTTATTTACACCTGGTTACTTTTATTTTTACAAAATATTTCTACATTTGTTTATTGTTATTCACTGCTTGTTATTTTATTATTCTACCATTGTCTAGTTATTTTTAAAAATTGGTTGAGGGTTTCATGACTTTTATCTTTTTACATTTTGGACATTCGTTTGGCGCATTATAGCCTTAGATGCTAATGCGCCATTAAACCCTAAACAACCAACCAACCCTTTCTCCACACTATGTAATGCTATATAATGGTTGTCTGGACCTCCTTCTCCCCCCTCCACATTCATAATGCTTTTCTCTTTGGAAATTTGCTAATCATTTAGTGTTTCAGAAGTAGCAGTAATTAGTGGAATCAATTTTCTGATATTTGTTATCAGGAAATGGCAAAAGATTACTAATTCAAATATTAAATAGAATATTTTAGCCCTAGAAATGCTATTTCTAAACCCTCCTATCTTCCTTATAATGTGGTGTACAAATTTCTAATCCCTGTCAGTAAATTTATGGACAGCCTGAAATAAGCAGGGTCAAAGAATCAACACGGGGAGGGGGTGTACAAAAATGACTGCCAGTGGTACATCGATTTTAATTCAAGGTAGTCTCCATGCACATGTATTACAGAAAATGGTCAGTGGCTGAGAAAAGGTTGAGAACCATTAATGTACCCAATGCAAAACCTTGTGGGGGTTTTAACTAAAAAGTGAGGATACCTAGTGGTGGTACCTTAGAAAAAATGTATATTTTTATATTTTAAGCTCACAGAAATGCAGAAGAGAAGAACAAAAGAACTAAAAGGATCTTTAATTTTAAGATCATATTGTAAGTAAAGGTACAAAAATATTATAAGCAGAAAATTCCTGTTATTTAATTGGGATAAGGATTAGTAATATATGACTGTGGTGCAAAACTGATATATCCAGGTTATTGTGTTAACATTCAAGAATGAGACTCTAAAACACCTAACCGTAAAATGAGTCCTAGATATTAAAAATTGCCAAATATCCAGTTGTTTCCTGTATGATGCAGCTAAGCACTAATAGAACTTGACTGTAATCAGAAAAAGTTGGGATTTCGTATTTGACATATATTCTCTCTCTCTGGCTTCATTTTCAGCCCAAGATGCAAGTTTGCCGATGTCAATGAATGCAGTGGCAGAGATCTTCTGGCTGCCTGTTACATGGTTAGTTTACCTTTGTTTGGCTTGGCTTATATCTGTAGCATTTCCAAATATTGTATCATTAAGGCAGCAGTGGTGAATATACTTATCTCAACACAAGCATACACTTGCTTTAGTTCTCCTGGAAGTGGTTGAATACAATATTTATTCTACTTTTCAACAAGTCAGTTACTACAAATCAGTGAGGTATTTAGAGAAACGTCATATTCATTGATAGAAACTTGGGAGAAAGAATCAAGATTTCATAAAATAGAAAGTGTATAGCATTTGTGATTTTTTTCCCTCAGTGAAATGAATTTTAAACTTAGTTTGCACTTCTAGATTGCTGTTTGAAGTCTATAAAGTGACTACCCCAAATACTTGCTAAATATATAAATAAACTGCCACAATCAAGATATGATTTTGGCTATCTGTCTTTCCTAAGCTCCACAAACTGTACATCTATAATAAGTGCAGTGCAACAAATTCCAACACATTATGAAAATAATGCAGTGTAAAAAAAAACACTGAAAGTTCTAATAATTCACTTTTAGCATCGGTAGCAGCTTGTGAATTGTAAACTTAGATGATGATGATGGTGTAGAAAAAAGCTTCAACTGAACTATGGTTTCAGTACTGAACTATAATTTTAGTAGTCTGAACTAATTCACCTCTACCTCTTTTGAGAAGTGGTGAGGGGGGGGGGGGAATGCCCTGCAGACATGAACACCATCTAATAACATAGATGCAGATTAATATGCCAGCATAGTTTTTTTAGACTTTAACAAAGTTTTTGATCTTTTTACAGTATATATTGAATCTATACAACTTAATGGTAAAATATTGAACCCTTTGCAGGTAATAGGATATTATAAATAAAATCTGTTATGAATTGAAAGAAAAAAAATGTCAATACAGGTCGTGTGGTTTTCAGTTGTTTTTTTTGCTACTCAATAGCAAAAACTAGTAAAAACCAGATAAAATTTAAAAAAAGTTTTATTTTGACTTAATAGAGTAGAAACTTATTTTCATTTAAAACTAAATTCCATGTTTTGATTATAAGTTGTATGGTTTATTAAGGCCACTGAAGATGAGGAAACTAGGGTTTATTAAATATTACATGTGACATGCAAAACTAATGTAGACCAAAACCATTTTGGAATTAATATACAAGTAATAGCGGCTAAATTTTTCTTTTTCTTTCTGAAGCATGCATAATACAGAACAAACGCTTTGAAGTTGTCTTCAAAGATAGTCTATTGCAAATTTTTGAATGAATAGAAATTCAAAAGTATTCTTTCTACTGCTACTTGCAGATCAAAACTGGAAATGAAATATTATGGTGCAGTGTACTGATATATCCTGCCACCATTTTTAGGTATGTACCGAAGCTCCCGCATTTTCTGAAAATATGTTTCAATGATATATTTTTCTTTCAATTCAAACTTAATAGCATATGGTAAGAATTTTACATTAATTTCTTACAAATATTTTCATGCAGTTTCTGCTCATATCTGGGATTTTAACCTTTATTTTGAATGAAGAAAACATAAAATTAAATATTGCAATCAAATAGCTAGTTAGCCTTAATTTTAAGAAAGTAGGATTGTAAATCTTTGTTTTAACAGGAAACACCATAAATGTCAAGCAGCTGTTCCAAAATATTTAATACATCTGTAACCTGTTTTAACTGTATCAAAAAATTGACCTGACAGTCATCTTCATCATCCTCAAGCAGCCATGGGCTACAGAGGTCCAAACAGATGGTGATTTAGTTCTCCAAACACTCCACATTTAGTTCTCCTGAGCTACATCTGACCACTGTAGACCAATTCTAACAAGATCCTGTTTGACATTGTGTGCACATTGCATCCTAGGTGTCTTCTGAGGCCTTTAGGTACACTATTCATAACCCTGTTCACTATAGCTATGCATACTGGCAATATGGCCAAACCAATGGAGTCTCTCTCTGCAAATATGCTACTAAAAGGATGCTGCCAACTCCTTTGTTTAACCTCATCATTACTTACAAAGTTGAATCACCTAATGCCCAAGATACTGCCTAAGCATCTAGAATCAAAGATATCAAATTTCCTGCTACCTTGTTTGCAGAGGGTCCAAGTTTCATTACTGGTTCTAACCCAATAAAGAACCAAACTATTATACAGCCTAATTTTAGTGTTTAGGTGTATATGCCTGTTTCTCCACACTCTTCTTAGAAGTCTCAACGGCAATCTCTATTCTTCTCTTTATCGCATGAATTTTTTTTCTCTCTGTTTATCACTAAACCTACTCAACTACCAGTCTCATCAACAGCTCTGATGAAAGAGTTCATTTCATCAATATCATATGCCAAAAGGGTCAAATTATCAGTATAATTTAAATAAGAAATTTTCAGATCTCTAGACCATTTAAGCCCAAATCTTCTCCTTGTAGTGAATTCTATATAATATAATCAATAACCAAAGTGAAAGGGAGACAAAAATGCACCCTTGTTGAACACCAGTAGCAATGCTAAACCAACTGCTACATGCCTTACCAACTCTTAAACACAACTCATCATTATTATAGAGAGTTTTCATTATGTTAATTAACTTGTCTGATAAGCCATACAATCTCACGATCAACCAAAAATTTTAATGGTCAACAGAGTCAAAAGGCTTTTTGAAAACTGTAAAGCTAGTAACCAAAGGTTTCTGAATCTCTAAACATTTTTCAAGAATCTGTCTAAGTGAAAATATTTGATCTATACATTTCCTACTACTTCTGAATCCATACTGTTCATTATGCAGTTTTCCATCAACCAAATTCTTAATTCTGTTAAGCACAATAATGCAAAGTAGGTTACCTGGAATAGAAAGTAGACTGATTCCCCTATAATTTTCACAAGAACTCTGATCACTTTTTTTAAAATAGGGATAATAATAGCTCTGGTAAAATCTTTAGGACCAATGCCTTTATCATAAATAATATTCAAAATTTCCATCAGCCATGTGATAACAGAAACATTCCCATCTCTAAGCATTTCAGTAATAATTTTGTCTATCTCTGATGATTTAGTAGTTTTAATTCAGAGATAGCTAAAGCGACTTCAGAATGTGATATAGGACATTAAAGCCAGTAATGCATATATCCTCATTACAAACAATAGTAGAAATAATCATATTGTTTAGAACATATCTGAAATGCTCATCCCGCTTAGCCATCACAGAATTTTCTACAATATCCTTACCATGTTTATCCTTCAATACCTGTCCATTTTTTCCCACACAAAATATTAACTCTCTGGTACATCTCTCTGCTGTTACACTATGTAGCTGCTTTATCAGCCAAAGATTCTTATCAGCTGTTAACTTTACATGATTATTAAGCTCTTTGTAACACATTCTGTTAGGATTAGTAAGGTGTTGATTATGGATATTCCTACAGTTCTTCCTTCCAAAAGTAAGCTCCAGTGCCTTATCACTCAAATACTTTTTGCCTCCTCTGCACCTTTTTTTTACACAAAAAAGTACTTTAGTTTCAAGAAAAGCCTTTTAAATGGTCCAATTCAAATTCAGCAATAATTAAACCATGACTGTCATAATACTAAGTAACATGTCATGGTAAGCTTTGGCTATAACTGTGTCTTTCAGAGCTTTAGTATTAAAGTTTTTTAACCTTAGCACAATACTTTTTAAGTTTAAGTTGCAAGACACTTTTGACAAGGTAATGGCCAGATCCAATTGCAGCTCCCCCTGTGTGACCTGGAATTCCTAACACAACTAGCCCATTTGCTATTAATTAATGCATAATCATATTCTTATGTAGCCCATCTGGTGAAACTCATATGTACTTGCATATGTTGCAGTGTTTGTAATAAGTGCTAGTACTTACTTGTAGGAGATGTTGCTCATTGCCATTGCAGCTACCAGTACCAGAGAGACCTTTCACCCCTCCCAAATGGTCAGAGTCAGTACAAACTTTAGCATTGAAGTCACCTAGGACAAGGGTAATATCTTCTTGACAAAATTCAAAATATCCAGAAGTTGTCTGTAAAATGCATCTTTCTCATCTACATTGACATCCTCAGTGGGTGCATAACAGATAACATTCAATTCTTTAATGCTTGTTTGAAATTTAGCTGTAAGAAACCTTTCATTTCTTTACTCATATCCTTGAAGAACATCACTCACCTAGTACTTGTGAGAAGCAAACCTATGCCATGGATATACTTCTTATCTTCCTACCCCCAAAAAAGAAATTTAAATTATTTTTAAGCATCTGACCTTTTTCTGTCCATTGTCCCTGCTGAGGGTTGGTCAACCACACAGTACAGGACCCTGTGTGGTTGACCGACCTTAAGAAGGGTAGAAAAAATAAAAGTAGCCATAGTTGTCCAGATCAGTAAGCCACACTGATCTGGCAGTCCTCCCCTTCCATTTCCTTCAAGAGAGTATCTCATTTGAAAGGTATTAACAGTTGGCACCACAAGAAGGTGGGGTTGGACATTAGGTGCTAAGCCTTACTAGTTCTGTGTATCATCACATGGGAATGGTGCATAGCTCTCCTTCCAGTGAATACCTAGCTACCATTTACAGACCAACCTGACAATGAAGGTTAAAATTGCAAATGTTCAAATATGTTTTGGCTACTTTAATCACACTTTTCATTATCTATGTTTTTTTTAAAGCATTCATAAAAAATATTTCCAAACAAATTGATTGTTTCAGCAAGTGTTTCTAGATTTTTTTTAGCAAGTGTTTCTAGAAAGATGAGGTTTTTTTACATGATTAGTACAATCCAATGGCTTAGTGTGAGCAGCAAGTATTAGACAAAACTATGAAACTGCAAATTTATTGTTTCTTATAGATCATAGTTAAGGATATAAATTTTTCACAGGAAAAAAATAGTTAAATTCGCATTTCAATCATGCTGAAGATAATATATAATCAATCATATTCTTATGCAGCCCATCAGGTGAAACCCATGTGTACTAATGTATGTCGTGGTGTTTGTAATAAGTGTTAGTTATTCTGAAACCATTGAGTTTACTTACCTGTAGGAGACGTTGCCCATTGCCATTGCAGCTACCAATACCAAAAGGGCCTATCACCCCTCCCCAAAGGTCAGAGTCAGTACCAACTTTGGCATTGAAGTCACCTAGGACAAGGGTAATATCTCCTTTCTTGACAGAATTCAAAATATCCTGAAGTTGTCCGTAAAACCTATCCTTCTCATCCTAATCGGCATCCTCAGTGGGGGCATAACAGCAGATAACATTCAAGTCTTTAATGCTTGTCTGAAATTTTGCTGTAAGAAACCTTTCTACTTAAATCTATGCACTCATATCCTAGAAGAGCATCACTAGCATGATTGCTGAATGCACTCATATCCTAGAAGAGCATCACTAGCATGTCTGCTGAGCAACAGACCCACGCCTGGTGATGCTTTCCATCCTCCCTCCCTGTAAAGAGAAATTTAAAGTTATTTTTAAGTATCTGACCTTTACCTGTCCATCTGGTCTCTTGCAAGCCTAGAATATCTAGGTTATAGTGCTGGAATTCCTGCATGAGGACATCAAGAGAATAATCTCTATGTAATGTCCTCATGTTCCACATTCCTGCAGAGAGAAAATGATTAGTAGGATTTTTAAAGAAATTAGGTTTATTGAGATAGGTAGGGCCAACAATATCAAACAGCCCCCTGATCGCAGGCATGGGGCAAAGACCTGTTCCTCCTCCGCTAACGGCTGAAGTCACCGATGCTGGTAGGAACTTCAGACACCACCTTTTCAAGTGGACTTTTTGAAGAGCCATATGGCCTGCCTGAGACACATTACTCCAGTTTAGACTTGACGATGCCCAACTAGCAAAGTAAGGTTCAGGTACCTGCGATGGCCTCTGATTAGGATTCTCCACCAACTGATATAAGGTATCCCATGCCTCTGTTCACTTAGAGCTGGCAACCCAGAAGCAAACAGAAAACACAGCGGCAGACTCTCCCTCAACAGAGGCCCACAGTGCAGCAAGTCCAGGATCCATAATCAAGCTCAAATCCATAAACAAGTCCAGTCTAGTAGGTATAAATGGTCAGCACCAGGACCCTGTGAAGTTGACCACTCCTTAGCTGGTTTGAAAAAAAAGAAAAAAGTGGCCATAGATTACCAGATCAGTAGGCCATACTGAACTGGCAGCCCTCCCCTTCCGTTCCCTTTCAAAAGAGAATATCTCTTTTGAAAGGTACTAATGGCCTGCACCACGAGAAGGCAGGGTCGGACATTAGGTGCTAGACCTGGCCGGTTCTGTGCATCATCACTAGGGATTGGTACACAGCTCTCCTTCCAGTTTATGCCTAGCTACCATTTACAGACCAATTCTGATACAATATGTTATAAAATAAAACAAATTATCCTTTAAGGAGCTGCTTGCCACATAGGTCTGAAAAGAATCTGTCTGTATAATATGCTGTAGATAAGATTTGTGAAGAAGCTGAAACAGATCCCTTTGCCCAGTAGCCAAGCATGCTAATCACTCAGTTCTATTTAATACTCCAGCTATTATCTCACGGAATGCCACTATATTCAGAAAGAGATCACTTTACATTATCACTGTTTGTTGAGACTGATAAGCATCGAAGAGATATCATGAAAGCATGAGAAATTGTTCTTTTTGAGACAAAAAAATATTTATATTCGCAGTGTTATTTGATTCTTTCACTGTTCTTTCATAGAATCAATACTCGGCTTTTTAAGTTGTGGTCATCTTTGAACGTGGATATATTTTTGAAAATTATATTATCAAGATCACTTGCAGAAATATTTAACTATTGGTTTTAATCAAAAATTCTATATGTGGTTTAAAAAATATTGTTCCAGGCTCAAAAAATCATCATTTTTTTTATCACTGAAATATTGCTTAATTCTTTAAAGAGTATAATTTTTGCAAGTGTTTCATTACACTGTTGGCTTTAACTGCATAATTTTACTGCCAAATCGTTCATTTCTTTGTAGACTGTGTGCTGATACATGAAGGCTTTCAATCGATGTAAACAGATTTGAGATATCCAGTGCATATGTTTTGATTTGATTCAGATTGCTTCTTAACCCTTAATGTGTCAAGGATGTCTATACACATTTTTTGTACAACACATGAAACTTCGATTTAAAAAAAAAAAATTCATTTGGAAATTTTCTTACATATATATTTTAAAAATACATATTTCAAGTTTGAAAAATAATATTTTTTTTTCATTTGATGCATATTTTATTAAAATACAATGTTAAATAATTCAATAAAGCCATCTGATTGCCATGTTTTAGAAGTGCTATACAGTATTGCCAATTTCTTTGTTAACGTTACTCTGTATTGAGGCAATCACCTGATTTAAGCTCACAAGTTTGATTTGAACTATTATCAGCATATTTTTCCCTAAATTTTTGAAAATCTAAAAATTAAGCAAAAAAAAACCTGCTATTTTTAAAAATGGAAGATTTTTGGAGTAATTGCATAAATAAATATAATAATTAAATATAATTATTAAAATAAAACTAGGCATCTTTTTTATTAAATATTTTCTTTTCAGAAAATCCAGAATTAAATGCAGATTAATTTAGCATTATAACATTCCGTAATTCCCATCATTAGTTATTTGGCAAAAAAGTTTTAATGTTCATTTTTTTTTTATTAGAGTGAAAAATTAGCTGGACCTGGGAAGGGTTAAGGAATTGCTTTTATACATTTCAATGATATGTTTTAATATACTACTGGAGTTGTTTCCCATTTCCTCCTGAAAAAAACTCCTTGTAATCTTCATGTTATATGCAGTGATAATGTACAGCTTAGAACCAACTGTTTCACCATGTTTGACTAAGAACTGGAGGTTTGCTAAGTTTTTCTCATTTCCTTGAATAAACACCCTAAAATAAACTTTACCTGCAAACAAGAGGGAAATCCATGTTTTACCAATAGAATTATAGCATTAACAGTTTTGAATTCTCATTGCAATATAATATGAACAAGATTTTGAAGATTACAATAGAGGTTCATAGTGCAGTAATTAAATTGAAATCTTTAATTCTCTATGATACTATTAAACGTTTTTAAACACTTCAACAATGTTTTATGCTATCAAGTATCAATAGTTATTAAGAATAATTTACGTACTCTACCACAGAGGATGGAGTTCCACGGAGGAACTTCCGGGATGCTTGTGAGTGACAAGTTTAATCTTCGACATTCTTGCTTGCAAATGATGCCTCAGTAGAATTTGAGAAGATGATGAGGGATGCTGATAATTTATTTGCTTAAGATTTAGTGAAGGAAATAACTAATAATACCTTTGGTAGCATAGAGTGCTTAAAAAGTTTCAGTTCCACGATACGTGTTTCGTGCCCTTACTATGGGTCTCTCATACTTACTATACTACTCACATACTTACTATGGGTCTACTCGTCAGATGGAAGGTGAGCAGCTTTAGATATTGCATGAGAGGAAGTTGGTTGTTGAGTGTGGAGGAGGGGTGGGTGCCATATATTGCATTGTCAGTGGCCCAGCTCCGAGGTTCTGAGTAACCAGCAGGTGGCCATAATGCAATCTGCACATGAAGGAAGTTGGAAAAGTGGGTGTGGGGTTATGGGAACTTTTCAATATTAGCAATTCTTGATGGATGCTTCATTTTGTGAATAGATTAAAAGATTCATTTAGTTTCAGATGCATTGTATTGGGTGTATAATGAGTGGGATACTTTTATTAGCTTTATAAATTTTGTAAACTAAATTGTGGGTTAAAGAGGATATGTTATGTAAATTGTAGGTTAATGAGGTTATGTTAGTGAGGATATGAATAATGGTTTTCATATCAGTAGGGATATTGAGAATTCTGTGTGTGTGGGGGGGGAGGGGTATTTTAATCACCAATTCTTAGTAATCATTATGGTAGTTGTTTAAAGGGGTCTGGAGGTATGTGCATTAATGTAGATTGGAACTGTGATCAGTGATGAGAAAAGGGGGAGTGTGTTTAGGGGGGCATGGTATTTCTGAGGGAGTAGGTTATATCACCTAAGGGTCAGATGCCACACTGGGGGAAGGGAGACAATGTCTGTGTTGCAGAGTTCAGTTAATTTTACATTAATGAGGATATTTTCTTTGATGGCTAATTGGAATTTGGTAGGTGGGGATATTATAATTTTATCAGAGTGAAAATTTTTTTCACTATTTTTCATTTTTTGATTTTTCACTATTTTCACTCCACTAAAATTATAATATCCCCACCTACCAAATTTCAATTAGCAATCAAAGAAAATATCCTCATTAATGTAAAATTAACTGAACTCTGCAACACAGACATTGTTGATCCTTCCCCCATTGTGGCATCTGTCCTTAGGGGATATAGTAGCCTACCTCCTCAAAAATATCATGCCCCCCCAACACACTCCCCTTTTCTCATCGCTGATCACTGTTCCAATCTGCATTAATGCACATACTCCCAGACTCCTTTAAACAACTACCATAATGATTACTAAGAATTGACAATTAAAATACCCCCCCCCCCAACACACACAAAGAATTCCCAATATCTCCACTGATATGAAAACTATTATTCATATTCTCACTAACATATTTATCTTTAACCCACCCACAATTTAGTTTAATTTCACTTCATTGAACATTATAATATATAATAATATATATATTATATATATATATAATATTATATATATTTATAAAGTTAATAAAAGTATCTCACTCATTATACACTCAATGCAACGCATCTGAAACCAAATGAATCTTTTAATCTATTCACAAAATGAAGCATCCATCGAGAATAGCTAATCTTGGAAAGTTTCCATAACTCACATCCACTTTTCCAACTTCCTTCATGTGCAGATTGCATTATGGCCACCTGCTGGTTACTCAGAACCTTGGAGCTGAGCCACTGACAATGCAATTTATGGCACCCCACCCCTCCTCCACGCTCAACAACCAACTTCCTCTCATGCAATATCTGAAGTTGCTCACTTCACTTCCCACCTGATGAGACACCCAAAGTAAGGGTGCGAAACACGTATCGTGGAACTGAAACTTTTTAAGCACTCTATGCTACCAAAAGTATTATTGATTATTTCCTTCACTAAATCTTAAGCAAATAAATTATCAGCATCTCTCATCACCTTCTCAAATTCTACTGAGGTCTCACTTGTCAGCAAGAATGTCTAAGATTAAACTTGTCACTCACAAGCATCCCAGAAGTTCCTCTTACTACCCATCCTCTGTGGTATGGTATGTAAATTTTTCCTTAATAACTTTTGATACTTGAAAGCATAGAACATTTGTTGAAGTGCTTAAAAATGTTTAACAGTGTCATAGAGAATTGAAGATTTCAATTTAATTTTAAGATTTTGAAAATAAGCATTACAGTGACATGAACAGCATTGCTTTGAACATGTACAAAAGTATTCTCATTAACAAAATTTGTGACAAAGATAATCTATGATAATTCAGATTTATTTATACCAAATAATTGCTTCAGACAGTGAACAGCAGTATGTTGAGGGAAATGTTGATTTCAAACACTGAATTCCACATTTCCCCCAACACACTATGCCATTAGCAAAAGTCATTTGGAGGAGATTAGAAGATTAAGACCAAAAGATTGAATTTAGAGAGAAGTTTACAGTGTAGTTAAGTAGAAACTGGTTACTCATGAAAAATAGAGGTCATACCTCCACACCAATTTCTCAATATGTGCATTTGTGTATTTCAGAAAAAAATAGCCTAATTAAAAAAGCCATTTTAATTAGGCTATTTTTCTTAAATTAAAATTCGAAATTTTTTTAATTTGGAAATTTGCAAAAACTGACTAAATTTAAAATTAGAAAAATTTTGATGTCACAGAATTTAGAAAACAAAACTCATTAAAATTTGAGGAATCATGAAAAAAAAGGAAATTCATAAAAACTTGAGAAAATGTAATTCACAGAAATTTTTACAGAAATTCATTTGTGAAAAACTTACAGGGTCAGTGACTGCCTGTTGATCAGTCATCAAATATGAGAACTGTTGTAGAATCTAGCTGCAAACATTTTATAGTTTTGCCTACTAACAGTTGCTACTGGTGCAATATTGCCATGCTTCAGAAGAATGGTGATTTCAAAAATACTTTTCTGTTGAGACAACAGGTCATCCAAAAAAAGCAACAACATACCTTTGTTTACTTTTCTTTTACCTTCAACCTCTGAAGTTCTTTCAGAATTGAAGTCAGCTCATGTCCTGTAGTTCTATAATAAGATCGCATGCATAAGTTGAATATTCTGTATTTCTACACTAAAATCACATATGTCAGTTGAATTTAATCAGTCAAATTCACTGGGATATACTTAGCTATAATTTTCAAGACAAATTTAGCCAAATTCTACTAGCTTTGACACCTGGTAGAGTGCTAGTCTATCTGACATCTTGTGTTCCTTGATTTTCACTGTAATGATTATTAGCTTGAAAAATCAAACTATCAACTGATGTCTCAACAACTACAGTATCTAACTAGAAGAATAACATATTACCTCTGATGAACTTGGGATGCTGGTTTTCAAAAAGAATAAAGTTACATTTTTCAACTAATTCACCCTTCTAGTGGGAAAATCTAAATACAAATATTTTATTAGTACCTATAAAGCACAAAAATAATTTTTCATTTACCTCTTAAAAAGTTTTTTTTACTGCCTCTCTGGAGCTAAGGGGGGCAATTCATTGCTTCCAATGGAAGCTTCTTAAATCACATTTTGCCATCAAAATTTCAAATTTATAGCATAAATAATTTATAATAAAAAAAAACCCTCAAGCAGCTGCTTGCCACAGATGTCTGACAGGAGCCTGTCAGTTTATACACCATAGTAAGAAAGTCTGTGAGGATGGTGGGACCTCAGCAGAAAAATGACACAAAGATCTGTGCCTTATCTGGGGCTCAAACCCAGGTCCCTTAGATCAGTAGCCAAGTGCACTAACCACTCGGCCTGCAGGATAACTAACTAAAACGTTTTTGCATTAAGTACACAGTAGTAAACTGATACTATTTACATATATTAGATAATTTGTGCTATCAGACAGGAATACTCCTCTGCTGACAATTTAGTTTACATAATTAAATTTTGTGGACTAAAGTAATAAAAGAATAAGGGCAAATAAGAAAGCTTTCATGGAATCAACCTAAAATAATTTATTACATTTATATAAAATGCAATCCATTTGTATTGAAGCAATGCAGCAAAAACAGGAAATCATCGATATCCATTGTTCTTGCCTGCTTTTTGTTAAAGTCATTTGTAGAAAGAACCTCATCTGTTTTTGAGTTAATATTAAAATCTTTGGCAACAGGTATATTTTTTAAAGAATAATGTACACTGTAATTTCTTTCCAACATATCAGTCACTGATGTATTCTTGAAATTCACTTTTAAGGTTTTGTTCTTCCGAATGAAACATATACACAGCCCATCCCATTCTTGAAAGTTTATTGGAAGTGGTGGGTTTCTTGACTCAAGTCTTACAACACTAAATTCAACTTTCGGTGGTGGTCTAAAGTTATTTCTTCCAACTTTCATCATGAGATCAACTCATGCTAGCAACTGTGTATTGACTGATAAACAACAGTACATTTTATCACCTGGTTTTACAACTAATCTCTGCGCAAATTCTCTTTGAAACATCAATGCTGCACACCCAAAAAATGGACGATGCAGAAACAACTTCAAAACTAGAGGAGATGATGTTTGATAAGGTATATTTGCCACACAAATATTGAAAAATGGGAGATCAGTCTTCAAAACATTGCCAACAATTATTTCCAGCTTACTCTGAAGATGAAAACTCTTTTCTACAGCAGCAGCCTTCTCAACCATACTGTTAATTACTAATGGGTATTTTTAACACATGCTGACCAAGGTCTGTATTGAAATTAATACCTTGTTTCTGTATTTCTTGATGCTGTTGCAATTTTTTATTCGGCTTTACTCTCAGCCTTTTTCTTATTTCATCGATCACAACTCAACAGCACAACCAGCACGTTTCGTTTATAATATTCATCAATAAATAGTTTGGTCAACAGGTAACTCTGTGTGGGTATATATGTATACTATTAAGTAACCACTCTATTAAGTTGCTTCAAATATTTAGAGGAAAAATTGTCTTGAGCTGGGTGGGATACGAACCCACGACCTCCTGATAACATGTCAGGTGCTCTGGACCACTGAGCTACCGGCCGCCGATCAAGATCTCCTCTAATTGATGATATGAACTTTCCTCAACCTACCTTACTTAATATGTATGGAGTGTTAAGGCAATATTGCCCCAAGCAGCTTATTAATGCCTTTCAGATGGAATGCATGTATTACGAGTATGCAAATCTACAAATAATTAATGAACTCAACTCATTTTGGGTACTCCAATAAAACACCACTCTTATTAAGTTGCTTCAAATATTTAGAGGAAAAATTGTCTTGAGCCGGGTGGGATATGAACCCACGACCTCCTGATAACATGTCAGGTGCATCAATACCTATCCAACTTAAAAAAAAAACTTATTTATCTCTAAAAAAAAGTTGAATATCTACGAAAGGACAGGCAGACCACAAGTGAAAACATTAGTTAATTTTTTAAACTGGATAAAAATAACTCCAGCAAATTACCAAGTTTATGTTGAGGCAGTGACAGTTCCAACCTCTTCACTCCTTGTTGACTGTTCAACACATAACAGTTTTGCTGCCTCTCTCCAGAAATTATTTAGCATGTGCTCAATCATGTGAGTATTAGGGTATATCTGGATATAACAATTTAATTAATCAACAATTAACCATATGTGTTACCACATGTGCGATATTTTTACATTTATTTGTTCCATTAAGTTATGTTAATTTCTCTGGTTTGATATATAACTGATTAAAATTCAAACCTTTTTTTGTCTTTTAGTATTTTCCACTCAAATTCATTAAAGCTGTTACCAAGATGTCTTTTCCACCTGGACCTCCTATACCAATGCCTGGTATGCCACCTGTGCCTCCTATGATGCCACCTCCTTATCCTGTACCTCCAATGGGTGAGTTTGAATTGTGTATCAATTAAATTATTAGTATAAAATATCTACACACAGAGCTTCCAATTGCTCCTGTGTTTTTGGATTTCATCCAAATTTTGGTTGAAAATCCGAATTTTGTGATTTTTCGATTTTGCCCTTAAGAAAATCTACTCCAGACGTTTTTTTTTTCTTTTTTAAAAGGAGAATAGTAATAAAATGGAAGAATTGTCTCCATTGTAATGGTGTATTGAAGTATTCATTAATCTGAAAGAACTATGAATTCTTTTTAAAAATAGATATAATCTAATTCAAAGGCACTTATTAATAATTAAACATAAGTTGTCATCCTATTCTTTCATCTTAAACTCTATGGAATTGTTTATTCTCTCCAATTTTTAAAATTGTATTGCTTTGGTAAATTTTACAATATTTTATATTTTTGCAGCTTTTTTATATTAATGTTCAACTAATATTTATTTTCAGGTGGAATGATCCCTATGACTGTGGGAATGATGCCAACACCAGTAAGTTAATTTTACCAAATTAACAATAGTTTTAGTGTACTCTGGCATGTAATTGGAATTATTTTATTTCAAAGGATTGTAATTATTTTGATTTTAGTAAAAAATAACTCAGAACAGGTATGCATGGAGAACTAAATTGCATGGTCTGGTTGGGCCTCCGTAGCTCATGGCTGCTTGAGGATGATGAAAAAAAAATAGAAATTAGTTGATATGATTTAATAATATATATGATAAGAAACAGTTATGTCTGAAATGTAATGAGCTCATGTTTCTGATTGCCCACACTACAAAGCAACAACACAGTGATAGAGATGTACATGGCATGAGATCAGCCAGCTCATGTAGGATTGTTTTTAACTTTAAATTTTTTTTAATTTTATAGAGTTCTAGTAGATTTAGCCAGCATTGCTTGGGTCTGAAACTCTAAAAATTAAAATTATATTATTAAAGTAGTGGTTTGCAAATTTTTTTACCCTCCAACCCCCTAGAATTGTAATAAATTTATGCATCCCACTGAAATCATAGGTAAAATTTTGCAACTCCTTTCCTCTTCCTTACAATATGGGACCTACATTTTTAAATCTAATGATTTCATTATATTTTGATTAGATGAAATGCAATAAAATTATATTTTTGCCTTTAACACAATACATTTGTCACAAAACATAAACACAGTCTCATGTAATTCTGCATATTTTTTTTAAATGCTAGTAAATGTAAAACTAGCAGAGCTTTGCAACCTCCTGAACTGCTCCCAACACACAGTTTGAGAACTACTGTTCTAAAGTTAATATTGCACACTCCACATTGCAAGCATTCATTTGGCATAAATATTCAATCCTGGTCTAATTGTTAGTGTATCAGACTACTAAACCAGCAAGCATGTCCCTATGTATGTGTGAGAAACCAGGACAAGCCCATTAGAGCTTCTAGATTATCTTGGATTTTTTTTTTTTAAGTCATTACAATTGATTGTGATTGATGTTGTGTCTAAGTTGTGCAAAAAATTTGCATATACTAAAGTTGTACAAAGAAAAAGTAAAACAATATTTATTATTTAATGCATTATTAGCATATTGTATGCAATACATATTTACTAATTTAAAGAAAAATTAAATATACAAAGTAAATACACATTTTTCAAATTATTAATTTGAAATTATTATATATTAATTTCAAATTATTTTTATTAATTTTATTAACATCCAACATGAATTCTTAGTTTCTGAATGACTTCATTAAAAAGCCTCATATCCTGCTGATGTTCTTTTGAGTGACTTTAATTTTAACAAAGAGCCTCTTGTCCTGTTTACATTATTCACCCTTTCCTGAAACTGATGTTTTATCTGTTTCAGGAAAGTTTTATCAGATGTTTTTGCAAAAGCAAAAAACCTTCAGCCATAACACTTCCCCTTTCAGCCCAGTAATTATTATTGCAATTACTAATGTTAAATCTGTGGGAAGTTCAAGAAATTCAAACCTGTCCACATGGCAGCTTGTGACAACTTTTTTTTTTGGCTGGAGGGGGGGGGGACACTTTGCCTAGCAAAGGCATTGCCCAGATGAAGAAAAAAAATATGTGATGATGCCTGGTATTCAAATGAACCAAATCCAACTGAAAAGATGTTCCAAAATGCATTATTTTTTCCCCAGCTATTCTCAAAATGCATTACTCTCCATTCTAGTTGTATTTAAAAGGAATATTCTTGAAAAATATGTGTTGTGAAATTTGTTACCTTTTTTAGACTCTGTTCCAATTATAAATTTATATTTATTTTAAACTGAATTATTCATAGTAAATTATCACTTAAGCAGTTGTCTATTTTGATTAGATTACAATATTAATTTTATTATATATATATTATTACATATATTAATTTTACAATGAATTGTAAAAAAAAGTTATGGTAATAAAATGAATTATGAAAAAATAATGACTGAAGAAAAAAGAATATTATGAGAGCACACCTGGGTATCAAACTGGAGACCTTTGAGTTGCAAGTCAAAAAGAGAACACACTTAGCCAACTAAGCTAAGTATTGGTGAAAATTTGTGTCAAAATGTATTAATATTCCGTTGTGGACCAAATGTTGAACAACACATTTTGTTGTTCTTATAAATATAAGAACAACAAATTTTATGTTCTTTGTAAACTGTTCATAAATATCCATCTTTAGCAATTTAATGAATCTTTGTAAACTGTTCATCTATAGCAAACTAAAAAGTTGGCAACACAATTGATGTTCAGTTCAGACACATCTTGCTAAGAAAGTTTAGGCCTGTTGAGTCTGGCAGAGGTCAAATGAAGATTTTCTCTAAATAATAAGATAGTCTACTATTGGTTTTTTTGGTAGAATCAATCAAGTGTCTTGAGTCACTACAAAATGATGACCCACCTCCTGCAATCATTTCTATTGTATTTCAGTTGCATGCATGTGTCATCACTATGATAGATAATGTTAAAATTCCAGGCAGTGGCCATATGGGAAAATTCATATTACATAAACTAAAGCAGACAATGCAGCACTGATTCACAGAGTAAATGCTGTGATTTTCTACATAACACAGAAAATAATAATCACAGAATGATCATAAAAATGATACGTTGATTAGATATGACAAATAATGAATAAATTTTAAATTCATATATTATTTCTTGTGATTATTTTTGGTGGGGCAATTGGCTAACGGACAAGCTGCCCTTGCTGTCCAAGATGTGTTGTGGTTGACCCCAGGATGTTTTTTGCACATAGCCTATACTCTTCCCTTGGGTGAAGGGAACTGTCATGCAAAGTTTGATGCCTCTGGCTCTCTTTAAGGAGCTGAGTGCATAAGTGGACAGACACAAACAAATTTTCTTTATATATTATATAATTTTCTTTATATATTATACATATTGTCAAAAGGGAAAAAATCATTTGGTTATGCATTTTTAATCTGTAGTATACATAAAGCAAGAAAAGTGTAGTAGTGTTAAAAATCATAACTCACTTTTTATTTAAAAAAACATGGAAATGGAGGTAAATTGTGGAGCATAAATGGAAAGTGATGAAAGTGACAAAAACAATGCAAAATCTTTGTGATTTTTCGTCAAGGGTTCTGTTTCCATCAAACAGCAAAGAAACTATGTAGTAAATATCAATTTTGATGCCTGTCCTTCTGCACTCAAATCATTTACATCAGCAAAAAATAAATGTTACTTTTGTTGTATGGCTCAGAACTTAGTAACTTGAAACTTAGCTTTAAAAAATGCCAAATTTTCCTTGATAGACATTAATCTCCTTTCCATGCACATGTGCACACACTCATTATGCCCTGTAATCCTGGATGTTGCTTTAGCTTTGTTGCAGATGTACCACATTATCATTGGTGTCCAGTCATCCAATTATAACATTTATTTTTATAGTATTTATAAGAACATTTGTTACATAAACAGTTCAGGAAATACTTCTCATTAGCTTGGGGGGGGGGGCATTAATTGAGCTCCTCACTAGCTTTGAGTCAACTGTAGCAGAATACAAATGTCAAAAATCTTGAACTTTGATTAGTAAGGTGTGTCTCAAAACATTTTGTGCACATAATGAAATCTGCAAAGCACAAATCTGTTTTAAGTAAGGGCCTACTGTATATAATTTCAGTAATATTAGAATTGTCTTTTTTTTTTCATCCCAGGTCATAGATGGCACCAAACCCAGGTGCCAAAATCATGGGAAGAGTGATAAGTCATATTAGTGGAGAAAAGACAGAGCCAGCTTTAGTTCAGTGGTGTTAGAATGCTCTGGAATGTATCCGGAGAGACGTAGGTTCAAATCCCACATGTTGGCGAAACTTTTTTCCACCAAACTGTTTATTAGCATTAGATTTGTTGTTAAATATCTTCTAAATATTGTTATTTATATTTGGCCAGTAATATTCTGTAATAAAGTAATTATATTGCAGATGAGTGTAATAAGTGTAATTTGTTCTTCCTAATAGATGATGGCTCCTGTTGCAATACCTACAGCTCTTTCAATGCCACCACACCAAAAACTTATGAAAAAATTACCAACACCATCACCATCATATAGAAGGATTGAGGTATGTAGCTTTATCCTTGAATTGTAAGGGATGTAACATAAAATGCTTTAAAGTTTAGTCAAACAGTTAAAAAACTTGAGTATAGAAAGACATTTGAGAATTTCATTAATATTAGGTTTACTGCTACTATAAAATCAAGAGGTATCGATATTTTTATAAACAACCGTATTTTATACATGGAAAGATTTTGTTTGTTTTGTGATTAACCAAAAATGCTCATTGAAAGATTGAAAAAAAATGACTGAAGTAACATTTAATGATAAAAATTATTAGCCCACTCAGTTTAAAACAAGACTGTAAACAGTTCCATAATACTTAAATTGTAATTTCTAGTCAATATACTTATTTTTCCAGTGGATAAATTATCTTAAATGATTACATTTTTGAATTAGTACTTACACATAAAAGATTGCAATACAATGTTTTAGACTAGAAATTCATGTTAACTGTACAAGTGCCTAGTGTCAAAATTTTCAATCTTATATAGATATATAACTACAGCTGCCTAGTGTCATAATTTTCACTCACATATAATATCAGTTCCTTTCTGTAATGCCACATTTGAAGAAAACATTTACAAAAAATCACACATTTAAAAAAATTATGCTACAGATTCTGCACATTGGCATATACAGGGGTATATCAAAATAATGGAAACACTGATGGCGACGAGTATATGCAATGCGCTGTATGCATATCACGGACGGCATCACCTATGATGTGAGGTACATAAAGGGGAGAAGTACAATGTTGGCATCACATAGCAGTGCCATAGGCGCAGGTGAAACAGCTGTTGTGGTGTAATTGTCGACAATGTCAGATCTCAGTGACCTCCACAAAGGCAGGATTGTTGGTGTGCATCTTGCAGGAGCTTCAATAACCAGATTACGAGGAACTGTATTGAAGATTATGACTACCTATCAAAAAGTACAGGGTGTTGCCTCCAAACATGCAAATTGTGGATGCCATACAAAGTTGTCAGATAGCGATAGGCAAACATTGGTACGGATTGTACAACAGAAGCACAAGATCATGGCACTGCATATAGCAGCAGAGTTTAACACCAGTATGATCCTGTTTCCATCATAACAGTTCGTCAGGAACTTCATTGTGCTGGTATTTATGGCCATGCTGCAATCTACAAACCTCTGATTACCAACATTAATGCAACAAAACGTGTAAGGTGCAAAGCACATAAAAACGGATGCTACAAACTGGAAATGTGTCATCTGGTCTGATGAATTGTGCTACACATTGTTTCCCACCACTAGTATATGTCTGGTGAAAACCTGCAGAAGCGTACCACCCCAACTGTTTGGTTCTGACTGTGAAATGTGGAGGCAGATCCCTGATGTGGGGTGCCATATCATAGCATTCCTTAGGGCCATTAGGTATTCTGCAGGGTCATGTCACATCACAATGTACAAATCCATTCTCAGGGACCACTTGCACCCAATGCTGCATGCATTGGGTGCAATGATTGTCCCTGGTTTCAAGCAGATAATGCACCCATGCATTGTGCAAAACGTGTCAAGTTATGGTTTGCAGAGCATGAGGATGAGGTACAGCAGCTACCCTGGCCACCTCAATCTCCAGACCTCAATTTTATTGAATATTTGATAATATCTGGAGTGCAAGGTCAGATCACACTTTCCATCTCCAGCATCACCTGCACAGTTGGGCCATATTTTACAGGAAGAATGGTCCTATATTCCGTTATGTACGTGCATGACTTGTATAAGTCTATTCCATGTCGAATTATGTCTGTTCTGAATACCGGAGGTGGGCCTGCAGCTTATTAATAAAATGTTTTCCACAAACAGTCCATGTTTCCATTATTTTGATAAACCCCTGTATAATATGGCAGTTGTTTCCTGTTTTTGTGGTAAAATTTTGAAAAGGAGAATTATCCAGATAATGTATTAATATACAGTAAGTCATTTAAAGTTTCCAAGTGGTAGCAGATGTTAACCTTTTGAGACCATGGTTAAAGTATGAAATCAGTGACCACACAGGCTGAAAAGCAAGAGCAGATGTTGATGCTGGCAACAGAAGAATGAAGATGGATACCTTTACACCTGTAAGCTGTATTAGGAGTGTCTACTCAGGTTTTCCTCAGTCATACTCAGGTTTTACTCAGGATGATGTTTATATGCACATTATTCCATGTACATAGTCTGCACATATATTCTTGCTTGTTTATTGAGCAGCACTCTGCAGCAAAGGTGTATTGCAGCCAGAGGTGATTGACTATATGATGTTGACTCTAGACTCTGTTCTTTTTTTTTAATAAAAGAGAGTAATGCAAATGAACTATTATACCAGGAAACTTGCTCCTTATAACCTGTTAATCCTCTATGGATGCATGGTGAGGCTACATGCTCTGTCATTCTATCTGTTTGAGCACTTGTTTAACACAAATCCTCACTCCTTAAGGTGAATTCAACTGTTTGCAAGAAAGGAATTGGGCTATGTTGTTTTGATTCAGATCAACATTTTTTTCCCATACTGAGTTAAATGGCCAGTTCCAAGGATTCAAAGAAGAGGGAAATGGATCCAGTACAAAGAGACAAATAGAAGCCTCCTCTCAAGGTCATCTAATATATTCTTTAGTGTGTACAGAATATGACTCCCCTACACATGTAATTCTTATCACTGTTTATGTCCCATCCGACAAAGATGGTCCTTCAAAGCCTAGCATCATTCCATTTCTCATTGAGGGCAAAAGGGCAATTATGAAAGAAAATTCTCAGTGCAGGAATAATTGAGATTTGATTCTGGGCACACTGGTTTACGAACTGTTGTTTGCAACTGGCTGAGCTAACCCTACCCACAAAAGTACAACTCCTATGGTGAATGTTATCTTGCTAGTTCATGCTAATTCTTGCATGCAGGTGAAAACTCCCCAGGGTGCCCTCAGTCATAAAAAAAATTGATTTTACATGGCATCATTAATAGATGACTCACAGAAGTTGAACTGTGTTCACCTCATTCTTCAGTCACCTCTCCCACTATATCATTGTTAACAAAAAAAACTTCAAAAATAACAGTAAATAAACATTAAAACATCAGTAAAATAAGAAATAGAATTGACTAGCATATAAAAGGTAGCATGTAATCTTCAGTGATGAATCCCACTTGTGTTTAGGTACAAGTGATTGATTCCGTGTTTGAAAACAGCATGGTGACGGAGCTGCTCTTGCCAGTACTCTGGAATGCAATAGTGCTTGAGCACTAGGCATCATAATGCAAGGTGTTGTAGCTATATTCATTCATCTGTTTTTTTTTTCCTTTGAAATAAAGGAACTTTTAATACTTTCAAATAAATTTACCACCCTCCTATCATTCACATTGCTGTTAATCACCATTTTCCAGCACTAACAACTCCAGATGCAGCCTTCTGAAATTCTTCTCTGGTCCTCTGGATCACTTGATTTGTTAATTGTCACAACTATGTTTGGGGCACTGGATTAACCACACTTTGTCAACTGCCACAGATTATTACCCATTTGGAGGAGCAAGTTATCATAATCATGGTAATGTTTTGCACAGTTGATATAAGACACCTTTTCACTCTGTTTTGATGTGTAATAATCTATATTGTTGTCCTTATTTTGATCTAAATATGTAATCACTTACAGTGCCAAGACTTTTTATTTACCCTTACAGTGCCAAGATTTTTTATTTCTTTCTTTAAAAATGCAACTTCTGAGTATTGTTATGAAACAACTAATGAATGAAATAGTTTGCATTGCATACTAAAAGAAAAAGTTCAATTCTGAATGAAAAAACAAAAATTAAATGGAAAAAAATGATATATAAGCTATAAAAACATGTTGAAAGTTCATTTGTGGTGATTTTTGAAAACTGATTAACCAGCGTTTGACACTAAGGGTTAATGATTATCTTACATAATAACAAATTTGCAATAAAATCCATCTACACCTTCAGGATGGGGTAGTTTGTATATGTTGAGTCCATTAAAGGATATAACTCTAATTTCAGCATTTGTGATTAATCACACATATGCAAAAGTTTTGTACTTCAGAATGCAAAAGAAATTGCAAAATAATCTTCAGGCAATAGACTTTAAAGTTAATAATTTTTTATTTCACAAATTTTCATGAAAAAAGAGAATTAGCTAAAAGCTTTTTAGGGAAATGAATAAATTTAACAGTCATCCCTGTTATGAAAAATGAGAAATGCAATGGTAATTAAGTTAAATAAGTTGTTAAATGGTAATTCATGACTGTGTAGATAAATGTGTAATATTATTTTACCCATCGGCTTATGAATATTTTTACACTATACATGCCCAGAAATACTATTTTTTGAAGATGGAAAGTGAAATTTCACCTAATATGTAAAATGTGTAATTTTGCCTAATTTTTATAATATCTAATTTTATTCAATTAGAGCTATACTGTTGAATAAAAAAAAAACCATGAAAAACCATTGAATTTTTATTTGCAGTGTATTAAAATCATGAAAATTTCTTGTATTTAAAAGTTTTTCAGCTTCGAACACCTTGAAATGCTCAGGATAGTGGAGGGCATACATTCATGTTAGTCTTTTTTTTTCTTGCTTCACACAGTCTTGAGAAGGATTATATTTTTGAATGGGGGGGATAAATCTCATAAAATGAGTGTATTGTAGTCATGCTGGCAATATTCTGGACTTTATTGATTTTTATAACACAACTGCATCTGATAATTGCAGCTGGTTCTTAAAAAAATTCCTATAAGTACTCTGAAATGGCTAATCTATCATCTGCAGAGAAGTATCTGACACCTCATGCCATTTATTGATAGAGGAGAATATTCAAAGTAGTGACTAGCTACTCAAACATCTGAGAGATCCTTATGTATGAATAGGCTTAACCCTTTCAGTACCATACCAACCCAAAAACAGCCAAGATTTAAAATGGACTCTTCCAATTAATGCAATCCTTTTCTCTTCACTACCTCCTACCCTGCAGTTTGGGCTGTTATGGTAGAGAAAGGATTAATTTCCTCACACATCTGAGAGATGTCATTGTAAGCCAAAGGATTAATATTCTTCAGTCAGCAGTTCTTGGAGCATTTTAACAGAATTTAGAAATGTCTGAAATATATGTTCATCCTCATCTAATGGCCTATCTGGTTTGCACAAAAACCTTGATATTGAAAGCAAGTAAATATGCAGATATTCTGTGCAAGAGACAAAAGTACATTTAAATAGCAAAATTCTTTAGAAGAATGACGTTTTCCTTGTTCATAGACATCAAATTAGTTAAATCGTAACATTTCACAATATTAATTCAAACTTGAATTCTTTCAATACTATACCAGCCCAAAATGGTTGAGATTTTAAATCTACTCATCCAATCCAATGTTATTCCATTCTTTTCACTACTACCTCTTACCTGCAGTTTGGGCCAGTATGGCAGTGAAAGGGTTAATGATGCATGGATACTAGTGTTACATTATAGCTGCAGTGCCATAAAAACCCAAACAACCAACAGGAATGCCATGTGTCTAAACAGCTTTGTGTTTGCAGTGTTGATGTAAATTTAAAGTGGTTTTACTTTATAAAGTTAGTTGTTTTTGTTAGAACTGTCAGTATTTGTGTTTAATCATCAGAGAAAATTTTTTTAGACATATTTCTTAAAATGTGCAACATTCATTTCATCTTTAAATACTGATTTAATATACAGTTCTCAAAAGAAGGCATAGTACCTGATAACAGGTACTACCCAATTATGGTGATATAAATTGGTGATAAAATATTAATTTTGTTGATATAAACTTTTTGCTGATATAAATCAGTAAAAAGCAATATTTGAAGTGTTGTAAATTTGAATATAATTTTTGTATTGAATGCAACTAATGATAATATATCACATCACTCTCTCTAAATCTTGATTTTCATCGATATTCATCTAATATTTCTAAAGTTATGGGAGCTGGAACATATAACAGTTTAATTACAATAAGCAGTTTGTTAAAAGGAATAAGCTTAGAAGTTTCTGTAATGATTATTTTATGCCAATTTGTTTGAAGATAATTTTTAGAGATTTGCTGCTATTTAAAGTTCTACCTTCTATGGCTCCTAAAATACACAACAAATATTGTTAAAAATTTGATTTTTAAATAAACAATTTAGAGAATTTTTATTAGATTGCAGAACTTATCTCCATATTTATTCTTGTTTTTGCATAAAAAATCTTTAAAAAAATCTTATTTTAAAATTACAGGGTTCTGACTGATATAACATTCATTATATTCTAATCATTGTCAATAACTGAAAATTCAGTTTTATGTGGATTTTGATATCTATGTTTTCCAGGTACAGATTTATACGATTAAATGTTTTGAGTACTTATATATGGGTAAATTGTTATTTTAACTCGTAGTGAAGTTATATTTCTGATAAAAAAAATGATTCAAGAAAAATTTTATGCATAGGTGGGTCAGATAACTATAGCTTAAAATCCAGATGGTAATGTATCATAGACCATGTTATGAATTGAAATATATATTTACGGTAAACATTGCTAATGGAAGTAAGGGGTTATTGGTGGTAGGCAAATCATACTCAGTCCTAAGTCGAATGATATTAGGCAGTATTCTCTGTTCTGTCATTAGAGTCATCATTTCAGTTAATGTTATAAATAATTTATATTGAAAATAAAAATTATTCAAGTTGTTTCTACTATTCTAATAAGTAATGGGAATGCACCCTACCCATTACTTATTAGAATAGTAGGAACAACTTGAATAATTTTGATGACACTTGCTGTATAATAAATACTATAGAAAATGTTGAAAGAATAACTCATTGAATAACATAGCTATCAAATATTGCTGAGTGTTTTCTGTTGAGAGAATATTAAAATAAGAGGAGTGTGATTGGAATTATTAAATGTTAGAAAATATAACTGACACTCTTTTTTAAGCAGTCGCTATTTTGATCAACTTTGAATTCTTTTAAGAAGAAACATTCCTCTTACTAAGTTTATAGTACTGTGTCTGATCTCTTGATTACAATGGCAAGAGGGAACAGTTTTAGATTTGCATGCATACAGAAATTATTATATTGTACTTACACATAGAAAAGTAAAGTAATACTGTTACTTAAAGAGTGTAATATATCAATACAGATACTATTGTAACATGCAATTAAACATTTATATTTTTAAGAATGTTACTGTATTGCATTTAAACTTTCATCCATGCTTTTTAAACATTCCACTCACACTTCAAGTTGTTACCATAACATCATTATTTCTGATTTCAAATTAGTAACCTCAAGAATGGAAAAACAAAAGAATTGTAATAAGTGATAGTTTCTGTATTTGCAGATGCAAATGTGAATTAAAGCAATTTTTCTCTCTGGTTCATTTCTGTTCCATTTCCCAGCTTCAGTTAAAATACTTGAGATCAATATACTTATTAGAATAGTAGGAACAACTTTTAAATTCATCAGACTGATTGAACATCTTTAACAATTTCATAATCAGGTAGCAGTTAATCAGCCTCTGGTTTGTTTGATTGATACTTTTAACAACAGATTTATGGATATCAACATTGTTTCTAACAAAGTATTATTTTCTTTTGTGACATTAAATCATTTTGTTAAATTTTTGTTTGCACCCTACCCATTTTTATGAAAACAATCACTGTATTCTGCAAAGTGAACTAACTAACTTGTGTGATTATTTTGTTTCAAATATATAGCCTGGCGGCAGCTTCAGATCACATGTTTATTATCAAAGAGCCGACAATTTTAAGGTAGTTATGAAACTTTATTTCTTATTCAGGTATATATATAATGTAAGTTAACTAAACCTAGTGTCATCCATTCAGGATTGATGTTAATGTGGAACCTAAAAAAAAATCATGTTTTGTGTATTATGCATATGCAGGCTTAGATAATTTTGTGATTTTATTATCAGTACATATGGAACTAGAGCTACTTTCTGCACTAAACAAGTACTACAGCTATAGTGTATTTTTAAGTAACAAAAAATAATATTGGAAGATATTCAGATGCTCATTTTAAAATTATAGTACTCTATAAAAGTGTGAACACTGAGCTCCATATAGAAATTAATCTATTATGAAGAACAAATCAAATTTGCTTGATTAAAATGTTCTATTGGATACATGTGTATTGGGAATTTCTCAACCATAACAATGCCATAAGTAATCTTTTTAAAAGAGCTGCCCCACCATATACAATGCAGTCTTTGGAGTTTTAGAAATCTGGTCATTCAGTGAAAAAAACAAGCTTAATGAGTGGAGACACACATGTAAACAATTATATTTTATCTGGAATTGTGGAGAGGCATCTAATTTGCTTCATCAAACCCTGGACATCATCATATTTTGATAAGTTTCTGCGTTGCTTTTAGTACTTTTTTGGAATCCCAGTATATGAAACACAAAAACAGGTATTAATATACAAGCTTTTTCACAGTTGTACATACATATGAACTCACTAGACAAAAAATTAGTCACCTATAATTTCTCACCTAATTCTGTGTAACACCTCCCTTCACATGAATCACAGAAGCAGTGCTATTAGGTATTACTCCACCAGTTGTCGGATATATATATATACCTCCTCAAGTAGCTGCTTGCCACAGAGGTCTGACAGAAACCTGTCAGTTTATATGCCACAGTAGAAGGTCTGAGAGGATGGCAGGACCTCAGCAGAAAAACGACACATACATCCATGCCTTACCCGGGACTTGAACCCAGGTTCCTTAGATCAGTAGCCAAGCGCGCTAACCACTCGGCCATGGGATGGCTACATATATAAAACATTTTTCAAATGGCAATTTTTATTTAAAAAAAAAACAAATTTTTTGTTGTACTAAAAACAGATACAAATATCTTCGGCCTCTCACTTTGGATAAAGCACATTGTTTTGTTCATCCTATACAATCCATAGTTTATAGGGAGCATTGAATTTTGTTTTATTTTCATTAATTTTTCCATAATATGTCCAATTTACAGGGGAAAAAAGACGTTTTTAAACTCTGTGTTTCTAGAAATTTCACTGTAATAAAACTTGTGCTTATTCTTAATTGGAACTCCTCACATAATTTATTTTCTGGTGAAAAACCAGATGTCTTCCATTAAACAACATAAGTTCATAGTAGTCCCATAGTAAGATCTCTCAGTGTGTATGTTTTGAGCTGTTATTATTCTCTTATTCAGTAAAATACAATTAGCATTCACTTTGGATTTCACTTGTACCACATTAAACTGATCCTTTTTCCTCCTCTCAGGGTTGATAGAACCAGAAAGTCATAGAATTTAAATTTTGGCTCATCCAGGCTTGGAAAAGTAATTAAAAATTGTCTTAACCTGAAAAAGTATTTGAAAAATGTTTTTAGTCCTTGAAAAAATTTCATTAGTCTACTATGAAGAGTTACTGATGTCATCTAAGCTGTCTTCCTTGAGTGTCTCTGTATATGGTTATTGGTTTATTTCACAAAGAAAGGATGCTGGTAATATAAATATATATGAAAGACCACAATTTTTAAGTTCCTTACATGATGGTTAATACAATGCACAACACTATTCTATATGACAAAGCATACTCCTCACAGAGGAAGTATGCTTCATTCTATTGTTACCACTTCCAACTACTGGCACCAACATGGAAAACCTACAATTTTTTTTACATACGTCAAATATATAGACAATTAAGTAATAAATACCTGAACACAAATGAAGTGCCAAAAACAAGAATGATCGAAAGTGCTATGTACTAAAGTGCCTTAAGAACAGTACTACCTGTAGTTTAGTACTGCAAAAATCCTAGCATCCCCTAAATAATAATAGACAATTACATCTAATGGAAGCTTTATGTATGTACACTGCAGGAAATAAAAAATGCAACACTTGCAAGAAGTTATGCAAATGTGATGAAATGTAGGGAGGCAGCAGTATATGGAAATGCACGAATGTGATTAGGTTTGCAGGAAGATTGAAACAATTAGACAAGCATGAGCTGATGTCACAGGTGTGGAGCAGTCAAGCACAGATAAAGACAACCAAAGCTCCCTGGTTGACAAAACGTTGTGGAAATTTTTCTAAACCACTAAAGATATTCTTATGCAGACATCAACAGTCATTCCAACAGTTAACAGGCTTTGAACATGGAAGAATCATTGGCTTTAGAGAAGCTGGTTTGTCATACAGAATACAGATACAGAGGACATCGTACACATATGGCGAGTGGGTTCAACAAGAATCAGGAAGATACGTATTACCACGGAGTGACAGGACCTCCATCTGCGACGCATGGCATTGCATGACATATTCATAACTACAGTGCAACTGCAAAGGGACTGGCAACAGGTAACACATCAAATACCTACCAGATGGATGGTAAACAACAGGCTTTAACAGTTTTCATTATGAGCCTATCATCCAGCACTTCATTTGCCCCTCATATCTGCCCATATCCAAGAACATCTTCAATAGTGTTGCCTCAGACAGAATTGGAATGAACAAGAGTGGAGTACCGTGGTGTTTAGTGATGAATATTGTTTTTGTCTTGGTCAGCACAGTGATAGGCAACGTGTTTGCTGTCATCCAAAGGAAAGGAACACCATCCAGTGTGTGTGACATTGTCACACAGCTCCAGTGCCTGGTGTGGGGTACCATTAGTTGGACATCTCAGTCAGAACTGGTCATCATAAGGGGATTTCTAACTGCCCAACGATATGTTACCAACATTTTGCAGCCAGTGGTTGTCCCATATGTTCAGCAGCATGGAACCTTTTACCAGCTAGATAATGCCCATCCCCAAGCAGCCCACATTAGTTTTCAGTATCTACACAAGCAAAACGTTCAAGTACTATCAGGGCCAGCATGCTCAGGGGACCCTTTCATCTATTGAACATGTCTGGGACATATAGGCTGACAGCTCTAACAACATCCAAGAGGTGTGCCAACCACTGTCTCTGAAATGGAACAGCGACTTCATGCTATTTGGCTTTGTTCCTCTGGAGGACATTATAGAGCTGTATGATAGCCTTCCCAGCCATGTTCATGAATGCATTGCTGCGAGGGGCAGTTCAACATCATACTAATTATACCACTTTACCAGTAGACAAAGTGATCATTTTTCATATTTTTTTGATAATGTAATCAATTGCACATCTCAGTGTATGCTAACAGCTGTCTGTGTTTCAGAAAAATGGCATTAATTCTTCCAAGTGTTGCAATTTTTTTTCCTGTAGTGTATATCAAAATACTTGTTATAATAAAATGTCCTTTATTTATCAGCTTGGAAAAATTCTTTCGCAAAACATATTTAACATATAAATGGGAAGTCATAAATCATTTATGTATAATCAAAATAACATTGAACAACCATAAGTAATTTATGGGACTAACAAATTTACATATAACTGAAAAAAAAATGTAGCTGAGAAATGTATAAATGATATTTTACTTTGGATGAACCAATTTAAGAAAAACAGCTTATTAAGAATTTATCAAAATTTTTATATGCCTATCAAGACATCTCAGAAAATCATTTGTAGATTTGATCAAGTCATCAACAACTGTTTCTTTTAACTAGCTGAGTTCCTCATTTAACTGTTGTTTTGTCTTGCTTTGTATCCTTTCCTTACATTTGTTTTAAATATTGTTTTTTCTTCTGAAGTTAATCCTTGATTGTAGTTACATTTTCTTAAATGATGATTCTGGTAAATCTTGGTAGAAGCTTTACATTTTTGGGCATTCAAAAAGAAGATATTTTTGTGTATATATATATACACCATATTTGGTTTCTTTTCATGAAGTGTCAAAAAGTTTTTTCCTGCTCTGACATACTGTCTACAGTTTAATTCCCAGCAGCTGGACTGTAATTTCTATGACTAGCCAAAAATTACAATATCGGCAATTGCAACTAACAATCAAGAATTTATCAGGAAACAATATATGGATATATAGAAGAACAAATGGTACAAAAGAATAAAAACAGCAGACAAAATAACTAAGTGAGAGAATCATCGAGTTGCTGCTTTGTTTTTTTTTTCTATGTCAAATTGTTTGAGAAAATTTTTTAAGAAAAAGTGGAGAGCATAGAATGTACATTAGTTAGAAATGTAAAATATTTGACTTTTGAAAAATGGTATTTCATTCAAATTTGTTATAAATAAATATTTTCTGTTTATTAAAGCATAACTAAGTAAATGAAAATGTGGCTGTTAATTTTGAGTAGAGCTATGCATTTTTAAGTGTGCCAGTTTGGTTATTTTTTAAATTTATTATCTTTCTACTGGCCAAAAGGATAAGGGAAAAAATGCAATACATTTATATTATAGTATGTATCATATTTTTTTCATCCATTTATTTTTCACATATCTTTTGTGAAAAATATTTTTTTCTGACATTCTCCATGTGCCCAAAAAATATTTTAGCAGGTCAGCTTTCAGTCCACTATTTTGGTAGTCTAGAGCTAGGTTTTTTGTATTGTTAGAGCATTAAAGCGACAAATTCCTTGGTATTCAGGTTCCAAAATTTTTTTGTTGAAAATTCTGGTAGCGTTCTTGTTTCTTTTAAACATAACATTGTACTTTTAAACATAACATATCACCCCTTAATTTGAGCTTTGTGAAATATAATTTGAGGAATGAAATCTTATGGAATCAAAAACAAAAGATCATGTTAGATACAAATCTTGGGGATTTTCAGTATCATCTTTTAGTTGCAACAAGCATCATTTCTGAATTATGAAAGTATATGTGTTGCCATGAGGACTTTTGCATGGCAAAAGAAGGTGCAGTTGTATCATTTGTCAGTGTATGTGTTAGAAAATGTTTTCCTAATTTTAAAAATGCACTGGACATGAGATTATAAAACAATAAATCATAGCTGGTGACAAGTTTATTGAGAGGGGACACTTAAGTTGATATTGTAAGGCAATTAGCAATGCATATAGAATATACTTGCTACACACATTTTTGTATTCATTCATTTGCCATTTGTGTATATTTTATGTTTTAACATTGTTTTCAGTTTTATAAATAAAAGTAAAATAATTGTTGCTTTCTTTAGTAATGCAGTTTAATGAATTAATTATGGCATTAATGTAAACTAATGGAAATATTAGAGTTAATTGATTGTTGCAATGTGGTTGAATATTGAATAAATAGTTGCCGACATTCTGGGCAACACTAGTACAGACTATACTGATTTTCAGGATTCATCTTACTTTACATTTTCTCCAAAGTTGAAATAACCTTTTTGCCTATTTCCAAGTATTGATGAAATCTTGAGTAGCATCATTTCTATTCAGCCAGCAAATAATTACTATCCGTGCTGACATAACATTGTATATGGTAAATTTTAAATTTTTCACAGTAGCTGGTCAGCTTAGTGGCACTAGCTGCATGTATTTATGTAGTTGTCTTATCTCTTAATGCTTGTTTACATTATCATGCTTCTAACTTTTGTAGCTGCCAGTGTGGCACTAGTAAACTTGTGAACATGTACACTAATCTCTTGTTGTTGGTGCATCATATAAAACAGCACTTTCTGACTTTTGCAGTAAAATTTCTACCAAGTACTTTGAACAAAATAGCCAAATAGTCGAGGGTTATTCATGCCACTATCTTGTTAAATTGGATAACAAATAAGTATTCAGTTATCATGCCACTTGTATTTTTCTCTGTTGAGAAGACAACTGAAATAATAAATGCACAAATCAACAGACACAAAACAAAAATTGCTTATAGTTCAAAATGTTTCTCAATAACTGCCCACTTGGTAGGAAGCAAAATGAAGGGTTTTTTTTTTAAACTATTACAAAATATAAGTGAAATTCTATTAAGAATCAAAGCACATTAAAGGATTGTTTGTATTTATTTTGTTGCAAGAAAAGGTGGGTATGCATTTGAACTTACAATGCTGGTAGTATGCTTTGCGTTTGAAACTGTTAGTTTTCCAATTCTGTTATATTTTTCCTTGTTGTATTACAGTGTTATTTTACATTTATTCAGAACTGAATGAATATGCTAAACAGGCTATATGTATATTCTTTGTGTACATATCCATACACATCTCAGGTTACAACACACATTAACTCTGCTGCACAAGCCATACTTTTTAAAATTTGCTCTGATTTTTTAATTTGGTAGTGGTTATTTTATTACTATATTTCACAATATATTGTGTTGCTTAGAAATATGAAGAAATGGTTCATTAGTCTTGCTAGAATTCTCTTTCATAATAGTATATGCTATAAGCTTTTGTGTGACCCCAATAGGTTGGTATGTTTTTGATAGTATTTATGCTAGACTCTGTAATGATGATAGAAACTTTTATATGACACTTAAGAATACAACTGATTTTATTCTTGCTTAATCTTATCTGATTTTAGTGAATAATATTCTTCTAGAGAAGATGTTAAGGATTTCTGAAATACATTGTATGAAATAATTTGATAATACTGATGAAATTCAAATGAAATGCATCACATAATTACACAGTTACCTGAAGCAGTACAGTAGATCACAATTTGTGTGATTAGTGTAATTTTGCACTTACACACTTAGTTTTTACCAGTGATCTGGTATAAATCTATCGGCACACTTTACCAGTTGAGTATAAATAAAGCATTTTTAACTGCAAAAATATTTACTGACCAAAAGTGGGAGAACAACTCTACCTTAAGTCTGATCTGGTTTTCAAGACTTTAGTCATTGTTATAATGCCCTAGGACATCCAAAGAGTTCCTTGATCATTCTAATATTAAACTTTTTTTTTGCCATTCAACATTGCCACCTTAATCCAGCCCATGGATTACACACCATAGATTTTAAGATGTATAATATGAGGTAGGTATTACCCCAGTTGCTGGCTTCTACAAATAGATAAAATAAACCAGCAGTTTGTGAATTATGGAATAGCTATAACATTCTGTTATGACAATCATGAACGATATCAAGAATGTGTAGGATGAGGTTCAAAGCAACACCATAACCATCAGAATAAGGATGTAATGTGCTCATGCTTCATAGTATTGCTATCTGCTAAAATGGGTAAAATGTTGGAGGCAAGTTTTTAATGATTTATAGTGGTTCAATAAGATTTGATGGGGCTAACAGAGGCATAGGAGTGCAAAATGCAAGATGAGAAAAGTAGGAAGTGGCATATGACTATAAACAGTAACTATTCTCCACAACACCATTGAGTACTTGAATATGTAGGGGTGGGGATGGCTCAGGCATTAGCGTGCCAGGCTCATAATCTGCAGTTTCAGCTGGACCAGCATTGAGATTTATCTCTGCAAAATTCCCCACCCTGTTCACGATCAGTAGGGGACACCAATGGGCTTGCAAAGGCCACCATCCATGGTATGGGACTTTAAGCTGTGGCCCCATGTGCAAGAGCCATCACACCCTGTGCATGTTAAAGAACATGGATGACCTTGATGAGAAGCTGCCATCTGTTTCCCAACAGCTGTTCAGAGGTCCCCTCCCCAACCTTCTCTGAGCCTTAGGGGTCTTTGTTACCTGGTCGTTTAGCCCATTGTGTGCAAAAAAGTACCACTCAGAGATAAAACAACCCAACTTGAATATGTTGTGTAATTGTTATATGAGTAGTCATATATGTCTACCTTGTTTTTTTTTTCCTAGACAGGAATGAAAGAAAAAAAAATGAGCATGAGGGTGCATTCATATGTTCTCATTTGTATATAGAAGGAAGTGTTATAATCTGTATGTATGATTATAACTTGGGAAGAGCCTGTCCTCTTTTTCTCTACACCAGACATGTCACACTGGCAGCCTTTTCAATAGTTTTTGGTGACCTGGAACAGATAAAATTACAAATAGGATGTGTGGTCCAGATCTTGTTCTTTTACTTATTTCAGTATTTTTCTAATTGTTATTGCAATTTTTAATTCAGCATTTCTCACTATGAGGGTGTGCTGCCAGCATATGCTTATTAAGTACACCTATGAAATCTCAAAAATTCTGTAAATCCTTTATAAGAATAAGCAGATCTCGATTTTGAAAGTTTAGTGCAGTTGGCAAGACAAATTCTTATTTATTTGCTTATCAATTCTCAAAGATGATTCAGTTCACATGCAAAATATATATATATCATGTTCAGCAGTACTTCTGTCTGTAAACTTCTTTTGCTCATAAAAGGAATTGGCATATATAATAACTCCATTGATAGACATACATTTGTCATTATTAATGAAAGTAGTATAAGCACAGTAATTGAAACCCAGCATTTGTAAGCAAGTACCAGCAAAAAGTATCAAATTTCTGGAAAAAAACAATTTGAATGACTTTATGTTAATTAAAAAGCGGTGTAAAAGTTTGAACTAGTATAGATGTCAGAAATGTTAAAAATATATGTAATGTTTTTCAGATCAAGCTTGAGATCCATTCAATATTCCTTTATTTCTCCTGAAACTCAAAGTTCAGGATTTAATAGGCGTAAAATGAATTTCCATATTTTGTGACTGTTGAATAGGCTTAAAATGAATTTCTGTATTTTGTGAATGAGAAAAAAAATCAGAAATTTGGCAGCCCACTTCAAATATTTGTTATCCTATTTATTATTATTTGGCCTTATGCATTATACAGTTTGATATGCCTTTTCTATACTTATTAAAGTTTACTGAAAGTGCACAAAGAATAGTCATTTTTGATTGCCAAAATATTCCAGTAACCAAATAAATTCAATTTTTTTTGCTTAGCTTTAGTAAGAGAACAAACTACTGCCACTGTTTCTGCACTTTTTATTTTATATATTTTTTCATTAGTCTCTAAGTATGACAGTTTATGTAGGTTCTGACCTTGCACTATATATAATCTTTTCACATTGAATATAAAATAAGTACTCATAGACAAGTGTTTATCAATTTGCTCTGCATCTGTTTACATGTAAAATGAAGTGTATATATATGTTCTTTATAGCCTGAGAACAGATGGTTCTACCACTCTAGTTATTGAAAGTGCTGAATGTTAATCAGAGAACACTTATAAGGAGGCCGTATTTAAACTTTAGGGTACTTTTGGGTGGAATTACAGGTTTCAGCCAAATTTAGTTATTTTTTACTTAAATATGCTGTACTAATGGCATAGCTAGAATCTTTGGATGGGATAGGGTTTAAAAATTTTAATTAATATTTTTATTAATGTAAATTTGTGAACTAATGAAGTGGTTTTCAAGGGATGGAGAACACCTTATAAGAGAGTGCTTCCTATATGAGAGGGGAGGAGGTATAAAGCAATGTTATATATACACAGTCGTATCAGAATAATATCACCACCTACCATACTTATACTATGGTAGGTGGTCATATTATTCTGATACAACTGTGTATATATTTAGAAATTTTTGTTCAAAAAATATGTTTTAATAAACTGTGAAATTTATTTTTGACCAAACCATTTTGTCATGCTTCACTTCATTGTGAGTACTCTGTTAATAATAATATGCTGTAATCACAAATCAAATTGTATAAGAAGTGCTGTGTATCAGGAAAGTTTCTGTTTAAACCATTATGCAAATTTTGACTTGAAAGTTTATGATAGAGTGCATTTTCAGATTTAGAGAATAGCAGCATGAATAGATCCTTGGTTAGCATTGAGGTGGGGGGGGGGGGTATTATTGAACCTTTTCTCTTGAGTATAAAAGGGGCTGAAATGTTGGAACACACTAATGTTTTATGTACACCCAGTTATGTTTTTATAGGGTAGATGGGTTCCCAAAAAACCATGTAAAAAAAAAATACAGTGCATATGAAAAAATAGAAGATTGGTTCCAGACGTGAAAACTTAGTGCAATACCATATTTACCTATGGATGTTGAACCTTCTCCAGTTTCTAATATGCCATAAAACCCTAAACAACCAACCAAACTTCTCCAGTTGCAAGATGAGCTAAAATTTAGATCTTAGTATCCAAAGAGATAGCTTTCCTTTTCTGCTTTTGTATAGTTGAATTATCTGACATTGTGGTAAGGCTTATGAAAAATATTTGAATTGTAGTTAATAAATCAGATGATGAAAAATTGTAAATTACCTATGAGCAAAATTTAATAAACTTATGCAGACAAAACTTTCAAAAAACAAAAAAAAATTTCGATTTCTTCTATTAAACATCTAAACATTTCTAACTTTAAACAAGAAATGAGAGACCAAGACTAACATGTGTATTGAAGATAAATTTTTCCGTAAAATAGAGAAAACTTGTGTAGTTATGTTAGTGTAGTTTTTGTTTTGGGGATTTTAGTGCACAAAATGTGTACCTATAATACATTTTCAAAGTTAAAACAACTTTGAAAAATGTGACCATAAAAGCGATATCTTTGTTATAAATGTAAATTCTAGAAATGTTTTTTCAGAATTAAATTCAAATGGAGATTTTTAAAAAGGCACTGTTTGAACCTTGTTAGATCAAAATAAATCGCTTAAAAAGAGAATTTGAATTTTTTTCTAAACTGTGTAAAAAAAATTTGTATTAAAACAGAATTGGGTGTATATATAATTTTAAGAGAGTATTAACCCTTCTATATCTTTTAGTGCAACTATGTTGTACTAAGTCCTTTGAAAGTAAAACTGTCTTTAAAAAAATAAACCATATTAAGAATAATACTTCAGTTAATATGATATTTAATTTGAATGCACTTTTAAAAATTTAGCTGTTACCTAAAAAAATTAAAACCTGAAACACATTCCTCAAGAAAATCAAAACACGGTTTTGAGTTTTACATCATTAATGTCTTTATCTCTTCTGCTATTACTTTCTTACCAACTAATTCTATGCATTTCTATGCTATACTCAAACAAGTATTAAAACATCCTAGTATTTTGTACAGTGCATGCTTCATTAATAGTAATGTTTCCTCTGCTGCTTATGCTATAAAGAACATCTTTTTGCAGAAAGTGTTTCTTATTGTTGACCAATATTACACTTATACTGCTAGTTCAATGTAATTAATACTACTTTTTCACCTTATTTAAAAAAAACTCAAATATGTTATTCCTCTTGGTACATCATATAATCCAGTTTTATTATATTTCATCATGTAATCTGTAGTGTTGAATACATTGTCCACCAAGTGCAGTTATTAAATTAACAATGATGATGGCAATGCTCTAAAAATTTTTGTCAATTTACACAAGCGAAAATTATATAATTTATAATAAAACTGGTTATAACTTTGGATAGCATTGACTTCTTTTATTAGCTACATGAAAACTGGGCTATTTATATGCTATATTAAAAAAAATTATCAGAAAGGCATGCAGTACCAACCATTTTATAAATTAGTTTTGTTTAATATTAAAACATTCAAGGAATTATTTCCATTAATTGTTCTGTTTAGCTAACATTTGTGACTGTCAGCTTTATTTGTTTTCTATGTAAAAGACAATATTGATTCATCATTTGAATGGAGTTGTTGATAGACACAGATAAAAATGCTGCAAATTTGTTCTGCACTGATCAAAATTATATTCAAAATACAACAATACCCTGCCTAGTTCTCAGGATATAGTGTTGAAAAATAGAATGCTAACTAAAGCAACACTAAATGAGATCATTTTACCATTGTATAGATGGATTTTTGACAGCATTGTTTCTTACCTACGAATGACATATAAAGTTTGCTTTGAAGTATTGGCACAACTAGAGAATTTCAGCATTTTTTTTTAAATGGGGATGCATTATGTACTAAAAGACATTCTAAAATGATGAAAGATATTTAATAGAATCATATGTAGCCACTGCTTAGAAGATGGATTAAACTAGATGTATAGCTAAGGTTTAAAAGTGACCAACATTTCCTGGTTTTCACCCTCTGTGGCACATTCATTTTTTACATCCAGAATGATGCATTTTCTTGCCACATTTGTTACAGTACTAATATCAACACATGTAGTTTTATTTAGAACATTCAGGGTTTTGAATAATTACAGCACAAAATGAGGAATAAGGAGTAAAATATGAAAGTCTAAGCTGGTAAAAATATCTTACCGTGTGTATATCATTGATTGGCTCCGACTATTCTAATTGTTACTTATTGACTTAGTGAGTAGATGAAAATAACAAGAATTAGCTGTGATATTCTGATTAATAGCATTTGACTTGTATGTATAATTTAAAAACGTTCTTTTATGGATCAAAAGCACAATAATGAAACGCACTAAATGGGGCAGTGCTATATTATTAAAATTCATATTAGTTTTATTATTGCACAAGGTTCTTAATAGTTAACACTGATCTGTTTAAATGATTTCTTCTCAATTGAACAACCATGAAGATACAGTGAATTTTGATTGGTTAGGGTGAAAGTACACAATTGAAATATCAAATGCATATACTCTTATATGCCTAAGATCTAACTACATCGTAATTGAATACTTCTAACGGAGGAAGTATAAAAAAAAAGGCTTATATAGTATCGGTCATAATCCATTCTTTTAGCCTCACATTTATTATTTTGCACTCCCATGTTTACCCCCTTAAGATAAAACTATTAATACATATATGCCAGCAAAAATAAAAAGCAATGCTTATATAAACACGAAATAACTTTTATGTGAAAGGAATTAGCTTAGGGACGTTAAAAAGAATGATGCATTTGTACATCTTATTTATTGTTCCCTTATGTTTGTCCAGTGATGCCAGATATGTATTTTCTTGAAATCTAAAGATTGCTGCACTCAACAAAAAGCAATTGTGGTGTACACTGTTAAACGCAGTTCTTTTACATAGCTTCCTAGTTGGGGGGGGGGGGGCTCAGGCGGTAGCTTGTCAGGATCCTAATCTGCATTTCCCAGGTTTGAGTCCCACCTGGGTCAGAGTTGAAATTTATCTCCGCAAAAACCCCACCTTGCCTTCGGTAGTAGAGGGAACAACAATTGGCTTGAAAAGGTTGATGTCCGTCATATGGGACATTAAACTGTAGCCCCTTGTGCAGTAAAGCCATACCTTGTATACATTCAAGAACATGCTGGATGGCCTTGACAAAGGCTGTCATCTGTCTCCTAACAGCTGTCCAATGAGTCCCCTTCCCCCCAACCTTCTCTGAGTCCTCAGGGTTCTTGTGGCCTGACCATTTAGTCCATTAGGTGCCAAAAAAATGCCACTCAGAGGTAAAACAACCCAAATCCTAAATTTTTCATTTTGAATTCTTTGAAATAATTTTTTTTAATTACAGTAAATTTTGAGATTTGAGGAATGATTTGCCAGGCAATTTTATATCAAAAATTAAAATTATTTTATGGTCCATATCTGAATTAAAGGTCCTATGTTGTTTTCATACAATTAAGCAATTCAAAGGTCGCAATTAAGCAATGCAAAATTTTTTCAGTCATGACTCACTACTATATGTAGTTTTTAAAGTAAACAGGATCTCAACTTTAATTTTTTTTCTTAAATCATAATTTTTCCAGGGAACTGTTTATATATTTATGAAGTAAATAAAAGACCTGAAATAAAATCCCAAATAAGATGTAGATGCTTATATTTTTTTTCTGCCATAGCCTCACTTTTCTCATGCTATCCTGAGTTACACTCACATTATCCTATGTGACTTTTATGACAAAGGGATATTAAAAAAATAATGCTGTAATTGGTAGCAAAACAGTTTTCATTCTGTAGAACTTAATGTTAGACTAGTAAAAATTATAATTGGTTATACAAAAATAGAGAAACATTCTTATCAATTTGTTTTTATAATAACTATTTTAAAATGCACCAAGACACCACTATATATGCCATTCATCATTTTCAGTTAATGCAATTATGACACATTTTCAATTTTTTTATTGGCAAATTTTAACTTATTTTTTATTTGTGTTGCAAAAAAAAATTTCATGGTATCATTTTCTAGATTGCAGTGGCAATCAGCAGCTCCCCTTACACTAGGTACAGTGTTGCAGAATGAAAGAATATTGGGACAAAAGTTGAAAATCTGCATTTTCTGAATCTCACAAATTATGTGTCATACTGAAATGAAATGCCCAGTGTATTTGAAAGTGCTAATTTTATTGCTTTTGTAACCTAATTTGTTATTCCTAATTACAAAGTATTTAACTACTATTATACTGTTGAAGTACAATGATATCAATTGGATACAGAGAAAAATTGCCTTGAGACAGGTGGAATCTGAACCCACGACCTCCTGATAACATGTCAGGTGCTCTGTCCACTGAGCTACTGGCTGTTGATCAATCTTTCCTCTGTTGTAATTGTTAAGCCCATGCCATAGGTCAATCACACATGCTATCTTAACTGCTGTTGAAGACTCTGTTCACAGAGCTCTCCCATGTGAATGTGCAAGACAAGCCACACTACTTCTGTGACTTTGACTGGCATTTTGTAATTTTGAGCAGGTATCATTTATGGTCCACAGACATTGTTGGTGTGAATTATTAGTAAACTTCAAACACAAATTTGAAGGAAAATGTAGTAGTAGTGTGGCTAGTCTTACATACTGCACTGGATAGCTCTGTGAATGGAGTCTTCACAGCAGTTAGTCACTTCTCTTTGGTATACTGACACAATATAGCCCTAGTTGCTCTTGCATCATAAAACCCCTAATAAACAACCAATAAACTCATTGATATATTGTATTTAAATTTAAAAACTACCTTCCATTAGCTCTTTTTTAAACCTAATTTTTTTGTCTTTTTTTTTTTCTAAAGAGTTTTTAATGATTCAAACTGGCAAGCACTTGTAGCAATTTTGTGATAATTACTAGCAAACATCAATACCTTCAGATGAATGACTGATGGAATAACAGGCTAGTATAGTCAATACGTTTATCATGAGGAAGGGATTTCAACTCAGTGAGTCACTACCTCTAGTCATTGGCTCGCTGTTCTACAACATGAAGCATTTTTTTCACATGTGGAATTCATTCAGCTTTAAGCATTTTAATCCAATGATTTTGTATGATTAAAGGTGGCAAACTTTAAGTAATTGTAATCTGCTAGCTTACATTCAAAAACAGCCGACTTAATCTCCCCTTCCAGTGAAAAATAATGAGGGATGAGTCGTGTGTCATGTCAGCATTTCCCGGGAAATAAAACTGTGATGGACATGTCCTGCAGTTATGTTCAAGAAGGAATTGCACCTTATTCTCCAGAGTCCCGATGTGTCAAACATTTCCCTCTCAGTGTGGTGTAATATGAGGGATCATAAGAACAGCTTTTTGTCCTTAAGATCCCATTACTATGAGCCATTTCCCAGAAACTTGATCAGGCTTCAAAAAGTTATGAGGTTTTAACAAAAGAATTTAATGAAGGTTTTTTGATCCCAATAACTGTAAATCTGATCACAATAATTGGAAAAATTATAATCCATTTATAAGGATTTGTTTACATTTTCTTAAAATTGATTCTAATAAAACGCTGATTATAATAACTAGTGCTCACATTAAGCAGCCACCTATTGTGTTAATTATGATGGCAAAGTCATGCTTGCTCATTGTCATCTATTCATGCCTTCGATCTTTACATAGCCCTAGTTAGTGGAGATCTCAATTGGCAGTTGGTAGCAGTGGCTGTAATCCCCAAAGTGTTGTCAGGAGATAAGTTCCTATCCCACCCAACTAAAAGTAATATTTCTGCTAATTGAAAAATATTTATATGTTACGTTACATCTAAAATGCAACTAATGGTTCAAAATGAGGTTAAGCCATTTGCTATTTTAGGTTGTAGCTAACTAATGTCAATCGTGATGAAATATTATTCACAATCATCAGATTTTCCTGTTGCATATGAGCAAGCGAAAGCTATATAAAGTTGCTATAACTGTAAATCTGATCACAATAACTGGAAAAATTATAATCCATTTATAAGGATTTGTTTACATTTTCTTAAAATTGATTCTAATAAAACACTGATTATAATAACTAGTGCTCACATTAAGCAGCCACCTATTGTGTTAATTATGATGGCAAAGTCATGCTTGCTCATTGTCATCTATTCATGCCTTCGATCTTTACATAGCCCTAGTTAGTGGAGATCTCAATTGGCAGTTGGTAGCAGTGGCTGTAATCCCCAAAGTGTTGTCAGGAGATAAGTTCCTATCCCACCCAACTAAAAGTAATATTTCTGCTAATTGAAAAATATTTATATGTTACGTTACATCTAAAATGCAACTAATGGTTCAAAATGAGGTTAAGCCATTTGCTATTTTAGGTTGTAGCTAACTAATGTCAATCGTGATGAAATATTATTCACAATCATCAGATTTTCCTGTTGCATATGAGCAAGCGAAAGCTATATAAAGTTGCTAAACACTTTCATAACTGTAGAGTAAATTGATTAATGTCGACATTAGCTGTACTACATATACTTTAAGTAACACCAAACCATCATTTATATCAAAGATAAAGTGATGACAAAACCCTGTAATTTATTCATGTCATGGGCATTCTCAAGCTCAGCAAATAACTGACAATGGCTGAAATAAAATGTTATTTTCTGCATGAGTGATATTTCAAGGAATGATCAAATGCTGTTCTAAACATTACATTTCAGCATGGCATTTCTGAAGCTTCAGTTGCAAGACACTTTTGACCAGTTAATGGTGAGACTCAATTTAAGCTCCTCTATATGATCTGGTGTTACTAACACAGCTAACCCATTTGCTGTTAATCAATGCATAATGTATCATATTCCTATGCAACCCATCAGTGAAACCTAAGGGTATTTATAAATATCCCATTGTTTGAAGTGATGGTTATTCTTAAACCATTAAATTTACTTACCTGTAGGAGATGTTCCCCATTGCCATTACAACTACCAATGCCAAAAGGATGCATCACTCCTGCCCAAAGTTCAGAATCAGTACAACTTTGGCACTGAATCACCCAACATAATAGTTTGATAGAATTCAAAATATCCTGACATTGGTTGTAAAACCTCTCTCTCATTCTCATCAGAGTCCACAATAGGCCAGCTGGGTCAGCATTGAGATTTATCTTAACAAAGCTTCACCCTGTCCATGGTAAGTAGGGGACACTGATGGGCTTGGAAAGGCCGTCATCTGTCAGATGGAAGTTAAGCCATTGCCCCATGTGCAGTAGTGCCATACCCTATGCATGCTAAAGAACATGCTGGATGGCCTTGACAGGAGGCTACCATTTGTCTCCCAACAGCTGGGGTCCTTTTGACCTGGCCACTTAGCCAATGTGGGCAAAAAAGTGCCACTCAGAAGTAAAACAACCAACCTCAATAGAGATAGCAGTAATGTTCAATTTGCTAATCCCTGTTTTAAATAAAGTTATAAGAAATCATTCATTAATACATTCATATCTCAAAATAGCCCCACTGTCATTTCTCCTAAGAGACATAGCTACACCTTTAGGTGTTTGCTATCATCACATCTTGTAGTTAAATTTAGTATTATGATATTTAAAAAAAAAATACCCCCTCAAGCAGCTGTTTGCCACAGTGGTCTGACAGGTGATTGTCAGTTTATATGCCACAGTAGAAGATCTGAGAGGATGGCAGGACCTCAGCAGAAAAACGACACGTACATCATGCCTTACCTGGGGTTCGAACCCAGGTCCCTCAGATCAGTAGCCAAGCATGCTAACCACTCAGCCATGGGATGGCTATTATGATAGATATCTTAATCTCTCCATCTGATTTCTTGCATGTCCAAATTGTCCAGGTTATGTGGCTAAAATTTCTGTGTGAGGACATCCAGAGCCAAGTTTCTTTTAAACTATTCTCTGGATGTCCTCACACAGAAGAAATTTTTGTTAAAAAAAGAAATATGACAAATATCAGGTGACTCCTTATAATCATAAGTGTGAGGCAAAGACACATTTCCTGTTTACTAGGAGCTGAATCCACTATGTTGATAGGAACTCAGACAAATAATGCTGTTCTTTAAAATCTTCATCCATCATATTCTTTTGAGTACCAGCAAGCAGGTGTGATATACTCCAGTTTAAGTTTGATTATGTAATAATGTGTCAAGGATTCAGGTACGTGCATTTGCTTCTGATTAGGATCATCTGCCAACTTACAAGAATATCCTGTGTATCTGTTCAGTTGGAGCTGGCAACCACCAAATAGGCAGAAAACTGTCCATAAAGGTCTAAATTATTGAGTCAAATTGATGTGGTAGCATTCCCCTTCAAAGCCAGAGAATGTCTCCCTGAAAGGTGCTAGTGGCCTCCACAACAAGAAGGCAGGGTCTGACTTTAGATATTATATCTGTTTGGTTCTGTATGTCTTCACAGAGAAATAGTGCATATATCTTCTTCCAATTATGCCTAGCTACTATTTGCCTGTGATAAAAAATATTGAAAGAAAATTTATGAATCGATATTAAAAAAATTATAAAAGTTAACTAATTTATTTAAGGAAATAAAAATCACATTCATTAGTGTTAGTAATTGATAATAATCTTAATTATCCAAAAATAAATGTCTAACATGACTACACTTCTGATTTCTCATAAAGTATAATAAAATTGTCAAAGAAAACAGTGAAAGCAGTTTTCTTCCCTTTAAAAATAGTAAAACGTTTAAAACCCAAGCGCTGTTGCCCCAAGTCATCAACAAGGGTGTCTTATCATTAACTGCATAATAATTTAATCCAAAATAATATTATTCATTTGTTATACAACAGCATTTCATTTTTTTTTTATCTCATTTTCAAAGAAAACGAGATAGTTTCGATTTGTCATCTATCTGTTTGTAGACTCGAAATTTTTTGTTTACAGAGTAAATTAAAAATTCTTTTTGTGTTGGATAGGTATTGATGGAATATTGTGATATGCACTTTCTGAATCTCTCTAAAGCTATATTTATGCCCTCTAGCAGTGGGAAATGTTCAAAATTAAAAAATTTCCAACAGATATCGCAAACAACGTATTTAAGCTAGAAAATTTTAATTAGTGGTGGAATGTGAATGTCATGATCTTTCCACTGGCAACAATGAATTGACCTCTTTGACCCAGGGGAGTGTGGGAAAACATTTTTTTTAGCAGATAATTTTTTAGAGATAAATGATAAAAAATTTTATGGTTAAATAGGAATTGATAAAATATTATGATTCGTAACTTTCGGAATCTTTCGAACACTATAATTGCGCCCTCTACTGGTGAAAAAGTTTGAAAATTCCAGAATTTCAAACTAATATTGTAACGATGTATTAATGATAGAAATATGAAATTTTGGAGGTGGAATGTGAATGCCATGAAGTTTCAATTGGAAACAATGAAAATGATAATTAGAAAGCTCTTCTTTACTTTGATTGGTACTAATAAACTATAATTTGTATTTTTCAAATATTTAGTAGTTTTAATATATATATTTACAGATCACTAAATATGAAACAGCAGAGCTGTTATCGAATTTTACAAAATAGTTTGTATAGAATAGAAATTTGAAAAATTAGTGTTAGTTTTTAAGAGTTATTCCACTGACAGCAATAATTTACCCACTTTTCTGAGAGAGGTGTGGGAAATGCAACTTTTTTAAATTTAAGAATTAAAAGACAAACTTTTATGTTGTATAATTACTAATAAAATGCTATTTGCATTTTCCCCATCACCTGCTAGCTCAAATTGAAACTTTTAAGAAATGAAACAGTAGGTAAAGGAAATGTTTCATTTTCTTTGAAAAGGACATTCTCATAGGCACCAGAGGCAATATGCATTCTCCTAGTTTAGAGATTGATTCTTGTGCTGACAACATTTCCCCCATCTCTTTATATATGTATGACATGAACATAATTTTTAGCACATTGCTATATTTTAAAAGTTTGTTTTGTTTTTTCTCAGAATAATGTGGAACCTCAAGAAACACCAAAAGGGCCACCAGTGACAGTATTTGTTGGTAATATCACTGAAAGAGCATCAGACAGCCTTGTTCGCCAAGTTTTACAGGTGGGTACTCATATATACATATATAACACATATTAAAAGTTGCTCTGTTTTGAAATGTATTTTCTGTAATGTACAAAGAATTGTCTTTACCAGACATGATTGTGATGCTTTAATGATGGATTAGAATTTATTTGTTGAATTTTTTTAGTTGCTGAGTTCATAAGGTTTTTTGTGTATGTGTTTCTTTAAATATGGCTGACCAATCCAAACTTAATGAATGTCCACTAAAAAAATCTAGTCTTAAAGAGCCATGGGAAAAAATTGTCATCTCAAAAACAAATGCATACATTTTTAATGAGTAATGAATCAGGAGGAAAAAACTATATTTTTAAGGAATCAAGAAAATATCTTTATTAAGAAAACACAAATGTACATTTTTAAAGAGCAGGCTTTAGCAAACTATGCCCCTCTTTTTGTGAATCTCTTTTTGTGTGGCTATTTGTGAGCTACTGATGAATAAGCTTGTACAAGAATGTATGAATGAATGAATGAATACCCCCTCAAGCAGCTGCTTGCCACAGATGTCTGACAGGAGCCTGTCAGTTTATAGGCCACAGTAGGAGATCTGAGAGGATGGCAGGACCTCAGCAGAAAAACGACACATACATCCATGCCTTACCTGGGGCTCGAACCCAGGTCCCTTAGATTTGCAGCCAAGCGCGCTAACCACTCGGCCACGGGATAGAAGACAAGAAATGAAACTTCAGAGAACAAATTCTCATTAAAATGAATAATTTTAATAAAATTGTATTGGTCATACATACATTATTTATTATATATTTTAGTTTTCTATGCAGCCCTTCAACTAAAAAGTTTGGCCAGGCCTGTTCAAGAATAATGTGATTTGACAAAATAATTTAGTTATGCACTGAAAAATGTTTGGTCAAAGAAATTGAAAGAAATGAACCAGATTCAGTGTATTGATAAGTTAATTTTAATAGCCTCCTCTATGCTACAGAAGCTTATCCTCTGTTCATTGAACCAAGGGATGAGATGAAGTAATGTTAATATGGATTTGGGGCGGGGGTGGCTCAGTCGGTAGCGCGCCAGGCTCGTAACCTGTAGTTCCCAGGTTCGAGTCCCAGCTGGGTCAGCGTTGAGATTTATCTCCGCAAAATTCCCCACCCTGCCCACGGTCAGTAGGGGACACCAATGGGCTTGGAAAGGCCGCCGTCCATCGGATGGGACGTTAAGCCGTGGCCCGTGTGCGGGAGAGCCATACCCTGTGTACGTTAAAGAACACGCTGGATGGCCTTGACGGGAGGACACCATCTGTCTCCCAACAGCTGTTCCAGTGGGTCCCCTCCCCCAACCTTCTCTGAGCCTTCAGGGTCCATGTGACCTAGCCATTTAGCCCATAGTGTGCAAAAAAGTGCCGCTCAGAGGTAAAACAACCCAACCCTAATATGGATTTGCGTCATCAAAAATTTCATCCAGAGTTTATATTTACATTCTGTATGCCTTGACCACTTATATTTATTGCAACATTTCAAAACTCCATAATATGACCTACATACCTTTTTTTATTATTATTTTTGCAGATTCTGATGGAACTCTGTTAATAAAAAGTTCCCCTCTGTGTTAATGATGTCACAAATTTTCTAGACTTAATTTTGTTAAATTGTCTCATAGAGGATCAAAACTAGGAAAATCACCTATGTGTAGGCCACATGAATATAGTAATTGTAGCACTGGATTTCTTAATTTCAAAACTTCAATATGTATCAGTTTGTAATTTTCATATCTAAATGGTCATAGAGGACCAATGCAAATTGCACTTACATTTATGTTAATTATACCTAAATTTACTCATTCTCTCAGAAGCATAATAAACCTTGACATGTATAAATATTTACAATAGTCCTTAATCTATAGCTATTTAGAGCAAGAGTTGCAAACTCAAATGATTACAAAGAAGTCACATAAAGTAAACATGTAGAGCTAGGGCCAGGTGTAAGAAAAAACTACCAGAAATATAATCAAGTTTTCTTTTTACTGAATTTAGTATAAGCATGTAACATAATATAAAAATGTATAATATTTGAGATTATTTTTAAAATTCAAATTGAAAAAAATGCACAATTTTCTGATTTTTTAATATTGGCAACCAATTCGACATAAAAAAAAAAAATCCTGAAAGCCTAAAATAAGAAAATAGTTATTTACTGTGTTATATTTATGTCTGAGTGGTTAGCATGCTTGGCTACTGATCAAAACGACCTGGTTCAAGCTCCAGGTATGGCATGGAGGTTTGTCTTATTTTTCTGCTGAGGTCCCACCATGCTTGCAGACCATTCTAGAATGGTATATAAACAAGGCTCCTATCAGACCTCTGTGTCAAGCAGCTGCTTGAGAGGTATTTATTTTATTATTTATTTATATTTAAAATGATTTAAGCAAGAAATAAAAAATGACAGTTATAAAACAGCAATAAAATCAGTGTGAGTTTATTAAACTGCATTTTTTTTCTAATAAATAAGTTTTGTGGCATACATGAACTGCTTAATTTAATATTATCACACTCTGCTGCCAGTTTGCTAATCTTGGCAATCAAGCTAACCAATTCTCTTTCAGCTAGTTTTCTTCAGTTTTTGTCATTCATGCTACAGTGATTAATTCTATGCTTTAATTGTTATGATGTAGGCTACTTTTACATTTAATCTTCTGATTTTCCACATATTTTTGCACTGAAATTGTTATGAACCTTCCAAACAGTAGGGATAGTGAGATATTGTTTCCAAATTATAAATATACCTTTAATATTTTATATATAGTAGCATAGATGCTTCTTCTGTTGCTTAACTATTCAATAGCATGTAACAGTTTTTTATAGTCTAAATGTAGAGTTGTATTTTTATATAGTGCAACAAAACTGACTATTAAAGAGATAAATAATATTCTAAATTAAAAACAGAAATTTAATTTGTAATCATGTTTGCTGACTGTAGGATTCAATTTCATAAAGAAACATCTAAAAATAGTGAAGATCCAGGAAATTGCATATAGACACACTTTATACTAAAAACATTGAATTACATTGCTTCATTTTTATTTATGTACATTTTTATGTAAACCAAAAAATAGTTTGATACTACACTAAAACTAATTTTAAACCTGTTCACCCTATGACTAGTTTCCAAACCATGAACATGCTCAGGTGACTGAATTAATTTTGACCCATTTTCAGTAGAAAATAAAATGAACTTTTATAGCACCTTTCAAGAAGTAGGTAATAAAAATAAATAGACCATGTTGCAGTAAAATGTCAATATAACAAAAGCGAGAGTAAATGAAACATTCATTATAACACAATTTTTTTTCTGACCCCTGCCAATTTCCTATGTATTTCTGTGTGTAAAAAAAGTTTCATTTTAGAGAAAAATATCAGTTTAATATAATAATAATTTATTCTATTATAAAAAAAGTATGATAGGTATAATGAAATCAGTAAAAGGAGAATCCTTAAACAAGTGTGCCCCTTTTGTTTTTCATTAACTGTCTACAATGTGCAACATACATTTTAACACTTGTGAAATATTTAACCAATTACAGCACTTTGAATCATATGCTATTGTATCACCTAGCATGCATTTTTGCAGATCTCATGTGTGACATAGATGTTCTCTACAACATGCTGGCATAATACTTTAAAGTGACATTGCCACATTATTCTATATAAGTAGGGGGTTTTCAAACTTGGAAATCTATGTGATTCTGATTGGATTGTACTGTAATGGTAACATCCAGCAGAAGTTCCAGTCCATATTTTATATTGTCATTTATTAAATTTAAGTTATTGTTATATTTGTTCATTATTATTATTGTTTTAGTTAAATTCATTAATTAGTTTATTTTTATTATTAGCATCCAATATGGCATGATGTCTTTGCCATTTTGTAATGACATGGAAATATATTCCTTATAATGTGTTGGAGAGTTCAGGTATCATTTAAGAATTCACAGAGAGATGCTTTTTGAAACTGATAGTTAAAAAATTACTGACTTTTAAAAAAAAGTAAACTCTATGTATGGTAAATTTTTTCCATAATAATTATTTTGTAGTATATAAGTCTTGATGACTGAACAGTTAGCATCCTTGGCTTCTGATCAGAAGGACCTGGGTTTGGGCCCCAGATAAGGCATGGATGTTTGTGTTGTCTTTCTGCTTAGGTCTCTCCTTCCTCACAGATCTTCTCTATGATGTATTAAACTGACAAGCCACTGTCAGACCTCTGTGGCAAGCAGCTGCTTGAAGAGTAATTTATTTCTTTTGTTTTTTCATTAACTGTCATAGCACTTTTTTTTATTGCATTTCACTATAATGAATATATCTTGGTCACCTGCTTTATTTAATTATGCTTACTTTCATACATATACCAAATGGAAAAGCATTTAATTTTGAACAATTAAATGAAAGAAATTCTGTGCATAGTGTTTCCAAATAATTGCAAAATTTTACCATGCTTTGTTTTTAACTTTGATAAACATGCTTTTAAATTAATTTCAGCGTTTTTTTAATTATTCTGTAATATTTCTATTATATTATAAAATATCCATAATTCTGGACAGGCAGGCAGACATGTGTAACATCATCAGTGTTAGAAATTGGCAGTTTCTCCATGGTTCCGTGGCTACTTGAGTGAGCAATCCTGAATTTGGTGGAGTGGTCCCACTTTTTCCAAATAATTGCAAAATTTTACCGTGCTTTGTTTTTAACTTTGATAAACATGCTTTTAAATTAATTTCAGCATTTTTTTTTAATTATTCTGTAATATTTCTATTATATAATATCCATAATTCTGGGCAGGCAGGCAGACATGTGTAACATCATCAGTGGCAGAAATTGGCAGTTTCTCCATGGTTCCGTGGCTACTTGAGTGAGCAATCCTGAATTTGGTGGAGTGGTCCCACTTGGTTCTGATTCTCATGGTGTGATGGACAGGGTTCCTAGCTGCTGTGGGATGAGAATGATTCCTTGAAAGGCCTCCGAGATTTCTGGGGTAATGCTATCGCCTGTTTTGTGAATGCAGTATCGATCAACGACATACATTTGATGTGAATGAACTTATCAAAGAGTTTTACACCAAACGTTTGGCACAGATATTACTAGTTACTTAAATGTTTTATGTGCATTTATAGCCACATTACAAACAACTTAGTAATAGAAAAATTCTTTTTCACTTTAAAAATTCTTTAATGTTAAAAAAGTTTTTAAACAAAATATCCTACAGCATATAGTGCTGAACTGAAGTACTAAGGTTGATTTTAAAGTTATTGGAAAAATTTTTACTTAAAAAATCCCAATATACATTATTTATTCACCAATAAATGTTAGTAAAAATCAATAAAATAAATTACCCATCAAGCAACTGCTTGCCATGGAAGTCTTACAAGAGCCTGTCAGTTTAATATGCCAATAGCAGAGATCTATGAGGAAGGTGAGACCTCAACAGAAACACAACAAAAATATCCTAGCCTTTACCTGGGACTCAAACCCAGGTTCCTTTGATCAGTGCCAAGCACACTTACCACTTGGCCATTATGATGGCTCTAAGCATTGGAGCATATTTAAATTAGAGAATATCAAAAGAACTTCTTGTTTTGCAAATATCAGAGACAAAATGATTCCAGTGATGCATCTGTAAACATAATATATATCATAAAAATGCATAGCTTAAGCTGAGAAAATAATGTTTACCTTTTCAGTTTGGTGCAGATTTTGACATGCTATTAAATAAAGAATCCCTGGCACCATTCGGAAACTGATTTGCTTATGAACGTGAGCATTTTAAAATTACCTGAAAAATTCTTTATATATATATTTAATGAGTGATAAATATGAATCTAACAATAGTGAAACAGTTCTGAAAATGAAAATGCAATAAATGTGAAGAAAATGCAGTAAATGTGAAGTAAATGCAGAAGTATGTATGTCTTTAAAAATTAGAATTTGCTGCAAATAAAAAATGCTATTTTTCTGTTATTTTTGGAAAATAATTGCAAAATTATTAGAAATGAAAGAATTCCATTCAAAGGACATTCTCATTTGAAAATCTAGTTCAAAAACTTTAAGAGAAGAAGAAAAACAGTTTTCACTTCATCTTTCATATAAGATTGCAACTGTGGAGACTTGCTGCAGCACTCATCATTTTCTGGTTATTTAGGATATTTAATGGCTGCTTTTTGGACACATGAATCTACTGATAACATTTGCTTCAAAATTCATTTGCTAAACTTTCAGACTGAATTTTAAAAAGTTAAATGTGTTGATTTTATTAAAATAAAAAATGGAAACTAGCATAGTAATGCAGAGATTTATATTAAAGTATACTTTTTAGTTGTTTTATGATTTTACTAGCCTGTCTTCAAAGTTGTGTTTTACCCCTGATCGGCCTTTTTTTGCACACAATGGGCTAAATAGCCAGGTTACAATTCCAAGGGCTCAGGAAGTTTGGGGAAAGGAAACCCACTGGACAACTGTTAGGAGACAGATGGTAGCCTCCCATCAAGACCATCCAGGGTAGTATGGTTTTCCCACACATGGGCCATGGCTTAATGTCCCATCTTACAGACGGTAGCCTTTCCAAGCACAATGGTGTCCCCCTACTGACCAAGGACAAGGTGGGAATTTTTCAGAGATAAATCTCTGGATTTAAATGGATTCATGGATCACATCGAATTCGAACCTGAGAAATGCAGATTATTAGCCTGGTGTTCTACCAACTGAGCAACCCCCACCCATCTGTCTTCGGTAAAGAGCTTTCACTTAATTTATCTTCAACAATTCAAATTTTTATCAGAGGGGATTCATTAGTTACATTAAACATGGTTAAAAATTACAGGGTTAAATTATTTAAAAGAAAGTTTAAAAAGTTGTTTAAGTAAACACACAATTAAAAGGACCTTCTTGCTCAGAAATTAATTAAAAATAACTGAAAATTCTCTGTCGTTGAGCAATAAAAAGTTTATCCTTCAAACTATTTGCATTTTAAAAGCACAACAGAGAATTTTAAGTTACTTTTAATTATGTAAATACTCAATTATCAGGAAGACGACATATGACCACAGAGAGAAAGTTAGACAGAGTTAGTGCAACCGTGATAATAACTCAATTATCTCGGTTGCACTAACTCTGACAATGCCACAGCATGAAATTCAATTACTGTACATATTAAGGAAGATATCCCTCTGAAGTTAACATCGATCAATTTTAGAGGAAAAATTGTGTTGAGCCGAGTGAAATATAAACCTACGACCTCCTGATAACATGTCAGGTCCTCTAGATCACTGAGCTACTGGCCGCAGATCAAGATCTCTAATTGATGCTATGAACTTTCTTACCAGCAGTACACAATTCTCTGTGTCTCATTAAGATATTTGTCCCAGCTGCTCTCAGCTTGAAGAAACAATTATAAGTATGTCATGAAGATGGTAAGTACATTCTGAGTGTACAATTGTTTAAATTGATGAGATATTTTTTGACGTATTTAATGAAAATTAACCCTTTTACTGTCCAGCCTAAAAAACAGGTTTCCATCCAGGGGCCAAGCTATTTTCTGTTCCTATGCTCAGCCAAAAAAAACTTTAACTTTAGAACTTTTTTTGCTAAATAACTAATGAAAGGAATTATGGCATGTTGTATGTCAAATTAATCAGCATTTAATTCTGGATTTTCTGAAATTATAATATTTAGCAAAAAAGACCATGTATTTCATTTTAATAAGACTTTTTAGAGTCATATAGTAAAAAAATGCATCTGGCAACACAAATAAAAAAACTAATAGACAGAAATGATTACAATGCACATGAATAGAATGACTATTTCTGAATAACAAAAAACTTACTTTTTTGGTTTTAAATATTTTTCTCGTTTTGTAATTTTTTTCTCGGTACCATAATTTGAGAAAATTCCAGGCTTTTAGCCAACTGTGCTGAGTCAGATAAATAAGTAAACTTTAGAATTAAAAAGAACCAAACAATACAAATAGGTCATGTTATATTCTAAATTAAACAGAATTTAATTACGAATTTTATAAAAATAAATAATATAAACAAATTTGCAAGCATATTGATTTTAATAAGCCTTTTTCAATGTGATATGGTGAAAAAAAAAATCGCACTATACAATTAAGGTTTCATTTTGGAAAACCTGCTGAATAAAAAGAGTTGAATTATATGTTTATCGAAACGAAATTTCCTCCTGAATAATATAATATTCAACCTGAAATATGATTTTCATTTCTTTTAATGATTCTTTTCAGTATCGTATATTTTAAACATGGCCAGTGTTATACAACGTGACTTGGCCTTCTCACATTCATGGGATTTTCTGAACTGGTTATGAAATAGAAAAAAAACTTCCTTTGCTGCTATTGTTTTACTAAACATTATGAATAATGTTTGGCAATCTTGGCTAAGTGCAGAAAGGTTTATGCACCAAGGACCAGCCCTTCCCGAAATTCCTCTCCCAAATGATGGCCGATTTCCGTAGCAAGGAAGTCTATTTTGCTTCCGTATCCAAGACATTCAATTTCAGAAAACACTACTAGCTCAAAGTTTTTTTATTAAAAAAAAAAGAAATAATAAAAGAAAAATTACATATAACCTAATGGGATGTTAAATAAAATATCCGCAACAACTTTTAAGCCGGCCTTCGATCTAACACAAACTGGAAAGATATATCAGTAATCGATGAATCAGCCAATTGAAGATAGCTAACTAACGGAAGTAAATATAACAGAAATGAATTTGCTTTCATATCCAAGACCTCATTTATTTTCAGAAAATTATACTACATCAAAGTTTTACTGGAAAAGTAATAAATAATAAAATAAAAATTAACATTTAGTCTGATGTGATGTTAAAATAACCACAGCAACAAGTTGTAGGCTAGCCGTATGATATAACTTAACTGTGAAAAAAGTCAATACTTATTGATTGGCCAAACGATTGCTAATTTCCGAAAATAAATCTACTGAAATGAAAACTAACTAAGATTTAAATCTAAAAAAAAAATACTAACTTTACAAAGGGTATCCAATATGCTGTACTATAACTGTGAACAATGTGGGAGCCACTTATATAACATGGAATGAAGATAGTATGTATCAGCCATCTGCATCTTGTTTGACTCAGTGAAGCATAACTAATTAAATTCAGCTGCAACCAGAATTTCTAAGAAGGATGTATTTTACTTTCAGTTTCGATTTGAAGGATGCTAGGAAAAAATGTTAAAAATAACTTGGGAATACTGAAATAGGTTTATGACAGAAAAGAGTGTGAAACGGGAAAAAAATATTGTGGTATGTATTTTGTAATTACTTCCAAAATCTACCGTTTTTAAAAAATAGTAGTTTTTTTATTATTTTTAGGATATTTTCAAAAAATTAGGGGAAAATTTGTTGATAATAGTTCGAATCAAACTTGTGAGCTTAAACAGAAGGTTGCTTCAGCAAATAGGAACATTAACAAGCAAATCAGCAATATAGTTAATTAATGAAATGACTTCATTAATGAAATAACTCATCAGAGTTAACTCGACAGATATTGACATCAATCAGCAGACACTTTTACGTCGATTTTAGTTTTTGAGGAAAAATTGTCTTGAGCCCGGTGGGATACGAACCCACGACCTCCTGATAACATGTCAGGTGCTCTGGGCCACTGAGCTACCGGCCGCCGATCAAGATTTCCTCTAACTAGCACTATGAACATTCCTTCTATGTTTCCCATTGACGCTTTTGCCGACAATATTTCCAGGCACAAACGGCACTTATATTGCCCAAATAGATGAAAGCATATACGATAAGTATGCAGATATAGTTAATTAATGAAATGACTTCATTAATGAAATAACTCATCAGAGTTAACTCGACAGATATTCACATCAATCAGCAGACACTTTTTTTAGTTTTTGTCTTGAGCCGGGTGGGATACGAACCCACGACCTCCTGATAACTAAAATCGATGTAAAAGTGTCTGCTGATTGATGTGAATATCTGTCGAGTTAACTCTGATGAGTTATTTCATTAATGAAGTCATTTCATTAAATAACTATATCTGCATACTTATCGTATATGCTTTCATCTATTTGGGCAATATAAGTGCCGCTTGTGGCTGGAAATATTGTCGGCAAAAGCGCCAACGGGAAACATAGAAGGAATGTTCATAGCGCTAGTTAGAGGAAATCTTGATCGGCGGCCGGTAGCTTAGTGGCCCAGAGCACCTAACATGTTATCAGGAGGTCGTGGGTTCGTATCCCACCCAGCTCAAGACAATTTTTCCTCAAAAACTAAAATCGACGTAAAAGTGTCTGCTGATTGATGAAAATCAGCAATAGTTTAGAGCTTCTCAAAAATGGCAATCAGATGGCTTTGTAAAATTATTTATATTGTAATTTAATAAAATATGCATCAATTTAAAAAACAAAATATTATTTTTGAAGCCTGAATTATATATTTTTAAAATATAAAAAAAATTACAACGGCAATTTTTATTTTTAAAAAAATCGATTTTTTTGTTGCACTAAAAACATGTGTATACGTCCTCAGCATATTTATTCAGATTCTCCGAACGTGTACAGACGATGTGGACACTGCAAGGGTTAAGGAAGATAAATGTTTTGTGTAAAAAATTTCATCGACTTATGGGACTTGAACCTGCATCTCTCCAGAAACATTCCAGAGTATTCTTACCGATTGAACTAATGCCGGCTCATCTTTTTTCCACTAATTTAAGACTTTAAATCTTTCACTGATGATTTTTCAATGCCAACCATTGACGCCATCTATGATTAATGGGTGGCAACAATTCCTTTTTATATTGTGCTGAGCGAGATGGAAATAATAAAGTCTCTTCACGCTATTTAGCATTATTAATGATTTAAACATAGGTGACTATCACAGCGTTACCTGTTTTAATCTAAGAGATAATTGGAAAATTCCTTTTCAGTTAAATTGGTACTAATGAAATATAATTTGCATTTTCCAAATTCTTAAGTATGTTTTAATTTACATTATTAGAGGTCAATAAATTTGGAAATAGCAAAACTTTTAGCAAATATTGCAAGTGGTCGGTTTATGATAGGAATTTTGAAATTTTGGTAATTGAGTGTGAAGAGATAATCCACTGACTGCAGTAATATGCCCTCTTTTCTCAGAGAAGTGTAAGAAAAGGGACTTCTTAAATTTAAGGACTGAAAGACAAATACTTTTTATGCTGTATAAGTACTAATAAAATACTATTATTTACATTTTCTCCATCATCCATTAACTCAAAACTTTTTAAAAATGCAAAAGTAGGTAAATGAAAAAAAACTATTGTCTTTGAAAATGAAATTCCATATTTTCCAGAGGCAGTATATGTTCTTCTGGTTTACCTTTCCAGTGTCCAGACTGAAAAACTGGTTTTCATTTGCAGGCCAAGCTATTTTCTTCCTATGCTCAGCCAAAAAAAAAAAATTCAATTTAGAACTTTTTTTTTTTGCCAACTAAATAATGAAAGAAATAATGGCATGTTATATGCCAAATTAATCAACATTTAATTCTTGATTTTCTGAAAATGAAATATTTAGCAAAAAAAATGACAAGGTTTATTTTAATAGGACATTTTTAGAGCCATGTAGTAAAAAATGCATTTGGCAACACAAATAAAATTTTATTTAAAAAACACTAATAGAAATGATTATAACGCATATGAAATAGAAGGGCTATTTATTTCTGAATAACAAAAAAAAATAATTTTCTTATTTAAAGTATACATTTCTTCCTTTTTGTAATTTTTTTCTCTATACCATCATCCTCCTCCTCAAACAGCCATGGGCTATGGAGGTCCAACCAGAAACGCAATTTAGTTCTCCAAACATATCTGTCCTGAGCTATATCTGCTGCATCTCTCCACTGCACACCAATTCTAACAAGCTCCTGTTTGATGTTGTTTACCCACCTCATCCTAGGTGTCCCCCACTTTCTGAGGCCTTTTAGGCACACTGTTCATAACCCTATTCGCTAACCTATAATTTTCCATACGCAAAACTTTTAGCAAATATAAAACTCTATATACTCCATTAGTTTGGACAGCATGGCCAAACTAACAGAGTTAACAACTAAACTCCCCTTCCGTTCCTTTTCACAAGAGAGTATCTCTTTTGAAAGGTACTAACTGCCTGCACCACAAGAAGGCAGGGTTGGACATTAAGTGCTAGGCCTGGCTGGTTCTATGTATCATCACAGGGGATTGGTGCATAGTTCTCCTTCCAGTGACTGCCTTGCTCCATGTCATACTCTGAGAAATGTCCAGACTTGTTACAGATTCCAATAAACAATCAACTTTAGAATATTTTTTAATAAATAACTAATCAACAGAAATAAGTTGTGCTATATACCAAATTAAAGAGAATTTAATTCTGAATTTTATTAAAGTAAAATATTTGAATGGGAGCTGTCCTGTGGCCGAGTGGTTAGCGCGCTTGGCTACTGATCTAAGGGACCTGAGTTCGAGTTGTTGGGTTGGGTTGTTTTACCTCTGAGTGGCACTTTTTTGCACACCATGGGCTAAATGGGCAGGTCACATGGACCCTGAAGGCTCAGAGAAGGTTGGGGGGAGGGACCCACTGGAACAGCTGTTGGGAGACAGATGGTAACCTCCCGTCAAGGCCATCCAGCGTGTTCTTTAACGTGCACTGGGTATGGCTCTCCCGCACACGGGGCCACGTCTTAACATCCCATCCGACGGACAGTGGCCTTTCCAAGCCCATCGGTGTCCCCTACTGACCGTGGGCAGGGCGGGGAATTTTGCGGAGATAAATCTCAACGCTGACCCAACTGGTACTCGAACCCTGAGTTCGAGCCCCAGGTAAGGCATGGATGTATGTGTCGTTTTTCTGCTGAGGTTCTGCCATCCTCTCAGACCTTCTACTACAGGATATTTTAGACACTTTAAGACAAAATAGTTGATAACTTCTACTATGGCATATGAACTGACAGGCTCCTGTCGAACCTCTGTAGCAAGCAGCTGCTTGAGGGGGTATTTATTTATTTTTTAAAATATTTAAACATTGCAAAAACCAGATTATTTTTAATAAGACTTTTTGCAGTGGTATACCAAAAAATAAAATGAATACTCCCTCAAGCAGCTGCTTGCCACAGAGGTCTGACAGGAGCCTGTCAGTTTATATGCCAAAGTAGAAGGTCTAGAGAGGATCGCAAGCCCTCACCAGAAAAATGACACGAACATCCATGCCTTACCAGGGGGCTCGAACCCAGGTCCCGTAGATCACTAGCCAAGCGTGCTAACCACTCGGCCACGGGACGGCTATTTCATAATTACTTCCAAAATCTTCCATTTTTAAATATAGCAGTATTTTGTTAATTATCAGGAGATTTTAGACACTTTAAGAAAAAATAGTTGATAATAGTTTAAATCAAACTTCTGAAATTAAATTAGGGAATTGCTTCAGCATAGAGTAATGTTAACAAACAAATTGGCAATACCTTGTATTGCTTCTAAGAAATGGCAATCAGATGGCTTTAACAAATTTTTTATGCCATAATTTAATAAAATATGCATCAAATGAAAGAAAATATTATTTATGAAGCCTGAGATATATATATTTTTATGAGATATGTATAAAAATTTTAAAACTGTAATTTTTATTTTTAAAAATTGATTTTTTTTTTTTTTGTACTAAATGGTTGTATACATCTTTGACCTCTTGTTTCGAATTCTGCAAACGTATACAGACATCCTGGACACTGGAAGGGTTAAAAACAAATTCTAGATCAAATTTATATGTAGATCTTACAAAAATATATAGTTCAAGGTGAGAAAATAACGCTTACAATTTCAGTTTGGTGAAAATTTTGGTACACTATTAAATGAACGATCTCTGCTAATGTTCAGATCACCATTCCTTAGCATCCATATTTGTCATTGCTGTCAATTCAGTGTACAGGCGTACACCGTTTAGTGCAGGGGAAGATGCATTCCTGTAAATGAGAGTTCTAACTGAATCAGCTTTATATGGGGTCTTTGAACATATTTGCCATGGAGATGCATTCCTGAAATTGTAATTAATGTTTATTTACAATCAACATATTGGGAATTTATTGGGTTACTTGAACAATAATGGGGGCGGGGGTGGCTCAGTCGGTAGCGCGCCAGGCTCGTAATCTGTAGTTCGAGTCCCAGCTGTTCAGTCCAGGTTCGAGTCCAGCTGGGTCAGCGTTGAGATTTATCTCCACAAAATTCCCCGCCCTGCCCGCGGTCAGTAGGGGACACCGATGGGCTTGGAAAGGCCACCGTCCGTCGGATGGGACGTTAAGCCGTGGCCCCGTGTGCGGGAGAGCCATACCCTGTGCACGTTAAAGAACACGCTGGATGGCCTTGACGGGAGGCTACCATCTGTCTCCCAACAGCTATTCCAGTGGGTCCCCTCCCCAACCTTCTCTGAGCCTTCGGGGTCCATGTGACCTGGCCATTTAGCCCATGGTGTGCAAAAAAGTGCCGCTCAGAGGTAAAACAACCCAACAACTTGAACAATAATGCAGATGATAAGCATGGATTTTATGAATACATTCTTTATGTCAAATGAATAATAATGAAAGAAAAATTAATAAAGTTACTGTACTCACCAGTGCATGGCACACCCCTGAATATGGCGAATTTGGCAGTGTTGGAGGATAAGATGGGCCTGGAAGGAAGATGGGCCAGGTAGATCTTGTGTCATCATCAACCACTATGGCTCAAAACTGCTCACCAGAACATGAAATAAAGGCTGAAATAGAGACCATGATAAATATATCAGGGAATAGCACTCAAACTGAGGAAAACACAGTATGATGCACTAGCTCTCATTGGCTGAGACTGTACAACAAATAGTGCCCACTCTATTGTACAGGCTGACCATCCATGATAAAAATATATATTAACTGTACTGTTCAGCACTCAAATGGATTTATATATATGTAGTTAAATATAAAAATATTTCTGCACTATAATGAATCAGTGCTAAATGTATGGGGCAGAGCTAAACAAGGTATGTCTGTACTTTACATTCAAGCAATCATGCAGTTTGAGCTGAACTATTGAAAATGCATTTTTCTGGTAAAATCAGAAGATTTTGGAAGCAAGTGACAACTCCCTCCCCCCATTTTACTCTTTCTCTTCTGATTTAAACCCATTTCATTATTTCTAGAATTGTTTTTATCATTTTTTGCATAATTTCCTGAAAGTGAAACAAACTAAAACTGCTAAGAATTCTTTGCTTCTGGGAATATGCCGTGTTCTATTGAAGCAATATGCAATACACAGCTGTGAGTAATTGGTCACAAATGGATGCATTCCTAGTTCCGGCATGCCTTTAGGAATATCGAATAACATCTGCATTTACTCAGTATGAATTTATGTTTTCGTTAAACTTTCATTTTTATTTCTGTAGATTATCCCCATCATTGATCGTTTTTTTTTTTTAAGTTCTGGCCAGCTTCTGGCATATTAAAAGTTAAGTTATAGTAGTGTGAAATCTAATGGGAAAATATCAACTTGCCATAATGGGGGTAGTTGGTTTCTTACTACTGGTAAATGTGGAGATGTTGCACTCACAATAACTTATATCCATAACATGGAAACCTACTTCAATAGACAATCTACTATATATTTTAGGGAGTTTTTATGTCTGTCTTTTTGTCCAAGAATTCTTCCTAAACTGTAAAATCTGGGATCACCAAATTTGATATGCAGTTTCATCTCATTGTACATAGTGCAATGTAAAGGTTTGGACTCTATGAAATTTAAGCTCCCCCCAAAAAAGGCTTAATATATAATTACATGCAAGCTTAAATGAGGTCTTAACCCTTAAAGTGTAAAGTGTGTTTACCACTGATTTTGCTGCACTGGTGGGCTTCTGTGGAGGGAAAATCTTCCGCTGTGTTTTCTGTTTGTTTGTGGGTTGACAGCCCCAAGTGAATAGATCCACAGGATATGTTTATCAGCTGGTGGATAATCCTGAGCAGAAGTCATCGCAGGCACCTGAACTCTTTGCTTCTATTGGCATCGTCAAATTCTACATTGGAGGAAGTCTTCCAGTGTAGATGGCTTCAGCCTTTAGTAGTGGGGGAACGGGTCTTTGCCCCATGTCTGCGATTAGGGGGCTGTTTGATTTTGTCGGCATTCCCTCTCTCAATAAACATAGTTTCTTTAAACATCCCACTAACCATTTTCTCTCCATAGGTAGTTGGAATGTGAGGACTCTGCACAGAGCTTTTTCTCTTGATGTCCTCACACAAGAATTCCACCGTTATAATTTAGATATTCTCGGCTTGCAAGAGACCAGATGGACAGATAAAGGTCAGATTCTTAAAAATAATCTTAAATTTCTCTTTTCAGGGAGGGACGACAAAAAACATCACCAAGGCGTGGGTCTGCTTCTCAGCAGACACGCTAGTGATGCTCTTCTAGGATATGAGTGCATTAATGAAAGGTTTCTTACAGCAAAATTTCAGACAAGCGTTAAAGACTTGAATGTTATCTGCTGTTATGCCCCCACTGAGGATGCCGATGAGGATGAGAAGGATAGGTTTTATGAACAACTTCAGGATATTTTGAATTCTGTCAAGAAAGGAGATATTACCCTTGTTCTTGGTGACTTCAATGCCAAAGTTGGTACTGACTCTGACCTTTGGGGAGGAGTAATAGGCCCTTTTGGTATTGGTAGCTGCAATAGCAATGGGCAACGTCTCCTACAGGTAAGTAAACTCAATGGATTCAGAATAACTAACACTTATTACAAACACCGCGACATACATAAGTACACATGGGTTTCACCTGATGGGCTGCATAAGAATATGATTGATTACATATTAATTAACAGCAAATGGACTAGTTCTGTTAGGAATACCAGGGCATATAGGGAAGCTGAAATTGGATCTGACCATTACCTTGTTAAAAGTGTGTTGCAACTTAAACTTAAAAAGTGTTGTGCTAGGGTTAAAAAATTTACTTTTAATACTGAAACTCTGAAAGATCCAGTTATAGCCAAAGCTTACCATGATAGGTTACTTAGTCATTATGACAGTCATGGTTTGCTTACTACTGAAGTTGAGGAAGAATGGGATCATTTTAAACAGGCTTTTTTGGACACTAACAGTACTCTTTTAGGAAAAAAGGAGCAGAAGAGGCAAAATTATCTGAGTGATAAGGCACTTGAGCTTATTTCGGAAAGAAAGAACTGCAGGAATGTCCTTAATCAATACCCTACTAGTCCTAATAGAAAGCATTACAGAGACCTTAATAAACTTGTAAAGGATCAGTTAGCTGCTGATAAAAATTTTTGGCTTGATGGTTTGGCTGACAAAGCCGAGGAAGCAGTTAGACAGCACAACAGCAGAGAGCTGTACCAGATAGTTAATGTTTTGTGTGGTAGAAAACGGACAGGCATACAAGGATTGAAGGATAAACAAGGTAAGGTTATAGAAGGGGAGGATTCTGTCATGGCTAGGTGGGCTGAGCATTTCAGTGATGTTCTAAACAATGTAGTTAGTTCTACTCCCATTGTTTGCAATGATGATAGATGCATTGGTGGCTTTAATGTTGGCCCTATAACACAATCTGAAGTTAGTTTGGCTGTTTCTAAACTTAAACTTCATAAATCCCCAGGGGTAGATGAAATTACTACGGAAATGCTTAGAGCTGGGAATGTTTCGGTTACCACTTGGATGACTGAAATTCTGAATCTCTTTTATGATAAAGGCATGGTTCCTAAGGATTTTACCAGAGCTATTGTTATCCCTATTTTCAAAAAAGGTGATCGCAGTTCTTGTGATAACTATAGGGGTATCAGCCTACTCTCTGTTCCAGGTAAAGTTCTTTCCATGATTGTGCTTAATAGAATTAAGAATCTGGTTGACAGGCAATTGCGTGATGAGCAATGTGGATTCAGAAGTGGTAGGGGATGTGTAGATCAGATATTTTCACTTAGGCAGATTCTTGAGAAATGTTTAGAGTTTCAGAAACCCTTGGTTGCTAGCTTTGTTGATTTCAAAAAGGCTTTCGACTCTGTTGATCGTCATAATTTGTGGTTGATTGTGAGATCATATGGTATACCAGACAAGTTAGTTAACATTATGAAAGCTCTCTATAATAACACTGAGTTATGTGTGAGAGTTGGTAAGTCTTGTAGCAATTGGTTTAGCATTACTTCTGGTGTTCGACAAGGGTGCATTTTGTCTCCTTTTCTCTTTAGCTTGGTTATTGATTATGTTATGCGAAATTCACTTCAAGGGAAAGATTTTGGCCTTAAATGGGCTGGAGATAGGAAAATTTCTGATTTAGATTATGCTGATGATTTAGCCCTTCTGGCAAATGATGTTGATGAGATGAACTCTTTCATTCGAGCCGTTGATGAGACTGGTAGTAGAGTAGGTTTGGTTATAAACAGAGAGAAAACTAAAGTGATGAAAATTGGTCAGGCAGGCTGTGATTCAGTTAATCTGAATGGTTGCAGTCTTGAGCAGGTGTCACAGTTTAATTATCTTGGGAGCTATGTAACAGATAGTGGTGATGTGCGGCATGAGATTAACAGACGAATAGGGATTGCTGCTGGGACTTTTAAGAATCTATGGAGAGTGTGGAGAAATAGGCGTATACACCTAAAGACTAAAATTAGACTGTATAATAGTTTGGTTCTTTCTAGGGTTAGTTATGGTAGTGAAACTTGGACACTTTGTAAAAAGATAACAGGAAACTAGATGCTTTTGATTCCAGATGCTTACGCAGTATCTTGGGCATTAGGTGGTTCAACTTTGTAACTAATGATGAGATTAGGAAAAGGAGTTTGCAACCTCCTTTAAGCAGCATATTGTGCAGAGAGAGACTCCGTTGGTTTGGCCATGTTGCCCGTATGAATAATTATAGATTGGCGAATAGGGTTATGAACAGTGTGCCTAAAGGCCTCAGAAAGAAGGGGAGACCTAGGATGCGGTGGGCAGACAATGTCAAACAGGACCTTGTTAGAATTGGTGTGCAGTGGCCAGATGCAGTAGATGTAGCTCAGGATAGACTTGCTTGGAGAACTAAATTGCATGGTCTGGTTGGACCTCCGTAGCCCATGGCTGCTTGAGGATGATGATGATGATGATGAAGTAACCTTCAGTTATTTTTATTGTTCAGAGTGAATTGATCTATTGTTTTGCATGTCACGCGACCAATTTGTATCTTTTAGCCACTGCAGGATAAAGTTCAGTTACATAATAAATTTCTCGATGTTTTTAAGTTGAAAGCTATTGTATCACTCTTAACATACACAAGCCTCTCATATTCAAACACTCTTAACATACAAGAGCCAAAATATTATGACCACCTGCCTAGTATGATATTGGTTTTCCATGTGCTGCCAAAATAGCTCTTACCCAGTGAGGCATAAATGTTACAAGATTTCTAAATCTATCTTGTGGTATCTGGTACCAACACATTACTAGCAGATCCTTTAACTCTTCTAAGTTATGTGGTTGAGCTGCTGCAGATCAAATATGCTGTTCCAACACAAACCACAGCTGTTCGATTGGATTGAGGTCTGGGGAAATTTGGAGGCCAGGGCAATAACTGGAAGTCTTCCTCATGTTTCACAAACTATTCTCGAACAATCCAGGCAGTGTGGCATGACACATTATCCTGCTGAAAGAAGGCACTACTAGAGGGGTATACCGTTGCCATGAAAGGATGTACCTGGTCTGCAATGATGTTTAGGTAGGTGGTAGACATCATAGTTTCCTGCACATGAATGACTGAACCTAGGGTTTCCCAACAGAACATTGCCCAAAGCATTACACTTCCTCCACTGGCTTGTTTTTGTTTGTTTTCATCAGGGTTCGATGTACTGTGTATTGTGACACATTATTCCCATCACCAGCATTCAAATTGTGGGAAGTTGTGCCACAATATCCCTTCTGTTGCTCGTACCTTACGGTATACTTTCTCTCACCTCTAGCATCGATGAGCCGTGGTCGGCCCCACACCTTGCCAGCTGTTCATGGTTTTTTCCCCTCCTCATACCACTTTTCGAAGGTACTAACCACAGCTGACTGTGAGCACCCTACAAGTCTTGGAGATGCTCTGATTACAATTTGGTCCACTGCCTTGGTTGCACTTAAGTCCACTGCCTTTCCAATCTGAAGAACAAGAATAACACTAATTAACAGAGCTCGGTATTATTTTTACCACTTCATGACCTTCACATGTGCCGTTGTTTACCTGCAGTTACTTCGATTTGCATAAAGACTCACTGCCCATAATGTTTTGGCCCTTCAGTGTATACTGTATATCAGTTTTGGAGAGAAAATTGTTGAGCTAGGTTGGATATGAACCCAGTTATCAGGAGGTCTTAGAGTTTGTATCCCACCCAGCACAAGATAATTTTTCCTCTAAGTTTGATATCAGTATTAACAGTGATTTCATACTGTTCTAAAGTTTAGTTGTTTTTCTGATAAAAATAGTTAAAAATTATCCTGGCCACAATTGAATGTATTGTGAGAAACCTGACACTTTAAGGGTTAATAATAGACATTATTTGCAACCGGATATAACAATACATATTGATCTTACAATTAGTTTGTGTTCACATGAGACTCATGAATTAGTGACATATCAAAAAAGATGCCATTTTAACCGTGTTAGAACAGTTTGTTTTTCAACTTTTAATATGATACTTTTGGACTCTTCATGACTTTACATATGCTGGTCCCAAATTTCGCATGATTTCTGCCTTGACACTATGGGGAAAAAAATCAAGCTCTTTAATAGAGGCTGATTTTGAACCTTATGCATCTCTTTGCTATAAATATATATAAATATTAACTATAATTGTTAACAGGTTGCTTTGCTTATACTAATGTATGGGTCAGGTTGATTTTAGATGTTGTTGACAGTGCTGCTATGTCTTATGGATTTTGAACTAAAACTTAATTGTGGTGGTATAAAAGGGATCCATTAGCGAGGTTCAAGGAACCCCCTAAATGTCTTAACCAAAAACTACTGGCAATTAAACTACAGAGCCTAACAAATATCTGAAATGAAGCTATTTATGTGGAAAATATTTTTGGGCTAGCTCAAATTATGTCTCTTATTTTTTACGTTTTAAAACAAGTGGAGGAAAATCTCTCACAGTAGTGATCTTATTGAGTTCTATGTAAAATAGAAGCATGTCACTTTAGTTGTATCATTTACTGTACAGGATGTATATTAATTATCTTTGTAACTTTACTCATGAATAGAAACTGTATGAAAAGACATAGACAGACTGTGCATCATCTGCAAGAGTAACTGAGTTTCACTTAGTTCCTGGCAGATGGCAGCACTCCTTATTTTCCACTGCATCTGTCTTTGGATCACCAGTTGCCATTAACCCATGGTATAAGGTACAATGTAAGGAGTGGTTTATTGAAATAAAATCAGATACACAGTCCAATGACATTTCAGAACAATGTATCACAAGACACAACCATTAATATGTGTTTGGTACAAACAGTTCAAGACCAGAAGTGTTCTGCACATGCAAGATGCAGGGCATCGACATGTTTTGGGGTGGCTCAGTTGGCAGCTTGCTGGGCTCGTAAGCTGCAGTTCCCATGTTAAAGTCCCACCTGGTCAGCGTTGAGATTTTTCTCTGCAAAACTCCTCACCCTGCCCTCAATCAGTAGGGAACACCAATGGACTTGGAAAGGCTACTGTCCATCAGATAGGATGTTAAGCCATTGCCTGTTAAAGAACACTCTGGATAGCCTTGATGGGAGGCTACCATCTGTCTCCTAACAGCTGTCCAGTGGATCGCCTTCCCCCAACCTTCTTTGAGTCCTTGGAGTCCTTGTGACATGTCCATTTAGCCCATTGTTTAAAAAAAGTGCTGCTCAGAAGTTAACCCAATCCACATGTGTCTGATGTAAGTGCCAAAAGCTTATGCGAGGTCTTTGCCCAAGTAAGTTGACACAAACTACAGTATGTGAGTTGCAGATGGCACATTTGATAGTGCATCAAGTGTTATGTAAACATTTACATCTGTATGCTGCAAGCAATGCAGGCAATTATTCCAGATAATAGAATAGCCTTTCAGAAATTTGCAGTAACCATGTTTGAGAAACTAGACAAAATTAGTGAATTCCTGCAGAAAATCATGTTTTCTGATGTGGCTACATTCCGTGTTTCAGAGAAGGCCGAAGTAACCATGACGTCCAGCATTTCCTGGATATGCTGGAAAACTTTGTCTATTCACAATTACGAGAAATACAGCCTGCCACGTTCTTTCAGTAAGACTGTGCACCACCACACTGGAACTTTTGTGCATGCATCTCTTAATTAGCATTTCCTAAATTGGTGGATTGGTGATGTTGGCCCCATCTCTTGACCAGCTAGATCATGAGATCACAACCTTTTATTTTTCCTATGGGATATGCAAAAGACATTGTATACCATCTCCAGTGGCTGACATCAATGATTTCAAGAACGGAATTAAACTGCTATTGTAACATTTGACATTGATATCACTTGGACATTGTACATGTGACAAATGGTGCCCAAGTTGAATGTGTGTGATGTTCAAAATGTGTTATGTGATTGAACTGTATACTTCCATGAGGTAATGTGGGGATAAGACAGAAATCTAATATCTCTATAGCATCCTTAATAAAATTAATCTCTAATTCGTGTTTTCTTTTTCTATGTGTGCGTGTGTTACACAGAGGACAGAGAAACAGCAGTTACTTTTACAATACTTATCTCATACAATGACACCCTCAAAAAATTCATAGCAATGTACTTAACTAACTTTGCAGTGAGCATTATGCTGAAACAACTGAGACAAGGTTTCAAACACATGGCCCTCAAAATCGTTTTGTGTAGCCTTTGAACAATCATGGTAGCAAACTATGGTTTATTAGCTTTGCTCAACTGCAATGATCACATGCAAGTCAGAATACTGCTGCATCCAAAGATGAGGCCACTACAAATGAAATTTAGGTTTATGTTTTGGCAACAAAAGTATGTAGCATTAATATAATAAAACACAATATAAGTAATTGTTTTGCTTATTGTTGCTTAAAAGAAACTGCAGCCCACCATATACTGAGAAGTAAACTCTTTTGAACCCCTATAAGATTTAGTTTGAAACCCCTGCACTAAGAAATCCGCTGGAAGGTAATGACGACTGAAGACATACTTCAGCTCATTCCATGGAAAGAGGGAGTTAATCTCTGCAGACCACAGATAATGAAGGAGTTGGTCTCTGAAGGCAAATAGTTAAAATAATTTTCCACAAATAATCAAAAACCCTGGAATTGGCTATGTAATAATCTTTTTAAATTTTGATTTTATGCTATTTTAATTTTACATTTTATAACGAATTAAAAACTTTTTTCTTCTTGTCACTACTATAATAATTACTTTGAACATTATTGCATTGTCCATGAATTTATTGCATGTATAATAAAGTGGTTTTATTTCATTTCATCACTGATTTATCTTGAATAAATTGAAAAACTGGAGTTATCATTTTACTAATTCTCTATACAATATGATACAGGTTAGTAATACTTAATTTTTTTACACTGGCAAACATTTATGATTCCTGACTGTTCTCAGATTTTTTAATCATCTCCCATCTTACATTCAGTGGAAGAGGTGCTTATATTTTATAGTATTTCTAAGAAATTTATCATTTGTTAAAGCACGAAAACAAAAGAATAGTTATTATTATATGTAATAGTATTTCTAAGAAATTTATCTTGTTTGTTAAAGCATAAAAAAGAAATGTATATTTTTATTCCAGAAATGCGGAATAGTTGTAAACTGGAAGCGTGTCCAAGGTGCAAATGGAAAATTACAAGGTACGTGATATTCACTCCCCCCCCCCTTTCTTTCTGGGGATCCAAGTTTAAAATATTGCAATATCCAAATTCCTAAATAAAATATTGCATATAAATCCCTACATTGAAATTTAACTTACATATTGTATTTAATCCATCACTGCGGTTGACACACTCTATCACTTGATAGTTAATCAAAATAGCCACACCACCTTTGTTAAAAGATTGTTTATGTCATCAATGTAATGAATAAATTAACAGTAATTTGTTATTTTAAAAATTTATTTGATAACTTTCAGACTGAATTGAAAAATATTTCGAAGGATTTAAGATTTTCTTTTTAAATGTTAATCAGATTAGCAGTATTAGACACAATCTTGACCTTTGCGTTTCTTTTCGTTGAACTGAAAGTTCTTGAGAAGGACTGTTAGTTGATACTAATGTTAACAGCCACAGCATTGATTTGACTGCAACAGGTTCCTGCCCACTCTTTTGTAATTAGCAATTTTTTCTTGGTGGTACAGTTTTTTGTTTTACTGTACCTTATTCAACAGTTTTACACCTCATTCAAAAACCCTCAACTGCATGATGCTTGATTTTATGATAAGCTATTTGCAATAATTTTGTTTTATGTTTTTATCTATATAAGTGAAAAATCAAAGACTTATCCTATACAGGGTGATTCAGAATTCATCATCAATATTTAGTGGGGAGGAAGGGAATAAGAAAAGAAAGAGATTTCACATAGGAAAGTATGGGGGCAGACGAACGCATGGTGGTGTAGAGGGCGCTGTGTGTACACACCTCTCATACAGAAGCACAGCTGTTTGACGCGTGCAGTCAGTTGTCATTCGACAAGGTGAATTTGCAGAAGTAACATGAACCGGTATACGTGGAATGAATGTGCAGATATGCATGTAACTTACGGTGCGGCAGGAGAAAGATGTCTTCGAGCCAGGCAATTGTATGCAGCGCGCTTCCCAAACCGCCGTGTGCCACAGCATCAAATGTTTTCACGTATTCATCGCCAACTGCGTGAAACAGGATCGTTTGCTGCTAGTAATGTTAATCGAGGGAGGCACAGATCGGCACGGACAGTAGCAGTAGAGGAAGCTGTCCTACAGGAAATCGAGGAACAACCTGGTGCTAGCACACGAGGTATGGCTAGGCAGTTTGGAATTTCGCAAGCAACAGCGTGGCGGATATTACACGATGAAGGGTTACATCCGTTTCATCTGCAAAGAGTGCAATTATTGGCAGCAGACGACCATCCCAAGCGTGTTATTTTTTGTCAGTGGTTCATGCAGAGAACAGCCGTTGATCCCAATTTCCCAACGTATGTTCTTTTCACCGATGAGGCGTTGTTCACTCGAGAGGGTGTCTTCAACACACACAATTGGCATGTGTGGGCTCATCAGAACCCACACGGTACAAGACCTGGAGCTGCGCAACAACGTTTTGCTGTCAATGTGTGGACTGGGATTGTCGTGAAAAGAAATGTTACATGTAAGATAATAAATGTTTTTTCCTTACCACTTCCTTCTTATGTGTTCTTTCCATCATTGAACTGGGGTCATTTTGCCCTACTACATGGCATATGCGCCCATGCTTTCCTATGTGAAATCTCCTTCGTTTCTTATTACCTACCTCCCCACCAAATATTGATGATGAATTCTGAATCACCCTGTATAACAATTAGAGCAAACATTTTTCACAGTCCCATCAATCTCATAATTAGCTTTTACCATATATGAAGATATGCTGGGTTGAGTATTGGTTGTAAACAAAATTGTAAGTAAACATCTTTTATCGGTGGTATTTATGTAGGAAAAGTTATTTTAACACAAGATGACAAGATCTTTAATATAAATGAAAACACAGCAGGAAAAGGTAGGATATCCTTGGAAATAGTTGTATGACATTTTTTTATTATTATTAATTTTGATGCACACAATTTGTAGAAGAAAATATCAAACTTGATAGCTTAAAATGATGTTAAAAACAAGTAACAGTTCACTACACTTCCTAAGTTGCATAATTATCATAAAAATAATCTGTCATCCAATTGTTCAAAGATGTTAAAATACAAAGGTTACAACTAAAATTATATAAAGTAGAACAAACAAGAAAAATATTGTTTTTTGTCTGTGAGAAAAGAGAGACCTCTTTTCTTCTATTTTCTTGACAGAAAGACATTTTTAATTTTGAATAAAAAGTAAATATACTGCTCGACATTGAAAGTGCCCCCCCCTCCAAAAGGACATGTCATGCAAATGATGATAATCCGAAGCCAATGACATATATGGCTCAAGAGATAAAAGGTGCAAGAAGGAACAGGGATGGTATTGTGTTTATGCAAGTGAAAGTCGTGCGAATGATTGAGATTAGCTGGTTCCACTTGGAAATTGTTCTGTGAAGGCCGAAAATGCCTGGTACACGCCATTGGCAGGTTTATCACCCTTTGGATGCTTTTGAGAGAGGAAGAATTATAGGCCTATAATGAAGCTGGATGGACTACATGTCATGTCACTGGCCATGTTCATTGGGATGCATAAACTGTTGAACGCTGTTGGCAACAGTGGCGAAATGAAGGTTCTAGCATGCATCGCAGAAGGAGTGGTGCCATCCGACAGACGTCAGCACGGCTTGATAGGCACATTGTTTGACATGCTTGTTCTTCACCACAGAGCACTGCAGGCAGTATTCAATGGGCTGTGTCAGCAGCCATGGATGTCCCCATAGCGAGCCAAACAGTAAACTGAAGGTTGCATGAGACCACCTGCGCTCTAGGCAACTGTTACGTTGACTGCAAACCATCGCAATGCTTGTCTGGCTTGCTGCCGAAATCCTGCGAACTGGAGTCATGAATGTAACATTGTTGTGTTTAGTGATGAATCCTGTTACTGTCTGGGTGCTGATGATTGATGGGTCCATGCATGGCAACAACCTGGTGAAAGGACAGATCCAGCTTTCATTCGCGATGGCACACCGCCCGTAATAATGGTAGGGGGTTCTATTGGATATGACAGCAAGTTGCCCCTTGTCTACATCACGGGAACACTGACAGCTGCACAATATGTTAGTGCAGTTCTGCAGCCCGTTTTGTTACCGTTCCTGGGAGGCATGCAGCAGCCCATTTTCCAGCATGACAATACCCGTGTACACACTGCTAGGGTCTCCAGACAGTGTTTGCAATATGTTCAAGTATTGCCATGGCCAGCATGATCTCCAGATTTATCCCCAATGGAAAATCTGTGGGACCACATTGGACGACGTGCAATCCTCTCACCGGCTGATGTGGAATCTTGATGAATTATGGGAGCAAGTCAATGCTGCATGGTGTGCAATTCCTCAGGACCATATCCATCGACTGTATGACTTGATACCACAATGTATTTCTGCCTGTATTGCTATTCAAGGAGGTGCAACCACTTACTGGGGCAGTCACATTTGCTGCATTATCTCATCTTCTAAATTAAATCATGGTATGCCAATATGTATTGCTATGTGTGTTCTACATTTCACCCCTATCCCCTCACTCCTTCTGGGTTGGGCAATTTCAGTGTAGTGCAGTGTATTATGTTCTACACTAAAGCAGATAATTTCAGTTGTAGCCTTTATTTTTTTAACATCTTTGAACAATCTGATGACAGATACAAAAATTACTCAAAATTTCAATAATTGTACAACTATTGTGTAAATGTAGCAAACTGTTTATAACTTGTTTTTAACAATATTTTAAGCCTTAATTAAACCTTAAAAAAATTTTAAGCCTTAAGAACCAAAAAGGGTACTATTGTGTGCATCAAGAGATAAAAATAATTGTTATGCAACTATTCCCAAGGATACTATGACTTTCCTGCTATACTCATGTTTATATTCAAGATTTTGTTCTTATAATAACCAGACTGGTTAAACAATTTTTCCTACACTTAATACCAGTGATAAAAGTTTATTTTTATATACTTCTGAAATAGGATGCTGAGATTTGATATTTATCGAGGTGGTAAACAAAGTCCTTGTATTTCAGAATTTGTGGAATTCTCCCAGAAAAATTGTTTGTCACACATTTTTTTGGTTGCATAGTACTAATGTTCTGGCAAACTAACAGTATGTTCTTGAGAGAGAATAGAAATTCCAGGTTGATTGTTAATACAGCTATTTTTAAAATACCCAAAATTATTGTGGAAAAGTGCATATAAAACATTGCGTGTTTTATTAATTCCAAAAAGGGAACACTGCCGTAATAGTTGTGCAGAACATTTATGAAGTCCATGTCCCTGATGTGCTGAAGGTGAGAAAGTGTCAGTTTTGGTTTGCAAAATTTCATAGTGACAACCATAAACTTTAAAGATGACACCCATCCATGTAGCCCAAGTGTATTCTTTGATGATTCTTTGAAGACATTCATTAAAACTGATCCTCAAATGTTTAGATAATTATTAGAGAACTGCCAAGAAGCTTCGAACTTCCTGTCTTTTGAAGCTTCAGAAAGTTAGCAAACTAGGAATATGGAATCAACTGCAAAAAGAAAAAAGTTACACTTCAGCATAATAATACCCGATGACATGTGACCAGTCCTGATCAAGATCTCTTTGATGATATGAACCTTCCTACCTGCAGTACACATATTGCCTCTTGAAGATAGTGTGTTCGCTGTTTACAAACAGCATGTGAAACTAAGAGTGATTACATACATTTCTGTTGAAACTAACGTTTATTAAGTGAGGGAATTGCAAAATTAATAGATGGAGAACGGTTGTGCAATAAAATGGAAAATATATAATTGATTCAAAATGTTTTTGTGTCTTTTTTGTTATTCAAAATCCAAAGCTATTAAAAAAAATTCATGGTTTAGCTTGCAACCCAATATTGCAAAATGCTGATTGAAGTATTCTTCATTGCTTAGTATTCAAAAGTTAAGGCTGAATAATGACAGGGAGAAGCACAATAGTACCTCTTCAAGAAGTTTTTAGGAGCTGTAAACATCTTCCCAAGAATGGCAATTATTTTTTCAACTGGGATATTTTGCTTAATTGTAAGCCAACTGTCTTGAGTATGGAAAAAACTTGAGTGAAATATGTTGAGCAACCTCTTGATAACATATAAGGTGTTCAGAGCACTTAATATGTTTTCAGAAGGTCCTGAAGTATATCCTACCAGGTCAGAAAATTTTTCCTCTCTTCTCAAGATTGTCTTTATAGGCATTTTGTTTTTTGTACTATTTTTCATGTGTGACAAATCCCGAATCATGAACTTGCTGTTTCAAATTAGAGCCCATGTGTATATTTTAAATATTGAAAACCAGTGGACTTAAACTATGAATACTATATTTTTTAATAAGAATATGGTGCATTTGATTATTTTTTTTTTTTCTTTAGAGAAAAGGACCAGATTGGAGCCTGCAATTAAGATTGGTCAATTTGGTGCCTTACACCTATTTTACTCTTAATTACACTATTAGTTACTATAACGGTCGTCAGTTTTATTTCCAAAAATAGCCAATACAGATTGGTGTGTCTCAAGCTACAACTCTGAGCAATCAGTAATGTAAACCATTTATATATATCTGTATAAAGTAAAAAACTACGTACAATATTAACAAATAAATTCACAGTGAGTGATTTTTTTTTCAAAATATGCCATGCAGTTCAGATTAACTAGTTTCTATTGTATTTGATAAATACATTTTGCCATCCTGTTTTAATTATCTAAAAAAAAATTTATACACAAACATCTGTTTTGTATGCAGTATTATTTAATTTCTGAAGTACTTATAAATCACTTTAAAATGTTAGATAAGCAAAAATGTATAATGTATTCATTATTATTTATTAACTGTTTGCAGTAATTAAATGTTCTGGCTTTACATTTTGTGCTAGGTATTTATGCATTTTTTTTTTTTTGCAGCATTTGGTTTTTGTGAATATGGTGATCCAGAATCAGCATTAAGAGCTATCCGATTACTACATGACTGGGAACTTGGTGAAAGAAAGCTTGTGGTATGATTCATGTTAAATATTAACTGATTAAATGCATAAATAGTATGGTAACTGGCATTATCTAGAAAAACAGCTGTTTCCCCATTATTTGTGGAGTACTATAAACTTTTGTTACTTCTCAAAAATTTAGATATGTATAGTAGATCTACAAGTAACTTTTGCTTTAAAAATTGAGAATAATTTCCTCCCTTTTTTTTTCTTGTAAAGCTACTTTTAGATTACTTTTTCATACAAAAAAGCTACCTTTAGCAGTTTTAAGTCACTTTATTTTTAAACCTGAAACTATGTATAGAATTTTTATTAATCTCAGATATTCACTGAATACGAAAAGATATTTTAATTATGTTAGAATAAAATAATCAATCTTAATTGCATTCCTTTTACACTTTTGGGTACTTTTTAATGCTATTTTCTGATTAATTTTTTCTTTAAATAAAAATTGCCATTTTAACCTTTTTTTAACCTGAAGGTTTAATAAGTTTTTCCATTCCTGTGAAATTAGTGCACAGAACTAGCTTAGCTCATTATATTAATGTTTGATCTCACTTCATGTTCTAACTGTTACTGTCTCCCAGAAGAAATTTTCTTATACAAGAAATCAAAAGGAAAATCAAGATTTGTTTCACCTGTTTATCTCATTCTTGTGGCAATTATAGTACTATGATGCAAAATGATATCATGACAAAAAATCTGACAACAAAAAAAACTGTTGTGACAACATACTGTGGACAGAAACTTGTGTAATGCCATGAAACAAAATGCAGAGCTAAAAATTTCCAACAGTACATAAATGCCATAAAAAAATTGTCTATACCAGAAAAAGCAGATATTTAAAAAAAAGAAAAAATTAATTGCATTGATTATCACAATGAAAAAAACTTTGTGTTGAAGGTGAAAAAATACAGGTAATATTTTATTACCACTATTTTCTCTTAAAGAATAAATAGTAATTTTTTTTAATAGGAGAGGGGAGATAGTTATTTTTTTAAATCAATGATTGATGTTACTGATAAAAATAATTTTGCATGCCTGCAGACTTCAAATTATGAAAGTTTATGAACATTGAATATCCGACTGCCAGCACTGTGGGGTGGGGGTGGTTCAGTGGTAGTGTGCCAGGCTTGTAATCTGCAGTTCCCAGGTTCGAGTTCCAGCTGGGTCAGCATTGAGATTTTACACCCTGCCCATGGTCAGTAGGAGACATTGATGGGCTTGGAAAGGCTGCCATCTGTTGGATGGGATGTTAAGCTGTGACCCCATGTGTGGGAGAGCCACACCCTGTGCACATTAAAGAACACGCTGGATGGCCTTGACGGAAGGCTGTTTCCCAACAACTGTTCCAGTCGGTCCCCTCCCCAACCTTCTCTGATGGATAGGCCACAAGGGGGGGTGGGGAATAATTTATTAAAAAATATTTAAAAAAAAACATATTTAGTCCATTGCAGTTTTATTCAACCACCTTATCTCTTCTACATAGTTTTTTAAATAGACCTGAGTTAAATACTTGAATGATATTAATAAGTATGTAATGAGTCATGAAGGCTGGAAAGACAGGGATGACTCAGTCGGAAGTGCACCAGGCTTAATCTGCAGTTCTCAGGTTCAAGTTCCACTTGGGCCAGCATTAAGATTTATTTCTGCAAAACTCTCTGTCCTGCCCTTGGGCAATAGAGGACACTGTTGGGCTTCAAAAGGCTTCTGTTCTTGTCCATTAGATGAGATGTTAAGCTGTGGCCTTGTGTCCAGGAGAGCCACTGTACACTTTAAAGGATGTGCTGGAAAGCCTTGACAGGAGGCTACCATCTGTCTCTTAACAGTTATCCAGTGGGTCCCCTCTCCCAACCCTCCTCTGAGCCCTCAGGGTCTTTGTGATGGCCATTTAGCCCAATGTGTGCAAAATAGTGCTGCTCACATGTAAAGCAACCCAACCCATGACAGCTGGAATAATTCACACCATTTTCAAAGTATCAGAATTTTTCACCAAAGGTTAATGAAAATGCATATGAGATTGATAGAAGTATTTGATGTAAAATGTTCAATTTATTAAAACTTTGAATAATGAATAAAAAAAATTACCCCTCAAATAGCTGTTTGCCACAGTGGTCTGGCAAGAAGCCATCAGTATAATATGCCATAGCAAAAATTTGTAAGGAAGTTGCCTTACCTGAGGCTTAAACCCAGGCCCCTGTAATCGGGGCAAAGCACTCAAACCACTCAGCCATGAGAGAGACTAACTTGGAATAGTGAATGCATATGGTTAAAATGTAAGCTTTTCCTATATTTTTTGGAGTTCTGTAACCTATTTTCAGTCTGATTTTTCCACAAAACATCCTATCTTTGAAATTGTAGATATCAAATTCAATTTGGTTAAAAAAAATATATACCCACTCAAGCAGTTGCTTGCCACAGGGATCTGAGAAGATCCTATTGGTTTATAAGCCATGTAGAAAGTCAGTGAGGATGGCAGAACCTCATCAAAAAACCACAAACATCCATGCCTTACCTGGGGCTTGAACACAGGTCCTTTACATCAGTAGCCAAGTGTGCTAACCACTTGGTCACAGGATAGCTTACCATTGACATAACAGGATTATATCTTAATTTTGGAACCAGTAAAAAATTTTTTATTTCAGATTTTGTAAATAAAATTCACACATGAAAATATGTATAAGTATACTTATGTATATGAAATTGCAAATTGTGAGAAAACTAGAAGAATGGCATAATATCTCTCTCAAACACGAAATGCTCATTTTCAAAGTGAATACCATTTCATTTTTTGACTTCAGCACTCATTGTGGATGGAAATTCGAACTAATGGATAATTCAAAAAAGATAAATAGTAATATTTCATCAGTGCATATCCAACCAAGAGAATTTTCTGTTTATCTTATAAAACAGGTAAGTTGCATTTTGTCACACTATTCATAACTCTTTATTACTAGAAGATGTGATGAATAGAGTTAATGAAATATAATAGAAAGCTGATTACCATATTAATTCATGACAAAGGTGATTCGGAAAATCAAAAATTTAGGTTATTGGATTAAAGGGGAAAACATTATCTACAAAAAGCACTGTTATAATGTACTATTTTAATAATAATAAAAATTAAAAACACTTTTAAAACAGGTGAAACATTAAAAAATATTAAATGTAATTATAAATTGACATTTGTTTAGCAGATGAAACTCATTTCCTAGCTCATAAGTCTTGCAAGCATTTCAGTGTAAGAAACTGTAGCATTGCATTCATACTGCTTTTCTAACTCTTCGTTACTATTTCAAGACAGTTGAAGGCTTCACCATGAGAGGGATTTGGTTCATCATTTCTTCCTCATCTTCTCCTTCACTGTTATCCTCTTCTTGGATATTGTCAATGATTTCCTGATCTGTCAAAATTTGGAAGCCATGATTGTCTGTATCACTTTTCATCCATTCTGTCACTTTTTTGATTCAACAATCAGAACAACCAGGGATATTGTTAATAATTTAAAGAAGTTCAATTCTACTTGTTTCTTCAAAGACATCAACAGTTTTCCCAAACACTTCACCCAGGCTTTGTGCGACATTTCTGCTTTAATAGAGTTCCATGAATCAGCAAATATGTAAGTGCAATCATTCCAGTTAAGACATTTATAATACCTCAACACATCATTTTCATCACCATCACACACTAAAAGTCTTCTCAAGAATTTTTTTTTCCTATATAAGAATTTTTTTTTCCTATATATATATTTTCCTCCTTTTAAGCATTTCAATAATCTCCTGATCCATAGGTTGCAATAGAGGTGCTACATTTGGGAGGAGGAACATGATTTTAAACTTTCCATCTTCACACTCTAAAAGTTGGGTGCATTGTTTACAATGAGCAGTGCTTTCCCAAACTTTCCAATATTTTCTTGGTATTTTTTTTTACTTCAGGAATAAAATGTCTTTACCACTCCATAAATAAATTAGCTACCATCCATGCTTTGGTCTGATTCATATAAGTCATGGGAGAAATTTTCATGTTCTTTAGAGTTCTTGGACATTTTGACCTGCCAATTAGAAGCATATTTAAACTGTTTCTTCCACATGAATTAGCACACAAACCATCACTGTCACTTGATCTTTACTCATTTTATAGCATTTTAGCAAGTGGAGGTAGGCTTACATCAGAGTTGGCATTCTTTGTTTGCAGTAATCCAGCTAATTGGCAATTCAGATAATTGGTGTTCTATATTATGATTAGAAGAGTCTTAGTTGCAATCAAAAACATCCTTTGCAAGCTGATAACACTAATTCTGTTTTATATTGTTTAAGTAAATTCCATAAATGAGTTAAATTTCTGTGTAAAAATTATATAATATATCATAACATACACTGCACTAGCAGAATATTATTTTTTCCATGTTATGCCAATGGAAATCTAACTTCAAAGCTATGTAACTTCTAAAATATGCATATAATGGAAAAATGTAACTTAAGACAAAGATCGTAATCGAATTTATTTTCCACAATATTCATTCAGTACTTAACAAGTTATGGAAGTTAGAATATTTCACAGTCAGACCTCTGAGGCAAGCAGCTGCTTGAGGTCTAGTTTTGAAGTGGGGGGGGGTACCTTCTATGGAAGGCAAACTCTAGTAAAATTTTGTGCAGAACTCTTCAGCAGCAGCAAAGTACTTTCATGACACATTTTGAAATTCCTGTGTAACTGAAGTTGCAGATAAAAATATGAAACATATTGCATATAGTAAAGTATTATACACAGATTTTAAAACTGTTTTGAACTTCTTTTCTGAGTGCCTTATAACCAGTGAAATAAATTGAAATATATCAAAGTTTTGAAAATCATCAATTTCATTGAAAGAGAAATATCCAAAATGGCAGAGGAAAGCTTAACCTAAAATTTTTTGTTGTACTAAAAATGAACATAGATGTCTTGGAACTCTCATTTCAGATTTGCAAACATCTATGTTCATATTGGACTCTAGAAAGATTAATAGAATTATTTTGCTCATTTTTAAAATGGTTCAAAGGGCAAGTTAATAAGGATCTTAAAAAATTGGCCAACAGTGGTGAAATATACCACTTTATCAGAAATCAAGATATGAAGAGAAAACAATTATGCAGTCTGATTTTTACTTTTCATTGCTTCATAAAATTTTTATATATGAATGAATGTAGACTTTGAATTTGAAAAAATTAGTTTATATTCTTGAAAAAAGCATATTCATATTAAATAGTTAACTTTACTTATTCCTTCTTTCAGCTCTTTTAATATTAAAAGAAATGTCAACATTTCTATTTTCAAAATTTTTTATTCAGAATTAACCTGCTCCAGTGTCCAGACGTATATATCCGTTTTTAGTACAATAAAAGAAAACGATTTTAAAAAAAATAAAAATTTCCATTTTAATTTTTTTAAATAGATATCTTATAAAAATATGTAATTTAAGCTTGATAAATAATATTTTCTCTTTTTATTTGATGCATATTTTATTAAACTATGACATAAATAATTTGTTAAAACCATCTGTTTGCCATTTCTTAGAAGTTATATAAGGTATTGCCAATTTGTTTGTTAACATTACTCTGTGCTGAAGCAATCCCCTAATTTAAGCTCAGAAGTTTGATTTGAACTATTATCAACAAATTTTTCCTTGAAGTTTTTAAAATCTCCTGATAATTAACAAAGAACTGCTACTTTCTAAAAATGGAAGATTTTGGAAGTAATTATGAAATGTGTACTTTTTTTGGTATATCACTGTAAAAATTGTTATTAAAATTAATACGTTACTTCAGTGTTCAAATTTTTTACTTCAATAAATTCAGAATTAAATTCTTTTTAATTTGATATATAACATGAGCTATTTCTGTTGATTAGTTATTTATTAAAAATATTCTAAATGTGACTTGTTTATTGGACTGTAACAAGCCTGGACTTTTTCTCAAAGTATAGTATGGAGAGAAAAATTTCAAAATGGAAGAAATGTTTAAACAAGAAAAAAAAATTTTTTTTGTTATTTAGAAATATTTTTTCTATTCATGTGCATTATAATCATTTCTGTCAATTAGCTTTTTTTTTAATATAAATTTTTGTGTTGCCAGATGCATTTTTTTACTACATGACTAAAAAAGTCCTATTAAAATGAAACATATGGTCTTTTTTGTTAAATATTTTATTTAAAAAATCTAGAATTTAATGTTGATTAATTTGGCATATAACATGCCATAATTCCTTTCATTAATTATTTGGCAAAAAAGTTCTAAAGTTAAATTTGTCCTCTGGATGTAAACCAGTTTTTCAGGCTGGACACTAGAAGGGTTAATGAAAGGTTTGTTCAAACCATATATAAAGAAAAAGAATTGAAAAAGTTGTCTTAAACAAATGTAAGTGATGTGGAAATGATATAAAGGAAATACACTGGTTATCAAAATTAAAGTACTAAAACAACTAATATATGATGCAGTAAAATGCTTAAAATTATTTCCAACTTATAATAATTGCAGAATATATACACAGTCATATCAGAATAATATGACCACCTACCTAATAATGGGAATAACCACCCTTGGCCCGATGACAGCGGCGAGACAGCGTGGCATGGACGCAATGAGGCCCTGGAAGGTTGCCAGAGGCACACATGCCTATTCGGACCCCAGCAGAGCACGGAGGTTCTGGAGATGACATGGTTGTGTGTCCGCACATCGAACCTGTCGATCCGGGATTGAGGTCGTGCAATTTCACTGTCCAAGGGAGAACGGAGATATCACTGTCGTGTTCCTGGAACCAGTCACACACCACCTTAGTGACATGGCAAGGGTGCATTGTCTGTTAGTAGACATCATCACCACCAGGGTAAATGTCCAACATGAAGGGATGCATGTGGTCAGCGAGGATGGACAGGTAGCCATTGGCATTCAGGAACCCATCCAGTGATACCAGCGGTTCCAAGTCATACAAGGAATTCACCCACCAGACATGCACACTGCCACCACCGGCCTGTCCGGGTGTTGGTTCTCGTGTGTCTGACGCCATATCCACCACCACCCGTCACTTCTGTGTAGTAGAAACCTCGATTCGTCGGAGAAGGCAACCTTTTTCCACTGTCCAATGATGGTAGTCCCATGTGAACTGCAGGCGTCATTGTCAATAGACCTTGGTTAACATGGGTGCCTTTATGCAGCGTCGACTCCGGAGACCCATGCGTAACAGGGTTCGCTCTGTTATCAGGGACACGAACCTGGGTGCCCCAGCTTTCATTTGAGTGGTCAATTGCTGCACTGTTGTGTGTTGATTGCCCTTTACCAGTCAATGGAGGTGACGTTCTCCTCTGGTGTCGATGGCCTTTGGGGCTCCACAGTTATGATGTCTGGAGGTACTCAGTGTGCCATCAGTCCATTCTTGGTACACCCTTACTACAGCTGCTCACGAACAGCCCACGAAGTCTGCTGTTTCCAAGATGCTTCCACTCATGGTGTGATAGCCGATGATCATTCCTTTTTGAACGTCTGTCAAATCAATAACTCTGCCCATTGTGCTCACGTTACGCACTATGGCTCATCTGTCCTGGCCGGTCACTTATATCTCCATGTGGTCAACTTTGTCATGTGCACTCTGTGATGCACCTGGGTGGGTACATTGCGATTCCGTGGATGGTCATATTATTCTGATACAGCTGTGTATTTATATCAGTTGCTTAGGCAGACATTATTAAAGTGATAATTGTATATGTGAGCCAAAATTCTATTACATTGTTACATATAAGGAGCAGTTAGACAACATTTAGCAAAATCATATCAGAATAATATTGGTGAATTCATTCATTCCTTCAAAGTGTGAGGGGAAAAAAAATACAGTTATCCTGTCTTCGTTACCAGTATTGCCAAATGCTGGCTAGCTGATGTATTTCTATGGAAATCTTGCTCTGCAGTCAGCTGTTTCACTGAATTAAAATTAACTTAAAATCTGTGGATATCTGCTTAAAAATTTAAAAAAAAATTTAACCCATCCAAAAATTCCTATTCTGTACATAAAACAAATATGCTTGTGTGATGCCTAGTTTTTAATATAATTATTTATAGTTCAATTGCAAACAAATTACCCAAGATCCCATACTATTCAATCATTTAAATAACAGTGCAAATTAAATTGTAAACAAATAATAATATTAAAAAAAAGACAAATATATCTTTTCATTATTTGATTTAAGAAGGATAATTAAGAACTTTACCTCTTTAGCAACACATAATATCTATTATCTCCAGCAATATGGCTAATCCCTACTGCAACATCAAGCCAGTGATTTGCGGCCGGTATTGGGTCAAAGATATCCAGTGGTTTGCCATTAAAATTTATTGCCATAATCCATGTAGTGTATAAGTAGTTCAATTATGTTGAATTTCTTATGCCTTGCAATTATGAACTAACTTCAGTGGGAACACTACCTGAGCCTCAATTCAGTAGTAAAAACAAGACATCTCCCTGTTTCTTGATGGGGTAAAATCTATAAATAGATCCCATGCACTTGTTTCCCAAGAAAAGGACTGTTTTTCTAATATATTTGAGTGGGTGTGGAAAATTTCCAGTTTCCTGGTGTGTGGTTTCATCTCCCATTAGTTCCACTAAAAGGACAGTAGAAAGAAAGAAAAAAAGAATTCAAATAAATTCTTAAGTAAAAGAGGGAAATGATGGAAGCTTGTAGTGAAAATAAATTTATTCACTTTTCCATGTGAACATCAATCTTTTCTATCATCTTCCAGTAAAATGAAGTCATTATGAACAGGACAGGCAATTTTTCATGCCTTGGTAGATGTAATGATGAACATCAAGCTCCCTGGCTACTTCTACATTGGTTTGCTTCTTTTTGCCTTTTGATTATACTCCAGTTTTGTTAATCCTCCATAATATTTTTATGTATATTAAAAAATTTGTGGCTATTGCAAATTTTATCCTCCCTGATTTATTTTTATTAAATTTCATAAAAATAGCCTTTTTTTTTTTGCATGCTGAATGGCAACAAATGGTAAGGTCTGGCAACTGAAGATGTATATACTATGCTTACATTTTGGATTTTCGTATTAAAGGTTTTTCCCTCCTTCATTTTTAATATTGTTAACAAGTGTATTTTACAAAAAATGTCATATAGATTAATTTATCAGGCAAGTTATTGAGTCACCAGGAGAAAACATTTCTAATTTTACACATTTTTCTTGCATGTGTTTTTCATTAAATGTGTTTTTTTTATTTCAGACATGGTAAGCAATTTTTTTTAATAATATTTATAAAAAGTAGACTGTGGCCAGGTAACTAGCTTATGAAGATCCCAATTAAAAGTGCATATTAGTAATATATTTACTTCCAAATATTGTATTTATGCTACTAAATTTGGCATTGACTGATGATGAATAAACTGATTTTCATGCTGAAATATCAAAATAACAGATTGTAACACTCAAACTCCACATTTTTAGATAATTATAATAATAGCTACACATGTTATCAGATAAGTACTGCAGAAAATGTGATTGCATATAAAGTGGGGAAATTTTTTGTAAATACTGTGACTCGCTATAACTATTATTATATTAAATTTTTATTTTTTTTTAAATAAAAAGGGAAGAATGCATTCCTCTATACAAAGGATGGAGATAACCTAGAATCTCTGTTGGGCTTGCCCTGCTTTCTCATATAACATGCAAATGCATACACAAGGGCATACCTGCTGGTTTAGTAGTCAGGTGTACCAACCACTAGATGAGTTGTGGGCTAACTAGATTAACTACTGATGACTTTATCTGCATATTTCCACAAAATAGTTACTTGATATTATTTTTATTTCATAGCCCATTAAGTATATTGATTATTCATTTGCAACCATGTTAAGCCCAGTGCATTCAAAACCCATGTGTTAAGTGGAGAAATTTCAGTGGGATTTGAAATGTCAACAGTTTTATTGATGTCCAGTCACAAGGGGTTTTCCTTTTGCTAGTTATTATATAATAGTTCAGCATAGCACAGTGAAATAAATCATAACTTTTGTTAAATTTATAATTCTGAATAATTTAAATACATTTTACACCACAGATGGTGCACACATTGAAATCTACTGATAACCACTGAAACTTGGGAAGTATTCCTCCTTGTCAAAACCATATGCATGTACAATAACTACAGAAAAATTTTTCTATAGTTATTGTACATGCATGTGGTTACTAGTTAGTAGGTTTACCAGTTAGAGAACAAGAGTTGTTGCCAGTATACAAGAATAGTTATTAGTGCTTATAAGTTAAATGTTAGGCTGTTTCTAAGAATCAAAATTGAACTGTACATCAGCCTTAGCTTGGGTTGTTTTACCTCTGAGTGGCACTTCATTATGCACAATGGACTAAACGGCAAGGTCACAAGGACCCCCGAAGGCTCAGAGAAGATTGGGGAGGGGACCCACTGAAACAACTGGAGATAGACAGTAGCCTCCCATCAAGGCCATCCAGACTGTTCTTTAATGTGCATGGAGTATGGTTCTCCCACACATAAGCTGCAGCTTAACATCCCATTCAGAGGACGGCAGCCTTTCCAAACCCATTGGTGTCTCCTACTGACTGAGGGCAGGGGAGACGGGTGTGTGGAGATAAATCTCAGTGCTGGCCCAGGCAGGACTCAAAGTATCCTACAGTAGTGTTTCAGATCACAAAATTATCCATAGACTGGGCTGTAATATGTCACTGCCAGAGCCATCGTAAGATTTTCAATTTATATTATACAACATGTATGAATAATTAGTTCCCTTAGTCAGTGCACTAATCTTAAGGAATGTATCAGTTTAATTAAATTAACATGATTTTGCTGTAATTTAATTGCTATTGAGCAAGCTCTATACTCTGCCATTTATCTATATGTGGGTTTAGCCAATGGTAGAAATCTTATCAGCGAGTTTTGCAAATTACACACTTATATCTCTCAGACCATAGATGTTCTAGCATGTTAAGTAAATTAAGATAATATATCTTATCAGTGGCCTAACAATGAATATAAGTATTTTCTACATAGTTGTTACAGTATTTGGTGTATTACATTACCTGCTGCCACTTCAGGATTTATTTCTGACTGTATGCGAGCTTAAAACATACCCAAGTTCTCCACAGTTCAAGATTTTCAGGGTGATGGTACGTTTTGAATTATCATCATCCTCAAGTAGCCATGGGCTACGGAGGTCCAACCAGACCATGCACTTTAGTTCTCCAAGCAAGTCTGTCCTGAGCTACATCTGCTGCATCTCGCCACTGCACACCAATTCTAATAAGGTCCTGTTTGACATTGTCTGCCCACCGCATCCTTGATCTCCCCCTCTTTCTGAAGCCTTTAGGCACACTGTTCATAATCCTATTTGCCAATCTATAATTATCCATACGGGCAACATGGCTAAACCAACGGAGTCTCTCTGTACAATATGCTGCTCAGAGGAGGTTGCCAACTCTGCCTAACCTCATCATTAGTTACAAAGTTGAACCACCTAATGCCCAAGATACTGTGTAAGCATCTAGAATCAAAAGCATCTAGTTTCCTGTTACCTTATTTACAAAGTGTCCTAGTTTCACTAAGTTCACTGTCTAATTTTAGTCTTTTGGTGTATACACCTATTTCTCCACACTCTCCACAGATTCTTAAAAGTCCCAGCAGCAATCCCTATCCATCTGTTAATCTCATGCCGCACATCACCAGTATCTGTTACATAGCTCCCAAGATAATTAAACTGTGACACCTGTTCAAGATTGCAACCATTCAGATTAACTGAATCACAGCCTGCTTGGCCAGTTTTCATCACTTTAGTTTTCTCTCTGTTTATAACCAAACCTACTCTAATACCAGTTTCATCAACAGCTGGAATGAGAGTTCATCTCATCAGCATCATTTGCCAAAAGGACTAAATCATCAGCATAATCTAAATCAGAAATTTTCGTATCTCCAGCCCATTTAAGGCCAAAATCTATCCCTTTAAGTGAATTTCGCATAACATAATCAATAACCAAACTAAAGAGAAAAGGAGACAAAATGCACCCTTGTCGAACACCAGAAGTAATGCTAAACCAATTGCTATAAGTCTTACCAACTCTCACACTCGACTCAGTGTTATTATAGACAGCTTTCATTATGTTAAGTAACTTGTCAGGTATACCATATGATCTCACAATCAACAAATTATGACGATCAACAGAGTCGAAAGCTTTTTTGAAATCAACAAAGCTAGCAACCAAAGGTTTCTGAAATTCTAAGCATTTTTAAAGAATCTGCCTAAGTGAAAATATCTGATCTACACATCCTCTACCACTTCTGAATCCACATTACTCATCACGCAATTGCCTGTTAACCAGATTCTTAATTTTATTAAGCACAATCATGCAAAGAACTTTCCCTGGGATAGAGAGTAGGCTGATATCCCTATAGTTTTCACAAGAACTGCGATCATCTTTTTTGAAAATAGGGATAATAATAGCTCTGGTAAAATCCTTAGGAACCATGCCTTTATCATAAAAGATATTCAAAATTTCAGTCAACCAAGTGGTAACAGAAACATTCCCAGCTCTAAGCATTTCTGTAGTAATATAATCTACCCCTGGGGATTTATGAAGTTTAAGTTTAGAAACAGCCAAAATAACTTCAGATTGTGTTATAGGGCCAACATTAAAGCCACCAATGCATCTATCATGATTGCAAACAATGGGAGTATAACTAACCACATTGTTTAGAACATTACTGAAATGCTCAGCCCACCTAGCCATGACAGAATCCTCACCTTCTATAACTTTACCTTGTTTATCCTTCAATCCCTGTATACCTGTCTGTTTTCTACCACACAAAACATTAACTATCTGGTACAGCTCTCTGCTGTTGTGTTGTCTAACTGCTTCCTCGGCTTTGTCAGCCAAGCCATCAAGCCAAAGATTCTTATCAGCAGCTAACTGATCCTTTACACATTTATTAAGCTCTCTGTAATGCTTTCTATTAGGACTATTAGGGTATTGATTAAGGACATTCCTGCAGTTCTTTCTTTCTGAAATAAGCTCAAGTGCCTTATCACTCAGATAATTCTGTCTCCTCTGCTCCTTTTTCCCTAAAAGAGTAGTGTTCGTTTCCAAAAAAATCTATTTGAAATGGTCCCATTCTTCCACAACTTCAGTAGTAAGCAAACCATGACAGGCATAATGACTAAGTAACCTATCATGGTAAGCTTTAGCTATAACTGGGTCTTTCAGAACTTCGGTATTAAAGGTAAATTTTTTAACCCTAGCACAACATTTTTTAAGTTTAAGTTGCTTGACACTTTTAAGAAGGTAATGGTCAGATCCAATTTCAGCTGTCCTATATGCCCTGGTATTCCTAACAGAACTAGCCCATTTGCTGTTAATTAATATATAATCAATCATATTCTTATGCAGCCCATCAAGTGAAACCCATGCGTACTTATGTATGTCATGGTGTTTGTAATAAGTGTTAGTTATTCTGAATCCATTGAGTTTACTTACCTGTAGGAGATGTTGCCCATTGCAGCTACCAATACCAAAAGGGCCTATCACCCCTCCCCAAAGGTCAGAGTCTGTACCAACTTTGGCATTGAAGTCACCTAGAACAAGGGTAATATCTCCTGTTTTGACAGAATTCAAAATATCCTGAAGGTTGTCCATAAAACCTATCCTCATCCTCATCGGCATTCTCAGTGGGAGGCATAACAGCAGATAACATTCAAGTCTTTAACGTTTGTCTGAAATTTTGCTGTAAGAAACCTTTCATTAATGCTCATCACTAGCAGAGCATCACTGGCGTATCTGCTGACAAAATTTCATCAATGCAATTTTGCTGTAAGAAACCTTTCATTAATGCTCATCACTAGAAGAGCATCACTGGCGTATCTGCTGAGAAGCAAACCCAGGCCTTGGTGATGTTTATTATCATTCCTCCCTGAAAAGAGAAATTTAAGATTATTTTTAAGAATCTGACTTTTATCTGTCCATCTGGTCTCTTGCAAGCCGAGAATATCTAAATTATAATGGTGGAATTCTTGTGTGAGGACATCAAGAGAAAAAACTCTGTGCAGAGTTCTCACATTCCAACTACATATGGAGAGAAAATGGTTAGTGGGATGTTTAAAGAAACCATGTTTATTGAGAGAGAAAATGACAACAATATGAAACAGCTTCCTAATCGCAGACATGGGGCAAAGACCCGTTCCCCCACCACTAAAGCATGGTGTGCAAAAAAGTGCCGCTCAGAGGTAAAACAACCCAACCAGCACTAAAGACTGAAGCCATCTACACTGGAAGACTTCCCCTAATGTAGAATTTGACAATGCCAGTAGAAGCAAAGAGTTCAGGTGCCTGCGATGACCTCTGCTCAGGATTACCCACCAGCTGATAAACATATCATGTGAATCTATTCACTTAGGGCTGTCAACCCACAAACAAACAGAAAATGCAACGGAAGATTTTTCCTCCATAGAAGCCCACCAGTGCAGCAAATTCAGGATCCATAATCAAGCTCAGAGCCATATATCTGTCCAGTCCAGTGGGTTTATATGGTCAGCACCAGGACCCTGTGTGGTTGACCACTCCTCGGCAGGGTAGAAAAAAAGAAACGTAGCCAGAGTTGTCCAGATCAGTAGGCTACACTAATCTGGCAGCCCTCCCCTTCCGTTCACTTCCACAAGGGAGTATCTCTTTTGAAAGGTACTAACGGTCTGCACCACGAGAAGGCGGGGTCGGACATTAGGTGCTAGGCCTGACCGGTTCTATGCATCATCACAGGGGATTGGTGCATAGCTCTCCTTCCAGTGACTACCTGGCTACCATTTACAGACTGCAGGTAATGGAGATGGTATCCATTTTTCGTTTGTGCAGCATGAAGTCACTGGTGACAGATTTTTTTTTTTGCTGCCGTTGGCACTGGCAGACTGGTGTAATTAGTCATCTCATTTAGGCTTGATGAAATACTTCACTAGATCAAACCCTTTTTTATTGTTATCTTCAGGTTACCAGTTCTGCTTTTTACACTTTGATATGATTTTCCTATGTTTCGATTCTTTTACTATTCATTTAATTTAGTTGTATTGTTTAATTGTTAGTGTATAGTTAGTGTTATATACAACATGTGTTAGTGTTAGTAAATAAGTTTAATTTGTAGTGTTTTTTACTATATTGCCCATTCTTTTACAATTCATTTAATATGTAGCATGCTCAACTAGCATATACTACGCCATTACATTTCAACATTCTATTAAAATTTGTCAAATAAACCAACTTATAAAACATTTAAACAAACTCGAGACTAAATGTTAAAACTAAGCAGCTACATGTTTCATGTCATGTGTGCAACACTTCTTCTGACTGTGTATTTTGTTGCAAGTGATGTATTTATAGATCTCTCCCTCTAGCGGTGTTAGTTACTGTTATGGTAATGCTCTTTGAGCAGAAGATTCCATGCAGCCACAAGGGGTGTTATTTCAGTATTGCATAAGCTTTCTTTTTGCATATTAATATGAATGTTTTCAGTATAGTTCAGTGAGTATAATATAGTATTGGATAGAAAAAGGAATGTAATAATACCTTACGTTTTTTAAAGTCTGGATAAGAAAGTAAGCAGTAATATTCTCAGTAAATTCTGAAAGAATAATGTAATAGTTTTCATCTTTTTTTGTCAATTGTTGTATAAATTTACTAGCATTTGTTAATTTTAACTTTTTAGCACATCATCATTTGTAAACAATAATCTATCATACAATTTTGTTAGTTGATGTATATGAGAAAGCACCAAATATTTTCACTTGAAGTCTTCATTAGATATATAATAATATTGAAACAAAACATATATTTATCATTTATATCTTATATATTTAAACACTTATAAGTGTGTTACTTATAGGTCAAAGTTGATGCCAAAACTAAAGAGAAGTTAGATGAATACAAGGCAACAAAGTGGGCAAAGCAACAAGATGATGAAAAGGGGCAAGAGAAAAAAGAGGATGATAAAACTGAAGAAGATATTATAAATGAAGCACTTGATGAATTAACTAAGCAGAAAGATCTTTCAATAAAATCATCAATAGAATCATTAATCAAAGCTCATTCCTCTGAACTTTCCAAACCAGCAGAGGTCAAAGGTAATGTTGTAAAGTGTACTGTATTTTTTCATTTATATGTTATTTTTAGAAATCTAAAGAAAAAAAAGTCTAAAAACAAAAACTTTGTGCAGAATTTCATGGATGATGTTTTATCTGCACAATTCAAAGTTTGCATTCCATCGCTCGTTGCAGATGTTTGAGTTATTCACTGTTAGAATTGAACACTGTTGACTGCCAACAAAGCAACAATCCCATTCTGCCAAAATAGCAACACAAAACTATGTGCAATAGGCCACAAAAGAAATGATTGTTTGGATGTCATATACTTGAATGTAGTTCATCAACTACATTCAAGTCAAAAATTAAATTGCAAACATAAAAATGCAAATTGTTCAAACATATCTCTGATAATCGCCTACTGTTCCTCAGTATCATTCACATACTACCAAGATCAATTCAGATGGACTCTTCTGTGGGTGGAAATTAAGGAAACACACGTCATTGGTTGTTTTACATTGAGATCACCCTCCTGCAGCCATCAGAAAGTCATTGTCTTTCCTTTGGACAAAGCAAGCTTTAAAACAAGCTGGAAGGCTCTCAGTGCTTTATGATTCCTGGTAGCCCAAGTACTAGTCATCTTCAGATGTTGTGACTCTACCATTCAAGACTCAGCCTTGTTCTACATTGACTTGAGACTAGCCAGCATCCATTCTCCCAATGGCACACCACCTTAATAAGTCATCTCAACAATGTCTTTGAGACATTTTTAACAAATGGTAGAGTTACTTTCCTACACAAAGGATGGAGATAACTTAGAAGCTATATTAGGCTTGTCCTGGTTTCTCATACAACATACAAACACACAAGGACATGCCCTGCTGGTCTTAGTAGTCAGGTACAATAACCATTACGCCAGATAGGGTCTAATGGTTAGTGTACCTGACTACAGAATCTCAGTTTACAATTTGTAGGCAAACAATAAGGAATATGTAATTCATAGATAAACAATAAATGATGAACAGACATGGTAGAGAACACCTTTTATACTGATGGTTCATTTGCATGTTTGGAGCCTTTTCAATACATATCGAGTAACTTGGTTTCTGATTTTTTTTTATTCCTCAAAATGTTATGGCAGTCTGATTATAATTTTTGCACTTAAGTGTATAAATTATATTTGTTGTTTTTAGATACATTATATGTGCATTTTCTGAGTTAGTGCTTTGTATTTTCATTAAAATTTTTGTGCCTTTTATAGAAACATGTTTTATAATTATAAGTTTTACAGTTGTTGTTGCTGAAAACATATTTTTTGAAACTCTACTTAGCTCTATTTAGGTTATTTATTGATTAGATTATTACTCCTATATGTTTTCAATCAAATTAATGCCACCTCTTTATCATTCTCTGAAATTAAATTAAGGTTTTAAAAATGAAAATGATTTCCTTGGCTCAGAAATTAGTAGTGGCATTGTGGCAGAAGAGTTGGGTGAGGGAAAGCAGCATCACAGATGGGAATATTAAAAGTGAAAGTTAAAGTCACTTAGCAAAATTGTATTTTAAAGAAATCATTAGTTCATGAGTTTAAGTTATTAATGCATTTAACTGTTAAAAAACTTATTTAACCCCCATCCACTCACCACCACTACTTTCCAAACATTTAGACTGTGTTCCTTTGAGGATACAAAATTGCTTCATTGAGACATTTAGCTACGGTGCACTCAACTTAGAAATGCTTTGGCAAGAAGAGCAACATACTTGTTTTAAATAGCTGCTTCATGATAAGGTTTCATTCCCCTCCCCCCCCCCCCCCCCCCATGAATCATTTGAAAATCAGTTTGACCAGTAAGCAGAATTCATTGCTAGAAACGCAGTGCTTCAAAGGTTATTGATAATAATCAGTCTGGATTTCCATTACAGTATTTTCCCCTCTCCATTTTAGAGATCCTTAACCAAAGGTTTATTGACAAATGCATGAATGTGCACAAATTGAATAGTTTTCTGGCTCCATTACCTCTACTAGCATTCATAAAGTTATGGTTCACCTATAAAAGAGGATATGCTTAATGTTCCACATGAAAGACAGTGACCTTTCCAAGTACATCAATGTCCTCTTTCTCTGTGAGGGTTAGCAGAGATAAATCTCAACATCAGCAAAGTAGGAACTCGAATGATGATAGGGAGGGAGAAGGATCAATCATAATGACCTTTATGTTAGATGAAAGCTTGCGATATGGGAGTTCAATTTACTATAACTTCAGAAAGTTTCAGATCCCAGCAATGATGGTAAATTTGTTACTGGTAAATAGTACTAAAGTTTATGTAATTTCGGAACCACCTTTTTAAAAAAAAATATGAATATGGTGACTAAAAAGACACAGATTATTAAAGGTGCATATTCCTCTTACATTTTATTGATTCTACCGATCCACATTCCTGTAATTCATTTTTTATGCATCCATTCTTAGATAGGATATATTCTAGAACAGAGGTCTCCAATCTGTGGTCTTCGGGAAAATTTTGGTTGGTCCGTGGAGAAATTTGGACACCGACACAGGATCGCTGACAATTTTTGTCTAGGGGCGCTTTTGTTGTTGGGCCACTGTCGACCCACCGGCGGCACAGCTTGTGAATGCTAGTATGCATGCACCAGCCTTCAGTGGTGCATGCATACCATCACAACAATCAAACCCCCCCATGAATACCGATTCTCATCCGATTGTTTTTGTTGAAGCATATTATCTGTCAACACTATACTGGTGTTCTTATTCTTCTTAGGTAAGTGACCAGTGATGTTTTTATTTTAACTGCACACAGTGTGATATTTAATGCATTGAAGAGCTTGAGTTTGACAACTGTCATTTCTTGTTTGGTTTAAGATTCGAATAAAATAAACTCACAATGAGTGAGAAAAAGCAACCTAGCATTTTGCATTCTTCATGCAACCGTGAGTTGATCAATGAATCAGAGCCACCACAGCCCCCATCAGGCACCATCAGGAAGGACATTACAACTGGAGGCGGAGAGAAGAAAAAGTTCCAGGTTTCAAGAAAATATGATGGAGACCACTTGAAGTTTGGATTTATTGAAGAACCTGGAAGTGAGCTGGATCCACGGCCACTTTGTGTCGTGTGTTCTGAGAGTTTATGCAATGATGTCATGAAACCATCGAAACTTGCCAGGCACTTTCAGTCAAAACACTCGGATTTAGCTAAGAAGCCAGTTGAATATTTTCAAAGAATGCGTGAAAGTATGCAAAAGCAAATAAGTTCATTAGCAAAAATCTGTTGAAGATAAGTCCCTAGTAAAGGCTTCTTATTTGATAGCACTTCAAATCATGAAAAGTAAAAGGCAGTATACGATTGGAGAAGAATTAATTAAGCCTTGCTTGTTACAAGCCTGTGAAGTTTTGGGGAAACAGGCTGTCCAGAGACTGAAAGTAATTCCTATGTCTGCTAACACTGCGAAGTGCAGAATCGAAGACATGGCCAAAGATATTGAAAATGAAGTGATAGAAATGGTGAAAAATTCAATGTTTCATTCAATTCAACTTGACGAATCAACAGACATAACTAAAAAGGCAGTTCTCCTTTGTTTTGTGAGGTTTGAATGTCAAGGAGAGCTAAAGGAAGAACTCCTCTGTTCGCTCAACTTGCCAGGTAGAACAACCGGCTCTAAGATTTTCAATGCACTTAATGGTTACTGACACACAGTATTGAATGGAAGAAATGTGTTGGGATATGCACAAATGGTGCCACAAGCATGACCAGGCATTTTTCAGGGGTTGTTACAAAAGTGAAAGATGTTGGACACCACTCATTGTATTTTACATTGTGAGCAACTTGCAGCAAAAAGAATGTCTCCAGAACTGCATGAAATACTCTCTGATGTAATTAAAATTGTAAATGAAATTCTGGACAAAGCGCTCAATTCTCGAATATTTGAGGCACTTTGTGAAGAAATGGGCTTCTTCGTGCTGAGATGAGATAGCTGTCGAGAGGCAAAATACTAACCCGATTGTTCGACTTACGCCAAGAAGTCAAGTTATTTTCCCAGCAACAAAATAAATCAAAATTCCTAGATCTCTTGTCTGACGATGCTTGGCTAGCCAAGCTTGCATACCTGGCAGATATTTTTTCACTGTTAAACGAGCTAAACACATCCTTGCAAGGACAGCTTACGGACATGTTCACACTACGGGTAAAATGGATGCATTTCAAAAGAAAATATTGCTGTAGCAAACGTGGTTGGCTGAAGAAGATCTGCAAATGTTCTCGAATCTTGATGAGTATATGAAAGAAGAGAATGTCAACTGACAGGTAATAACCATTGTTCGGCAGCACTTATGGTTGCTCACAGAATATTTTGGCCATTATTACCCAAAGGAAGAGGACCCTAGACATGGCAATATGTGGATAATGGATCCATTTTCATCGAAAATTGAAGATAGCAATTTGAGCATGAAAGAAAAAGAAAGCCTAATCGATCTATCATCCGACGATAGTCTCAAAGCTAAATTCCACTCGTCCTCATCAAGACATCATTTTTGGTCTCCATAAAAAGTGAGTACCAGTACTGAGTGAAAAAGCCATCAAAATTTTGATTCCGTTTGCAACAACCTATTTGTGTGAAAGACATTCTCATCTGTTACAACAATTAAAAACAAGTACCGCTGTCGACTTGAAATAGAAACGGCTCTTCGTATTACAGTGATGTCATTGGAGCCAAGAATCCATAAACTTATTTCAAACAAGCAGCAATATATATCACACTAATAATTTTGTTATAATTAAACAAGTGCATTTCATATTAATAAAATGCAACTTTTATAATCATTATTTATTACATGTTTGTACCTTTTTTTTAAAATTCATGTTAGTGGTCCACAGGATTCAAAATTGTGAGTTTAGTGGTCCGTGAGGTCCAAAAGATTGGAGACTGCTGGTCTAGAACATTTTAAGAGTCATATAGTAAAAGAAATGCATCTGGAATTGTCATGGGTTACTGTTGTTACAGGATAACGCAAGGCCACACACACCTGTCTTGACCCTTAACACAATTGCTGAACTGCAATGGGAGGTTCTGCTACATCCATTGTATTCCTCTATTTTTTCACCAATAGGCTACCACCTATTCTGTGTGCTTGGACTGGACTGGACAATCATGTGGCAAAGATAGTTCTGTAGCCATGACACTTTGGAGAGGAAGCTGCAAGACATTTTCACCCATAAGAATACTCATTTCGATTGGACATATTTTTGACCTTGAGTAATATTGTGGATAAGAGTGTTGCATGTGCTGGTGATTATTTTGATGAATAAATGTGCTCCTCTGTGAACACTGGGTGTGTTCATTTATGATTGTGCAAAAGTGCTGGAACTTTTTGCATGGCCTGATATCAAATGATCATAGTTTCTGTCTCAACCCAGGCCACCGTCATTTTTCTCATGTAAACATACTCTTTGTGATTAAGCCTATTATCAAACTATTGAAGTCATGTTTTCACAGGAATCGCAAGGAGGAAGTTGTGCTTGCTCAGCTCTGGTTAGATCATTCATTTCTTCTACAGGTGGAAATGAACCTTGTGACACCATTTTAACAGCCAAACATATTTTACTCTACTGTGCAACTTTTAATTGTGAATGTCATTTATATTTTAGTTCATTGCATTTATCACCCGAGCTCCTTACACTCAGACATATTTTATCTGATGATTCAGTTTTACCATTTTTACACTATTGTGGTTATTTTAAAGTTTGTAAACTTTTACATTTATTTTTATATGGATCCTCTACACCTGTTGATGGTTTCTATGCTTTTACACTTGTTGCATCTTTTTTACATTGCCCATTTCATTGACTTTTGTGTTCTCTTTTACCACTTTCCATCTCGCTTTTAACTTTAATTGGGAGTTTGCATAATTTTTATTGGTTTATACTTTTACTACTAATCTTGTTTGGCACAAATACGGCCTTAGTTGCCATTGTGCCATTAAATCCAAACAAACAACCATTTTCTCATGAGTTGCCATCAAGTGCATTACAAGCAGCCTTCACTTCTTATTTTGTACCTGATTCTTCTCCAGGTCATTCTCACTGCTCTCAACTTTTCTAGAATATCCCCCCCCCCCCCATCAGTTTTTGATTGCCATTGAACTAACTTAAGCTGAACCAGCACTGAATGCAACAACTTTCACTTCTGAACTAACACCACCAGCAAGTAGCTTACTGCAATAGGAAGCTTTGCAGACTTGAATAATGCCTTGATATATGGACTGGATCAATGCAGTTATATTCTTTGGAAGAAAAATGACTAATCTTGCCATCTTTCAGTTTTGGAACATCTGCTGAAGGATGGGTTGATCAATAAACCAACAGTAACTGAGCCTTTTCTTCTGGCATACTAATGGCATCTCATTGATGTTACAAACTTACCTTTAAACTGTGATGGGAAAATATCAGACATCATCAAAGATTGAAGATTTCATGCTGATGTGTTTGAAACACTTGTTAACCAAAGTTACTGTTGAAAGCTGTAAACTGCTCTTTGGACAGTGCCATTGTTTGGTGGCAGAATATCAAGAAACATTTGACAAAAATTAGAGAACTCGACAATCCATCACACCCACTCATAGCAAACTACATACTTTCTCTTTATGCTGCCACTGTTTGCAAACAGAGAATGGGGCAAAATATTTCACCTCAGTTGCAGTGAAATAAAACATTTATGTTGGGGGACAGGTTCCTAGATGCTTTAGGTATATCAAAAAACTACAGTATATTGAAATTGCAATGTCTGCATTATATTTCTTCTTTAATATTAAAAAACTAAGAACTTAACACTTTAGTAAAGCATGGAGAGCAAAAGCACAGAAAAACCAGTGTCTGGATGTAGGTTTTTTTGTGAACTTCTCTGTTTAGAAATGTGTTAAGATACTATTGAATCCTAAATCTGACCCCTATTGACATAACATGAACTGTTTCCGTATTTACTCTCGAGTACCTATACTTTTAATGTTTATCTGAGAAATATATATGTTTTAATTAATATCAGTGTATGATATGGTTAAAAGGACTGAATCATGGAGCAAAGAGAAACATAATTTTTCCACACCACCACAGTGAAGTGCATTGCTCCAATTTCAAAACTGTGTTATGGCTATGTAGTGGGAACACTGAAGGTCAACTGCATTAGTGTAAATCTGCACATTTGTGAAAATTAAAATGTGTCCATCTAAAATTGCATATGGAGCAGCAAAAAAAGCAAAACAATGTGCTTATACTAATTTTTTTTCTTTAAGACTCCAGAGATAAATATTGAAAACTTAATGTAATATAATTAATATAATAATTTAACAGTGTCTGTGCAGTTTATGGCTTTCACAATAGATAAGTGAAAGATTTCTTTCATTTCAGCCATCTTTTTATGTGTAATCTTTTTAAAAAGATTTAGTTTAAAAACCTTTTGGTCATCTTTACTGAAGACTTTCAATGAATAATGTTAAATTATTTTATGATTTACTTGTGCTAATGTGCATTTTATTTGTACATAGAAATCCCTTCACCAGTGGTAACAACAAATGTTTTAGACAAGCATAAAAAGTCGAACAGTGAAGGAAGTCCAAGGCCTAAGCAGGATTATGAAAGAATTAAAAAGAATGTATGTATTATTTATTGTTTATAGAATAAGACTAAAGAATGATTTGATTCTAATTAGTTAGAGGCAGTGTAGGCCAGGGGTATTTATTAATTAAAAGAATGGTTGGTTTTACTTATGATCAGCATGTATGTTGCACAATAGGCTAAACAGCTAGAGCACCAAGTCTCAGATGACAGTGTTATTAGGAATAGATATAGACCATCCATTATTAAAGCCTTGGATAATATTTTGTAATTTTACAAGTATATCACTATTCTTTCATCAGGAGACAACAGCTCAATGCCTTCCAAAGCCAAAAATTTATTCTTTCTAAGCAAGGGGCAAGCAAGCAGTGGAAACATCAATACTGACATAGTGAACACTAAGACTTGGATCAACTTTCATTGAAATAATGAAACTCACAGACATTAGTGTGAGTTATAAAATCCACATAAACTTATTTTTGACACAGAAATATAATGATTTCTTTAGTACCATTTTGTGGTTATGGAAATTTGTGCAAATTTTTTTGTGTGTTTATGTGAAACCTGCAAGTGAGGAACTTTAAATTACTATATTTACTCAAATATCAGCTGATTCTCTTTTAAGAAGGGTGAGTTTTGATGGAGGAAGCTTCTGAGTTGATAAACATAGTAGTTGTAAAAAACCTTTTTAACAAATTTTACCTGTTTAATAATTTTCATGAATGTGAGAAATGTTGCTTAATTTTCTTATTCTTCACCAAAAAATTGCTTAACACAATTATGCTCTGTTATTGTAAATCCTTTTGAGCAATTATATCATATTCTTATGAGTATACTAAACTCATTGCTTCTTTTGCAATGGTAGCAACTCTAAAGCAGTGTGATTTAACTTAGTCTTTTATCTTTACAAAAGTTCCTAAGTTTAAAGATGAAGTTATAAAGGATAATACCACTTCTTTGATGGATATCCAATGGCTGGCTCAGATGGCTTGCTGCTGTTTCCAGTTGATGATGCTCTGCATATGCTGTAGTTGGTTCACATGAGTCAGTTACTGTTGACTATGATATAATTGCTCAAAAAGCATTTATTGATATTGCAGCATAACCGTGTTAAATTTAATAATTAAAAAAAATTAAGTAATAAAATATGGTCATCTGTAATTTCTTTAATATGTGAATATAAGTTTACTTTCAAGTAATAAAGTATCAGAGGAAAATGTCATGTAAACAAGAAACACTTGAAATAATTAGCTGAAAAAAAAATTGGTTTTCCCTAAGTGGGATTGTCACATTCAGAGGAAAGCCTTTTTTTTTTCAGTTAATTATTTCAAGTGTTACTTTCAAGTTTTAAGTAAAAAAATAGAAATAACTTCATATTCTCAAATAAACACAGTTTACAGGTTTGTGGCAAATCCACTTTAAGTAGAAATTCATATAGACAGAAGTCTAACACCTAGCACATGCAGTCGTTTTGTGTGACCCTCAGGCAATATATTTTATCATAATAATGATAGCAAACTGTGGCTTAGCAGCTTGGCAACCTAATGATCTCACATGAGTGTGGTGAATGGTCCCATTCAGCCAAAGAGGAAGCTATTATAAAAATAAAATTTAGATTTATGTTTTGGTATTAAAGTATAAATAGAAAAAAATAAATACATAAATACCACCCGAAGCAACTGCTTGTCACAGAGGTCTGACAGTAGCCTGTCAGTTTATACACCATAATAGAAGGTCTGTGAGGATGGTGGGACCTCAGCAGAAAAATGACTCAAACATCCTTGCCTTACCTGAGGCTCAAACCTAGATCCCTTAGATCAGTAGCCAAGTGTTCTAACCAGTCGGCTATGGGACGGCTTTTAAAGTATGTAACATTTAAATACTAAAATGGAACAGGTTTTTGTCACTAAGTCTTTTTAAAATGTACCTTCTATCCAGCAAAAAATGAATTGACATAAGGTTATCATTTATGGGTTTCCACACTTTTTTATTTTCAAGGCTTTTTTATGTTCATAAATAACATGAAAAAAAAACAACAACAACAACACACAGTTTCACATATGATATTATGTTTTGTATTATTCATCCATTGGACAGAAAGTCTAACACCTAGCACATGCAGTCGTTTTGTCATTTATGGGTTTCTACACTTTTTTTATTTTCAAGGCTTTTTTGTGTTCAGAAATAACATGAAAAAAAAAACAACAACAACAACAACAACAGACAGTTTCACATATGATATTATGTTTTGTATTATTCACCCATTGCCTTTTTTTTTTTTCACATTCTCCACTGGCTGCAAAATTTCTTTCAGATGCCAGATATGGGCCTTTGGCTGCTATTTAAGTAAATTTGCTCTGAATTCTGCAGCATGTTCTGTGACTTAATTTTCAGAATTGTTTTCATTTTTATATCTGCTAACAAAGGTAGAACACTAATAATTATTTATTTCAGGAACTAGATGAAATGGATCTAGAGGAAGATAAAAAATCTCTTATTCATCGTGAAATTGACAAGTTTCGTGACACATATAAGGTAAATTTTACTTGTTTTATTTTATGTTTCTGTCACATGATAGCATGCTTCACAATATTACATAAAATAAATTTTGTATTATAATAGAAATTTTATTATATTTTTAATAATCCTACATTTATAGACAGACATCAGGTATGTCCTTTATTTTAATGGCATTTTTAACTGTTTTGATTTAGGTGCTACATAGCTCTTTAATCCACTTATTTCAATGGCTTTTTAGAGCATTAGAATTCATTCGCCACCTTCAATTTTTTATGCTTCATTTATGAGTTTTGCACAAATGTATAGATATCATACTTTGTAGCTTTGTGTGGTCAACAATTCTAATATAAACTAGTTATATTAAGAACTCTCATTGGAAAACTTTTGAATGATATAGAAAATAGTGTATCTTCATTAATAGTTTTTATTGGACAAATTACACTATATTTCATTAGCAATTTTTACTGACAGAAAGAAGTGTCATTCTGGACCAAGAAAGAATATATGCTTAATTTACTCACCTGAAAGAAAATTATCTTAATATTTAATATTATATATCAAATGCCCCAAAAAATTACTGCTTGGTTATAGAAGTCAGATACATGACTGGTTGTTAGGTAACAGCATATATTAATTCATATGCACTTATCAGTAATTGATACTTTAAATTCTAAGTTGAAATTTATACAATAAGATAATCTGAGTAACTTAAGCTGTTGTCTGAAAGTAATTTCTTATATATTGGTAAATTAATACCCAAAAATCCTTTTTTCCTTCTAGTTTCATAGAATATATACAATGGAACACTTTATATTTCTTTTATTGTAATTATTTCCTTGTTCGGTCTTTCTGAATAGGTCTGTGTAGGTCACATCATGGAAAACATTTAGTTTAAGTGCAAAAATTCATCCAGTGAATTGTCATCATTATCATACTTGTGTGGTTTCAACAAGTATAAAAAGTATATAATATTAAATTCTGCAAAGCTGCATTATTAAATATCTTACTAAATTTCACTTTTAATTGACATGAAATGTGCTCTTTTATTCCAACAGTCTACATTGGAATAATGCAGCTCAAATTTATACTCTTAAAATTGTTCTTGATAAATTTTGCTCAATTTTTGTTGTAAAATTTTCTTTTTTGGCTTCAAGTCTGTATAGAATAGCCTTGTTATTATTCATTTTACTCTCATGTACTTGACTTCAAAGTGCCCACTTGCTTCTATTATACATGCATCCATGAAATAGGCCAAGAATTGTCCACTTTTATGTGCTTTTGAGGGCCTAGCAACAAGTTCCTGAAACTATCAAGAGCTGTATATTATTACACACAATTCAGGTTATAATCATAAAAGTAAAAAATGGTAATAATTAAAGTAGTTAAATAAGATTAAATGAATTAACTAAATAATTTAATAATACAAGTTTAATTATTAAAATGATAATGAAGAAATTAAATTTAGTTTTATTAAACCTATCAAAAAAGAACTAGGAATCAGTTAATTATATCTCTTCTTTCTAAGTCATGTTTGATCATATGAATTTAAAGGTTAAATAGAGTCAACATTTATCAAAGTTTAAATTATTTTTAATAAATTCTAGAGATGACTCTATCTCCAGAATCCATCTGAATCTTGTCATCTCCAGATTGGTCCAACAATTTGTTTTCATTTTCAGAAGTCTTTTGCAAGTTGCGTGAAAGGATGTCAAGTACCACATGCAGGCCACCCATTACCGTTGGCCAGCTCTGATATTGACTATCTCATATGTGGGAGAAAAGTCTACGGACATAATCTTTACACTTTATATGATATATATAATATGTAAATGAGTTAAAATATGCAACTCAGCATTGAAATTGCCCCAGTTAGAAGTAGATCAGATCCTTGGAGAAATTTGCATGAATGTTATTTAAGTATAAATATGTGAATGATTATTTGTTGTAGGTGTTAGTGCATTTAACCCTTTGCACTCGAAGGTTTTTTGCTAAAAAGTTGATGAAATTTTTTACAACTAACATAAAAATAAATCATACATAAACGTAAAATCAAACATCTTCATTGCGACTAATTTCATCATTTGGCTCCATTTTTATAACCAGTAAAAACAGACCAAGTTTAAAATAATAATTTTAACTAAACACAATGCTGTACTATGAAATGCACATAGACAAGAGATTTACACATCTAAAATGTAAAGAGGAAAGATATCTGTTTATAAAACAGTTATTGTTGCCTCTCAGTCACCATTCGAGTTGCTGCATCAAACCAAGTGGTGACTGAGGGTTGCCTCTCGAGTGCAAAGTGTTAAAGAAGTTTATGCAAGGAACAAGGGAGGGTATCAGGAATGAAATACATTCAATATGTATTAAAGAGACATTTTATATCTCTGTACAAATTTTACCATAGATTAATAATTGGGTTGTTTGAAACTGGATGGTCAGTTCAGGAAAATCATTGTTCATGGGGTTCACAATGTAAAATGTTAAAAAAGATATTTTCAGCAAAAGATATTTTCACAAGAAGGTTATAGAGACACCAAACGAAAATCAGCATGAGATAACAGATCTTTCAATATGAAATATCACAAACTAGACTTAGCACATTTTGTATCAGTGAACACCATTAACAGATATCCAAGAGAAGTCTAGCTACCTTCTTGCTATCTTTCTTATTTGTCTGTCTTTCACACCATATAATCAATGTTGTGAGAGAACTAATTGATGGGATAAATGCCATTCTGTAGTCATCAGTGATGAGCCTCTATTCTGTTTGGGACATGTTCACATATCACATGAGGTGATAGTATTACCAGCATTGGGCCAGTTCCATATTGAAATGATGATTGAAGTTATGGTATGGAGAGCTACACCTAAGACAGCCATGCACCACTCATCATTCTTGAGGGGGCATACATGGTGCAACATTATGGTAATATATTGAGACTGGATTTGAACTGGATACTTGGTATCTATTTAGTATTTGACCTATTTCTAAATGTGTTTTGTTCAGGCAAATACTTGGTGACAAAGGCTGAAATTAGGCACAACTTTGCTTTGTGTGACAACAACAAAGCAAAGTTGTGCCTAATTATAACAAAACAAGCTTTGTGTAACCAACATAATCAACAAAACAAGCTTTGTGTGATTTTATCCCAAATTTCATCAAATACGATGATTAAATAGGTATGAATTAATTTTTGTTGTTTCATTTATCATTATTTTGATTATTGTTGAAATCAATAAAATTATTTCTTCAAATGATTCTACCTGATATTAATAATAAGGATATCTGCATATCAAGCTTTGTCTTGGAAAGTTGTCTTTTTGTGCATTGCATTGAAGTGATACTGATAGCACTGTTTTATAAATTTTTACTAGCAATAGCAAGCTGTACTATTATAATACTTAAAGAACTATTGTACTTTTTTTTAATAAAAGAGTTATGTACAATTTTATTTGAAAATACAAATCCTAATTCTAATTGTTCTAACACTACCAGCAAACTCTCATTCCTAATTGTTCAGTAACTTGCACACATATAAACACACTTCTGCATTGCTTGTTCTTAAAATAAGAAGATGGAGAATAACAACTTTTATTTTCTATATTTTTAAGAAAGTTGGTATTCCTTCCTCTAGCCCACCCTGCAATGTCAGCCAGTTTGGCTTCAGTAGAGTACATCTGAGACATGATGGGATGCACACTTTATTCCATACCTCATCCAGTTTAAACTTGTTGTGCAACTCTAGTCACAAACAGAAGTGGAAGAGATGTCCACAAAATTTACCATCTTTTTAACTCACTAATACAACAACACTAGTGCCTGTATCACTGCTCGTATAGGCTGTTGTGCTGTGTTGATGTTACTCTACATATTCTGTACTGTGTTGATGTATAAATATTCTGTGAATATGGAGCTTTTTTTTTAAATTCACAGATGTAATAATTTCTTCCTGAATGAATGTCTATTCTAATTCAAAATATGAGCAAACTCCTGAGTGGGGCAGTTTCAATGATGTGCAATATAGTAAATATAATACATACAAAAACACCCTTAACTGTCTATTTTGCATCAGATCTAAGAACAACAGATTCTCAGTTTTAATTCTGAATGCATGACTACAAAGTATGATATTCTCAGTAAATTCATGAAATTAAGTTATTTAATTGCAAATAATGTTTTGCTTTGTTTTTTTACCCAAATCTGCCTAAAAAGCCATTAAAACACAGTTTCTTATTTTAAAGGCAAAGTGTCTCAAAAGCACCTTCTACTGTATTCAAATTTTATCATCAATTCAAGCTCAATTTATGAATAAGTTCACTTCAGCAATAATTATCTTAAGTGAATTAACTGTTGTTGAATATTTAATCCATCCATCCTTTAATTTTAGCATGGCAATGAATTTTTAGGGCTTCAAAATTAGAAAATTTAAAGGAAATATGTTTTGGAAATTCAGTATTGCAATATAAATGGTTAATAATTATCGTTATTAACCTCAGTTTCTTTATGCAATCTGTAGGGAAATAGGGGGGGGGGATAATACTTTAGTATTTTAGAGAAATTAAAATTGGTTCTACTTATGAATTATATTCATACATTTGAACAAATTTCTAATAACATTTGAAATTCATTTCTGTAGAATAACAAATATACCCATCATTGATTTATATTTTGCATGCTACATGCATGGAATTATTTTATATTACAATAAATATGTTCCAAATCAATTCAAATTACTATTGGTTCATTTTATTTCTAATTCTCTCAGGATCAAGAATAATTCTATATCTATAATTTTATATGTTGCTGTACAAATATTAAATATTAATTTACAATAAAGCTATTATATCAAGTAATACATAAGGGTTTAGAAAATTGGGTTTCCAAATTTAAAGTAAATATGTCTAAACTTTGCAGTCATGCTAATCATTCTTTGATTTAGAAATGTTTTGATTAGTACATGTTACTAAAATCGGATTTTGTTCATTTTTGCAATTTTTGTTGTGTCAATTTTAACATTGCTAATTCAAGAAACATAGCATCAGAAACAACATAAATTGGCTGGAAAAAAAGCACCGATTTGAAATGAAAAACCCTAAGATTTATATTGTTTTTATTCTTTAAGGGTGAAATATTTTGTTGTCCTTTGCAGCTTAAATATGGCGTGGTCATTGTCATACTATTGCTATCAATGATTGCTATAAAAGCTAGATCTTAACTCTATTATATCAGTTGGAAACACTAAAAATTTATAAGAAACAGAATTTGTATTTCAAAATGCATAATCTCAAACACTTGTTTTCACATACATGAAAATAAAAACAGAACAAACACTTAAAATATTTGTAAACCAACCTATGTCATTGTTACAGAAATGGCATGTTATTAATTACAATGGTAATCAGAAACCATTTATTTTGACTCTGTGCATGTTTATGTGTGAATGTGCAAATGATGGGTGCTGATGGATTCAGCTAAGATTGTTGTGATTCCCCAAACACTAGGCATAAACCTTGTTGAGGCTAAACAAGCATCATCACCATACTATCAGGCTTTGCTGTTTAATTTTGTCTAGGAGTTGGTGAGTAACTGGTCCTTTGATCTATGTTGTTGAGTTAGTTTTTGTTCTGCAAACCAGCAAATTCAGTTTGCTTCGTTCCTTCGAAATAATGGCTCTTTTTGGTAAGTTTGTATTATTGTATTAGGCTCAGTACAACAGCGTTTCAGAACTTGTGAAATGGACAACAGTCATCTCTTGTGTCACCTCTGTGTTCACAGTTCCTTCATGTTATGAAAGTAGGTTTATTTTATTTCATTATATGCTTTATTCTTCTTAGAAAAGGTTGGTTTGCTCTTTTTTTGCATTAATAATACTAAAGCAAAATGAAAAACATATCTGATTAAAAAAAAATTAAAAAAAACTCTCAAGGAACAAATTGTGATGGGGGGGGGAGGCAAATAACTTCTTACCAAAAATTAACGCATTCACATAAAAGAATAATGAGAGAATTATTAAGAATAATTTTAAAGTGAGAGCATGATCGCAAAACAGTTTACTTGTGTGTATATGCAATTATTGTAAATGGTTTCAGCAAAAATATGTAAATTGCTGTCTGTATTTAAAAGCCTTTACCTATCTATATATATTGTTTCACCATTAACCAAACATTGCTTGATAATTGCACAGTGAAAAGATGTCAAGTAAAACAATCCTTATGTTAATAAGCATTTGAAATCCTTGCAGTTGCACATTCTTGGGAAGTTTTGGGTTATTATGCTCTGAGTGGCATTTTTCTGCATACAATGGTCAAAATGGACAAGTCACAAAAAACCCAAATGTTCTGAACTGGGTGGGGAAAAAACCACACTGAACGGGTGTTAACGGGCAGATGTAAGACTCACATCAAGGCCATCTATCATGTTATTTAATATCCACAAGCTATGGCTCTCTAACACATGAAGCAAAGTTTTAGCATCCCATCTGATGGGTGGTATGTGACTTGACCAAACCATTCACTATCCACTTTCTCTCAAATGGAAGAGCAAAGGTTAATTGAGGAATTTCAACAAATGGTTAGGACTTGAACCACAGATCCTCCAGTTACAAGCCTGCATATTTCTGATTGAGCTAACCCATGCCCGTTCTTGACGAGAGATAATAAAATAAATTTAATGTGATGTTATGTAAACTTTCATCTTTTTGCCAATAGGACTAAATTATTTTTGTCACAGACAGCTAAGAAAGGAACACTTCATATATGCTAAATAAAAAGAATGGTACATATGCTAACACTGAAGCTGAATGGGATCATTTTTTAAAATAAATGTTTATCTCCAAAGTCTTAAATTTCTTTGTTGTCAGACAATGTAATTATCAGCTCCTTCCAAACCTCATCTTGGTAGAATATTGTTAAAATGTTTTGTAAAGGTTTGTAATGATGCTTAAATCTTTCCAAAGACCTGAGAATCCTTTATGATATAATATGGCTAAGTTAGTAGTGCTGTGATTGATAGCATGGAATAAGGAAACGTGTAGTTCTCAAAAGTTATCCCATCGAAAAGTTTAGACTTTTCCATTTCATGTCTTATATCCAAGTCCTTGCATAATATTTAATAATCAATCCCATTGACACACCAATGAGGTGGTATGTATTAATTTTTTTTACCTTGTCTGTAGGTGTATCTTTTTACATATATATGTATGTGTAAATGTGAAACAGATAAGTTCCATAATTTAAAAAAATTATGTTGCATTTACATTTATTGCATATGAGCACATAATGCTTTATCATTTGTCTTTAATGATCTTGCACTTTATATGTAATAATAATCACAGATTATTTTTAATAATTCAGATATTATTCCTGATTTTGTGTTGCATTATATTTTGTTTTATACACACATTCACTTTAACAGTTCATTATTGGTATTCAACCAACATTTTGACTTTATGGGTTGTTTTTTTTTTTTTGTTTTTTTTTTTTTCTAGTACTAAGAAAATATGGCATGTAAATGTTGCTTGCATAGTAAATAAATCATGTAACACTTTCTCTGCCATTGTTGTAAGCAAGTCGTAAAATGATAGTGTGAAAAGAATAAGACATGAAGCCTTTAGAAAATATTCTAGGCTCTATAGATTTTTAGGATGAAACTGTGATTTTGCCAGCATTGATAAATCTGTTGTAATGTCCAGCTAATGTCCCATGCAGGGCCAGATTTCTCTTAAGGCATTTTAGGCACTTGTTTAGGGTGCCAGCATTTAAGTGCCATGGTAGAGAAATCCTATTACTCTCTCTTCAAATCATTATCTCCTGACAATCAAAAATTAACTTTTAAAAGAATATGAATTGTTCGGCTAATTCACTATATTCAAAAGCATGGATTCTTCCATTTTATGTGAATAGGAAATCACAATGAAAGCTCCCTAACTTTGAAAATAAGCTTTTTTACAGAAAAATGTTTCAAAAGATAAGTTATAAATTAATTAATAATTAATGTTCTTTAATATTTAGAGAGTTATTAAATATTTGATAGCAGACACTGCTGTTACTCTAGTCCTAAACAGTTTCAAAATTGATAACCATTTACATAAACTTCCTAAAATTGTATTTATTTTAGTAAACAATATGTTATAACTTTTGAGGCAAATTATTATGAATAGTTACACTGTTAAATGTTGCAACAATAATATTGATGATAAAAATTTTAAAATTTAAATATGTGCTAAATATGGAAACTTGTATTATTTTATAAAGCAATATGTGAATTGATTTTATATTATAGAATAATTATAACTACTGTACATAAAATAGAAAAACTGCATTCTATGATAGCTAAAAATAGTATTCCTTTTGATTTGCAAAAAAAAAAATAGAACAACATATAGATTAAAATTTTTAAACCTTTTATCCTGCAGTAATTTATATAATATAACTTAATAATTAGAAAAATTTGGCATTTCATGTAAAATAAAAATTCAGCATAATAAAAATACAATACTTCAAAACCAGGGGTATTACCAAATACTTATGTTTTGAAATAATTATGGGAAGTGTACCTCTGAATATCAAGTACCATTTATTATTTAATTCTATCCCAAGAGAAATACTAAATATAGATTCATTTAACAGACTCAAAACTAAATTGAAATATTTTTGAAAATCAAATTAGCTGAGTATATGCAATGTTTTATGAATTATATTTGTACACCATTTTCATGGCTGAATTACTTATGTTTAATTTATTCACTTTTCTGCAGATAAGCTATTTAGCTTTGCAGGTCAAATGGTAAATGTACTGTATTCTTTATTTTTATAAATAAAAATCAGTTTTCAATAATAATTAAAAAAAACTTACAAAAATTAATAAAATTACTAAAAAAATAAACTTTTTTTTAGTATTTATTTAAATACCAATTATTACCCAAAAATTAATATTTTGGGAAAATATTTTTTAAAGATTTTCAATTTCTTGTTACATTTTACTATAAAAGGCTTATTTCACAGTTATATGCTTTGAATATAATCTTTCAAATCACACAATATTGAAGTAGTCAAATACTTATGATAATTTACTCTAATTTGTTCATTCCCAGAGCAAAAAAATATAATGAATATGAATAATCTTATTTTTAAATGTTACTGCATTTTTGAATACTATAAATTATATGCATATAAAATATTAATTGCATAAATTTTTATAATATTTGGTAACAGAATTCTATTTTGATTTTTTTATGGTTGTGAAAGTAAATTTTAGAAATCAGCCATACTTAAAGGGCATGCTACTGCTTTATGTGACTAGGTGCACATGATGCATAAATCCAGCCCTGGTTCCATGTTTTAGAGAACTGTAGTATACTAAGTAATCACTAGAATAACTTTGATATGATGCTTACAGTAAATCTAATAATTAACTTTAGATTGCATTAATCCATTCTGAATTGATGAGCTTTGGATCCTGTTCACTTAATCGTTTAACCATTGCAGCACAGATGTAAAGCAGTCCAATTAAAAATATCCCCATTTTATTATAGGTTTTCGAAGTCTAGCTGTTAAATTGCAACAATGGTGATATATCACATACAGATATTCATCAGCAAATGTTTTTATGGTATGGAAAATGCTATCATGCAAATTTCAACCAATACTTGATATTGAAACCTTGATATAAAAAAAGTAATAATTAATAACTGATGTTGGAAATATGAATAAAATAGTAGTTATTATTTTAAGCCATGTGCTGCCAACTATGCCAATTTTTTTTAATTATCTGAATTTTGTTTTAAAACCCAAATAAGTCATTAAAAATTCAAAATTTGTATTTTCTTCAGTTTTTTTTTTTTAATCTCAAATTTTACAAAATTTTCCTAAAAGGCAAATAGTAATAAAAGAGAAGAATTATTTCCATTTTAGTTTTTTTTACTGAATTAAAGGTATGGCTCTGTCCTTGTCACTTAATCTATGCTTGATTATGGGCTCACCTTAACACAAATCTGCAGATCAAAGGGAGTCAATATGATTTAAACTGACCATTTGTAAATAGAAAACGTTTTAGTTTTTTTTTACTGAATTAAAGGTATGGCTCTGTCCTTGTCACTTAATCTATGCTTGATTATGGGCTCACCTTAACACAAATCTGCAGATCAAAGGGAGTCAATATGATTTAAACTGACCATTTGTAAATAGAACACCATAAAAGATCACTCCTAAATTCTATTAGATTTTAAGGCCGCAGCAGATTGTATTTAAATGAGTGTATACAACTAGAATTTATTCCCCATGCCTTGCTCTGGAAAACTAATTAAAAATCTTAGAACCCCATATCTTGAAGCTTAATGGTGATGTAGTTCACACCTAGAGATTAGGGAACTTCCTTAATCTGTGGGTCATATTTGGCATTGCAATGAAAAATGGGTTTTGTGCATTATCTGGGTTATCCTATCTACAAGTCGTGCCGTTTTCGTTTGGTATTGTAATGTTGGTTTATGTAATACATCAATTAAGCAAGTACTAATCACTGAATTAGCCTACATTATGAACATTACTTATTAATTATGGGAAATGTGTGCTGCTTGAATCATATGAAGATAGTTTTTTTTTTAATATGTGAAACTGATATCTGATGAGAATCACGTATTAATTAAGCGGAAAGCAGTTGTCTTAAGAATTTTTATTTTTGTAGCAATTGCAAATCGTGTAATAATAGCACATTTGAAACAATGGGGAAATAATAGGACTTCAAATTACTATTTGTAGCAAATATTCACTTTTTACCTAACTTGCTGGAATACTAGAGGTTTGTGTACACACTATATTTAAATGCATGCATATATGCTTTTTCTGCATTTAACTCATTAGTAAGATCCTATTTCTCGCATATGGCCATCATTGGATTGAAATACATGGTAAGTTATTATTTTCTTAACATTCCGCTTCCTAGGAAAATAGCTTATTGCACATGTTTTTGAAATTAAACAAGGATAAAAAAGGTAAGTAAATATTTTAATAATTAACTAATTAGAAACAAACTACTGATACTTAAAAAGATAAAATTTTATGGCTAAGGCACGTTTCCTCACGTGCAGGTGCTTTGTTAACTTTTTTTCTCCTATGTTTATTTGACCAGAAACTATTAATCTTTGGAATTTAAGAAACAAAAACTATATATTATCCTTTTAATTGTGCTTCACTATACACTTACAATAATAGTTTACAATTGGTAATTTTCCATGAATTAATTAACAATGAAGGATCACTCTTTATAAGCATGTTAGAAAAATGGTTTTATTTGCAGTTCAAGGTCATGTCACTCTTGTAGCTGGTATAATATCCCTAACTATATAGTTTAATTAGCTTATAAATTTGAGTATGCTTGTAGACAATGGTCCTCCAAAGTTAACTAATTATTCATTACTTTTAATGGAGAAAGTATTTGCCGAATATTTAGCATTTCTACCATATTTGTAGTACATTATATAAATGTTATTATTAAGTCGTAAAAAAAAAGGTTGCAGTTATTTATCATCTCATCTTCACTAATATAAGTAAGGAATTCTTCAGCTCAACTATGCTGTGAGGTATGTAGAATTTAATTTTTTTAGACTTATGCAGTTAATAGAGTAAGTATTTCAAAATTAATATTTGACAGCTGATACAAATGCATGGTAATGATGCAGCATTTCTGTTGTAAACAACAATTTACAGTTCTGAATGGCAAAGTAAACAGCTGAAGCTCAAGGTATGGAAGATAGTTATTGAAACATTTTCATGTTTAGGTCTCTTGACTAATGATAGAATTGTATTTGATTTGTATATTTAAACATTATTACCATATATGGGACTAATTTTAATGTGAATAACAATATTACAGTCTGTTCTTCATACTTACACAAAGATAAATAATAGTTATTGTTTTGAAATTGCAGTAAAACATAATGATAACCAAATAACTATATATTTGATTTAAATTCACATACACTTCTGAAAAACTACTACAATGAATCCTGATTGTAAAATTCATTATTTGTATCAATAGTTAAACATTATTAACCACAAATACCCTAAGGTTCATCCGTTGGTAATTATAAGGATATATTGGTATATTTTTTGAGTTGTTTTGAAAATGCAATGATATTGAATCCATGTGAAATAAACTTTTTTGTCTGTATCTAATGCACAATTTTATATCGAAACATTGACATAGTATACATTATTTCAAGTGTTTGCAAGATCGTCATTCATTTTTATTCGTTATCCAAAGCAAAAAAATTACCGATGTTAGTAATTTCACACCTCATTTTATATATTTTTACTTTGTGTAATATTTAACATGTAATATAGTGAAAAAAGAATTTGCATCTAGTGTTCTAACTACTTAAATTGACTTTTTTATTGAGATATCAATATTAGTCTATATACTGGCAGACTTGCAAATTTTTTAACCAGATTCACATGTATATATTAAATTTCTGCTTTTTTTTATGTCAAAAACCTATTAATTTTACTTAATACTGGTTTATCTAAATATTATATCAGATTGTTTTACATGAAACATAAATTGGAATTTGCAGTGTTATATTAATGGACCAAAACTTCCAATATCTTGGAAGTATTGTTATAGCTCAGAAGAAATCATCCATATCTTATCGGGGTCTTGAACCCTGATTCCCTATATCAGTAACCAAGCATGCTAAATTGGCAACTTAACAGTATGCATAATTGCTGCTATTTAAACATTTTGGAGCCCCAAAAAGTGCTGTGCCCCAAGGCCCATGGCCTACTTGTTCTGCTGCAGATTATAGGTGTGTAAAGTGGATGTCTGTTTTAGACATGGACTTTAAAAATTTTTCTGCTGTTATTCATTTCTCACATTCTCTGTAAGATTGTAGCAAAAATAAATATGTATAACATTATGTACAGGGTTAGGTTGGGAAAGAAATGAATATTGGTGTGTGCCATAGATATTGGTTCAATTTCTGTGTTGCCACTAGTCAAATTAGCCTGTTCCATTTTCTAGGCCATTGCTGCCAACTATGTGTAAAGAATAGCTTAGCACATATTGCAGCAGAATATGAAAGAGCAGATGAAAGTGATTCCAAACTTTCTGTTATTTGGACATTTTAGAATTGTATTTTATGCCAAGGCAACTTTTTTTATGTCTTGTTTAAAACGTGGCTTTTTTTTTTTTTGGATTTAGTCATCATGTACAACTAAGCTACAGACACAGTGTATTCCAACCCATATAGAAATCCATCCTGATGCTTAACATTGGAAGTAGCTGTTAATATCTGAAACATGATGATTATATTTCCGAATATATGAACATTATAGGCAACTACTGTATTTTAAATCAAGGAAATGATATGAAGCAACTAAAGATGTCATTTTTTTTAATAGAAAACATGAAGTGTGATTACATTTACTACACTATTCTTTTAGCAGTAGAAAGCATTCTATACATTCATTACTCCTTACTGTACGTGGTTGTAACATTGCATGAATATTAAATCAGTTTACGAGATTTGTACAATATATAAATGTATTTGTTAGCAATTTCTGTTGTCTTTTTATTTCATGAATAACTATTTCAAATATTTTTCATTTATATTTTCGTATTATTAATTTCTTTTCTGTTTCCTCTGGGATTTGAGTTAAATCAGTTAGTTCAACCGTGCTTTTTTTTAATATTGATATTGAAATGCTATATATATATAGCAATAATTTGCTTTTTATTGAATAATGAGTTATATGGCACAGCTGTTTTGAGCAGTAGTATGTAATAGTAAATGTCGTTAGGTAAACATGTCCCATTGCAGTGAAAGAACAATTTCTGACTTTGATCAAGTTTTTATGGCTCATTCTAATTTCTTACTTCACTGTGCTGGTTTACTTGACTGTTTTGCTACATAATGGTTGATACATGTTGGCTTTGTGTTACTGCTATTCAAATCTGCATGCAGCATTTCATCTTCTATCTCTAAGAATCTACAGTTGCTGTTACAATATTAAGTTTTAATATATTAATAAAAAACCACTACTTCTGATAAATTAAAATACAGTAGCACATTGATATATAATGCTTTAGGACAGGCGTGTCCAACCTTTTGACTTCCCTGGGCCACATTGAGTGAATATGAATTGTTTTGGGGCTGCACATAAAATATAGTTAATGTATATGAATAATAAAACTTCATTTATTTTCTTATGTTTTTTATTATAAAATTAAAAAAAAGGGCAACATGAAACGAGTGGGGTATCAAAAACTTGCTGAAAATCACATAATAATGTTGAAAGCTTATGTTGTAAACATGTAAATTTTACGATTTTGTGGGCTGTGGGTTGGACACGCCTGCTTTAGGATATATGCTTTTTTTTTTATTCATGTCTTCCAGCTGTTTAAAATTTGGAAACCTTTGGAAGGATTTAACTTTTATGAAGCTACCTTCAAACTACACTGAATGGACAAATTATTATATACACCCTGATAACAATATGCAAAGCAGAAGTATCATGTCTAGTCATGTGGGACATTGAAACTGGCAATGCTTATAAATAGAGCAGGTCTCTACACATTGGAAACCAATCATGGAAAAATAATAATGGGTAAAGGCAGGACATAAGTGAGTTTGACTGTAAGTCAATTCATTTATGCCATTGCCTTTATCCATTATTACTTTTCCATTGTAATAATGGGTAAAGGCAGCAATATAAGTGAGTTTGACTGCAAATCAACTCATTTATGCCATTGCCTTTACCCATTATTACTTTTCCATGGTAGTAATGGGTAAAGGCAGCAACATGAGTGAGTTCGACCGTGGTCAAATAGTAGGTGCAAGGAAGGCCGTTCAATCACCGCAATTGCTGAATTGTTGGGATTTTCATGTCAGACCGTTTCATGTGTATACCAAGACTACATGAAATATAGTGAAACTTCCAACCAGCAGAATAAATGTGGACATAAACGTGTAGTTGACTCTCGAGGTGAATGCAGACTGTCCTGCATTGTTACAAGGAATCGCACAGCTACCATGGAGCAGGTAATGTTGGAATTGAATGAGGGCACATCCACAAGCTTATGCACAAAGACTATCCATTGTAGCAGGTAAAAAATAGGCTATGGCAGTTGACGTCCACATCATGTCCCCTTGTTGACTGCAAGGCACTGAAGATAAGGCTGCAGTTTCCAAAGGCCTACTATCACAACTGGAGTGCAGAGGATTGGAAACACATCATCTGGTCTGACCACACAAAGCAATGGACCCACTTGCCAAGTTGGGTGATACAGACAAATGGAGGTAGTGTAACAATTTGGGGTGCATTTACATGGGCTACTTTGGGGCCCCTCATACTCGTCAAGACCTCCATCACTGGCACGAGGTATGTGAACATCTTCGGAATCAATTGGCTCCAGGAACATTCAAGTGCATTTACCACACTCAAATAGCCCCCTTAATCACCGGACTTCAACCCCATTGAGAACTGTGGGACAAATTGAAAAGGTTGTTCAAGCCTGCCAACCCCCCCCCAGCAACTGTGGATGCTCTACGACAGGTGATCCTCACTTCATGGGTGGCATACAACCTCTGTGTTTTCAACATCTCATTGAGTCCTTACCAAGACTTCTGACTGCTATTGTGAGGGCAAAGGGTGGAACAATAGATTATTGGGTAGCTGTACATAATAATTTGTGCATTCAGTGTAGATCATAAGCCATTAACTGGCTTAGGATTTGTACTTATCACATTGTAAATGAATAAAGGTGTTATTCCTTTTTAAACAATAAACATCATTCAGCCTATAAATAAAGGCATAGCAGAAATAGCAAAAAAAATTGTCATTTTAAAATCATTGAATTGCTGACCAGATTTCTGGTTTGGATGAGAAAAGGAAATTTCTTATTGCTTTCAAGATCTCAACATGGACTAAACTTAAAACAACATTAAAAGAAAAATGTTAATTGAAGGTCTGAATGAAGTGTTTTGGTGAGTCAGGAGACTTCATAAACAAAGAACATTTAAGTGAACAGTTGGGTCTGCAAGACCAGTAGTCGGATGAAATTGGAAGCAAATTTTTTAAATAGGCCCATGATATACAGCTGGCAAATGCAGATATCGATGTATGCTGCAATATGTTATATACTTTGAAATTCACTACATACACAAAATTTACCCTGCTGTAATACACTGAAGTGCCATTGAATTAGAGAGAGGAGACATTATCCAAATTAAGTCCCGCATTTGCAAGCATGCATGGCTGAAACTCTGGCCATATATAGCTGTCGGCTTTGACTTCCCCAAGCATTCATCATGAGGAGCATAATGGGAAAGGGGTAGGATTTAGATGCATTGACAGAGGGCAGGTCATAGGTGCCCGGCATATAGGACACTCGAACTCTGAAATTGTCGGAGAACTTAGATTTTCTCATACAACAGTTTCAAGAGTGTTCCGGGAATATGAAAATTCTGGCAAAAATAAACAATCACCCAGACAAACTCCAAAGGACAACCAGACTTGAATGATCGTGAGCTTTGCCCTCTGACCCCCGTCATATGGACTGATAGGGGCCAGTCATTATCTGAAATCACCTCCCATCTGAATGCAGATTCCAGCTGGGAAGTCAGTGCATGGACTGTGCAACGCTCACTTCGTCTCTGCTTCAGGAGCCGCTGACCTACAAGAGTCCCACTTCTAACGGCACGACACTGGGCTCAATGCTTTGCCTGGGCTAAAGGACATTGAAACTGGACAATCGAAAATCGGCAATGGATAGTCTGGAGTGATGAATTCTGATTTAAACTTCATCATGCAGATGGAAGACTGAGGGTAGGCGCCAACCCCATGAAGCCATGGATCCTGCATGTCAGATCGGAACAGTACAAACTGGTGGTGGCTCAGTGATGGCTTGGGGTATCTTCAGTTGGGTGTCTGTGGGACCTTTGGTATGTGTAACAATGATTCTCAATGCATCCTAGTATGCAGAACTCATGGCTGACCATTTACACCCATTTATGGCCATCGTGCATCCCAATGGACATGGTGTCTACCAGCAAGACAACTGTTCATCTCACAGGTCCAGGTTGGCTACTGCATGATTGCAGGAGCATTCTGCTGACTTTTAAATAATGAATTGGCCACCTAGAAGCCAAGATTTAAATCCCATAGAAAATCTTTGTGATACTGTCGAGCAGAGTTTTTGGGCCAATGTCCCATCAGCGACAGCCTTAAGAGAATTGTGGACAGCTCTGCAGGATGCATGGGTCGTCATACCTGTGGAACATTTATGCAAGCTTATGGAGTCCTTGCCTCATCATGTGGTGGCCGTTATTAGGGTTAGAGGGGGTCCAACACGTTACTAGGTTGCTATCCCTAATTCAATGGCACTTCAGTGTAGTAGCTAGCTCCCGAACCAATATGCCAGTTAAGACTTTTGTGGCTTCATTTTAGAAGTAGGGTACTCTTACGAAACATAGCATTAAACTTTTCTGCAGTAGAAATTAAACAAGGTTTTACTTTCTTGGTCATACATATATTACTTCAAACCCTAAATATTTCAAAATTCTCTGTCATTGAGCAATAAAATTTTAGAGTTTAGCCTTCAAACTATTTGCATGTTGAAAGTTCTTAAGAGAAAACTCTCAGAAGCTTTTCGGAGCAAAGACAGCGCTCCGTCTTCAGTGAAGTGATGCTATGTACTGACATTAGGTCTGTTTAGACAAAGAGCTTCTTTCCACATGTCGTAAGGGTGATTCCAGTGTCTCGGTTGCAGGTGGGGACGGACGAGGTCATTATTTCAATAGCCTCACGGACTATGGTTCTGCAAAAAGTGGATGCACGCGCAAGAAGTGTGGCGTGCTCCCAGTCTATTGTTGCCATGTGTTGCACTGCTAGCTCAGAGGCGGCCGTCATTAGCTTCTTTTGGCTGACATCAGTTTGGTGCTCCGCGAACCTTTCTTGTAAAGAGCGAATGGTTTTGCTGATGTAGTACACAACGGAATTATCCGTCAACTGTAGGGGAAATCGGTATACGCCCGATTTTTGAAGTAGGCTATGTTTGTCCCTGTCCCTTTTGACTAATTTCTTCAAATCAGGAGCTGGGCTGAAAACAATTTTGATATTATGGGCTCTGAATAATTTGTGGACCGATTCACATAGGACAGGAACATGAGAAATAGGTCCGGCAAAAGTTGGACATTCGAGGTTGGTGATTGGGAGGAGAGCTGAATCTCTTCTGTTTTTGTTTCTATATTTGCTGATAACTTTGTCTATTGCTGTTGAGTTGTAGCCATGGGAAGCAGCGATGGAATGGATGTTTAAAATTTCTTCTTCAAGCAGTTGCTCATTTGAAGACATGGCAAAAGCCCTATGTGTGAGGGAACGGAAGGCTGCAATTTTGTACGCCCATGGGGTGCATGAGTCTGCACATATGACAGAAGGGGCGTAGGTAGGCTTCTGGTATACCGACGTCGTCAAGGCTCCTGTGTCATCTTTTTGGATGAAAATATCTAAATGGGGGATGGCACTTCTATTCTCCTCCTCCTTTGTAAAGCGTATCGTGGGATATATATTGTTGGCAGAGTCAATGAGACTGTTTAATTGCTCATTGTTGCCATTCCAAATTAAAAATATATCGTCGACATAGTGACACCAGAAGAAGGGTAAAATTGCTGCTGAGTTGAATAATTTTGGGTCATTGAATGACAACTGCAAATTGCCCTGAACAATCTCTTGGTTTGGGCGACGACCAATGGGTTTTGGTACTCCCCATAGAAGACTGCTTGTATGCACTTTTGCTGCAAGCGTAATCTTCATCTGGACAACAAGTTGTGGCTTGGGGATAACATCATTCCAGTTGTGGTGGAGACCAAGTTTCTTGGTCTCATCTTCGACCAGAAATTGACCTTTTTACCACACATACGACATCTCAGGTCCAAGTGCACGCAGACATTGAACATCCTCAAGGTCTTCTCCTCCCTCTCTTGGGGGGCAGACTGATGTTCATTGCTCTGCCTCTACTGTGCACTTTCTGGTTGAAACTGGACTGCTGTACCCTGATGTACAACTCCACCTAGGATTCAGTGGTGAAGGTGCTGGACCCCTATATTGTCGGGCCCTCTGTGTTTGCATAGGGGCCTTCCACACTTAACCAGGCCAGAGTCTCTATGTTGAGACCGACAAGCCTTCATTATTTATTTGTCACAGCAGTTGGCCCTGTAATACTTAGTAAAATTATGATCCCTGGCAGGCCATCCCACTTGGGACTATTTTCAATCCCCAGTGGGAAATGTTTTACCAGAATCGGGTGACTGCCATTCGCTCTTTTGGTTTACATGTCCTGTGAGACATTAACACCAGTCTCAATAGCATCTCACAGTCAACAGCCGATCCACTTTGACCGTGGCTCACTGTTTCCCCTTTCTGTGATTTCTCTCTTTGCAGGACAGGGAAGGCCTTTACACCCACTGCATTTATCAGCAACTCTTTGCTAACCATCGTGCTGAGCATCTGGATTTCTTGCCTCTCTTCACAGATGGCTCAAAGTTCAGTACATCTGTGGGATTGGTCATGGTCTGCTGTGATGTGATCATTGCAGAGATCTTGGTCTGAAATGGTTGGGAACAAGCTTTTCAAGATTAAGTCAAACCATGGCAGTCTTGTTTTCACAGGAATCGCAAGGAGGAAGTTGTATTTGCTCGGCTCTGCTTAGTTCATTCATTTATCATTCATTCGTTTCTTCTTCAGGTGGACGACGAACCTAAATGCAAGTTTTGTGACACCATTTTAACTATAAGTTAAACATATCTTAATCTCATGTCCAGCTTTTAATCTTGAACGCTGCTTGTATTTTAACTTTCATGATTTTACATCCAAGCATCTTACCCTCAGACATCTTTTATCTGATGATGCTATTTTATTTGTTGTTTTTTCCTTTTTACGTTTTACTGGTATTTTAACTGTCTGTTACTGGTTTTTACCTTTTGACATTGTTTTTTACATGGATCTTATACACCCATTGTTATTTTTACATACTTGTTATTGTTGTTTTTTGCCTTTTAATTTTTAATTTTTTTTTTCATGTGTTTACATTTATTGTCTTTTTACTTTTAAATTGGTTGTGGGTTTCCTTGACTTTTAGATCTTTCTTTTACTCTTTACTCCTCATTTGGCACATCATGGTCTTAGTTGCCTTTGTGCCATTAAACCCCAAACAAACAAACAACCCACTGACACTGAACCAACCAAACCACTACATTTTATATTATATATCGAGATGCTACTGTATCTTCTTTTGGATAATTATTTTACACTACTATTCAAAAAGCTGAATTTAAAGCAAACTCTGATATTCCTATTTCGGTCTGTGTTCCATCCATCTAGGAATCATAAAATATTACTGACTAAAACCTTGTGTAGTACAATTAACAAGGGTGCTTAAATGTGACCTCCATATTAGTACTTTTGTATAGAATTTACTTGTTATTTACATTCCTATATAGCTGGTTGGTTTGCTTAGTTGCATTAGGGTTTAATGCTAAAACTATGTGCCAGTTGCATTAAAATACATGTAACCTCTTCTGGCAGTGTACCTTATGCGTAGGGAAATACAAGATCAATGTAGTTTGTAGTTGAAAGTTTTGCAATGATTTCTAATGCTTAAGCATGTCTATGCATGGGGAGTGAATGCAAGAGAAAGGTAAAGGTTGAAATATACTGCATTTTAAAACATACTCCAAATTGGTCATTTGCAAGAATATAGGTTTTCAATAAAGGCAGCATCAGTGAAAATGCACTCCAGACACACAACAGTAAAGTGGTCCATTGGAAAAACAAGATTGAAGATAAGTTCATATTTTAAATTTTTCTTATAAGTTTATTATAGAACATCTAACTTCTATAAAGATATACATATGGAAGAAGTGAATTCTGAAAGCAGTAGTGATAGTGAAACCCTTGCATTTTATCCATTGCCTTAAAAGGCAACTTTTATTCCTTTTTTTGACAGAGGGGGGAGGATATTAAGATATTTATTTCTCTCATTGCAGACTAGTTTTTATATTGTTTTTATGATGTGTTAGTCTTCTTCATTTTTCCCTGATTATAATAACTTATTCAGTTTTGAGATTCATTCTTATGAACTAATAAGAATGTTTATCTTTGTTCTTTCCCCCTCCCCCTGTATGTGAAACCAGCTTTAGAAATAAAACTGCACATAAATGATCCAGACATTTTTTTTATTTTCTGATTGTAGTTTATTCTTATGTTTACTTCCCTTATCATGACTTTAGTTTCTTCTGCGTAATATCCGATGTTTAAATTAGTTTTTTTATTTACGTAAATTTGGTATGACAATGAAAGCAATGACCTTTCAAGATGTGTATAATAAAATATGCCTTAATATGCATTTTTTTCATCACTTTTATTAATTATGTTGTCATTACTTTCAAGAAAATAATAGCTAAATTTTTCTCAAAATGCAGATAACTTCATACCTGGCCCTATATTTCAGTATTAGGTCAACATTTTGTGCATTTTCTAGTTTATTAGCAGATATTAAAAATTTCAACATACATTAAGATCCAGAAATTGAAAGGTAATAAAGCACAAAATTTAAACATTATTTTTAGAAATGTAAGTGAAATTTGCACGTTTTTTGTGATCTTGGAAGTCTTATTTTCTTCAAATATCACTCCTACTAGTCATTTATGGTATACACAAGGTATACTAAGAAGATTAAATTCTAAATAAAGTATCTTCTGATATCTAACTCCTATTTTTTGCTTTGTTTTTAGTTTATTCAGTTGCCTTCACTTTGAAATATAGTAACTAATACTATACTTTTAAGCTGATATGTGGTTTTACTAACCTGTCATTACTGAAAATAGTTCAGCCCATTTCATAGCTATCATCAGTAATTCAAATCTATATCAGGTTCTCTTTATTGTAAGTCAGCCACAAGTTGCATGAAAACAACTTTTATGTATTTAAATATTTTTTCAATAATTTTTTAAGATTGAACAAAATCACAATTGTACCCAATCCTCAGGAGTATGCCTTATTCCTATGTGCCAACAGAAGAAAAAAGAGGAAGAAAAAGGCAAGAAAAAAAATACCGATAACCACCTTACATAAAACATTTCAAAAGAATTACATAGGGGGGAAAGGCAGCACAAAAAATGGCACATGATATTATTAGCACAAAATGCTCCGTATGCACTAAACCTTTTTAAATAAGAGTGCTAGAAATCACCATAAGCAGAAATAAAAAATGCAATACATGAATTCGAGGACCACTGACTCACTAAAGATTATAAATTGATAAATTCCACAGTGCTATAACTAAAAACTTCTAAAATTAGCTTTCATTTTTTTTTTCACTCTTACCTGTCAATAATACTGTAAATTTAAATACAGTGAAATGTCAGTATAAAGAAATCAAGCAGGTGACCAAAATATGTTTCTTATACTGAAATGCAATAAAAATATTACTATGATAGTTACATACAAAATAATCATTATGAAAGAAATTTATCATGTATTAATCTGTATTAGAGTTTACTTCTTAAGAAAGTGAATATTTTTTTAACTCTGTTCCAACAAGCATCTCTTCATGAGTTCTTAAATGATGTTGCAACATTCCAACACATTGTCCAGAAAGATTCTGTCATAACAAAACAGCAAAAACTTCACACCATATTGGTTGCTATTAACTAAACTAATTAATTAGCTTAACTGAAACAATAATAACAAACAAATATAACAATAATTTAAATTTAATGAATGATAAAATAAAATGTGTGGATTGGAACTGCTTTGAAAGAACTTTTCGCTGATGCTACCGTTACTTGCAATGCAATAATCTTAGAATCACATAAATCTCCCAAGTTTGAAAATCCCATTTTATATTAGGAAAATGTGGCAACGCTGTTTTAAAGCATTAAGTGGGCACATGTAAAGAGCATCTATCCATGTGGTGAGATCAGCAAAAATGGTGCTGGGCAGTAAACAATAGCATGTGATTGGTTAGATATATTACAGCATTTAAACTCCGTTGTCCATGTTTAAATCATTGCAGCATTGCCAGATGATAAAAACCAAAGTACATAAAGATGGAAAAATGTATGTTGTACATATTGTTTAAGGATTTTCCTTTTGCAAATTTCCTTATATTGAGCATTTTTTTTTTAAACAGAATGAATTTTTATTTCTTTAAACTGATATTTTCATTTTACTGGTATTTGTTAAGCTGAAACACTTTTATGTGGGGAAATACATAGTAAATTGGTAGGGTCAGAAAATTTCATACAATTGAGATATTTATCTTCAGTCACATTTTCTCATAAAATGCTTGCTTTGGAAGTTATAGAGCTTCAAAATTAATTTCCATTGACATAAGTCAATGAGAATGGTCAATAGAGTGGGGGAGTCATAATTCAGTGACCACTGAGTGTATCTGTAGAAACAAAGGAAATTCAAGAGTTATGTTTCAGTTTTCATTCTAGTTTGCAAACTTCATTTTAAACAGAAAAGTTTACTACTCATTCAGAGCCGAATCTAGAGGCGGGAACTAAATAAGAATTGTCACTGAAAAGTCAAAACATAGAAATAAAATTGAGAATATATGAATGAATATAAGTTTTTGCTATTGTTGTCACTATATATAGTTATTTTGATTAGCCGAAGAGAGACAGGTAGGCTATTTATAAATTCAATAGCTTATTCTTGATACCTCATATATTTTTGCCCAAATCTGGTTTTTTCATGAGAACCTCAGAAGAACTTCAAGAAATGAGATATAGGATTCTAGATATCTCATGGTTTGTGACCTGATTATCCTTGCTTCTGTAACAGACTGTAAAAAAAAATGCTTACACATCAGTTTATTTTAGCTGTAGTAATGATTTTTAAAGATAGTTTTGCTGTTGGTTAAACAATCATTTCTTCACCTCACATTGCAAGTTTCATACAGCAAAAAACAATCATAATATGATATAAAAAGTAAATAATTTCTTGATTTAACTGTAAAATGGTAATCTGACAAATGTTCTTTTAAATGCCAATAACGAAATATGATTTAATGCTGCTTGTATCAGTGATGGCAAATGATTTTTAAAGGCTTTTTTTTTTTATTATGCAAGTTACCCAACTTGGTGTGTCCATATTTTATAGTTGAAAAAATATATCTGAATGTTTATACAGTTATCTGAAGAGCAGCTTATTCTGCACAATAAAATAATAGAAATAAAAAAAAAAAGGTAAATGAAAAATTTCCTCTTATATTTTTCAAATATGGAGGTCATTCAAAAAGTCCATGGCGTGTTTGTAGATTTGCACTTATTCCTCCAAAGTTAATAAGCTACTACTTATTTGGAAGCTTGTCTAAACTTGTCATTACATGTTAAAAACAAAGGTATATCATCATTTCTCTCTCCACTGGCAGCACATAAACTTTTGGTCTGTGAAATCTGTGCATTTTGCAATGGAGCATATGGCAGCTGTGCTATGGAGCATATGGCAAGGAAAGATTTTACATTTTCGCAAGGATGCAGCTTGGGGGCAATGTGGAAAAAAAATTCACTTCAATTTATCACAAGTATATGGGGGATGATACCTGTTCATATGGCACTGTTATGGGATGAATATACAAATTTGGAGGATTGCAGAGTTTTGAAGACCTTCCTCATGCAGGATGGCCAAAGGAGGCTGTGAACGAGGGAACTATCACTTCTGTTTGTGAATTCATTAAGGAAAACCCACATATCACCATTCAGGTAATAAATTTAGATGTCAGTGTATTGAATGGCAGTCTGGAAACAATTAGTCATTAACATTTAAAGTCCCAAAAGATCTGTGCTAGATGGGTACCCCACAAATTGACAGAACACAAAAAAGGGCTAGAGTTGACTCTGAAAGTGGATGCTGGCAATGTTTAAATCTATTGGCCCCAAATGGTTAACATTGTCACGAGTGATGAGACATGTTTTTATTACTATACAACTCCCATAAAGATCGCCACTGTGTTTAAGGTGTGGAAGATGAACCACATCCCCAAACCTTGTGACAAGACTTTCGCTCAAGGGAGAGAATGTTCGCAATTTTTTTCAATACCCAAGGAGTGGCAGCCGTGACACCTGACTACTCTTTGAACTTGAGCATTAATCCAATAAACAATGAACATAGCAAAAGTAGTTGTGATCTGGAGAGTCTAAAATAGAAAATAACAAGTACTTATTGTTGAAAAATCGTATTTTTCAATCAATATAAAAAAAAATTAATTTTATATATTCTTCAGAACTCTTAGAATAACTTTATTACAACATTTTAAAGCTTTACTTCCCACATTTGAAGAGTTAGAATGGTTCCACATTAAAGAGCTAGTGCATAGAATTATAATCAGTAATACCAGACATATAAAGCCTTCCTTCCTCCTAATTTATAAATAATTTGAAGGTTCATATACATGTTTCCCAAATTTTTCTTAAAAATTTGTTTTTTAATGAAAATATTAGAAATAGATTTATTATTTGGAATTATTTATAAATTTTGAAATATTTTTAAGTGTCTCAGTTAGCCAAATGGTCACCATTCTTGGCTGCAGATCAAAGGGACCTAGATTCGAACCCTGGATAAAGAATGGATGTTTCTTGTGTTTTTACTGCCGAAGTCTTGTGTTCCTCACAGATCTTTTGTATGGCATATTATGCTGACAAGGTCCTATCAGATCACTATGTTTGATAGTATTTTGAGTGGTAATAGACCTCATGAAAGACCTATATTAAATATTTTCTTCATTTTAACCACATGTTGGCATCATAAGATTCAAGAATAATAAAAAAAATTACTCTTCACTTAACTCACTAATTGCATGTCTGACAGGAATCTGTCAATGAAATATGCCTTAGAGAAGAAATTGTTGCTTCGGCTAACTTTCTTGTTGAACCTCTACTCTTCTTGGTTACTGTGGACTGCTTCTGTGTACTCTATTGTACTCACCCATACACTTGTTAAATACAATTTTGGCATTGTGTATTTTACTATGTGTGATTGATTATCAGTCATAATGACTGGTAAAACTAATTAATAATAGTCATTCTATGAAGAAATAGCAAGCAGCATTAAAATCCTGTTTTCATTGATATTTAAACTATTCATCAGATCTCCATGGAAAAGTAATATCATTATTAAAAAAATTCAGTTGGCAATGCAAGTGGCTGAATTGCAATCAGTCAAATTCAGATGACTGTCACTGCTCAACCCATCTAACTATATTTTCAAAAGTCTCCAGATCTCTTTCTTTACATCTAGGCACCCTAATATACAAACATAATCCTCAAGCAGTCTTGTACACAGGATCACAGCTAATTATTCATTTTCTGTAACTTTAAATATTTTGTATAACCAGTAATACCTGATCAGTGACTACAACCACATGCAGCTCTTTGCCCTGTCTATATTAATCCTTCATTGAAAATATCAGATGAGCTTAATATTGAAAGATATGTTCAGATGCATCACTAATGTCAGAAAAATATTCTTAAGCCAAATGATAATTCATAGTTATTAACATATACAGGGTAGAAATTAAAATTATTTATCCAGAGAGATGCCTCAGGAATGAACAGTGATAGGATTATAGTAATTGTCAAGCTGGTTGTGCCTTTGGATTCATTTTTAAAGGGCAATTAAAAAATGTAGAACGATAAATTGCATAGAAGCATTAAGCTGAAAAATCTGAAGATAAAACAACAAGACTAGATCTTCAGTGTATAGTTACAAATATGGGAAAGTGTAATTATTAATCCATAGTAAATACACAGATTACCTGTAGATATAGAATTCAATAATAATTATGTGAAAAAAATTATTGCCGAAGGTGCGGGATTCAAATCCACAACTCTCCAGATACATGTAGAGTGCTCTACTGCTAAACCAACCATCAGATGATAATTAACATCTACAATGTGACCTTTATATTTCTAAATGCGAATGATATAAAGGTCACATTGTGTAATTGTTATTAACCAAGTTATTAATAAAACTCTCATTTTTATAACACTTTAAGAAGCATTTCAGTAGTAAAGGGTGGGATATGCAGTGCTAGATATGTGTTAAAAAATGCATATTGCATAAGACTATAAAAATAGTGTGTATCTAGAATGCTCTATATTTTCCAGATGTATTTTTTTTAATAGAGAATAATAAAATGAAGTCAGGTATTTATTTATGAAAATTAAATTTCAGTATGTTAATTTACTTAGTAAACATAATTTTGCAAAGTCATATAAATTGTAATTAGAAAATTAAAACGACACATCAATGTTATTTTCACTTGCCTATGATAAGCATATTTTTAGTGTTTTTGCATCTGTCATATGAGTGAATGAATGCACTGAAAATATGATAGATCTTTTTCCAATACAAACAGGTAGTTTTCACTTGTTTGCATTGTGTCATATATTAACAATAATTCATTATGTAGAAAATATTTCCCTTCCATAAGTATTATATCAAGTCCTGATTATTACCAAAATTCATGGAAAACCTAAGTTCCATTTATGCAAATAGCTCAGATAATTATCTTAAGCTTTTAATCACAGGGACTTGAGCATTGTCAACTTAGTTAGCTGAATCAAAAAGCATTGTATATCAAATTGTAATTGTGTAACCAACTGCATTCTGCCCAGAAACTTATTACATAACTTGATTCCTATGTATATCACCATAACACTGCTGAAAACAAACAGGTGGCATCACACAAAATTAAAACCATATATTTATTTACTTGTATGTTGTGCTTTTAAATGAAATCCATCTGTAATACTCCTGATATAATCATATTCATATAAAACCTCTTGAGATTCTTATTTTTTAGAAACTTTTCTGTTTCCTGTTGTTATCAGTTATTCTGTAGAGACAATTCTTATAAATCGCATTATCAGTAACATTTATGTACTGATAATTATGTTTTAATATCTAATTAGCACGAGTTCTTGTAAGATTGTTTTTCTTAATTGTCAGAATTGCATATGTTATATTCATTAAAAAAAAGAACTAATGAAAAAAAATGTAAGTATTCAACTTTTTTATTTCAGTAGTTTGTAAACTTATTTTTATGTGTGTTATAGTAGAAGTCACTCTTTGTAGTGAAGTTTTTATTTCATCATTTTATTCTTTTAGTTCTACTTCATGAAGACTAATGTTATTGCAATATATTTTGAGCTAACTTTTTCATTATACCCTCAAAATAAAGTTTTCTTTATCATTAATATTCATCATGCATAATTCATAATTGCATTTGTTACAAAATGTTTGCTCAAGAAATGTGCACAATGAAGTGTAAATATTGCAATATGTTTATGCTACCATAATATTTATTTATATAATGTCATCCACATTTTCTTAAACTTAACTGTACATGAAACAAGCATGTGAAAGTCATAAACTTATTCTTTAAATAATTGTGATTTCATAAATAAGTTGTAAATTTTATACATCTCAGAAAGCCCCACTATGTTAAGTTTCTAGCACTCATCAGGAGGTGAGGATTGTGTACTCCCATGAAGCAGCCATCTGCATAGTACTGCAATTGGACAATCTGCCGTGTCTCAGTCAGTGTTGCAAGTCATGTTTTTTGCTGTTATTTTGACATAAGTACCTCTTTCGTAATATAAAAACAAATTTGTCTTCTGTTTCACTATTTTATATTTTGGTCAAAAATTAATTATGCCAGTAACCTTTTGGATTATAGCATTACTCCATAACATGCCACTTTATTTTGTTTTCATTGCAGCCATTTTAATAAAAAAAAAATAGATTTTTAATAGTGTACATATATTATCTTTATAGGGGGAGGGATATAGCAGAAATTTGTGGCTTAGGTATTTTTCTGTATTTTTGAATGTTACTGTCACTTTTATAAAAACTGATTAACATCATAAATATTGACACTCCTTTTAGAAAAGAAACATCTTATTAATTCTGATATTAATGATAATTGTAGAAGCATAAATTTATAAAATGCATGTAAATTCATCAGTGTAACAAAGTTTGTCATTTCAAAAATTAATTTTGCTTTTAACATGTAAAGGAAATTTAATGCAGTTTTTAATACAAGTAATTTTAAATATGTTGAAACAAATACAACTGTTTTTGTCAGGGTTTTTTTTAAATACTTTACAAAAGGCAATTTCACAGTGGCATATAATATGAGCAAATGATGTGCTATATAATAGACAACCCTTTAAATATTTTTTGGAATAGCCAAACAACCCTTTAAATATCTTTTGGAATAGCCAAACGGGAGGAAAATGTTTTCACGATACTATATTTATAATGTTGAACCAATGCAAAGGAGTAAACACCAGTGTTGGTTTTCTGTGGATGTAGGATAATGTATCATCTGAAATTTTGAAAGACTATATTTAAGATGCACACCTTGTATTTTACATTTGCTGTTTGCTTATTATTTTTATTCAGTTTTGATCTATAAACATGCAGTTTTAGTTACACAATACAAAATTGCTAAGAAAATAAGTAATTTTATTCATGGCCTTGTCTGAAACAAAATGTAGAGAAATTTGTATGTAATTTGTAAAATAATAATAATGTTGCAATGTGTTCCCATTTCCTTACAATAAATTCAAAGTATATTTCGGTGCAAACAACAGTGGATTAAAAGAAAGAAATTTTAATGGTTACATGTGAGGATTTGTATTTTTAGACACACTATACTGGATAACAAATTTTCAATTATGAAAAGTTGTTTTTCTGTTGTGATTGCTAACAATTTAATAAGGTCACATATAATAATAGACTAGTAATGGCTTGTAGCTATTTCTTGATGTCATGTGGCAGATTTTAATAAACTCAATAAACATCAGTATTTTTGTTGCATCAATGAATGTGGCATAGTGATATCAGTAATAGAAACTTATTTTTGCCTGAACAATCAAAACAAGATTGTTTTTAGAAGTGGAAATAAATGTTCCTGGCTGAATTCTTATATTTAGATTTTTGAAATGTTCATATCTCACCAAATATTCAAGTGATCAGTTTAATCATATCTTAAGCAACAGGACCATTTCTTTTAGTATATGCCAGTTGATCACAACAGTCTAAAAGGTGTGAAAAGAATAGTATTTCTTAAAATTTACCCTCTTATTTTTTGCATTTGCTTTTTATGTTTTAGATAACAATAGGGTTAAAGGCGTCTATGCATTTTTATTCTTAATATATTTGGATCTATCTCTGTATCATGACACAAATCAGTAAATTTACGAGCTTTATCCCATTTTATTGACATTACACAAATAATACAAATACATGATTTGTGAAAGTGCAGTGTTATATATTAGGTCATACTGATTAGTATTGAAAGACTAAAGCAACACAAAAGTTCCTGGAGAAGTTAAAATTGCTATTATGTAAATTTAATTTTTACTTTTTATCTTGTTTTAAAAAAAAAACTAGATAAATGCATTCACTTTGTTGTGTGTCTGTCTATCTGTAAACATTGAATTTTTTTAATTTTTAGAGATAAATTAAAAATTCTTTTTCGGGTGGATGAGTATTGATGAAATATTATAATTCACACTTTCCAAATATCCCAAAAGCCACAATTCACCCTCTAATGGTGGAAAAAGGTCAAAATTCCAAAAATTTGACAAATATTATGAATGATGTATTTAGGCAAAAATATGAAATTTTGGTAGTGGAATGTGAAGGTTAGGAAGTTTCCATTGGCAGCAATGAGGTGACCTCTTTACACCCATGGTGGGTGGGAAATACAACTGTTTTGTTTTAAGAGATAATTGAAAAAATTCATTTTTAGTTGGATTGGTACTAATTAAATGTAATTTGCATTTTTCGAATTCTTAGGTGTGTTGTAATTTATATCATTAGAGTCAATAAATTTGGAAATGGCAAAACTTTTAATGAATGTTGCAAATCTGTTTATGATATAAATTTTGGTAATAGAGTGTCAAAAGTTTCTCGGAAGAGAGAAAAGCAACTTTTTAAATTGAAGCAATTGAAAGACAAATGCTTTTTATGTTGCAATATTATGTCAATACCAAAGCTTACTTATGGTAGCACAAAACTAGAAAAGCAGTGGCATATTCTTCACGAACATAAAACCTGCCCTATTTGAGTTATTATATATGTTATTTATTAATAATTTCATTTAATACAGTATTTCAAATTAATAAATAACTTTTATTTACCATTGATTACCACCTTCTTGTTAATAGAGGTTATTTTCATTTGAAATTTACTCTTACAAATGCATAGTATCCTATTTTAGTACCTTTTTACTGTCAGTGAACTGAGATCTTGTTATTAGTTCTCTAAATCACTCCTTGAAAAGGATTACTTTCTCTTGAAAGAATTTTAACATTGCAATTAAGTTGTAAGATATGACAGTTTGTTAAAAAGTTAACTTTTAGTTGTATGTTCATTTTCCCTAGCTTTTATGATTTTAATAGCTGCCAGGTTTTCAATTACTTGTAATTTTCTCAGTAGTAAATTTCTCTGTACACGATACTTAAAGTAAATTTTTCCACTTTATAGCATGTAATAGTTTTGCATTTTGTAGAAAGTATTTTATATATTCATCTTTCTGTTTTAAAGTACTGAGTTATTGATACTTTTAGCTAGTAATTCATTTGCGTAATTCGCAATTTATCATGGGCACTTCTTTCAACTGAATGTTGTTGCAGAAGCAAAATTTGCCATCTTGGGCATCTTGAATTAAGTAATTGAAAGTGTACGCATTGCCCGTCACTCTCATTGTAAAATGAGATAAGTCATAACAGAGTTGTTGGACAAGCTGAGAGCTAGTCTTGTAGCATGTTTTCAACATTTTAGAAAAATGAAGTGATAGTTCAAATGAAATATATTCTAGTTTCGTGATTTTTTTTTATGTTGAAGTTATTCAAGAATTTTTCAGTTCATATGAATTATTTCTAGTATTTTTCATTTCAAATAACATTAGATATTAATTTTTGTATTAAATATCATTTTAAAGTTTATAATAGCCTATAATATGGCAGAATAAAAAATAGCAGCATGCTTTTCTGTATACTGTATAGGTTTTTGGCTAGGTAAAAGAAGATTTTTCTTGTAACCAGGTTTGGCCGGATTGAGCTCAGTAATTATCAAAATGGTTTGGACTTGGGCTCAAATGTTGAGCTCTAATTCATCTCTAGGATATAGATTTTTTTATCAAATTAATGTAAATTTCATTAATGCATAACGTTTTGGATATAAATTGACTATTTTAAGTATTGTGTTTAGTTTCTAGTTAAAATCAGCTGAAAGCAATATGGCCAAATCAATTATTTTTGAATTGGGTACAATAAAGTTATCATAAGAAAGGGCTAGGGCATACTTTAAATGTCTTTTATACCCATGTAGCAATTTATATTTTGTTTTAATTTACATATTTGTTCGAACTAATATTATAGAAAGATTGTTCAAAAACATACTCATAATTAAATAAGTAACAATTGATTATTTAAGGCAGTAGCAGCAAGTATGGGATGCTCATTTTCTGACTTTAACATCTTCTAATGTTAGAAATTTGAACTAAGTATTTTTCTAAAAAAGTAAACAGTATTATTATATTACCTATACCTATCCAACATTTATTATTAATGTAATTTATAATTAAGTATTATTATTAATACCTATACCTATCCAACACAAGAATAATTATTCATCTATCTCTTAAAATGAAAAATATTGCATTTTTCCATGCTGGCATTCCTTGACCACCACTCTCTATATCCCAAACTTTATAGCTAGAGCATGAATAGATTTGGAAAATTCTGAAATCTGTAATCATAATATTAGGTTAGTACCCATCAAACCTGAAAAGATTTTTTCATTTATTTCTAAAAATAAAAATAGTTGAATGTTTATAGCTGGATGGATCGTGAAGTGAAAACAATAACTCAGTTTACAGAATTGATCTAAACACTTGCAATAATGCAAATCAATAAAATTAAAAAAAATTTGGAAGAATTATATACAGAAACTTCTTAAATATGCATCTATTGCATTAAATGATTTGAAATGATGATTCATATTCAAATTGTAATTGACTTATTGGGTAAATTCTAATGTTTGACATTGCTGTTTTTAAATTCTTTAAATTTTTAATTCAAACTTTCCAAACTCTTCAAATGCAAAGTGAACATTGTTGAAAATTGAGATTTAGACTTGATTGAGAATTTTAATTTATCTTCAGTCATGTTTTCTCATAAAGCAGTTTAGAAGTTACAGAGCTTTTAAGTTAGCTTCCACTGACAAAACATGGAAGGGCAAGTCATAATTCAACGACAACTGAGTGTATATGTGTGTGAAAAATCCCTACACTAGTGAAAGATGAAGAAATCTGAAAACAAATATAAAAGCACACACAGAAGCAATAAAAAGCAAATAAATAAGACAGGAATAGGCAGACAAAAAACATAGTTAAAAAGAAAACTCATTCATTAAAAAAAAAAGAAAGAGAACTGCTAAATACAGTCAATAGATAGCACCATGAACAGTACACAAAGATACCTTACTGAACAAAGCCTGGATTCCACTCAAAATAATCAAAGTTCTAAGTGAATGTAACCTCTAAGGATGATCCCAATTTATGGTTGAAATATTAGGGCTTGATTCTCAAATAAGTGATCTATCATATCTTTAGTACTCTAGGGTAGAATTGAAATAAATCACTATTCTCAAATAGCCACAAATACAGTTGTTAATAGCTCTCATTTTAAACTGTACAGGTACAAGTACATAGTGTGCTTAAATGCAGTTACAAATCACTCACATTTTCCTACTTTCAATATCAAATAGTAGCAGTGGCCAGAATTTTATCCCTGATGTTATGTAATAATCATCCCATTAAAAACAAACATATTCTAAAAATATTTCTTGTATATATTAATTTTTAAGTTTATGTTTTTATTCATTTAAATTGCTATTTATATGAAGTTTGCAGTAGCATTCAAAAATTCAGAGATTGAGTATATTTTTATTTTCACTTGAATCCCTTTTGAATTGGAAAATGCTATATTAATTAGTTTTTAAACAACAGTGTTTTGTTGTTATTTACCACACATTTCACACATACAAATCTTATCTCAGATTTTTTGGTAGCTTTTGTTTGAACATTTTTAATTTTTAAACAAAAATATTCTGACCAATATTATAAATTTTGAATCATATTTGCCATTTTATGGCTAAGGTATATTCTATCGATACATTACTTTAAATTTAATGAATAAAAATAGCAAACAATAAAAAAAGTGATGTCACTATCTGATGAGTTATTAAATATCATTACTATTTTATGTAGCGAGCAGAGGAGGAAAAAGAAAAGGAGAAAGAAAAAGAACGTAGGCCTAGGAGAAGAGATTATGAATCCCCTGAAACTAGAGTCAGAGATAGAGACAGGGAAAGAGAAAGAGAAAGAGAGAGAGAAAAGAGGTGGGCAAAAGAACATAATAATCAGGGACGAGAAGAAAGACGACGAAGAAGGAGTCGAGAACGGGACCGTTCACCAAGATCTTCTCCAATTGTTACCAGAGAAAGAGAACACAGGGAAAGGTCAAGAGAAAGACAAGTTGAAAGGTCAAGATCAGCCTCTCGTGACAGGGATTGGGGTCGAGAAAGAGATAGGTCAATGGAAAGGTGAGCATATGATTATATTTCTATATTTTTTAACATGTACAACATTTCATACACTAATAAAAAAAAAATTAACATAAAGATTTTGTTAAAATATTAATAAGCATATTAGCAAAGCATTAGTTATAGTTTTGTTTTTAAATGTAATGTGGTTTTGTTTACATTTGCAATGTTTTCAGTGTTAGACAACAAAGCAGCTCAGAGGAAAAATGTATGGGATAGAGCATTCGATTAAGCATACAGTAAGAATGTAATGTTCCAAAGATTTTTAATTTTTAAAGTTGGACCTTTTGTCTGATCCAAATTTATTCAAATTCCAGATAGCTGTATTGGGCGCAGGTAATAATAACTTGCCAAATAAAGTTGAAATAGGGTTTGTTAATTGTATAATATCAGGCGTTACTTATCGAGTAAGAATTCAAAAAGGATCGTCAAGTTTAATTAAAGTTTAAATATAATCAAAAAACAATCGACTTTGCTCAAGAAAAAAATAGCAAAAATTCAAAAGTTTCTAAAACAAAGTTTATTTCCAAAAATTTCAACTCACCAAACTCAGTGGTAGATTACAAAAGTTTGAGTATCAGTAAGTCACATCTATCTAAATAACACATACTACATCTCTACTCCGTGACCCATCATCACCACTCTCTAACATCACTCTGAACACTCAATCTTTATCTCTCAACACTGACAATCCCAACACTCGATCGAACTTAAGGTCACTTAGTTATAACATGCATACAAGTCCGGTACGTGGCTGTTGCACGCCAGGAAAGACATTTGCTTGATTTGACGATCGCACTAGCTATGACACAAGAGGGGTCATGTCCTACACAAGCATTAGCAGTTGACAATCAAAAGGTCGGAGTTGCACATTTCAACTCCTACTACAGCTCAGAAGCAAGAATTGAAATCAGTCCAAAAAAAAAATGAAATCCCCAAAATGATAAATGTATGTAAATAAATCAAAACTGGTTAAGGGAAAGTAAAAGTGAATGGGTAGACCATCACAAGAATTCATTATAATGAGCATCAATATTATGAGAAATGCCTTTAGAATGATTTTGTAAAGATCCTACCAAATTTATATGCCTTATATGTCTTACTTTCCATATAGCAATCAAAATTAAGGATAAATTTGATAAAATCAAGCAAAAAATCAAACTTTTTTTATACAATTATTCTTTTTCCTAGAGTTAAAACTTTTTATCACAATTCCAAAAGAACTTGAAAAATAATTTGAAATTGCATTATAAGTAGACTGTGCATCATGGCATAATGCAGCCCATTAGCTTCCTGATCCCATTGCATGCCCACCAACACTTCTGCATTTTGAGAATAAAATGTAGTCAGTCAACTTGCATTTCAAGCAAGTTTCCTTAAGGCACAGTTGCAAAATAAAAATTCCCTATGGTATTAAGATGTCACTATTACAAGACATTGGAAATGAACTTCTTAGATTACTTAATAATATTAAGTTCATCAGTTGTGTCAACAATTCTAAAGCAGATTGTGCAAATGGAATTCTCCTTTCAGCTAAACAAGAACATCCCAAGTAATGCAGATACTTCAGAATGGCTGTCAACTGGAAGCTATATTTCAGTGCTCTAAAGATAAAGCTAACATTTTGCTCAAAATGAATTTGCTCATACAATAAATAAATGCTCTCGTAAGAAAGATTTAATGTGAGTTCTTGCTTGTTGCACCATTTTTGTAATTGTTTTGTTTTAAAATGAGACAGTGAGGAGAAATAATAATAATTGGGTGGAAAAGATGGCTCGATTCATCCCCTAAAAAAATAGATATTTTAATTTTATATTATAATATTCTAAAAGCAGCAGAAATCACCAAAAGATACTTTAAATCTTTCTACTCTTAGAATTACAGCAAAGTTGCTTTTTTTAATGAGGGGGAAGGAAGCTGTATTTGAGAAGTTCACATTATTTTTCCCATCATTTTCAAAACATTGATCTCAGGAAATGATAAAAATCAGTATTTTTGAACCAACCAAACCAAAAAAACCAGAAGCTTCATCTGAAATATTTGGCCAATAAGTAGCCATTACCCTAAGGGGGAAAAAAACTGAAAAAGATGCAAAAGACTAACCGAGAAAAGCATATTTATTCAACACTTTAAGAAATCAAAGACTTCAACACCCTGAAGTTACGTCAAGCAATTGTTTACCGAGATTCTATAGTTTAAAACTGCACATTTAAGAAATATAAATTTGTGGTTATTACAACTGAAAGAATATTGTTTTGTAAACCCATAAAATTATATATCTAATGTCAGGTATGGACAGGGGTGATGTTCAAAATATTTAACAAGTAGTATGATAATATAAATTAATATACACTGAAGTGCCATTGAATTAGGGATAGTAACCTAGTGACATGTTGGACCCCCTCTGGCCCTGATAACGGACACCACACGATGAGGCAAGGACTCCACAAGCTTGTGTAAATGTTCCACAGGTATGGTGGCCCATGCATCCTCCAGAGCTGTCCACAATTCTCTCTAGGTTGTCACTGATTGGATGCGGGCCTGAACACTCTGCTCGATGGCATCCCAAAGATTTTCAATGGGATTTAAATCTGGGCTTCTAAGTGACCAATTTATTATTTCAAAGTCAGCAGAATGTTCTTGCAACCATGCAGTAGCCAACCTGGACCTGTGAGATGAACAATTGTCTTGCTGGTAGACACCATCTCCATTGGAATGCGTGATGACCATAAATGGGTGTAAATGGAGCCATGAGTTCTATGTACTGGGATGCATTGAGAGTCGTCGGTACACATACCAAAGGTCCCACAGACGTCCAACTGAAAACACCCCAGGCCATCACTGAGCCACCACCAACTTGTATTGTTTCGAACTGACATGCAGAATCCATGGTTTCATGAGGTTGGCGCATACCCTCAGTCCCCATTGGCGTAATGAAGTTTAAATGGGGATTCATCACTCAAGGTCCAGTTTCGATGTTCTTTATTCAAGGTATTGAGCCCGGTGTCGTGCTGTTAGAAGTGGTACACTCGTAGGTCGGCAGCTCCAAAAGATGAGATGATGAAGTGAGCATTGCACAGTCCATGCATTGACTTCCTGGCTGGAACCCGCTTTCAGATGGGAGGTGATTTCAGATAATGACTGGCCCCTATTGGTCCATACGATGCAAAACCCATGATCATTCAAGGCTGATTTTCCTTTGCAGTTTTGTCTGGGTGCTTGTTTTTTTTTTTGGCCAGAATTTTCATACTTTTAGAACATTCTTGAAACTGTTGTACGAAAAAATCCAAATTTGTTGATAATTTCGGAGATTGAGCATCCCATCCATCGGGCGTCTGCTATCTGCCCTATGTCAAATGCATCTAAATCCGGCGCCTTTCCCATTACACATCTCATGACGAATGCTTGGGGAAGCTAAAGCTGATAGCTATATATGACCAGAGTTTCAGCTATGCATGTGCGCAAATGCGGGACTTGCGGCACTGAATTTGGATAACATCTCCTATCCCTAATTCAAATGCACTTCAGTGTATAAATAAAAAAAATATGTGCATGAGTGTGTAGGTCTGTAAATGGTAACTAGGCATAAACTGGAAGCACTGTTTACCAATCACCAGTGACAATGCACAGAACTGTCCAGGTCTAGCACCTAATATCCAACCCTATCTTCTTGTGGTGCAGGCCATTAGTACTTTTCAAAAGAGATTGGAAGAGAACAAAAGGGGAATGCTGCCAGATCACTGTGGCCTACTGATCTGGTCATTTATGTCCACTTTTTCCTCTTTTTTTCCACCCTGCTGAGGACTGGTCAACTTCACAGTGTCCTAGTGCTGACCATTTATACCCACTAGACTAGACTGATTTATGGCTTTGAGCTTGATTATGGATCCTAGACTTGCTGCACTGGTGGGCCTCTGTTAAGGGAGAATCTACCGCTGTATTTTCTGTTTGCTTATGAGTTGCCAGCTCTAAGTTAACAGAGGCACTGGATACCTTATATCAGCTGGTGATAATCCTGATCAGAGGCCATCGCAGGTACCTCAACCCTCACTTAGCTAGTTGGACATTGCCAATCCTAAACTGGAGTAATGTGTCTCAAGCAAGTCTAGTGGCTCTTTAAAAGGTGGTGCCTGAAGTTCGTACTAGCAGGGTGGCTTCAGCCTCTAGCAATGGGGGAAAAGGTCTTTTGCCCCATGCTTGCAATCAGGAGGCTATTAGATATTGTTGGCCCTACCTCTCAATAAACCTAGTTTCTTTAAAAATCCTGCTAATCATTTTCTCTCTGCAGGTACATGGAATGTGAGAATGTTATGTAGAGATTATTCTCTTGATGTCCTCACACATGAATTCCAGCATTATAACCTAGATTCTCTAGGATTGCAAGAGACCAGATGGACAGGTAATGGTGAGATACTTAAAAATACCTTTAAATTTCTCTTTTTAGGGAGGGAGGATGGAAAGCATCTCCAGGTGTAAGTTTCCTTCTTAGCAGACAAGCCAGTGATGCTCTTCTAGGATATGACTGCATTAATAAAAGACTTCTTGCAGCAAAATTAAAATTAAAAACTTGAAAGTCATCTGTTGTTACACCCCTACATAGGATTCTGATGAGAACGAGAAGGATGAGTTTTACAGACAGCTTCAGGATATTTTGAATTCTGTGAAGAAAGGAGATATTTCTCTTGTGCTTGGTGATTTCAGTGCTAAAGTTAGTACTGACTCTAATCTTTGGGCAGGAGTTTTAGGTCCCTTTGGCATTGGTAGTTCCAATGGCAATGCAGAACATCTTCTACATATAGGTAAACTTTATGATGGTCGAACTTTATGAAATTGTGTGTGAATAACTAACATATACTGCAAACATCTTGACATTTATAAATACAGATGGGTTTCACCTGATGGATTGTGCAGAAATATGATAGATTATATTTTAATTAATAGCAAAGGGGTTAGTTAGGAATACCAGATCATACAAGGAGCCGAATTTGGGTCTGACCATCAAAAGTGTCAAAAGTGTCTTGTGACTGTAGCTTAAGAAATGTGCTAAGGTTAAGAAAATTACCTTTAACACTGAAGGTCTGAAAGATCGAGATATAACTAAAGCATACCATGATAGTCTATTTATTCATTATGACCATTGTGGTTTGCTTACTGCTAAAGTTTGGAAGGAATGGGATCAGTTTTAAACAGGCTTTTTTTTTTTTAAACTATTACTTTTTTGGGGAAAAGGGAATAGAGGAAACAAAATTATTTGAGTGATAAGGCTATAAAACTTATTTCTGAAAGACACCCTACTAGTCCTAACAGGCAGCATTACAACGAGCTTAATAAATGTGTAAAGGATCAATTAACAGCCGAAAAGTTAAACATTATGAACTACACATTGAACCAGCACTGATCAATGGAAAATACTTTTAGGAGAACTAAGTCAAGTTAATATTTAACCAGCTTAAAAGTATAAATTGACTAAATTACTGAATTCAACTGTGAAATTCAAATGTAAAAATTATTTTCATGCAGAAGTGTGCATATCTTCATATAAGCTTGCATAGTGCATTTCTTTATGATGTGTTTTTTTACTAGATCTCATTATACTAATTATCTGCTATTATATATTGGGATATTAATTGAAATTGAATTGAGTAAACACATTCTAACCATTTTAATTTTTTGATTTATTTATACAGAATCAAATTTTTATCTGTATAAACAATGTAAGAGTAAGGAAATTAATTTTTATTGTTTATTGTATATTTTAGGACAAAAGACAAAGAATGGGAGAAAGAAGAAGAGGAGGAGGCTTATGAAAAGAAGAAAATTGAGCGTAAATTAAGAGAGAAAGAAGCTGTATACCAAGAAGTAAGGTTTAGGATTGTAGTAAACTCCTTGTTAACCAGTATGCTGATTTAACTAATTTTGTGCAGGAATTAGTGACCTCTTGCATATTTTATATAAAGTTCCAAAGTTGTTACTTTGTTGCTGGGTAGTTTTCATAATATAAATGCTCTTCATTTTCTGTGCACATGCCTCAGTCTTTGTTCTATGGCAACAATAAGGCTCTCAGTGCTTCAAAAGCAGTGCATACGTTTCAAGCTACAGTAAAGGAGGATATTAATTAATTATTGTTTATTTGGTTTGCGTTTATTATTAATGCACAAGGAGCTAGAACATTGCAGAGACTTGATAAGGGTGAATCCTTGAAAAGTTACTTGTAAATCAGGTGTAAGGGAGAACAATGTAAAAAAAAGTAAAGATGCCAAAAAAGTTTATAGAAAAACAAAATCAGAAAGCGTTTTAAGTTCTCTTGCTATGTTGGTAAAAAAACAAAACTTTAAATGAGACATTTTGGCTTTGAAATTAAAGCTATTTAATTCTCTATGATACTGTTAAATGTTTTTAAACACTTCAACACATGGACTATGCTCTCAAGTATCAACAATTATTAAGGAGAGATTTACGTAGAGGATGGGTAGTAACATGAACTTCCAGGATGCTTTCGGTGACAAATTTAATAATCAACTCTCATGCTGGCAAATGACGTCTCAGTGGTGATTAAAAGAAGGATACTGGCTGCCCACCTTGGCGAAGGAAATAATCATTTATACCTTTGATGCCTTCCTTTTGGCACATCGGTCAGGTGGGAAGTGAGGAGCTTAAGGTAATGCAGGAGCGGCTTTGTTGTTGAGTGTGGGGGAGGGGTGGGGTGCCATAAATTGCCATGTCAGTGGCTGAGCTCCGAGGATCGGAGTGGTGGGTGGATGTGCGGGTGGCCATAATGCGATCTGCGTGTGATGAAGGTTGGAAGAGGGTGTGGGGTTATGGGAAATCGCCAAGATCAGCAAATGTCGAGGGAAGCCTCACTATTTGTGGCTAGTAATTCATAATTATAATGAGTGGGGAATAAATTTTGTAAACTGAATTTTGGGCTTAAGATAATTATGTTATTGTGGGTCTGAATAATGGTTTTCTTATTGGTATTGCTATTGGGGGTTGTGTGTATGTTTGGGGGGGTACATTTATTGTCGATTTTAGGAGGCATTATGGAAGTGTTCTAAAGGGTTTGGTGGGTGTGCATTAATGCAGGTGGCAGATGGGAATCAGTGATGAGAGAGGAGAGTGTTTAGGGGAGCGTGGAATTTTCGAGGTGTATGTTATATCCCCTAAGGATCAGATGCCATGCTGTGGGGAGGGGGACAATGTCTGTGTTGCAGAGTTTGGTCAGTTTTACGTTAATGAGGATATTTTCTGTGACGGCTAGTTGGAATTTGGTAGGTGGGGATACTATAATTTTTGCAGAGTGAAAATCAGTGGGCAGATTGTTTTCAGTGATTGCTTGAGATAGTGCAGTTTTTTTGTAGTTTATTTAAGATGTCGTATTTATGCTCTTTAAGTGGGGTGTTAAATGGGCATGAGGTTTTGCCTACGTATTTGTCTTTGGGGAAAATTATTCCTGTGGGGTTCTGAGTTGGATATAGTAAACTCCTCCAGAGCTTGGTATGTGGTAGCGATCATTTCAAATGAGTTTGGATATAGTGTGTGACATTTTAATTGGGACTTTATGATGGAAAGGTTTTAGGTTATTTTTAACGGAGTATGTGAAATTATTATTGATGTGTGGTAGGACTATTGTGTATTTTTGCTTTTCTTTATTTACAGGTGTTAGAGGGTTTTGGGATTGTTTGCATTTGATTTGTCTGTGAGGTATATCCGCCCTGTTCAACGAGTTCAAAAATGTATTTTATTTCATTGTTGAGTGCTTCTTGCATATTGCAGCATTTATAGGCTCTGATAAAGTGTGAGTAGAAGGTTGATAATTTGTAGTTGTTTGGTGGGTGGAGGTGCTAGTTATTATGTTAGGTATGAATGTAGGTTTTCTGTATACAGTTGTGTACAGTGTAAGTTGATGTCTAAGAATGGTGGGTGTCAGTTTTGTTCTTCATGTGTAAATTTAATGGTTGGGAAGACTGCATTAAATTCAGATAGAGATTTCATTAATTCTTCTTTGGAGTGTTGCCAGATGATTAATATATCTTCAATATATCGGGCATAAAGTAGTGGGCAGATTTGACATACATGATGAATTGTGGTTTCTACATGATGTAGAACGACTTCCACCAACAATCCAGATAGTGGGGAGCCCATTGGGACACCTTGGTTTGGGACGAAGATTTTGCCATCGGTTTGAAACCAGTTGCTTTTAGTGGCTATTATATTAACCCCAAAATTCAGTTTACAAAATTTATTAATTCACTAAAAGTACCCCACTCATTATATTTATGAATTACTAGCCACAACTAGTGAAGCTTCCCTCGACACTCGTGATCTTGGCGAATTCCCATAATCCCACACCCTCTCCCAACCTCCGTCACATGCAGATCGCATTATGGCCACCTGCACATCCGATGACCACTCCAATCCTTGGAGCTGAGCCACTGACATGTCAATTTATGGCACCCCACCCCTCTCCTGCACTCAACAATCAACTGCCTCTCCTGCATTAGCTTAAGTTCCTCACTTCCAACCTGACGATGTGCCTAAAGAAAGGGCGCGAAACACACGTCATGGATAAAAACTTTTTTAAGCACTCTATGCTATCATAGGTATAAATGGTTATTTCCTTTGTCAAGGTGGGTAGACCACTGGCAGCTGTTATCCTTCTTTTAATCTCCACCGAGATGTCACTTGCTGGCAAGAACGCTGATTATTAAATTTGTCACCGAAAGCATCCTGGAAGTTCATGTTACTGCCCATCCTCTACGTCATGGTACATAAATTTCTCCTTAATAATTGTTGATACTTGATAGCATAGTCCATGTGTTGAAGTGCTTAAAAACATTTAACTGTGTCATAGAGAATTAAATAGCTTTAATTTTAAATACTGCACTGTGTACCTCTACTCTAATTTTTATTTTGGCTTTGGTCCAGCTGTGGCAGTTAGAATGTACAATTTCCATAAGGAACTGATTTTTTTTTAAGAAAAAATATGATTTTATACTTTATGCTTATATTGTGCATATATATATACTACCATTTTTATTAAATTTTATTAAACTTATGTAATGCCCAAATTTTAGTAAAACCTAGGTTTTTTTAAGTAATGTAATCAGTATCAGTGTATTTTAATGTCATTAAATGTAAATGTAATTTAATTAACAGTAAACCTCAGGAACTTTGATCTGTCTTGAATGTGCAGTCATGATATTTATTTTTTATTTCTCAAATTTTATGTTTTTTGCAGTGTTTTTATCTGTTTTTTTTTTTAGTTTTTTTTTTAACATTTTTTAAAATATAACTTAGATAATGAATGTATATTTGAAAAATTGTAATTTATAAAATCGAAAATAGAAAAAAAAATTACAAGAGTTACTAAATTTATACCCTTCCCTATATTTTGCCTATATATTTTTATACTCTGTACATTTTAAACACTTTTTCTTTCAATGATAAAAAAAAGCATTTTCTTACGTTTACCATCTTCTCATGGAATATGAGGTTAGCACGGGAACTCGGAGTGGCCTGCATCTAGGCAGCCCCATTTTCAGCAGGGTTTTTGATGTACTGTGTGTTGTGACACATTACTCCCGTCATCAGCATTCAAATTAGGGACGAGGTTGCATCACAGTATCCCTTCTATTGGCTCATACCATACAGGATAGCCTTCGCTCTGCTCTAGCATCAATGAGCTGTGATTTGCCCACACCTTGCTGGCAGTTTGTGGATTTCCCTCTTTAGAGCACTTTTTGAAGGTACTAACCATGGCTGACCATGAGCACTCCCACAAGTCTTGCTGTCTCAGAAATGCTGTGACCCAGTTGTCTGGATATTACAATTTGGCTTTTGTCAAACTCACTTAAGTCTGCTGCCTTCCCCATCTGAAGAACAAGAATAACATTGATTAACAGAGCTCAGTATCAGGTGTTATTTATACCATTTAATGACCCACATGTGCCATCATTTACCTGAAGGTGCTTCGATTTGCATAAAGATGCACTGGTCATAATGTTTTCGCTCTTCGGTGTATGTTACCATTGAAAAAGAGCTTAAAATCTACAGAGTACAAAAATATATAGGCAAAATATAGCTAAGGGTATAAATTTAGTAACTTACTCTAATAATCAAACCTTTTTTTTTCTGTTTTTGATTTTATAAATTACAGTTTTTCAAACATACATTCATTATTTAAGTTGTATTTTTAAAAATGTTAACAGAACTCAAAAAAATATAAAAAATTAAATGTTGCAGGAAACACATTCAGGACAGATCAAAGTTTCTAATTTTTACTACTTGCTTATGGTAAATCTTAACATTTCTCAACACCATTAGTAAAACCCCAAAATAGACTTAAATAGATTTTTGGGGGTTTTACCAATATTCAGGCTTTTATTCTAATATATATATGCACACACACAGTATATTAAAAGTATATGGTCATTTCCATCATATGTGTTAAGAATGTTAAGAATGGCAAGCTATATTCAAAACTTTCTAACTTTCCAAAAAATATTTTATAGAAAGAAAAATTCTGGAAATTGAGGATCTAACTAGTCTCTCTAAATCTCGATTTTTCAGCAATATTTAACATTAAAAAAAGGGAATAAGGTACTTTCCTACACAAAGAATGAAGATAACTTAGAAGCTACATTAGGTTTTCCTGGTTTCTCATGCAACGTAGGGCTGGGTGAAAGCCGAAACATTTAAAACTACCATTGTTAATCATAAGAATATAGGGTATGTGTATATATATAAGGTAATATCTCCTTTCTTGACAGAATTCAAAATATCCTGAAGTTGTCCATAAAACCACCTTTCTCATCCTCAATGGAGGATAACAACAGATAGCATTCAAGTCTTTAATGCTTGTTTGAAATTTAGTTGTAAGAAACCTTTCCTTAATGCACTCATATCCTAGAAGAGCATCAGTAACATGTCTGCTGAGAAGTAAATTTATGCCTTGGAGATGCTTTCTATCTTCCCTCCCTGAAAAGATAAATTTTAGATTATTTAATCTGACCTTTATCTGTCCATCTGGTCTCTTGCAAACTGAGAATATCTAAATTATAATGGTGGAATTATTGTGTGAGGACATCAAGAGAATAATCTCTACCTGTGGAGAGTATTGTAGTGGAATGTTTAAAGAAACTATGTTTATTAAATAGGAAATGTTGACAATATCAAACAGCTATCTAATAACAGGCATGGGGCAAAAACCTGTTCTCTCATTACTAAAGGCTGAAGCCATCTATATTAGAAGACTTCCTCCAGTGCAGGTTTGACAATGCCCATAGGAGCAAAAGTTCAGGTACCTGTAATGGCATCTAATCAAGATTATCTACCAGCTGATAAAACGTATCCTGTGAATATATTCACTTGGGGCTGTCAATCCACAAACAAACAGAATCAACAGAAGATTCTCCCTCAGCAGAAACCCACCAGTGAAGCAAATTCATGATCCACAATTGAGCTCAGACCCATTATTCCATTCAGGTTGGTGTATATGGTTAGCACTAGGACCCTGTGTGGTTGACCACTCCTCAACAGGGTAGAAAAAAAAGAAAGCCGTAGTAGTCCAGATCAGTAGGCCATAATGATCTGGCAACCCTTCCATTCCGTTCCCTTCCACAAGGGAGTATCTCTTTTGAAAGGTACTAACTGCCCTGCACCACGAGAAGGTGGGGTCAGACTTTATGCTAGCCTGGCCAGTTCTGTGTATCATCACAGGGGACTGGTGCATAGCTCACCTTCCATTGACTACTAGCTACCATTTACAGACCTAAGAAAGGCATACAATCTGTTAAATATCCATATGTATTTTTCATATATTATACTTTATTTTAATGCGCATTAGTTAACGTAAATATGAAATAAAACATTCTCACCACATTTTTGATTGCATGAAATTGTTTCAATTGATTTATGTAGCTTATTTAAATGTGTATTATTTTTTACGCGCCCTCCACCACGAGTTCTAAAATTTTTCTTTTTTTTTTCTTATGCAGCGCCTGAGAAATTGGGAAGCCAGAGAAAGAAGGAGAGCTAAAGATTATGAGAAAGAAAAAATTAAAAGTGAAGAACAGAAAAGAGATGAGGTTTGAATTTATATGTATAATCTGTTTTGGAGTATATAATATAAATAATACTCTAGAATGACACTTTTTTTTACCAAAGTTTTATTTCCTTAAATTTTATATTTTGTCCTAAGTATTCACACTTTTGTGCAGAATTTCCAAGCATTATATTCTATGCTTATACATATATGTGCCAAACATCTGGTCTGTTGTAAGATTTACTCTTGTTGCCTTGCAGATTCTGCTGTTAGATATATAATAAAGTAGTAATAAGAATTTAATTCACGATAATGCTGTGGTTAGTTTTAAAACATTAAAACACGGTTTCGGGAGCAGGTCTCAAAGTAGGAGAGTGCTTTACATTTAAAACCTTTTTACGGGTTTTACCTTATGAATACCCTGAGGGTATTCATAAGGTAAAAATTCTTTTGAATACGCTGAGGATATTCATTCAAAAGAGGTAAAAATTCTTATGAATACCCTGAGGGTATTCATAAGGTAAAACCCGTAAAAAGGTTTTAAATGTAAAGCACTCTCCTACTTTGAGACCTGCTCCCGAAACCGTGTTTTAATGTTTTAAAACTAACCACAGCATTATCGTGAATTAAATTCTTATTACTAACTTCTAGCTGTGCGATATCTTATTTTAATAATACAGTAGAACTTCTTTTTAACAACATGAATGACACTAAATGATTAACCACACTAGCAACTTAATCAGTATCGAATTTTAACATACAACTCACTAAAAATACCAATCCATATATACACTGACATAAAAAATGCCACTCCAGGAAGAATTTGTCAAAGTGCCATGCAAATATGTGGGTATGTGTCGACAGTTGGGTTATGTAAATGAGTGCAGTTGCGAAACAATCACATGATAAGTCAGGGAGATAGCAGGTCAAAACAGCTCAGCATAGCTAGGTTTGATCCTCCTCACCTAGGCATGTAGACCACTGCATTAGAGTGATCTCGGTGGCAAAAGCATGTGTAAGGAGTGAGAATGCCTGGGAAATGTCATCGGGAATTATAACATCACATGGACACCTTTATTAGAGGCTTCATCATAGGGCTACATATTGCTGGTTGATCCCTGCGTCGTGGCAGAAACACATCAGGATGTAACAGTTGTTGGCTAAATTTGACAACAGTGGTTGGAGGAAGGTAACATGACCCTCTCACAATGTTGATGAATTTTAGACACAATGGCACGTGGTCCATGATACCTCAGCACACATCTGGGGACTTTTCCACTCAATACCACACCATGTTGCCAAATGTATAACCTAGCATGGCAGTCATACAACTTTACCAACTAAGGCCATATTAAATTTATGCCTTGGAGATGCAAGGCATTATTAAATTTATTATGTATCATATGTTTACTATGTTATTACTATGTATCACCATCGCATTCACGTAATCCCTCAGAAATTAAATCACTGCCACCTATTTGTCTATGTGTGTGTGGTAAGTTTCTTACGTTTCTTCATGGTGTGGAATTTTCTATGTCGAGCAGTATATACAAAAGACCAATCACCATTTCCTGCAAGAGCATTGCTTTTATTTATATTTGTGTTTTACGAGTTAATAACATCTATACTATGGGACCATCAATCTAATAGCATAATTATATTATTATTACAAAGGAATATAAAAACTGATTTGGAAGACAATCTATGAATTTATTACCAATATTAAAATATGTATTAATACTTAACAAAACATATTATTATTTGCCCTCTGTTCAAACTAGTAGCTCACTTATTCATTGTTCCTTTTATTCCTAAAGTATTGGATAGGGAAGCTTTACTGTATGTGTACTCTGATTCTAACTCTTCATGTGAATTTGCTCAGAGTTTTAGAGGATCTTCTCCGTAAATAATGAAATTTGAATGGAAATAATTTATGATCTGAGTCATATTAAACTAGTAGTTGTTGTACATACCTTAATGCAGTGATAATCAAGCATTTCAGAGTATAAACCCTGGTTGGAAAATTCTACCATCACAATCATCATTGACCACAAGTTCAGTAATGTTTTAAAATAATACACATGTACACATACAGAAACCTCAATCAGCCATGGACTACAGAGGTCCAACCAGACTATGCAATTTAATTCTCCAAACATGTCTGTCCTCAGCTACAGCTGCTGCATCTGACTACTGTAGATCAATTCTAATGAGGCTAATAAAGTTATATAAGTTTCTTTTGCTGACTCACTATATGCTTGTATGATAAACTGGCTATGATGTAAGTGTTAATGACTTTATCAGTCAGTAAGACATGGAACTCGGAGAGCTTTGTCTCGTTTCTTATTTATTATTGATTGTAATAAATTAGAAATTTATTCTGATCTATCCCACTAAATCTTATGATTAGCAGCCAATAACAAAGGCCACCTTTTACTTTCCCTTATTAGAGAAATTACTAACCTCTGATAACTTTTCCGCAAAGCTCCCTGCCCGCCGTCAGTAGGGGACACCAATGGGCTTGGAAAGGCCGCCATCCGTCGGATGGGATGTTAAGCCATGGCCCCGTGTGAGGGAGAGCCATACCCTGTGCACGTTAAAGAACACACTGGATGGCCTTGACGGGAGGCTACCATCTCTCCCAACAGCTGTTCCAGTGGGTCTCCACCCCCAACCTTCTCTGAGCCTTCAGGGTCCATGTGACCTGGCCATTTAGCCCATGGTGTGCAAAAAAAATGCCGCTCAGAGGTAAAACAACCCAACTGGTAACTTTTAGTTACGAAAAGCATGCCTTTTCCATTCTGCCTTAGGACACACAAAAAAAAATCATGTTTAACCTTCAAGCTATGTGTAACATATCATTATTTTAAAGCAACATGCTCAAACATTCTGACAAATGTTGATATTATATATCTGTGATGATTCCGTTTGTTTCAGGAGTAAGGTTTCTAGCATGTTGTAATTACCAGAAGGTGTTCAAAAAGTTCTTGACATGTCTGTAGATTTGCACTCATTCCTCTGAAGTTAACAAGCTAATTTGAAAGCTAGTCTAAATTTCTCGTTACATGTTAAAAACAAAGATTATATCATCATTTCTCTCTTCGCTGGTGGCATGTGAAGTCTGGTTTGCTAAATCTGTATTGTTGTTATGGAGCCTACTAAAGACTGGGAAAATTTTTACGTTTTCAGAAGGATGCAGCTTGGGGACAATGTGAAAAAATTCATGCCGATTTATCACAAGTATATGTAGTTCGTGCCTGTTCATATGGCACTGTTACAGGATGGATGTCAAATTCAGAGAAGGATAGCAGAGCTTCAAAGACCTTCCACATGCAGGAACCATTACTGCTCTTCATGAACTTATTAAGGAAAATCCACACATCATCATTCAGGTAATAAGTTTAGATGTCAGTATGTCGATTGGCAGTGTGGAAACAATTATTCATCAATATTTAAAGTTCCGAAAGATCTGTGCCAAATGAGTACCACACAAAATGGCAGAACATCAAAAATGGGCTAGGTTGACTTGTGCAAGAAGATGCTGGCAATGCTGAACCTAGTGGCCCCAAACAGTTAAGACATTGTCACAGGTAATGAGACATAGTTTTATTACTATACAATTCCCAGAAAGATTAACAATTATGCTTAGGTTGCAGAAGATGAACCCATCCCAAATCCTCCAACAAGACTCAAGGAAGAGGATGTTCACAGTTTTTTTTTTTTATCAATTCTCTAGGAATGGTGGCTGTGGACACCAATATTGCTTTGCCCAAAATGGTTAAGGAAATGAAAGAGCAGTGTTCAAAAACAGGTGTTTCAAGGGTTCTCCTTCTTTATGATAATGCTAGTGCTCACAAAACCTGGCAGATTACAGCCTAACTGGAAGGGGGGGAGATCAAACAGCTACCCCATTCTGGATATTCACCCGATCTTGCACCATGCAATTTTTGGTTGTTTTCAAAAATTGAAAAGGAACTAGCTGGAAAGCCTTTTTCGAGAGTGCAAGTCCTTGCAAAATGCATTCATTCAGAGTTGTGGAATATTCTCTAACAGGAGTATCACCAAGGCTTCCAGAATTGGCAATGGTCAAGTATGGTTGACAAGATATCTACATTAAAGCTGCCAATTGCCCATTCCCAGAGAGAGACATCTCAATCTATTAGAACAGTGGTTCCCAACCTTTTGAAAGCTGAGGACCCCTATTTTAATTTGAAAAATATGGCAGACCCCTGTGAAGGTTTGCCATATTTTTACTACTTAACTATGATAAAAAGAGTATTTTAACTGCTTAACCACCCAAAAGTGAATTTCTTGCAAACCCTTGGGGGTCCACAGATTGCAGGTTGGGTTGTTGGGTTGTTTTACCTCTGAGCGGCACTTTTTTGCACACCATGGGCTAGATGGCCAGGTCACATGGACCCCGAAGGCTCAGAGAAGGTTGGGGGAGGGGACCCGCTGGAACAGCTGTTGGGAGACAGATGGTAGCCTCCCGTCAAGGCCATCCAGCGTGTTCTTTAATATGCACGGAGTATGGCTCTCCCGCACACCGGGCCACAGCTTAACATCCCATCCAACGGACGGCGGGCTTTCCAAGCCCATTGGTGTCCGCTACTGACCGTGGGCAGGGCGGGGAATTTTGCGGAGATAAATCTCAACACTCACCCAGCTGGGACTTGAACCTGGGAACTACAGATTACGAGCCAGGCGCGCTATTGCAGGTTGGGAAATGCTGTATTAGAGCATTTGATATTTAGGTGATTTAATGTTGAAGTTAAGGGTTTTACATTGATCACTGATACTTGCTAATGTGAGAGGAGGGAGGGACTCCTTAGTTTTAAAGGTAATTGAAAAATTTTTTGATTGGGCAAATGCTAATAAAATATTAGTGTTTTTACCTTTTAAACCTTCCACATGTTTGAGTTTCCAGTGTTAGAGGGCATTAAACTTGCAGACAAACATCTCATTTGTAAGAGGGGATTGAACTTTCTGCTTATAATACTCTTTTTGTCATGAATCCAATATTATTCCTTGTAAATGTTCGTTTTTGAAATGTATGTTATTGAAAATAAATATTGATGAAACTATCTTAATTTTTCTATATATCTGGGATAATTTTTTCCTATTATGTGAAACAACAATAAATTGCAGTAATTCAATGCTACCCTTGTTGCAATGTATAATGTGCTATTCATAAAGTTTTTTTTTTCCTTTACTCCCCAACATAAAAATATATTTTGAATGTATGATGCACAAGAATGCTTGTGTAGTTTTATTTTACTTGTTTAAAATATTTATTTCTACTAATAATTTGTTTTGTTTTTCAACTAATAATTTGTTTTGTTTTTCAAAAAGGTAAAAGAGGCCAGAAGACTGAAAGAGTTTTTGGAAGATTACGATGATGAGCGAGATGATCCCAAATATTTCAAGTAAGCTGTTTCAGTAATTTGAATTTTTCTTTTCTTAACTGAACAAGAATTATTTTAAATTGTAAAATTTGTTTTCAAACTTTGCTTTAAGAAAATATATTTAAGCAATTTAGATATGTATTAAAATATAAATCAAGACAATATTAAGACTGGAAACTTCAATATCCTGATTGACATCAAAGTAATTTTTTTCCTTCCGAACCTTTGTAATGAAAAAGTCTCTTTTTAGTTATTGTATTTTTTTTCACTCAGTTTTTCTCTTATATTAAAGCTTATACATTTTTATATTGTGTAGTGAGGATATCCCATTTGGGGTCCAGGATCAACCTCATTGCCTTCACATTGTACTATTCAAATTTAAAATTTCTAGCATAAATGCATTACTTGCAATATTCATTTAAAGCTTGCAATTTTCAAATTTGGGATATTTGGAAAGTGTGATGTGATAGTTCTTCAATACCTATATAACCGAAAATATTTGGGTCTGTATTTGATAGGTATTGATGAAATTTATGATTTTCACTTTCTAAACCTTTCAAAAGTTATGTTTGCACCTTCTTATGGTGGAAAAAATTGAAAATTGCAGACTTTTAAGAAATATTGCAAATGGTGTATTTATGCTAAAAATTGAAAATTTTGGTGGTGGAAGGTGAGGTTGGGAACAATGAGATGGCCCCAGGAAAGTTGGGAAGTTGCAACTTTTTTCATGCTAAAAATAATTGTTTTTGGAGATAAAAAATTCATTTTGGGTTATATAGGTATAGATGAAATACCACATTATACTTTCCAAATCTCCCAATCCCTGTAGAATTTCAAATCACACTTTTGCTGTGCCTCATATTTATTTATAGCCAGAATGCAGAAGGCACCATAGCTCACTCACAAAGCATTAATGAATCTGTTTACACTAGTTTCACTTTTGCTTATTTTCAGTGTCTCTCCTGTGGGAGTGATTGAAGGGAATACAAACTCTCAGTTGTCTGTTATAGAGTGCTCTCCAGTGAAACCTTCTGTAAAGAGTTTGTCTTGAAGCTGTCCTCCAGTAAAAATATTTAATACATATCTTTGAAGCTGCAGAAAGTTCCAAAGAAATGTGGAGACCTTATGATCATTGATCATAAGGCCTCCACATAATATCATCACCTTATGACATCATTGTTAGTGCAATATACAGTAATAGTCATCCTTCACTGTAATCACTCGTGCACAACCTACACTCATCTGTGGCTAACACCTCTTATGGAACCATCTCCAAAACCTTTTAAGTGCTGGTTATTAGGAGACATTTACAGTCTTAGCTACATTGGTCTGTGATTGGCTGGACTTGAACATATTGATTGCTCTACCATGTTTAGAAGTATTAATATATCTCTGTACCATACTCTTGATGTGAAATGCTCTACCAACATGACACAATGCTTGCTCAACAGGAAATGATTGGCACAGAATCAGAGCCAATTTTTACCCCAGATTTGGTTTTCAAGTCATGTATTATGCAAATTTTGTCTGGTCAAGTGTTTTTTATTTTTTATTTTTTTTTTATTTTTTTTTTTGAGGTTGGGGGGGAGGTATATAATATTACATATATTCTATTTCATTGACACACAAAGTGTAATTATAATAATTTCATTCTTTTGTGAGGTGAATTATGTTTTAACTTTTTTGGACACTTAGTTGTGTATAGTTAGCAGAAAGGGGGAAATTTTGGTAAGAGCTGACATCTACAATAAAACTTTTTTACAGTTTAAAACAATTTATATCAGTCTGGCAAAGGAAAAATGTTTCATTACATTTTTTGTTACAACCAAAAAATTAATACCATTTTTCGTTATATCGAAATACTTTTAGCACAAAATCAAAATAATGAAATATATGTTATCAATTTAAATATATATGTATGCAGTAGTTCCAACTGAAGAAATTTACAACAAATTATGTGAATTGTTCAGAATAAATGGAGCTTTATTAATAAAAGTTTTTGAGCATAAGTATGTGATCATAATTCTTAGTACTATAACGATTTTTGTGCAGGCATTAATATTTTTAAAACAAGTTATTAAAATGACTTGGGGAAATTTTTTAAAAGGTGAAATTTCCTTCAGAAATAATATATGCAGAGTCAACGAAAATTAAAAAAATTCATTCGAAAGTATTGATATAACACAATCAATGTTATTCTACTATGTATTTTATTCATCATTATAAGAAAAATATCTTCCAATAATTTTGAATCCAAATTATTTCTCTTGTTATAAAGAATCCATTTAAGCATAGAAAAAACTTTCTGCAGATACTACTAGAACAATTCTTGCAAGTCATTACAATGCTTTGTCTTGATATTTGCAGTAGTGAAAAATATTTTTTTTGTAGAAATTTTCTTTGCTCTCCCACATTCATTTCATAAAATTAAATTTTTTTTATTGCCTCCAAATGTACACAATGGAAATATTTAGGGGAGGGAGAAGTAAAGTTTTGGTGGGAAGATCAAAACTAAAAGTTTCAACTATTGTCAAGAAGTTAATTGCCTTTTCCTCCAATTCTCTATCCTACACCCAAATTATCACACCTACATAGTTCCATCTTCAAGTGTTTAGCAGATCACAGGGGTTTGTAATATAGTTAGGATTTCTGGCCTATTGTAATTGTCTTGTTTTACTTCTGCATGAATGGAGACTCATCCTTTCTTTTGTACTGCAATGCTTATCTGGCTACCACAAATCCCTTTCTCTGAGCACAAGTTTCAAAGAAGTTGGCTGAGACAGCTGCTTTGCAAATTCTTTGAGAAGGCATCATTGAGCAGTCACTGAAAAATTTTGTACATTGATCATAAAAGTAAATTGTACATCTTTCTGTTTCACAAAAGTTTCTAAGTATATCTTATAAAGAAAATGTCTGAAACCTATCAACACAAAAACAGTGAATATAATGAAGTTTTTCATTACGTTTTATCATTATGAATATTTTTAAATTCCATTAATGTTATTCGAAAATAATTACCTTATTTCATTATGTTACAATAATGTTTTCCAACACTGATTTTATATACATGTAAATCTTATAGGAAAAAAAATTAATTGTAAAATCTCTAACTTTCTTCTGTTAAGAGTCTTTAAATTAATTCCATAGAGCCCTGCACGAAAGTTTTTGGTGATTCATTAGACAAACATTGATTATGTTCTAGAAACATTATAGGATAATAACCCAAGTGTTGAAAGAAGCTCAACAATTTAATAAAGTTGTGTTAATGGAGAGTAAGCCAACTGCAACTACTTTATGAGGGGGGGGGGGGGAAGTATCCTTTTCAGCTTCCTTCGAAAAGGTTCTTCCAGGAAGTTGAGAACATGTCTTCTCTACCATTAACCTCTCTTACATCAACAGAAAGTTATACAGTATCACTTAGAAATAGCCCTTTTAATGCAAAAGTTTCTCCCCATTTCTTCAACTAATAACATATCAAAAAATTGCCACAACTGTGCTATTGCAGATCGTGTAGAATCTACTTTTGCAAGGTTTATGTAGAATTGATATTTTTTTGTTAAAAGATATTGGTTAGTCTTTAAAGTATGCACTTCTTTACCTCAATTACATGAAAGAAGTAGATTTTTTAGTAGTTATGAAGGAATGCTTTGATGAATTTAACATTCCTTATGGTAGAAATCAGTTGAACTTACACATTTCAGGGTATGCATCATGTTCATAAATTGGTCTGCCTCTATATGGTTGCAAATATTGCTTCCTTAAAATTATGCAACAAATAGCATTAATATATCAAACCCCCTTTGTTCTGAAATTCACAGCTATGTAGCTCTGCTTTTAAGATGATTTTAAAGATATGATTCAATTCAAGTAATATTAAATTTATTATTTTTTCAGAGGTAGTGCCCTTATTCGTAGAATGAAAGAACGAGAAAAGGAAATTGAAGAAGATGCATTAGATCGCCAAAAAGAGAAGGAAGAATTGGAGGAGCTACGTCGAAAATTAGCTGAAGAAGGTCATCCTGATCCTGAAGCTGAAGTAGAGAGGGTAATTAAATCTTTAGAAATTTTTCTGTGCTATTTTAGTTTTTTTAATACTCTTGTTTATTAAAATATATTTTTGTGCAACAAACTCACATTCATATAAGTTGTAATATATTTTTTTTATTTAGTATATTTTTCCATGTAACATTATGGTGGTTTTAAGGTAAGTTTAGTAACAGTATTATAGTATTAAACTTCCCTTTCATAATCATAAATTGTTATTTGTTGAAAATAACTAGGAGAAAAGCATTTCAAAAGATTACCCCAAAATTTCTTCAGAAATATTACAAGCTTTATTAGTTGAAACAGCCTCTATTCAAATGACAGGGTTGTGAAAATTACAAGAAGCAGAGAATAGCATGTCTTTTCTAATATTAGCCTCCCTCTCATCAACAGACAGTTGCAATACCACTTACAAATAGCACTGCTAAATGCAAAAGTTCCCCTCCAATTATTCCAACTAGTATTCAATATAGTATACAAGTGCATATTGTGGACATATAATCCACAATATGCACTTAAAAATGACCAGAATTTAATTCGTATTTCGGCTAGCAGTGACAGAAATGGTGCTGTGTAATGTAATTTATATATAATGAATGGTTTTTCATTGTATAAAAACATGTGTGAAGCAGTTACCATATTAGATAGACAGTACTGTTAACCTTGCCCAACCATGCTCTGAACAGTGAAGCTGTACTATGAGAGCAGCAAATGAAGCATGCCAACATCAAAGAAAATTGCAGTGATATCCAATGACAACATGTGCACATTACCTGATGATTAAAAAGGTTTGAAAAAAACAAGAGTTCTTGCAATTTAGTCAATTTAAAGGATGAAGTCAGTGAAAAAAAAAAAGTTCTATTTGATGATACTGCTACTGTGGTTGTGGATATGCCACAGTAAGGGAAGTGATGCATAGTGTCCTTCATTACTATGTAAACAAACACATTTATTTATTACATGCATTACTTTACACTTACAGTACACTGCAGTGCTGTAAACTGGAGATAGCAGCTTGCTTCTCATCTGCTCTCAATTTTGTGGCACAAATGGGGCATAGGTTAGCTCAGTAGTGTATCAGGCTCATAATCTGCAGTTCCCAGGTTTGACTCTGAAATGTGACAGCATTGAGATTTATTTCCACTAATCCCCACCTTACTCTCGGAGAAATTGGACCATGAGCTTGGAAATGCTGCCATCTGTCAGATGGGACATTAAGTCATGGTCCCCTTGAGCAGGAAAGCCATATTCTGTGCATGTTAAAGAACATGCTAGACAACCGTGATGAATGCTTCCCATACCTTCTCTGAGCACTTGGATTCTTTTGACCTGACCATTTAGCACACTGTGTAGAAAAAAGTACCACTCAGAGGTAAAGCAACTAAATCCTGGTGTGAATGGATATCTATGACATTTCACCATGGTCACTGGCCTAGCAATATTGGATACGTTGGTAACCTTCATGATCATGGAAATTCAGCAACAGGGATGCCATGAGAATGTTTTCATTAAAGTGAGGACTTCTCTGCACATTACCCAGAGAAAGAGACCATTTTTACGATTATAGTGTGATATTCTGGACTGGCATCAGAATAACTGGCCACACATTCTTCCCCCATGCTTCATATCTTTCTGGAAAATACACTGCTCATTGATACAGAGATTTGATTCTTGTGCATTATATTAAGTTTTTCAGAATTGGTCTTGACCCTAATATCATCTTTATGGCTAACTAGCAGATTTACCCAGCATTCCTTGAGTCTGAAACTCCTTAAAATATAGAGTAGATGGCACTCCTCACATTGTGACGAGGCCTCAATTGGTAGCGTGCCAGGCTCATAATCTGCAGTTCCCAGGTTCGAGTCCCAGCTGGGTCAGCATTGAGACTTTATTTCTGCAAAACTCCCTGTCCTGACCATGGTCAGTAGGAGACAGAAATGGGCTTGGAAAGGCCACTGTCCATCGGTTGAAACATTAAGCTGTGACCCCATGTGCATGGGAGTCATACCCTCTGCACATTAAAGGACACACTTGATGGGAGACTACCATCTGTCTCCCAACAGCTGTTTCAGTGGGTATCCTCCCCCAACCTTCTCTAAGCCTTTGGGGTCCTTGTGACCTGGCTATTTAGCCCATTGTGTGCAAAAAAAAGTGCCACTCAGAGGTAAAACAACACAATGCACTCCTCACATTACAAGCTTTCATTATGATCAATCTCCTCATCCTTCAGTTAAATTTTTCTCCTTTTCCTTTAGGGGTGGATAGAAACAGACATATTCAAGGTATCATATGATCCTCCCCACATCAGAAGTTTCTAAACCAAATAAAAGGGTATTGCCTCACTCAGATAATCGAACTTTTCAAATCATTTTGTATCCACCAGAATTCCTCGGACACAGTTTGCCAGACATATGTAACTTTATAGCAAAAAAAAATTAAATATAGTCTGAGTTGCACAAATGATGTGTATGTACTATGAAAAAATTATTATTTTACATAATATTTAAAACATTTATTAACTTTACATATTTTTCAAATTAAGTTAATGATTTTAACTTCCAATATAATATGCTCTTAGTTTCTGAAGTTTTCATTTCAACATAGAATTGTATATTCTCTTGTGCTTAATTAGAATGACTTCAATTTCCACAGGAATTCTTGTGCTCTTTGCCCAACAAACTGAACAATGACTATCACATGAAATCAAAAAGAAATTAATTGATGTATTCCTTTTTCAAATTTATTGGTGTTAACAGTTATTGAGAAACTTTCAACCATTAAGTTTATAGGGATTTTGAGAAATTGAAACCTGCCCACACCCAAATTTTGGTTGCCAGTGTGTTCACACAGCTTATATTCTTTCCCTTGGTGAAGGGAACATTCATGCATAATTTGGTGCTTCTAGCTCTTCTGGGGGCCGGGTGCATAAGCTCACAGACACACAAACTTTCTTCTTTATATATTAGATATTGGGTTGATGCAAAAGTATTGGGAAAACATGAGACATGCAAATGTGTTATTTAATCAAGAACATAATTATCATTAGTAGATATGACCACGTTCCAATGATATGCAAGTTTGTAGATGTCATTCCTATAGAAACTCTTTCATAGCAACAAAGTTGTCATTATACTCTTTCACCTCATCATTATTCCAAAACTTCCCATCAGAAATGCAATTATTCAGGGATTGGAACAAATGGAAATCTGAAGGAGCCAGGTCTGACAAATATAGGGGATGCATCATTATTTCTCAGCTCAATTATCACTGAATCTATGGTCATAATGCAACATGGGGTCTTGTGTTGTCCTTGTGGAACATACCTTTTCTGTTTACCACTGCCTGGCATTTGGCTGTCAGTGTTATACTTAAGTGGTCCAACTGCTCACAGTAGACATCTGAGTTGATGGTTTGAAACTGGTTTAAATAAAAGCTCATAGTGAATTATACCCCTGCAATCCCACCAACAACAGCAACACTATATGAGAATGCAATTCCAATTTTGCAATAGCCCGGAATGATTCTCTTGCTTGGAACCATGATCTTTTACAGACAGCATTATCACGTACAATCCACTTTTCAGCCCCTGTAATCATTCTTTCAAGAAAAATTGCCAGTCTTTTGCCGAGCAAGCTATGAAGTTATGCAGTATAGGGAGCACCTTGTTCTGCTGTGACAACTGATGTGGGATCCAGGTATCCAGTGTTGACACGTAACCCAGCTTTTGCAGATGTCAAACATCAGAGGACTGATTGGTGTTCAGTAGTTGTAAAAATTCCCTGCATGTCCGATGTGGATTTTCATTCAGCAGTGCCTTTAAATGCTCATCATTCAACCCCACTGCCTATGTTCATTTAAAAATGTTCATCACTCAACTCCATTTCTATGTTCATTTCCAACCTGAAAGTCATATGACTGGAACTTGTACCACAAGTTAGCATATAAAGATCGAATTATTTTTCCGTAATTTATGTCTTGGGAGATATGAACTACATTTAAAAATGCTAAATTAATATCGGATGCAAAGTGTATAGTTAATAAAAGGCCAGGGTAAAGGTGCTTTTAGAGATGACTTTGTCCCCATAAGCTTTGCACAGTTTATGCAAACTCTGTTATAGATACACCATTTCTGAATTTGCACAGCATGATGAAACAAATACATACATCTTGCATTGCCATTGGAATATGCTTGTTGCCACTTTTATGGACTAAATGTATGTATAGAATGTTTAAATACCGAAGCTACACATGCATCGTCTTTTACATTGTTTACGTGGCAGTTACACATTTCTTGACAACTGAAATGCATGGTTGATGTTTTTTCCCATTACTTTTGCATCAAACCAATAATTCTCATCTCCAGAGGGCTTATGTGGTTGACAATTTCCTTGAAAATAAAAATATAGGTGGAGTGACCAGCCTGATCCCCAGACCTGAATCTAATTGAGTATGTGTGATTTGCATTATGCCAAAACCTTCATTGAGGTCAGATCTACTCTTGTGAATGAGTGGGGCTTTATTATACAAAACCTTATCAACAGCCTCATCAGTAGTAAGAACAAATTACATGAGTTGTATAGCAATTGGAGGGGATCATATACCTTATTAACATCTAGTGCCCCCTATTGTAGCACTTCCATTATTGGAACTCATGCTCTCATATACAGCACTCAAGCATATTACATGATATTATCCCACTTGCTGTTATTCAGTGGTGCTATAATACTTTTCCATGTGACTTTTAAATCTGATTACTGATAATCATTTTGGGTTATGCAAGCTTTTGTCTGTTATCCTTTGATTTTGTGCACCAGTGTATATTGAAATAATGAAAAAAAAATTTTGCCAAAATTAAAAAAAGTTCAGTTAAATAAATATTGCCTTTTTAATAAAGTACATAAAATATTCACTACCTTTATTTATTTTTTTTATTTTATTACTTGCAATTAAATGCTCTTTTGAAATATCATCACCATCATCATCATCATCCTCAAGCAGCCATGGGCTACAGAGGTCCAACCAGACCGTGCAATTTAGTTCTCCAAGCAAGTCTATCCTGAGCTACATCTACTGCATCTGGCCACTGCACACCAATTCTAACAAGGTCCTGTTTGACATTGTCTGCCCACCACATCCTAGGTCTCCCCTTCTTTCTGAGGCCTTTAGGCACACTGTTCATAACCCTATTCGCCAATCTATAATTATTCATACGGGCAACATGGCCAAACTAACGGAGTCTCTCTCTGCACAATATGCTGCTTAAAGGAGGTTGCAAACTCCTTTGCCTAACCTCATCATCAGTTACAAAGTTGAACCACCTAATGCCCAAGATACTGCGTAAGCATCTGGAATCGAAAGCATCTAGTTTCCTGTTATCATGTTTACAAAGTGTCCAAGTTTCACTACCATAACTAACCCTAGAAAGAACCAAACTATTATACAGTCTAATTTTAGTCTTTAGGTGTATACGTCTATTTCTCCGTACTCTCCATAGATTCTTAAAAGTCCCAGCAGCAATCCCTATTCGTCTGTTAATCTCATGCCGCACATCACCATTATCTGTTACATAGCTCCCAAGATAATTAAACTGTGACACCTGCTCAAGACTGCAACCATTCAGATTAACTGAATCACAGCCTGCCTGACCAATTTTCATCATTTTAGTTTTCTCTCTGTTTATAACCAAACCTACTCTACTACCAGTCTCATCAACAGCTTGAATGAAAGAGTTCATCTCATCAACATCATTTGCCAAAGGGGCTAAATCATCAGCATAATCTAAATCAGAAATTTTCGTATCTCCTGCCCATTTAAGGTCAAAATCTTTCCCTTGAAGTGAATTTCGCATAACATAATCAATAACCAAACTAAAGAGAAAAGGAGACAAAATGCACCCTTGTCGAACACCAGAAGTAATGCTAAACCAATTGCTACAAGCCTTACCAACTCTCACACACGACTCAGTGTTATTATAGAGAGCTTTCATTATGTTAACTAACTTGTCTGGTATACCATATGATTTCACAATCAACCACAAATTATGACAATCAACAGAGTCGAAAGCCTTTTTGAAATCAACAAAGCTAGCAACCAAAGGTTTCTGAAACTCTAAACATTTCTCAAGAATCTGCCTAAGTGAAAATATCTGATCCATACATTCCCTACCACTTCTGAATCCACATTGCTCATCACGTAACTGACTGTCAACCAGATTCTTAATTCTATTAAGCACAATCATGGAAAGAACTTTACCTGGAACAGAGAATAGGCTAATACCCCTATAGTTATCACAAAAACTGCGATTACCTTTTTTGAAAACAGGGATAAAAATAGCTCTGGTAAAATCCTTAGGAACCATGCCTTTATCATAAAAGATATTCAGAATTTCAGTCATCCAAGTTTCGAAACATTTCCAGCTCTAAGCATTTCTGTAGTAATTTCATCTACCCCTGGGGATTTATGAAGTTTAAGTTTAGAAACAGCCAAAATAACTTCAGATTGTGTTATAGGGCCAACATTAAAGTCACCAATGCATCTATCATCATTGCAAACAATGGGAATAGAACTAACCTCATTGTTTAGAACATCACTGAAATACTCAGCCCACCTAGCCATGACAGAATCCTCACCTTCTATAACCTTACCTTGTTTATCCTTCAATCCCTGTATACCTGTCCGTTTTCTACCACACAAAACATTAACTATCTGGTACAGCTCTCTGCTGTTGTGCTGTCTAACTGCTTCCTCGGCTTTGTCAGCCAAACCATCAAGCCAAAGATTCTTATCAGCAGCTAACTGATCTTTTACACGTTTATTAAGTTCTCTGTAATGCTTTCTATTAGGACTAGTAGGGTATTGATTAAGGACATTCCTGCAGTTCTTTCTTTCCGAAATAAGCTCAAGTGCCTTATCACTCAGATAATTCTGTCTCTTCTGCTCCTTTTTTCCTAAAAGAGTACTGTTAGTGTCCAAAAAAGCCTGTTTGAAATGATCCCATTCTTCCTCAACTTCAGTAGTAAGCAAACCATGACTGTCATAATGACTAAGTAACCTATCATGGTAAGCTTTGGCTATAACTGGGTCTTTCAGAGCTTCAGTATTAAAAGCAAATTTTTTAACCCTAGCACAACACTTTTTAAGTTTAAGTTGCAAGACATTTTTAGCAAGGTAATGGGCAGATCCAATTTCAGCTCCCCTATATGCCCTGGTATTTCTAACAGAACTAGCCCATTTGCTGTTAATTAATATATAATCAATCATATTCCTATGCAGCCCATCAGGTGAAACCCATGTGTACTTATGTATGTCGCGGTGTTTGTAATATGTGTTAGTTATTCTGAAACCATTGAGTTTACTTACCTGTAGGAGACGTTGCCCATTGCAGCTACCAATACCAAAAGGGCCAATCACCCCTCCCCAAAGGCAGATAACATTCAGGTCTTTAACGCTTGTCTGAAATTTTGCTGTAAGAAACCTTTCATTAATGCACTCATATCCTAGAAGAGCATCACTAGCATGTCTGCTGAGAAGCAGACCCACGCCTTGGAGATGCTTATTGTCGTCCCTCCCTGAAAAGAGAAATTTAAGATTATTTTTAAGAATCTGACCTTTATTTGTCCATCAGGTCTCTTGCAAGCCGAGAATATCTAAATTATAATGGTGGAATTCTTGTGTGAGGACATCAAGAGAAAAAGCTCTGTGCAGAGTCCTCACATTCCAACTACCTACGGAGAGAAAATGGTTAGTAGGATGTTTAAAGAAACTATGTTTATTGAGAGAGGGAATGCCGACAATATCAAACAGCCCCCTAATCGCAGACATGGGGCAAAGACCCGTTCCCCCACCACTAAAGGCTGAAGCCATCTACACTGGAAGACTTCCTCCAATATAGAATTTGACGATGCCAATAGAAGCAAAGAGTTCAGGTGCCTGCGATGACCTCTGCTCAGGATTATCCACCAGCTGATAAACATATCCTGTGAATCTATTCACTTGGGGCTGTCAACCCACAAACAAACAGAAAACACAGTGGAAGATTTTCCCTCCACAGAAGCCCACCAGTGCAGCAAAATCAGGATCCATAATCAAGCTCAGAGCCATATATCTGTCCAGTCCAGTGGGTTTATACCAGGTCCAGTGGGTTTATACCAGGTGGTCAGCACCAGGACCCTGTGTGGTTGACCACTCCTCAGCAGGGTAGAAAAAAAGAAAAGTAGCCATGGTTGTCCAGATCAGTAGGCCACACTAATCTGGCAGCCCTCCCCTTCCGTTCACTTCCACAAGAGAGTATCTCTTTTGAAAGGTACTAACGGTCTGCACCACGAGAAGGCGGGGTCGGACATTAGGTGCTAGGCCTGGCCGGTTCTATGCATCATCTCAGGGGATTGGTGCATAGCTCTCCTTCCAGTGACTACCTAGCTACCATTTACATTCTCTATTTCTGTTAGTTACTTCGGGATAAGATTCTAAAGTTGTTTTATTTTCTGAAAAGATTTCAAAAGTTTATTTGGCCACTTAAAATGAATTGAGTTTCAAAAACCCAAAACAATGAAGTCTGCTCAGTAAGTTTAAAAAATATTTGGATTGCATTATCAGTATATGTAAAGAATTTTTTTAACATAGCACTGCTTCTGCAGAAATGAATTCTAAAGTTCTTTATTTTTAATACAGTTGCTTCAAGAGGAAACAAAGTTAATGGAGCCTAAAGCAAAATCTGAACCACCAGACTCTGATCATGAGATTGAAAAAGAACCATCACCTGTAAAAATGAAACCTATTACCAAAGTTGTATCTCCTAAACCAGTGGTTGAAGATGTGAAGCCACCTAAACAGCTTGCAGATGATGAAAGCACACAAAATAGTTTTTCAGGGTTTTCTGATTTAATAACTCCACAAGAAGAAGCAAAACCAATGGGTTTTACAAGTTTGAGGCTTGGTAAGTGGAAAGTATAAAAAAATCTGTAGTATTGTAATTATAGTTTAAAATATAATTGTATTTACCTATATTTTACTGATAGTAGTGATTCTATTCTATGTTTTTATGTATATTTAGATGCCATATAGGTAATGATTTAACAACTTCCAAATTTGCCTTCTTGTCCTGTTCCTAAGCATATACTGTAACGCTCCAAACAATGCAAAATATTTAAAGTTTTATGCTCCGGATAACTTAGACGGGCGCCAGGCAATCATTAACAAATTGCCAAAATGTAGAATAAGTTGATTTAGGGTTCAAGTGCCAGCGAGCGTTCATTAGTAAGAGTCAAAAATGATTCTTAACAAAATAAGAGTTAATATAAAAAGATCCTAAATTAGCGTTGCTCAAGATAAAAAACTACAGACTCAAAAGGTTATAACAAAACAAAATAGATTTATTTCCAAAATAACTAACTCACCAAGACATCAATGAAAAAACTAAATTCTGTGCTACACGCACGGTGCTACGCACCTTACTACATCTCTCTGCTCTCTCTACAACTCTCAAGTGCTCAAGTCTCTAGTGCTTCTAGTAACTCGCAGGTCACGGTTTTGACAATGGGCCGGCGTATGCCGGGAAAGACATTTGCATACAATGACGAACGACGCGGTATGACGCAAGAGGGGGCGTGTCCTTGGCACATGCTTTAACGGTTACGGTCGGAAGTTCGGAGTTGCGCGTACGCAACTCCTAGAAACTTGAAAACGAGTGCTGTGATGCCGAAAAGGAAATAAAAATCCCCAAAATGATAAATATAACGTAAATTAAACAAAACTGGTTAAGGTAAAGCAAAAGTGAACGGTGGGGCATCACAATACTTTTCCAGGTTTTTCTATTTCTGTTGCACATTACAAATTAACACTTCCTCATTTTCAACAGCTCACAGTCTCTAAATTTAAAACACTATTTCATTATAATTTAAGGGCATTTTATGTACAAGAATTTATGTACAAGTATTTTATGTACAAGAATAAATGTGCTACAGAAAAAGAGGCTGTATCACATAAATATGTGCAACACTGAGTTTCTTGTGGTGAGGAAAACTTATCTTGCCACTTTCTGGATGTTTATCATTTCACCATCAGTTTCCATACACTATAATGATTTTTCAAGACATTGATTGGAAATGTTGGACTTCTTTGTAATTATCCAGCATGATTTTTACTTAGACACAAGGGTTTGTCATTGTTGTCAAATACTTTCTTCACCAGCAGGATCCATCACATGTGATCCATTGTCTGAATGTTGCTTTATCGAATCATTCATGAACATCCTGGCTATAGAGATGACATAGATTGAAAGCTTTCATATTGTGGTGTTAAGTAATGCAGTCTCTCAAGCCATGATGAGGCATGAAGAAGTTCTTAGTGAGGTGCAATAGAGTAATGAAAGTTTTCCATTTCTCAACTTTTATCTTACAAATTAACCAATATCCGAAATTGTAATATCATCCAGAATTGCAATAAAATAAGCTACTGAAAAGTAAGCAGGAAGAAAGTTTAAAATAATGACATATCTTTTTATCCATCTTTTATTGCTCTTCACATCATTTGGCAGTTTATTTCTTTTAATCTAATGTCCAGCTTTTAATTGTGAAATTTGACTTTAATTTAGCTCGTCCAAGCCTCTTATACTTGGATACCTTTTATCCAATCATTCTCTTTTTTACGCCCATCTTTGACTTTTTATATTTTAAACTTTTATAATGGTTTACCTTTGTGTTCTTATTTTTTGCACTTATTTTTTGCTCTTTATATGGGTCCTCTACACTCATTGTTGTTTTTTGAATTATGTAATTGTTTGATTATGTTTAATTGTAGGTTCATGTTTTGCAATGTTTTTCCCATCCACTCTTTTTGTATTATGAGGGGCATTCAAAAACTTCTTAACATGCATCTGTAAAACAAAAACCATTGCACTTTCCTGAACAAAATGTTTATTGTCCTTCCAAGTACTCCCAGCATCTATGCCTATTCTGGAACACTTGGTGGTACTCTTGTTGTGGAATTCTCCACAACTCTGAATGAATGTATTTTGCAAGGTTTTTCACCCTTGAAAAAGGCTTCCCAAGAAATTCCTTTTCAATTTTTGGAAACAACTAAAAATTGCATAGTGCAAGATCGGGTGAATATGCAAAATGAGGTAGCTGTTTAATTATTTCCTACCCCAGGTAGGCTGTAACTGCTGGGTTTTGTGAGGCATTGTCATGAAAAAGGATAATCCTTGACACACCTGTTGTTGGATGCTGCTCCTTCTTCTCTTTAACCATTCTGGGCAAAGCAATGTTGGTGTAGTATTGACCACTTTTTCAGGTAAGGTGTCCACATCTACCACTCCTTGAGAATTGAATAAAATTGTAAGCATCGTCTTCCTTGGGCGAGAGTTTTGTTGGAGGATTTGGGGATGCATTTCATCTTCCACAACCCAAACATAATTGTCGGTCTTTCTGGGAGTTGTAATAAAACCACATCTCATCGTCTGTGATAATGTCTGTTAACCATTTGAGGCCACTAGGTTCAAGCATTGCTAGCATCTCCTTGCACAAGTTGACTCTAGCCCTTTTTTGCTGTTCTGTCAATTTATGGGGTACCATTTGGCACAGATCTTTCGTAACTTTAAGTGCTGTAATCTAAAGACAAAATAAGTTCTCTTCTTCAAAATAAGTTTCTTTCTCAAAATAAGTTCTCTTCTTCAGTGGTAGTCATTGTTGGATGAAACCATGTTATACTATAAAAAAAAAATACCCCCCTCAAGCAGCTGCTTGCCATAAAGGTCTGACAGGAGCATATCTGTTTATATGCCGTAGAAGATTTGAGAGGATGGCAGGACCTCTGCAGAAAAATGACACGTACATCCATGCCTTACCTGGGGCTCGAACCCAGATCCCTTAGATCACTAGCCAAGCGCACTAACCACTATGAGATTGAATTATTTGGGAAGCTTATAAAATTTTAACAATAATTGGTAAATGCTACGGTATACAGTTTACTTGTGACCTTAAGTGATTTTAAAGGTTATCAGGCTGTTGTTTTGAAACATTACTCTCAGTAATATGATCAGAAGCTTGATCAGGCTACAACTTTGCCTTTCTGAAATGTAATTTTAGTTCCACTCCCAGTTATTGCATTTGTGTTTCAAAGATAACAATTGTTGAATGTCTCCCTCTCCAGAACTGGTCAGCAAGAACAATTCTTTTAATATCCTCACCTTCTACAGCATGCTTGATCAGTGTAAACAGTTCCCTCTGCCAACACACTTATGCCCATATGTCATTTTCAATAGTTTGCAGTCTTGGAAGATGTTAGCTGCTTCAACCATCCTTGTTGTTCTATCATATCTCTCCAACCCAGTGGCCAGATGTTAAGACCATATCAAAATGTGATTTGTGACAGCAGCCCATAGGCTGTAAAATATTTTTTTTTTTTTTTCTTCTATCCTCACTCTTTCCCAGCAAAAGAGAGTGAAATTGTTTTTAACCCTAGACCACTAAACGTATGTACAAGTTACACAATTACTAAACACTCGTAAATTTCACGAATTTTTTATTTATTGTTAAAAACAAAAAAAATGACATTTTCCCATATAGCAAAAAAACAAAAACAAAAGTAACTCTTTAGAAAACAAAAAAATCATAGAACATAATTAAGGAAATATTAAACTGCACAATTCAGACAACAAGAAGCCCGATGTTCTCCGCATATACCTTGGTTGCAGTGGCTGCAATAGTTTGTAGTCATCCTACAAAGATGTGATGGACAAAAGGCGCAAATTCTATGCTTCTTTTCCACTTGCACGGGCCTTTCAGACAACATATCAATATTTAGAATATTGCATATATCTTGACAAATTGGACAATGCAAAGTAGGGGTGTTAATTCGTAGCTGCAACCATGGTCTCAAATCAACTTCGTCCTTCAAAATTGGGCATAAAGTCATTCTAGACACGTTTTTCTCCATTTCTGATTCTATTTGAGTTATATATGACAAAAGAATTAATAGTAGCAATGTTTATCATGTCATAGAATGCGCACATAGGCCATCTTCTGGTTTTACGACCACAATTCATATTGGAGCACATTTGATCAAATATATCTACCCCAAATTTAGTTTTGTTATAGAAGTGTATTATCTCTGTTTTTTGTTATCTCATTTAGACGTTTTTCGGTATGCATGGTTGAGAGTAGAATTACTAGCTTCTTATTCTTTGTCTTTGATAAATATGATACTAGAGTTTTTTGTTTGTCGAAACAAAAAAAATGATGTTTTTGGCTGTCTTTGATGAGTTTCCAACATATCCGGTGGAATTTCAGCTTTATTTTTTTGCAGTGTTCTGACAAGAGTCAATTTGTAAGGAGCTTGTAGGATCTCATCAGCGACACTTATTGAAGTGAACCAATTATCCATGGTAACATTTTTGTTATTACCATGGATGCTCTTTGTCATTTTTTTTATGCTAAGTACTTGAAGGCAATCCATTTGTTTTAGTTCCTTTTCCTAGATATGGTTCAGCATCAATCATATATTTTGTTGCCACATCACATAACATAACTAGCTTGATGCCATATTTGGCTGGTTTATTTGGGATAATCATGCGAAATCAGTATCTTCCTCTAAATGCCAAAAGTTGTTCTTCCAAAGTCGTATAGCTAGATGGAGTATATGAGGATCTACAAATAGCAATAAACTTATCCCAAATGTCTCGAATTGGAGCAAATGTGTCAACTTTTTTTCTGTCAATTCTTGTTTGTTTATCATCAAAACGTAAGCAATCTAATAGAAATAAGAATCGATCACAACTCATTGTAACTCTAAATATATTTCCCGATATTATAGGATCAAACATTTTCTTGGCATTTAGGTGGTTGTTTTTCATTGCTCCAGAAGTGCCATTACTTCCTCTTTGCACATCTTGGAAATTGTCAGAGTTTTTTCAGTATAAGAGGCCGATTTCAGAGTGATTTGCTCGTTTGTATGAAGGACAATTTTATCTAATATATTATCCATGGAAAAATGTTTGAAGCAACTTGCTGGTGTCAGCAAATGGAAAGCAGGTCTTTTGCTGCCAGGTACAAAATGAATTATGTTCTGTTCCGGCTCAGGACTTCAAAATGAGTTTTCCTGAGCCAGAACTCTTTTTTTTTTGTCACTGTGGTTCTATTGTAGACCAACTGTGACCATTTTTGCCCTTTATTGAGGGAGTTTTGGGAACAATGTATGCTTCAGGTTAACAGCAATTGAAGACAATGGTGCATTATCATCTGATTTGTTGTCACTATCCAAAACAGACATAGCTCCACTTCCAGCTTGATTCATTGATTGATTTGAATGACTTGTTGCCATTGCTTGATTTGTATAGATTTTTAGAGCATTTTGTGAAGCTGGGATATTTTCATCTTCTGAATTTTCATCATTGTCTGAATCTATCTCTTCCATTTTCACAATATCTTCTTCATCTTCGCTACCTGATGTTTGGATTTGTTCCTCATTGGTATCTTCTCCTTCCTTAATTTTTTTTTTGCTTTGGCTTCTAATTCGGCTTGTGTCAACCACTTTTTAGACATGATTATGTAAAATAAATCAAATGTCCCCCTAAAAACAAAAATGTAACATCTACTTGATCCACATGGTAATAAGTGGGAATTATGTAATGTACCCAAACACTAAACATTCGTAAGATAGGCGACGTTACAATTACACAAATAATAAACACTCATAAAATTGACAACGAACACTCAGTAATTTCATGAAAAATAACCTTACCGCAAATTCTTCACAGATACAACTAATTTCAAATAAAAGATGCAGCTGCTGAAGGTCACACATCGATCACACTAGCGGAAACATCCGAAGAAATCGAATTGCTCCCAAGTTGTAATGAATTTTATGACTGTTTAGTGTTGCATGGTTAAATGAATATTTCATTATATTTCCTTAACATAGCTGCTGATTAACAAGTTGCATGTCATATGCTATAAGCCTTTCTCTTCCTTTCTACTTCTCACAAAAAGGAAGGTAGCTTGTAAATCATTGTTTCATTGTATCTCTACCATGGAACTGATCTAAACAAGTTACATATCAGTGAAAGCTTATTGCATATAACGTAGGCAATATAATTCCCCTCCAAAGCAGGGAAAGGATAAATGTTTTTAGTGACAAAACTCTTGTGAAGGTGTTAAAAATCTATATTTTTGTTTGTTTTTAAGAAATGTAAAAGTGAAGGATATTTCCAATGATGAAATCTTTTAATCAGTTCATATCAATTTCCAATAGAGCACTACTAAGTTTTTGATTGTTAAAAAAAAACCTTTGAAAATAGTATGAATTAAATGATCTCATAATTTGCAATGGTTTTTATGGCACAAAAAGGATTATATTTGACACACACACACACACATGTATATATATATACACAAGTTGGGTTGTTTTACCTCTGAGTAACACTTTTTTGCACACAATGAGTGATATGGCCAAGTCACAAATACACAGGTTTCATAGAAGGTTTGGAGGGAGCAGACCTACTGGACAGTTGTTAGGAGACAAATGGTAACCTCCCGTCAATTCCATCCAGTATGCTTTTTAATATGCATATTATGGCTCTCCTGCACATGAGGTCGCATCATCATCTGACTAATGGTGACCTTTTCAAGTCCATCAGTATCGTCTACTGACCGAGGTTTAGCAGACATAAATCTCAATGTTGACACAGGTGGGACTCAAACTGGGAATCTGCAAATTATCCTGGCTCTCTACTCACAGAGCCAACATCTGCCCATACAAGGCTGGAGAAATCCATTCATCAAAGGTAAGTGAATTTTCTGGTTTGGCCTGTTACTTTAACGTATTTGAAATTAATTTATAGGTAAATGATATGAATTGATTAAGAGATTTCAGAATATAAAGTATGTTTTGATTAATATTACATTAGTGCATTTCCCTTTAAAAATCAATTACCTAGTTTGATTTAAATGCTTGCAAAAGTGGGTGAAATTATTTGCCTACTTCCTCCTTTCCTTGTCTTGTGGTAAAGACTACTGGTTGATCACATTTTTCAGAATTTTCTCACCCTTGTATGTATACATATACATAAACAGGGTGGTTATAATTAAACTGACATTACTCAGAGTGATGTACAGAAGGATCTACTCGATGGATCACAGCGAAAAGTGGTGAATACCTTAATAAGAACATGGGGTAAAGTATTTGCAAATAAAAAAAATAAGTTAGTCTCGGAGAATGGCTGCAACATGCTGTGTTATTCTTGCCTTCAGTTCAGCAAGCAATTTAACATTGCCTTGATAAATTCGGCTTTTCAAATAGCCCCATAACGAAAAATCGCATGGTTTTAAGTCAGGGGAATGTGGTGGCCAAGCATTGACAAACGTTTGAGAAATTATTCTGTCCTCATCAAATGTGGTACACAACAATTGCAATGCTGTACGTGCAATATGGGGTGGCGCCCCATCCTGCATGAAGGTTGTGAATTTCTTTCTTGCAGTGGAAAATATCTGTGTAGCATAGTCCATTCACCGATCCATGCACAGGACCTTGAGGCGTGATCTCCTCAATGAAAAATGGTCCGATTATAAAGTTTGCAGTAAACCTGCACCATACAGTTACATGGTCAGAGTGTAGGGACACATCATGCACAGCATGCGGATGTGTAGGTCCCCATTTTCGGCAGTTGTGTATATTCACTGCTCCATGTAGGGAAAAATGTGCCTCATCGGATAAGACCTTCGAAGGCCACATGTCATCAAGCTGCATCCTCGCCAGAAATCATGAGTGAAGTTGGTGCGCTATTCAGGATCACATGGTTGCCACTGCTGCACCCTATGAATTTTATAAGGATATCATTTCAGGGTGGACCATATAATTTTATGGACAGTGGACAAATTTCCTCACTCTTAAATGAAGTTGCAGTTGCCGGCATACCTGTCTCGCATTAACTACGGGTAGCTCTGATTGCAACTGGATTTCTGCAACGGTAAGTACAACGTCTTCCACATTGCTTTCTGCAACAGGCCGTCATCCTCTACCCGGAGCCACGCCCAACTTGCCTGTTTCTTCGAATTTCTGTATCATATTCTTGTGTCCATTTAGCGACAAATGTCTTTTCCTTATATCTTTCACCTGATGATATTCACGTAATGCAGCGGCAGCATTACTCCCATTTTGGTAAAAGAGTATCACTAGCAAAGCTCTGTCTTTCTTGCAAGATACCCGTGATTCCTTCTAGCAATTACAGGGAAGACATCACATTTTATAGTGTGCCTCATGCGACTCTCGCATGTAATTGGCTGCAATGTCATGAGAAATTAGCATGTTGTACCACATTTTTAGCACACCCATGCCACCTGGTGGAACTAACACTAACTAATTTTTTTTTATTCACATATTCTCTACCCCATGTTCTTATTAAGGTATCCACCACTTTTCACTGTGATCTGTTGAGTAGATCTTTCTCTATATCGCTCTATATCGTCAGTTTAATTATAACCACCCTGTATATTTGTTATGTTAGTGCCATGGTAGTATTTAATTTCTACAAAAGTACTATTAAAATTTTCAGATTAGAAAGTAATCTGTAAACATTTTATATTGTTTCTGCATTGTTACTAATCATTCGGTAAAGTTGTTTAGTGAATGTAATATTGTCCATATATATAGCTACTGTATTTAGTCATAACAGTTGATTGAAGTTAATTATTAAATCTATGTGCAATTTCAGGAGCTAGTCCTACCCAACAATTCGCAAGTCCTTCAGCATCACAGAACTCTAATAATGTACCACAAGTTGTCAGTAAAAGAAAAATGACAGTTGATGAAGTGTTTAATGCAAATGATGATGAACCTGAGCAGAAGAAAAAGAGGAAATTAATACCATTAGATGATTCACAAGAAGAACCTAAGACTGCTGGATCAGTATCTCAAATGACCGTTGAAGAAAAAAGGAAACATATAAAAAGTCTAATAGATAAAATTCCTACTGCCAAAAATGAACTATTTGCCTACAGCTTAGACTGGACTGTAGTAGATAAAGTAGGTTGTTTTTTAAGCAATTTATTTTTTCTCTGCTTAGTTGAATTGTACAACAAGGATTTTCTCCTTCAGTTAAAGTAGAATAAGAGAGTTTTATTAATACTGAAAGTACAAAAGAACGTGATGGGTAATATGGATGTTGATATTGGCCTTTCTAAACTGTTCATAATTTAGTCCATATGCTCAGTACAGTCTGTGGTTAATTTTGTGAAGTCCGGTGACCAAGGCTGGCCCTTAAAATTCCTGACCTGGCAATTTTTGACTGTAGCAGTTTATGTTTATGTAGTGTAAGTTATCTTGGCAAATTGCTGTGCTTGTTACAGTGTATTTTCTTTAGTAACTGTCTCTGTATGTTTATTGATGTTTTTTTGGTAAAAAAAAAATGTGTGTTTATGTTATGCCATTGACTGTGTGACATCATGATCTCTGCACTTACATATGCATCACAATGTACTTTGTGTGGGGAAAGAAGAGTGCAATTTTCTACTTTCACTGAATAATGGGACTCTTGGAGAAGAATGCATCCCAATAAATGGCAGCTGTTTCATCAAAATCAAGGTTAAACATAGTGCTACAACATAATGATAATATTTATCAATCTCCTACAATCTTAAGTTCATATGAAAGCTGATTCCCAGGTAAGTAATCTAGTTCCCAGATTCGAGTCAGCGTTGAGATTTATCTCTGCAAAATTCCTTGTCCTGCCTACGGTCAGTAAGGAACACCGATGGGCTTGGAAAGGCCATCGTCCGTTGGATGGGACGTTAAGCTGTGGCCCTGTGTCTGGGAGAGCCATACCCTGTGCATGTTAAAGAACACGCTAGATGGCACTGACGGCAGGCTACCATCTGTCTCCCAGCAGCTGTTCCAATGGTCTCCTCTCCCAACCTTCTCTGAGCCTTCGGGGTCCTTGTGATCTGGCCATTTAGCCCATGGTGTGCAAAAAAGTGCCACTCAGAGGTAAAACAACCCAACCAACCCATATGAAAGAGTTATTATCATTAATATGAAGTTGTTTCTAAAACACATTAACTATACTGGTTTCCATAAATTAAGAAAAATCCCTATATTTAGTCAATGGAATGCTAACATCAAAGCTCTACAACTTCTAAAATAAGGGGTGTTTTTTTTTTCGTTTTCAAAAATGTGATTGCAGATAAAGATCTCAATCAAATAAATCAATATCTCAATTTTCAACAATATTTGTTCAGTATTTAATGAGTTATGGAAGTTTGAATATTTAACAACAGTAATGCCAGTCTTAAGAAATTTATACAAAACTGAAGAATAGTGAAAGAATTCTTTACACAAAGTTCTAAAATACAAACTTATTTTATTAAACACTTTGATACAATACTTATTACTAAGTTTTAATTAACTTCTGAAGTCAATTTTTGTGGCTGGCATTGTTATTGCTAAATATTCAAACTTCCATAACTCATTAAATACTGAACAAATATTGTTGAAAATCAAGATATTGATTTATTTGATTGAGAGCTTTATCTGCAATCTCATTTTTCATAACAAAAAGAAAACTTATTTTAGAAAATATAGAGCTTGACTTTAGCTTCCCATTGACTTAACATAGGGATTTTCCTTAATTTATGGAAACCAGTTTATAAAGTATACTTGTTGAGCAATATAAACACTTTCTATATAAATACTCTTGGCTTGTAATTGCAACCCCAAAGTGATAGCAGTTTTTCTCATTATAGCTAGGTTACAAAGAATTGTTACTATTTTCATGAATGGGAAAACACTGCCTCTTCAGCAAAGTTTACTTTCAGAACAAAAGTATCTATCATGAACCGTTTTGATTCCATGAAGTTACACATAAAAATTAGATGTTAATAAAACATTGCATCAAATACCTGAATGTAAAAAGTGACAGTTTTTTTTTTAACTTGACAGAAATTTTCAAGAATAAGTAAAGACAATATAAAGGATACTGTATATTTACAAATTGAGAACTTACTGAAAAAACTTTAATGAATATATAAGTGACATTAAAAAGCAGCATGGACAGTGTTTAAAGTACAGGAATCCCCTCACTTAATGCTGTTAATTGGTTTCAACAAAATAGAGCATAAGTGAGTCCCATATTTCCATAAAAAATACATGTTAATTCAAAAAGTTAGTCATTGCAGTAGGTAGCCTGTTTTGATAGTTATGTTATTAGTAGTGTGGTTAAAAACTTGTTAAGCAATATAAACACCATCAAAAATATTAATGTTCTTGAAATTTTTAACTTTTTTTTGTTATCTGCACTTGTGGTTCCTCCCTAGATTTATATATTGTGGAGGTTATAGCAAGCTTTAAATCTATTGAACCACCTTTTACTAGCAGTGAATGGTTCCATAGAGTTTGTTTTGATAGTTATGTTATTAGTAGTGTGGTTAAAAACTTGTTAAGCAATATAAACACCATCAAAAATATTAATGTTCTTGAAATTTTTAGCTTTTTTTTGTTATCTGCACTTGTGGTTTCTCCCTAGATTTATATATTGTGGAGGTTAGAGCAAGCTTTAAATCTATTGAACCACCCTTTACTAGCAGTGAATGGTTCCATAGAGTTTTCAGATCTTCACATAAGCTCTTTGTTCATATAGGCCTTTTCTTAGATAATAGTTGAATTTAAGAAAATTTTACATCAGATATTATCAATGGAAATATTTTGAAGTCTCTCCATTTTAATTGTAATAGCTGGCCGGCTTTGGTCAGTTTTGTTGCCTGCAGTAGAATGCTAACGTTCCTGCTGCTAAAATTAATTCTTTATATTTTTGTAATTGATTCACACGTACCAAAACTAGAGACCGATGCTCTTGCACTCTTCATTGTAACAACTTAACCCTTCCAGGGCCCATCCTGAAAAACTGATTTTCATGAGACTGATGATCCAGAGGTGAAGCTATTTTTGCATAAACTCGGCCAAAAAAATAAAATTTAGAACTTTTTTGCCAAATGGCTAATAAAAGGAATTATAGTATGTTATATATGCTAAATTAATCTGCATTTAATTCTGGATTTTCTGAAAATAAAGTATTTAACAAAAAACAATGACTAGTTTTATTTTAATGTAACATTTTTAGTCATGTAGTAAAAAAAATGCATTTGGCAATGTATATAAATAGAAAGGCTATCTCAGAATAACAAAAAAAAATTACTTTCTTTTTGCAATTGTTTTCTTGGTACTGTACTTTATGGAAATTCCAGGATTTTGCCAACTGTGCCAAGTCAAATAAGTCAACTTTAGCTATTTTTTTGATGGCCAATCATCAGGAATAGGTCATTTTATGTACCAAATTAAACAGAATTTAACTCCAAATTTAATGAAAATGAAAATTTTTAACAAATTTATAAACATTAATTTTATTAAGACTTTTTTTAGTGATATAATGAAAATTTTATAATACAACTCTGTTTCAAATATAAATATGGATATGATAAAAAGAACTATTCTAAAACTCAAGATGGGGAATTGCTGCTTAATTGTATACAATTGAGGCACTACAGTAAGTGATTGTAAAAATATTTTCATTTTTTTCCATATATATATGTGTGTGTGTCTTCTGATTTATTAGTTATGGAGTCATTTTAAATATCTTTAATAAGCTTTTAATTAATAAAACCCCTTATCTTATTAAGGTAATAAGATAAAATTGTAGTGAATTCTTCATAACAGAATAACCAAACTAAGGAGAAAAGGAGATAAAATGCCAGAATTACTGCTAAATCAATTATTATAAACCTTAGCAACTCTTATACAACTCTGCTATTAGAGAAAGCTATCATTATGTTGCTAACTTACATTAAAATTATATGTTTAGTAATATAAACTATCAATTATACCAAAATCATGAAAAGAATCAAAGTCACAATGTAGTCGTAATGTTATGTATAATAGAATTTAAAGGTAAGGAAGTTTTTAAAGAAAATATATAGTTTTGTTTTGTTGCATAATAAAATAACTTTTGATATTGTCAGAAGAAGCCAAGTTTATAAGGATGAAAACAAAAATGCGATTTTTTTTTATTATAATAGAGAAATATATAAAAGTTGCATTAAAAGAATTGATTCCACAATTCTTTTAATGCAACTTTTATATAGTGATTAAAATGTCCACGAATTAGAAGTGGAAATTAAACAATTTGATATTTTTCAAGGATTAGTTTAAGTCTGTTATTTCTTCATTGGCACTTGCTCTCTCCACCTCTTTTCTTCTTTCTGTTGCTTATTTTTGCTAGTTCTTTTAATTAGTTAAAATAATTTGTACATTTATTTTTTTTTTTTTTTTATCCTTTGAAACTCTTAAAATTTGCATATAACTACAATTTCAGCACAAAAATTAAAAGATCTGTGGAAAGAAGAGTGGTTAAATTTGTCCTGAGAGTTTCAATTTGGCAGCTTCTCAACTGGAACTTCCTTTAAGATTAGTATATATATTAAATACTATTTTATAGTTATAAAAAAAGAGAACTTTTATATTTAAATGGGTCTTAGTTTTCCTCATAGAAGACCATTTGCATACACTTAAAATATAATTGCTGCCTTACCACACCCTTCAGTTGCAAGATACCAACCTTTTAAATGTTCCAAAAGCCAGTAAACATCTGTTATCAGGTGCCTAATTTATTATATATTCTTTGTGCATGGGGGGGGGGGGGTTTAAACTAAAATTTAAGCATTGGGTTCACAAATATTTAATTTTTATATTCATACATTCAAAATTAGATCATCAAATAATTACTTCTAATGAACTTTATGGGCCACTGACCAATTTTGATTAATATTTCATGTTGTGCATGAGTAAATTTTCAGCTGGTTCAAATTGGCAGTCTAGGATGATATAGGTATCACCACCCAGTTGCAGAAGATGGCAAGTATTTTGGTTATTATCTGTTTTAACTACTGTTGTTTTTGATACTTGTATTGTGAGGCAAACAAGTTCATTTTTATTCCATGCAATTTCAAAGCATCATAAATTATGTTTAGCCATAAATATTTTTCATTTCACTGAGACCTCTTCAAGGACTCATTGAAAATTTTTCAGTCCATATAATAAAGACCACAGTATGTGACCAGAAAATTTTAAATTAGATATATGCTGTTAATGAAAGTAAAAATTGCCTTAATATATAAATGTCCATTATAAAATATGCTAGTTTCTTTATGACAGATGTTTTAACAATCATTTATCTGTTCTCTTAGGTTTTAATGGAAAAGAGAATTAGGCCATGGATTAACAAAAAAATAGTGGAATACATTGGGGAAGAAGAACCAACATTAGTAGATTTTATATGTTCTAAAGTCATGGCTGGAAGTGCTGCACAGAGTATTTTGGATGATGTATCTATGGTGAGTTGATTACCTGAAAAATAATTGCTTTTTTGACTAATCGTCTAAACTAGCTGTATTTTAGTAACAATGTTTAACTCTGAAATATCAAAAGGGGAAAATGGCAAGGAATAATACATTAGTCATTCCTCAATATATACCATACCTGTTGGATAGGATGTGAAAAAGGCATATGTCCAGAAGCAGAATATAACCACTGTAGACATAGTAAAAAATAGGTAGGAAGTCCTTTGTCAGAACAAGTTTAGTTATTCAAGTTATGTAACAGCTTATTTCTAAATAAAAAAAAAATCTTAATTAAGAAAACACACTTTTGAGGCAATAATATGTCCTGTCATGTTTTTTTTTGTGTGTGTATAAAGATAATTTCTGAATATACAGATGCAAAAAGCAAAAAAAAAAAGTTTCTTCTTTGCTCACATGCTGGCCTTTCCTAATTCATCTGCAAAAATGTGCTAATTGCATTGCAGTTCTTTGGCTAAAAATTTGTTTTATAATGACTAATCTTTTTTTCCAATAAATCATATCTTTTTGCTTGTAGGAATGAGATTTAGCTTTTCGACTACTTCTCCTATCTATAATTATCACTTTTGTAACAATTATTTTGCTTCCACACAAATATTTAAACAGTCCTTCATCATCAGTGTGAACCCCTTCAAAAAAAAAAAGGTTTTCTTACAAATCTGAACTTAAAGTATTCTCAGTTAGTTCTAAATGCCTAGTATTATTTTGTATGTTATACTGATGGCCAAGTGAGTTTATGAAAAAAATATTTGTGATAGTTCTCAAGAATCCAAATGTATATAGTATCTTTTGGATTTGTATAAATTAAGTTTACTCTTATGACATTGAGTGTTGAAATTTGCCAGTATAGGACTAAAATAACTAACTTGCAGCTTCCAGGCAACATCTGACCTCAAGAGCAATCTTAACTGTCGCTGTCATATTTACTTACATTGTTCAATCAATTATTAGATACAAGCATCTAAAATAGCTTCAAGGCATAAATTTGGTGAATCCTGATTCTAAAATTTAACTTTTCAGTCCATTTTTTAAACACCTAATAATTAATAATCATATGTGCAATCAGCACTCTTATTTCAACTGGAATATTAATAATTATAGGTTTAATGTATATGCTGAATAAAATTTGTTAAGCAAGCTACATAAGTTTATATTTAAATTCTTTACAAATTATTTTGATGCTTTTAATTTTTGATGGCTCTAATATTTTTTTGTATTTTAACTTGTTTTTAAAACAAAATCATTGTTTTGTAGTCTGTTGTTTGTAGACTCTCAGTTTTTTTTTTATTTTAAGAGACAATTGAAAAAAATGTTTTTGGGTTAGGCACTAGTGACAAGTTTGTGCTCAAATTTCCAAACCATTTCAGAATTATTGAGTCTGTTTAGGATAAAATATTTCTCTAGCACATAAAACATATGTAGAAATGCATGCTGCTGTATTTTTTTCCCATTTCTTTGTATTATAAAAACATTAAAATAATTATTTGCCAAAAAAATTTAATCTTAATGTTATTTGGAATGAAATGTAGTAGAAATAATTCACAGTAACTGAAAATTTTACAATGCACCTAGTCCCTTGACTAACACAACTAGTCATTCAGTTTAACATGATTTTTCAAATGTTTCAACAATCATTTATATTATTATATTTACCATATAAGAAGAAAACCAGGATTTTTGTCTTGCTTATCTGGCCAAGCCTTGTTCATAATTTAAACAGTACCAAAACGATTTTTCACCTTTGCATATACAAAGTAATATGTAATATGTCACTGACTAATAGCAATGTGCACATGTATAAATTCACCCTGCTTGGTTAAAGATTTATAACCTGTCCCATGTAAAGTAGAAAAAACTTGTAAGCATGGGTTAGTCATCTTCATTGTTCAATAAGTTTTTATATGTCAGTTTATCATTTTTAATCTACGTTACTCGATAATCATATATATGTATTATGTATAAAAAATAATGAATGCATTATTATTTATTAAATATTTTTGTATTTAAATTTTATTTGCACAGGTGCTAGATGAAGAAGCTGAAGTATTTGTTGTTAAAATGTGGAGATTGCTGATATATGAAATTGAAGCTAAGAAATTGGGACTGGTATGCCTATTTAAATTAATTTTGAAAATTAATTGGTTGTAATTTGAAAACTTTAGCTTTTATTTACAGTAAAATTTTGTCACAAGGTTGAAGGTTCCATCTAATTCACATTTCATTATAAAGGATAAAACTTCAACTTTAAATTTTATTGATGAAACCTGAAGATATTACAAACAGTTTAATAAATCAAGAAATGAAATTTCATCCAATCAAGCATTTTAAATGAAGCATTCAAAAGAAACAATTGCTAATCACACGAATGATAATGCATTACCAATCTCATATTGAAATTAATCACACCAAACTCATATTGAAACATAAACATAGAACAATGGTGTTCAAGTGCTCCAGTTCAATGAGAACAAAGGACAAGGTCATGCCTTATACTACTGAACCAATTTCTGTTTACAAATCTAAATATTAAATATACTTAGTCTGAAATTTAAGACTTAATTATACTTAGTCTGAAAATTAAACATTTTCTGCTAACTAAGTCATGGGTACTTCATTGTGCAAAAGTAAAATCCCCTTCACATTGTGGGATGTAATGTTTCAAACCAGCCTTGCAACTAGTAGCTCCATCTAGTAAATGGAATTGAAACTGCTTCATCAACATGAGTCATTGATACTCATGATATGCAGTGATCAGGAATTTCGAAATTCACTCTCCCACTGGAAGGGTAAGAATGAGACATGATGATTCATGACATAATGATGTGTTAAGCTTTTTTGCTATTACAAAAGTGGTTGTTTTCATACATTAGTGATTCACAAAATAATATTGTCTTGTAATTTCTGCAAAGCTTTTGATTTGGGAATATCATTTTGTTCAGCCAGGAGAATTCAAGGAGGGAAGCAGTAGTAGCTGCAGTTTAATACAATCAGATGTGTAGTAAACTGTAGCCTCCAATTAAACACTGGTTGCAGAACCTTTAGTGTGCATATGCTTCTGGTTCTTAAAGTATTGAATGCATGTGCCTATAGTCAGTATTTATTTTTTAATTTTCTTTTGTGTCTTTCTCAGTTTTCTATATTTATGGCTACATTTTTGCCATATATTTTCACAGGGATGTTTTGCATATGTTGCTGCTTAAGATTGCATTTACTAAATTAATTTTACAGAATTTGACACTAAGAATATTTTCGTTTTCATGGTTGAGAAATGTTGATTTTTACCTCTCCAAAGCTGAATAAAGTTTTGGAAATGAGGTGGATTTTCTTGAGTTGGATAGAGAACCAATTAATACTTCACAAATTTCCTCCCTTCCTTCTCCTCCCCCCCCCCCCCCTACTCCTTTTTGGTGATGATTTTTGATGGGGAAGTGTGGTGCTACCCACACTTGCAAACCTTATTTTAAGAATTTTACACTATAACATTTAAAAACAGACTGTTATATTATCATAAATTTGCAGCTGCTTTTAATACTCAAAAATGATTGAAGTTTTTAAAATTAAAACGAAAAAATGTGAAGTGTGTTAAACTTTATGAAATCACTAATTGTGTAAAAAAGACATTGTTGCACCATTTTACCACATTTACTATTAAATTAGCTCATTATACAGAAATTAAATCTAACAACTAAGCACTAGCTGTAATATTATTTCTAGGCAATGAAATGATAAGAAATTCAAAGTATTATTAATAATGCTCTCTCTTCTTCCTATTGGTATATTATTGTATGTTATTTGTCACTCTTTGCACGACACCCATAACACATTTTCTTTGTTAAGGTTTTCGTATTGTATATGTAATCCACCTGATGAAGAGTTTACATGTCATTTGATGGTAAATGTATCGAAAAAAAAAATATAATTTCTTATAAATTTAAATATATTTTCTCTTTTTTTTTTTTTCAGGACAATACAGCACAAGGTAAAAGTTGAGACATTTGACTTCTACTTTAGAAATATATTCATCTTTGTAAATCTGGATGAGACACTACCATATGGTCTAGTTATTTGATCTTCGCAATGGCTTGAAACAGGCAAAACATGGACTCTGCACTGTAATTATGTCACTTCATCTCATTTGCCAGAGGGAGTTTTGCTGTCATCTTCAGCTGATTGTATATCTTATTAAATGTGAATAAATTGTGAAATATATAAGAAAAAACAATTATTGGAGATGTTTCAAAAATATTATTAGAGGATCCATTCAAAAGTATAATTAAAGAATCCTCTTCCATCATAATTTACAATTCTTAACAGATTTGCATGTATTGAGCAGTTATGATTTGCATATTACTACTGCTTTTCATAGCTATAAAGTATGCTTCCACTTAATATAAACATTATATACACAGAGCAATGTCATAAGTCAATATATTTGCAGATTCAATTCATAATTAATATCCAGTTAAAATTTTCTCTATCTTTAGATATGTACACTGAAAGCATAATTTATTATACGCATTGCACCCATCCATAAACCTACCCTATTCCCCACAATAATGCAATCTATGAATAAGTAAGATACCTACCTGCTGTATAGCATACCTGCATCTATTATGATAGGTAAGCAATGACCTGAGTGAGTTCGAACGCAAGCAGATGGAGTGATCCACATATGCAACTATAGAACATCTGAGATTTCCAGTTATATGCATGCGAAATGATGTTGCAATCAAAACCTGCAGTTGCCAGAGAAAATGTGGCCATAACTGGGCTATTGATATTCAAGGTGAGCACTGTGTTGGAACAGAGGGTCACAGTTAAGGTCATAACGTCAACATTCAATGAGTGGGCAGCAATGAGGGTTTGTGCAATGGCCATTCGATGTACAATGGCAAGACTGGGCTATGGTCACTGATGCGCACATTGAGTACCCTAATTAACAGCATGATGGCAAGACTGGGCTATGATAGCCGACACCCATATCAAGTACCCTTGTTAGCAGCACAACACCAGGCTATGAGGATGCAGTGGGCAAAGGAATAATGCCAATGGACTGTGGAAGACTAGAAATGGATAGCTTGGTCCAATGAAACGAGGTTCCAACTGTACATGCTGATGGCATAGACCATGTGAGGCCATGGACCCCAACTGTCAAGTCCGGATGTTACAGGTTGGTGGGGGTGATGTAATGTTCTGTTAGGTGGTCTACTTGTACCTATTGAGACCACCATCACTGCACAAAACTATGCTGATGTAATTGCTGACCACCTACACTTGTTCGTGGTTATCCATTTCCCACACAGGATGCCTTCTTTCAACAAAACAACACCATCTCATCATTTGACAAAGGACTAGTTGAAGGAGCATTCCAGTGAATTCACAAACCTCAAGTGACCATCTCACTCTAAGGATTTGAAACCCTATTGGGATCGGTCTATACCTTTCATTGTAATGTTCTGTTTTTTTGTGCTGTTTTTGCTATTAATATATTTAATATTGTGTACACGATATATTAGTTATTAATATATTTAATATTGTCTACACGAATGCAATAAATCAGAATTGCTTAGATCTCTAAGTTTGAAAATTCGTTTTTATGCTAGGAAAACGTGGCTACGCCTATTTGAAGCATTTTATGGGCACATGTAGAGAGCATCTATGCTACTCGGTGAGAGATATGCAAAAATGCCATTGGACAGTGTGCAATAGCAAGTGATTCATAGCACTGATTGCTTATATATTTCACAGCATATAAATGGTTGTAGCACTGTAGATGCTAAAATTTACATTGTACATATTGTTTATGAATCTTTACAAATTTGTATATCCTGATCATGTTCTTTGGAATCGGGATAAATTTTTATTTCATTAAAGTGGTATTCGTTAAAACATTTTTACATAAAGATACATAGTAAATTGAAGGGGATCGAAAATAAATTAAGTTATACTGAATATATCTGTTATTCTGATGATAATGTACTATGTACCACGGTAAAATGTCGCTATAATAGCGACATTTTACTGTGGTATCTTAGCCAAACAGCAACAAGATCTGTTCTGATAGGTTTAAAATTACATTAGGCTATAGCTGAGCTGTCCCTTGGCTGAGTGGTTAGCACGCTTGGCTACTGATGAAAAGGACCAGGGTTCGAGCCCCAGGTAAGGCATGAATGTTTGTGATGTCTTTTTGCTGAGGTCCTGCCATCATCACAGACCTACTGTGGCTTATTAACTGACAGGCTTCTGTCAGACCTCTGTGGCAAACAGTTGCTTGATGCACTATGGTTTCTATGATTATTTATAACTATGACTCTTTACAGACATTGCTTCTTTGCCATTGCACCTATTGTAGACCTGTCCTTTTCACAGCAATATTTTTTTTTCATAGCTATCCAACTAACTATATTTGTGATGTTCACCATACAAAAGAATATTCTAAAGAACTGTTGCAAAAAGAATATGAATTAAAGTGTAATACTCAGGACCAGATTTATAGCTCAGGCGCTGCTTCACACAAGAATATGAATTAAAGTGTAATACTCAGGACCAGATTTATAGCTCAGGCGCTGCTTCACACAAGAAGTGGTGGTGTATTTTTTTTTAATTTATTTTTACCTCCCTGAAGCAAAAATAATCCAAATGGACATAGGAATTTTAATGAAAAGAAATAAATCTTTGTCGTTGAACACAAAATTAATGTAATTAATATTATTCTTAGCATAAAATTTATAGTCAGTATGCAGTAAAATTTTAAAATGAAATTAGTCATTTTCAAATTATTTTGCTTTGTAGCTTCTTTTGCTCTAGGAATAAAAATTACTCTAAATTATCAAAATATTGGAGCGCATCCATGTTATGTAAATGGAAAATTATATTCAATGCTCCTTAACTCTCAAAAATTTTAGCAGCAAAAAATTATAAATTGAAAATCTTTAAAAAAAATTCCAGAACCTCGTTTTTGAGTAATATTTTTGTAATACTTAAAAAAGTTGTGGAAGTTGAAACATGAGGGTGGGGTCGCTCAGTCGGTACCTTGCCATTCTCATAATCTGAAGTTCATAGGTTTGAATATCCGCAAAACTCCCCACCCTGCCCTTGATCAGTAGGGGACACAGATAGGCTTAGAAAGTCCTTGGATGGGACATTAAGCTGTATGCAGGAAAGCCATACCCTGTGCACGTTAAAGAACATGCTGGTTGACCTTGATGGGAGCCTACCATTTGTCTCCCAACAGCTGTTCCAGTGGGTCCCCTCCCCCAACTTTCTGTGAGCCCTGGTGGTCCTTGTGACCTGGTCATTTAGCCGATGGTGTGCAAAAACGTGCCGCTCGGAGATAAAACAACTCAACCTAGGTTCAAGTCCCACCTGTGCCAGCATTGAAATTTATCTCCATAAAATCCTTTCCCTGCCCTCGGTTAGTAGGGGACACAGGCTTGGAAAGGCTGCCATCCGTCAGATGGCTCCATATGCAGAAGAGCCATTATCTGTGCACGTTAAAGGATGGATGGTCTTGATCACACTGGCTGGCCTTGATGGGAAACTACCATCCCTCGTAATATATGTAAAACACTGGATTTTCAATGCAGTATAACAGCTGGCCAAGTTCGTCACTATTTTTGCCCTCCCTTTTACCCGTTACCATTTTAATAGTTGGTCAAATCCTCCAAAACAGCAACAAGCAGATGCCAATTTAACTGTTAACAACAACCAAGAGCAATTTTTGTGATCGCAAATTAAACCAAAGTGACGAAAGTAAAAAGAACAGAATCAGACCTATGCACACACCCCACCTTCAGGATCGGACGAATGGAGTATTGAAGCAGGTACATAGAAAAACTCATGACTCTATCAGTCTGATGCACTCTGCTACCACAAAAACAAAGAGAGATTGAGCCAGCCATTTTGGTATTCTGCGATTTCGAGTGGCCGCATGGATGCGATAAAGTACTCACTAATACAGTTCCTTGATTTATAATGTTGCTAATGGTATTCTGTAAATTTGTGTTCGTTGTCTGTAATGACATGAAGATTGATTCATTAAAACATCTATTCCAGAAAATCATTAAAAGGTATAGTGATTGGATTATTTAGTCTTGGTGGGTTTTTTAACTGCGGAAAACAAGTATCTTGTTCATGAATTTGCATCATTTGGGCTAGTTGTCTCTGATTGGATTATTCTGATTTGATGATGTCACAAGGCAGCTCTGCTCCACACCTGAAACCACTGAGACCAAATCAATCTTTAGGACATTGTCTGGAATAAATTATAAAGTAAATGCTCTTTAAGTCATTACAGACAACCAATGTAAATTTACAGATTTTTTTCATAGTAAATACTAACTCAACAAAATGCAAAACTATGCAGCCCTGTATAAATCATATTCATGACCTTTCACCAACTCGAATCCCAAGCAGCTGCAATGGTTGTTAGATTTTTTACAATCTCGGTATATTTAAAACGGTTTTTTTTTTTCAAAAATAGAAGCGATTTTGACAAAACGAGTTGGTAGAAGCACCAGATGCTTAGACAGGAAGGCCAGTTCAGCTATAACTACCCCTCTTGTGCAGTTCAGCAGTCTAATATTAGCACCAACTTTATCAATGTAGTTCAAAAGGTCTCATGTATACCCCTCCTCCCCCTTGCAACCGTGCAAGGGTAAATATGGTTTCAAATTTGAACTCGTTTTGCTATTGGTCGAGGCATGAATTCTGAGTGGTACATGGGATCTTGGTGAAAAACTATGAAATTTGGGATAAATACAATATTTTGATAATTTCACGATGTAAACTTCGGATACAATAAGTATGAGAAGTTATATAATATATAAATCAATATATATTTCTTATGCAGTAATTTTAGGAAAGATTAATGATATATATATACAGGGTGTCTCAAAAATATAGGTACAAACTTTTAGGGGAGGTAGATAACATCTAAAGGAATGAGAATTGCATAGGAACCCATAGCCGGAAACGTCACCGTAAGTCAATAGGCGGCGCTGTTCATCAGTGCGCTAGAGGGAAAATTCCGGGTTTCCTCATTCGAGTGGTAGTCGGCTTACAAAGAGCATGCAAAGGTATTCGAACAGGGAGCTGGCAGACATGCACTTAGTGTATGAAATAGCTGAGGGCAATGAACGAGCCACTCAACGAATGTATCAAGAATGCTTCCCACACAGGCATGTACCGGGCCACCGTTTGTTTGCATGTGTGCCTCAAAATTTGTGCGATTATGGGTCATTAAGAGGTAGTAGAAGTGAGAGCAGGCCACGATCGACGCGTACTCCCACCATGGAACAAAGTGTGTTGGATGCCGTGGAGACATCCTAGTATTAGCACACATGCCATTGCCTCTGCCTTAGGAGTGCCTCGTTGCATTGTACACGTGTTTTGCAAAGCGAGTCCTTACACCCCTTTCATCTCCAAAGGGTTGTTACTTCTCCCCACAGATCATCCTGCACGTGTGCGTTTTGCACAGTGGTATCTCCAAAGAAAGTCCAAGATGTGAATTTCCCAGCTTATGTTTTGTTTACTGATGAGGCCAGTTTAACTTGGGATGGCTTATTCAATCAGCACAATATGCATTTGTGGGCTCACGAGAACCCCCACGGTGTGCGCACCCATGCGGCACAACATCGTTTCGCAGTAAATGTGTGGGCAGGTTTGGTCGGCGACTGCTTAGTCGGGCCATACCTTTTACCATCCCGTATGACCTCTGCGAAGTATCTGATCTTTCTGGAACAGGTTCTACCAGGCTTACTTGCCCATGTTCCAACAAATGTGAGATGCAACGTGGTTTCAACATGATGGGGCACCTCCCCATTATGGGAGGTGTGTTCTTGCGCATTTGAACATTTATTTTGGGAATGCTGGACCAGTTGCCTGGCCCCCACGCTCACCTGATTTAACGAGCATTGATTTCTTTCTGTGGGGGGCCCCTCAAAGCTACCGTGTGTAAATCACCTATGGAGTCTGACATGGATCTCATGGCAAGGCTCGTCAGCGCTGCTGCTGCTATCAAAGAAACTCCAGGAGTGTTTGACCCTGTCCGGCAATCAATGCTCCATCAGTGTCACACATGCATCGTGTCTCATAGTGGAAACTTCGAGCATCTGCTGTAACATTATGAAATGTATCATCAAGTATGCCATTTGTAATAATTATGTCCAATAAATGTTTTCCCATTAATCACTGCCTGGTGTCCTTTCAGATCTTGTACCTCTGCTACCACTTTCACATGACGTTTCCGATTATGAGTTCCTATACAATTTTCATTCCTTTAGATGTTATCTACCTCCCCTAAAAGTTTGTACCTTTTTAGGTTAAACTAAAACTTAAACTTAAAAGTTTGTACCTAAATTTTTGAGGCACCCTGTATATACAGTCGTATCTGAATTATATGACCACCTACCGTAGTATATATATGGTAAGTGGTCATATTCTGATACGACTGTGTTTATATACCAAGTAAAAATATTTGCTGTAATGCAGTCCCTTCCACTTCTTAACTTAAGAATATAAACTCATGGTCATATTAACATTATCAGCAGCAAGTCTTTATGCAAATTGAAGCAACTGCAGGTAAACGACATCGTGTGTGAAGGTCATGAAACGGTATGAATAAAACCTGATACTGAGCTCTGTTAATCAGTGTTGTTCTTTTGATGGGAAAGGCAACGGAATTAAGTGAGTTTGACAATGGCTAAATTGTAATGGCCAGACTACTGGGTCAGAGCATTTCTGAAACAGCCAGGTTTGTGGGTTGCTCACGGTCAGCTGTGGTTTGTAGTTTCAAAAAGTGGTCTGAGGAGGGAAAAACCACTAACCACTGGCAAGGTGTGGCCGATCATGGCTCATCGATGCTAGAGGTGAAGGAAGGCTATAACATATGGTATGAGCCAACAGAAGTAATACTGTGGCACAACTCGCCTGTAATTTGAATGCTTGTTATGTGAGTAATGTATTACAACACACAGTACATCGAATCCTGCTGAAAATGGGGCTGCATAGTTGCACTCTCCGAATGCTCGTGCTAACCTTGGTTCACCATTTAAAGTGTGTAAAATGGGCAAGTGAGCATCAAAACTGGACCTTGAATAATTCAAAGAAGGACGTATGGTCCGATGTATCTCGTTTCCTGTTGCATCAAGTGAACAGCCAGGTACTTGTGCATCACTCACCTGGGGAAGTATTGGCACCATAATGCACTCTTGGACAAAAACAAGCCAGTGGGAAAGTGCAATGCTTTAGGTAATATTCTGCTACAAAATCCTGGGTCCAGTCATGCATGTACAGGAAACTGATATCTACCACCTATCTTAACGTAATTGCCCACCAGGTACATCCTTTCATGGCAATAGTACCCCTGTAGTAGTGCCTTCTTTCAGCAGGATAATGCGTCATGCCACCCTACCCGGATTGTTCGAGAATGGTTCATGGAACATAAGAAAGACTTCCAGGTATTGCCCTGGCCTCCAAATTCTTTAGATATCGAGCATCTGTGGTTTGTGTTGGAACAGTATATCTGATCTGCAGTGGCTGAACAACATAACTTACAAGAGTTAAAGGATCTGCTGGTAACGTGTTGGTACCAGATACCACAAGACACCTTTATAAATCTTGTAGCGTCCATGCCTCACTGGGTAGGAGCTGTTTTGGCGGCATGTGAAGGACCAACTTCATTTTAGACAGGTGGTCATAATGTTTTGGCTCTTCGATGTATGTGTTTGTGTTCTTTTTCAAGCCAATGTATGTTGCTTTTGTCACAAAGGGCAGAATCGGGGTTTAAGGAGATAATCACCGACATGGCACACTACCATCTGAGACTATCCCACCTATTTCGAAACTCGTGAACCACCACTGCATAAGGTGAATATCTATTCCTTACATAAAAAAAAACTCTGAAAAAGAAATAACGTGAGCAAAGGAAATACACTTTCAGTAAGACTAACTTCTAGACTATACCAGGTATACACGTGGGAGCTCCCAACGTCTTATCAGCACAGTAACAACTCGTTCTGCCTCCACAGCCACACAATTGTGGGCCACTACAGTTGAAGTACTTATTCTCAGGCTTTTATTGCAAAAAAAAGTATATATATACTCATGTTTTACTCCTTGGTCGAACACTTCATTTTGATTTGTTCAAAAATAAATTGGCTTTTCAGATAGCGACTTTTCAAATAATCTAACTCCTGCAATCTGTAAGAGCATCCTTTTCTTGGCTTTGTTTTTTTTTTCGAATCAAGTTGCTTGTTATACTTTATTAAAGTTGGAAACTTTTAAGGCATTTTACACATGGATTACTGGCACCAGTTCAACTGGCTCTGATTAGTTGGGACTTCCAACTTTATTTTTTCATGCATCCGGCATAGATTGGTTCGACGGTTTCATTAAGTCAGTAATTCACCAGCCGCTTATTGGTGCTGGAAATCCATGCCAATGTAAACTATCCTTTATCTACGTTTTATATATATATTTTTATATATATTTCTTCAAATCCTGCTGACAATCCATAAGGCTTAGTGGGGTAATCTATGTATATAACCATACTAAAGCATAATAAAATTAATACATTTTTCATTTCATGATGGTATAGGTAAATACGTTGAATTTCAAAATTCATAAACAGCAAATATAAGGAAGGCCGTGGGTTCTGAAAATTTAAAATCTAGGTAATTTGTGATTAATTTGGTGTGGAAGTGTGGCAGCCATCTGGTAACATTTGGTGAAATGAAAAAAATATTCATGTTATCTGCAGACATCTGGCTTTTTACTTGTACAAACAAACCTTTCATCATTGTAGGAAATTACAATGCCATATGGCGGAGTTTGGGGATTCAGTCAATGCTTGAAGAAAGATGTTCAATCCATTTATGCAGTGTAACGGTCTGTCGATAATTAATCTTAGCGAGGCAGACGAAATCACACATGGCAAAACCACTAGCGACAATTACTTCGAAAGAATTAAAAACTCGGGCAGATTAAGAAAGGTATTGGGTTAAACGAAATGTTCGTTCGGATTTTAGGCAAAAATTCAAATTAAAATATTAACTAGTAAAAAAATACCTTTGATCAATAATGTATCCACCATTTTGTTCCATTATCTTAAGCCATCTGTTGAGAAGCTTCATTATATCCTCTGTGTAGAATTTGGTTCGTTTTTCATTGAAGAACCGATCAAGACGATTTTTGATGGCTTCCAAAGATTGGAACTGTTTACCATTCAACCGGTTTTGCAGCAACCAAAATAAATGGTAATTTCAGGGTGCAGTGTCAGACGAATATGGCAGATGCCATAAAACATTCAACCTAACTTCAACTATCTTTGCAGGGAGGCCAAAGACACATGGTCTCGAGTTGTCACATTGGAATACTACTCCTTTGCGAATTGACGTTTTTCATCGATCGCTGCCTTCGCCCAAACCAAGTGCAAGCAATACTGATCTGAATTAATTGTTTGATTGCATTGCAAGAGCTCAAAGGGATTCCCTTCCAATCCCACCACACACAGCGCACGAACCTCTTTGCTTGCAGGCCGGTCTTCGATTGTGGTAATGGAGGCTCACCTCGCTTCCTTCAGGATATTTTTCTTTGGACATTGGTGTGAAGGATGCATTTTTCATCGTCCATTATTAACTGCTTCGAAGATGGGTCGTTTTAATTGCGTTCCAGGAGCAAGTCACAAGCAGAGACATGGTCCATTAAAAAATTTTCAGTTACTTGATGCGCAACCCACACTTCATACTGATTCATGCATCCCAACTGCTCCAAATGCCTTAATATTGATATTTGAGATAATTTTAGTATCTCAGCAATATTTCTTGTGGTGCTGCACTGGTTGGTTTGGATTAATGTGTCTATTTGGTCGTTGTCAACCATGGAGGTCCTTCCTGAAAATGGGGCATTTTCGAGAGAGACATTCCCATTTTGGAACTTCGTGAACCACCTTTCACAAGTTCGGTCCTTTACAGCATTATCTCCGTACACTGGTACATATCTTTTTTTTTCAGGTTTGTGATGCGTTTTCACCGTTCCAAAAACCCTGTCTATTGGTCGGTTGGTTGGTAAATTTGTTGAAAGAGCAAATTAGCAACTATGGCTTCCTTATCTGTGCTATGGCTATAATGCGCCACAAGATGTCGAAAATGCACCTTTGTAGCCTCCACTTTCATATTGACCCTACACGAATATCACACACTCAATCTGTATAATTTGATTTTCAGAACATGCTGCAAGTCTTCCCTGTCGAAAGAACACGCTATTTATATCTGCTTATGCACGTGATTGTGCTGATCATACCCAGTGACATCACTGCAAAAATCGGAAAGAATTTTTGGTTCAACCCAATAAATTATTTCACAATAGACTATTTGCTCTAAGGAAAAGAGCTGAGAGAAGAGCAAGAAAAACTAAACTATTGACTCGTATCATTTATTATAAGCAAATCAAGGCCTTGTTTAAAATTAAAGAGGCTCAACTCCAGGAATGGAACAATATCTGTCACGAAATAAATGTTCTCCCAACGTCTATTCAGGCATGGAAACTCTTAAGATCAATTGGAAAGTCCACATCCCCCTCATACCCCTGGGCAGCATACTCTTAAAAGAAAACCTTTGTGAACTGGAACTCGCTAATACTTTTTACAGAGTAATTTGCTCCTTTTGGTGAAATCGTGGACTCTCATGAATATTATAGACATAAGAATATTGTAGACATATTTTTTCTAAATAACACATCTTTCAAACTACTCCATCCTACATACAAATGGAATCCTCAGTGAATGAATTACTGAAAGCCATCAACAGAGTTGGAAATTCGAATTCTACAGGACCTGATGGGGTTTCTTATAACCTACCTAAGAACCTGAACAGCACTGTTAAAATTAATTACTCAAATTTGAACTTCTGGTTCTATTCCTGATGAATGGGAGAACATCATTCCTTTTCCCTATTTTGAAGCCTACAAAGAAATCATATATAGACCAATCATTCTAGTTTCATGTGTCTCAGAAGTTATGGAAAGAATGCTGCATAAAAGATGAACATGATTCATTGAAAGCAACCATCTTCATGACAGATGAGCAAGATTCAGGATAGGTCTTTGTACAGCAGATTGCCTTTTGGACTTAGTCACAGACATACAGTATTCAATAACTGCAAAAAAGCAATATATAGTAGCAGTTTACCTTGATATAAATAAAGCCTTTGATAAATAGTTTGCTATATAAAATCTTGTGCTTAAAAATTACTGGTAGAACTTATAAATTTTTGCTAAACTACTTACCAATAGGAAAATTAAAGTCAGATTAGGAAACACTTTTTCAGACTCCCGATCCCTTCAGAAGGGTATCCATAAGGGTGGGATTGAGTCTTCTCCTCAATGCGTTTTTACCTGACTATCCTCAAACACTGGAGGATAAAGTGTACCTTGCCTCATATACTGACAATATTATAATTTGATTATCTGCAACACTACCAAAGTTCTGCAACGACTCCAAAAATCCATAGATAGTGTTTTTTCATATTTTGAGAAATGGGGACTAAACATCTCCCCGGAAAAAAACAGTTTATATCCCCTTCGATGCAAAAAAAGAAAGTGTTCCATGTGCATCTCAACATTAACGATCTACATCTCATTCAAATTAGGGAGTATAAAATCTTGGGAGTCTGGATTGATTATAAGCTTTTATGGACACCACGTATTAAGCATTTGCAATCAACCCTGATTCCCTATCTCAACATTCTTAAAGTTCTTGGAGGAAAATGGACTGGATTCTCTACTAAACAACTTTTACACATCTATAAGATGATGATCAAATCCAGAATTGGCTATGGATCCTTCCTCAAGACAGATTTAAATAAACACTCTCTTTCCATCAATAGACTTCAAAATAAAGCTCTCAAACTTTACATGGGAGTACCCATGCAACATCCACTGTAACAGAAGGCCAATGTACCAAATTTATGACGTCACTAAGTAGTCCTATTATACAGATAATTCTTATATTTTTTATTCTAATATTATTACTGGTGGACCCGTGCTAATTTTATACTAATATTTATCTATAAATATATATTATTTAGGAAGAAAATTATTCGTATTTATTATCAGATATTATAATGCTAATTAATACAAATAAATTTTCTCCTAAATAAAATATATTTATAGATAAATATTAGTATAAAGATTAGCATAGAATCCACCAGTAATAATATTAAAATAAAAAATATAAGAAGTTTCTATATGGTATGACTACTTAAACTGACGTCATACATTTGGTCCACTGGCTTTCTGCTATAGGAGATCCCTAAGTTCTGCTGAATCAGGACCTGATTTAGAAAAGAAGCGAGGTATCGGTGGGTTCAAAAAAAAAAAGAAAACTGCCCATGCCCTGTTCAATACTTTCATTCCAAGCAGAAGCAGATACGCCACCTCTGGATATCAGAACAACCAATCTTTTCTGAAATTTCATGAGACTCCTCTCTAAGCACGATTCACATCCAGTCCTTGAAAAAGTGACAAATAGAGATGAGAATTACTTCAAAGGAGAAATCAGAGGTTTCCCCTGTTCCACCTTCTTGAGTCAACTACCAGCCTACTAAATAATATTTTAAACATTCCTCCCTGGACACTGACAGAACCAATACGCATTCCTTCATCTCATGAATAATTGGTAAAAAAAGAACAACCAGAACAGATCTTACAGTTATTTTCCGACCTCAAAAACACTAGATATGGTACATAACACGAAATCTACACAGATGGTTCTAAACTGCAACACGAAACATTTGACTAATGTGCATTTTATGACCCAATGAAAGAGCATACTGAGGGTATAGTCCCTTTAAGTATAGTGTGGCATTCGCCTATTAAAATCTGGCAGAAAAAGTGCCCCATACCAGTAGAGGGCGCTGGGAACTATATTCTTGCCTTGTTAACATTACCCTCTATGGACGTTTCGCTTTTCAATGAGATTTAAACATGGAAGCATTTATGCAATGATTTTACTATTCAAATGCCCACTATTCCTAAGTATTTTAACTGAACTAGTAAAACTTAGAGAACGCTTGAGTAAGTATATTTTTTTTAAACGAATAATATTGATGGCCTTTCGATCAAAACAAACCGCATTCCTATTTATGTATCAGAGCACTGAAGTGACGTTTTGATTGGCTCTTTGGTAAACTCTTCGAATGACACGTGATGTAACATATGTTCTAACATGTGACGTTTGGACTCGACAATTGTAATAGAAGACCTTATGGCGTAGATATCCTTGTAAATTATAAAAGCAATTTAACACTAGTATCATGATTATTCTTTCTTGTTTAGCCAATTATAACGTTTTAAATAACGTTTTAAATTGCTTTTTCAATTTCCAAGGATATTTACGCCAGGACTTCTATTACAATTGGCGAGTCCAAACATCACATAGTAGTACGTATGTTATTTGTCACATCTTAAAATTATAAAATAAACTTCAAGTAATAAAAATGTGAATTAACCGATAGGTTAGATCATTTTAATACTGCAAATATATTAGTATCATGATTATTCTGTATTACAATGCTCTAACCTATCGATTAATTCAAATTTTTATTACCCCTGTCAACCCATAACCCCCACTTCACCACTCTGAATACACCAATTGGTCATAAACAGACCCCCATACCCCCTTACCCCACACTATAAGTAAAAAAAAATTATGGTATCAAATATCCTTTAATTCACAAGGAATACAGTTTGCACTGGACCCCTTCGAGTCTACTTCACTGCATTCCTCTTCATTATTATTGCTAATCTAACTGGCTAACAGCCATCACCTTACCCCCATATACATCAATTCACATCCCCATTAAATTAATGGCACATTTTAAAATTTTTAAGGGCAGTTAATTAAAGGCCCCTCTCCCCCTCACCCCTAAAAATTCCATTTCTACAGTTTACACCGTGTGCACGAGGATTTAAAGAATATAAAAGTTCTATCTTAGCCCCCAATGGCACAAATTTCCACCCCTATTCAAGACCCCAGACCCCTCCTCCCCCACACCATTAAAAATTTATAACTATCTCAATCCCATACCTTTAAGTACAGTCTATCGCTTCAGTCTATCGCTTCAAGATGCCGTGAGGCTAGCGGTTCCTATCGCTTCAAGATGCCACATGCAAAGCACACCTTACTACTTAAAAGTACAATGGAAGCGATCATGCCTTGCTGCTTTATATTTTAGCCACGGCGAGCTGAATTTCTTACGGCGACACAGTATTCAGCAAGTTGTACTTGAAATTGAATTAAATGTCACGTGAGGTTAAATACAAGCAAATATAAACTATATAATTCTCTCCTTTTCATAACATTAAACATAGCAACATTGAAATTTACAACTGCCCTGAAACTTCTATAAACGATCAATTATGCTAAATAAATTAAACAAATTAAAGGTTTATTCACTTTATACTTATCAATTGAAAATGGTTATAGACATTTACAAATGGGATTTGTGAGGATGCCACCCCAATTAAACAATTTTTTATTATGCAAGCTTTATTTATTCTTAATATTTAAATTTCAGGAGGAAACTAATGAAACATTTTAGCTGCATATAGAGTACCATGTTTTTTTCATGCCCATAATGTTTCGCAATATCATTTTTTATGTAGAACTACTTTTTTCGTATCTAGAACTACTTGTGGCAGAGTAATTTGACGTAAAACGGTACTATACCAATATCTTTTCATTGGCATGTACGATGTTATGATGCGACTCTAGTCCTCCTTTCGGTAGGGGACCATTATTTGGACCACTTTTTAATGTCTAGAAGGCTATCGACGATTGCCACACTATTACTTATAGACACTATACTGAGGGTATTAGGATCCAGAATGTTGGTAGTATTACTACTGCTGAAACTTATGCAATTCCATTTGCCGTAAAATGGCTAAATTGAATTAAATGTCATGTGAGATTAAATACGAGCAAATATAAATTATATAATTCTCTCCTTTTCATAACATTAAACATAGCAACACTGAAATTTACAACTGCCCTGAAACTTCTATAAACGATAAATTATGCTAAATGTAGCAAAAGCTAAAAGCCATTTGCCCTAAATATTCATAAATTCCCAAAAACTGTTATCTTTGTTGATAGCTTTTCAGCGTTGGAGCTTAAGCGTTGGAGCTTGTTTTTTAAATGGCACTTCATGTACGTTGAAAAAGGTTAGCACACCCTCATGTGACTATTTTAATGAAAGGGAAACAGTCAGTGACACCTTATTAACCTGTCCTAAGTATGATCCACACACAAACACTGAAAAGTGACATTTGCTTTACCAACTCTGAGGACTTTGATCTTGAAACCCAACTTGGTCATTACACCAAATACAAAAAGAAAGAGAAATGGATATATCTCGTGAAATTCTTACGTGATTCTAACTCACACAACCACAATATCCATGGAATATCCATAAGATATCTAAGATAACTATAAAATACCCATTAGCTATCTCTGATATCTTTTGGCTCTATTCAGGATATTGTGGTTGTGTGGGAACTTGTTCTACAGAACATAATTGAAAAAAAAGCATTTTACCAATATGACTAAAATGAATAGAAAGTAAGAGCTAGAACCTGCTCGAATTTCACATAAAGGTAGGAAGAAAGGCTTGAAAGCTATAACCGAGGGTCGCCATATTGATCCTACTCCTAAAAGTGCTATCACTGTGCTAACGAATGAGAGAATGCTTTTAAAAAATGGGTACGTGTATACTATGTGGAGGCATCAATAAGCCTGGGAAAACGACCAAAGGGATAAAATTTCATAAGTAATAAGTAACGTTAAAGTTTTTCTTTCTAAATTGAAAACTTCTTTGTTATTTCAACCATTTATGACAGTAGCGTACCTAAGACTTGGGGAAAGGATAGGGGAGAGCGAATTGTGAAATCTTGCCGAAGGAGGTGAGTTGCTAAATTTTCCCAATGTTTTAAATGTCAACTGATTAAAGAAAGGTTTATTTTACATTCATAGAAAGAAAAAAATAAATCAAGAAACGGGACAGGATGTAATTCCCACATTATTCATTTCCTATGTTTTTGATGTACCCTACCGGAACGCTACAGAATTTCCCTCTTATATCAATGAGAATCTAACTTCGAAGCTCTATAACTTCTAAAATATGCATTTAATGGAAAAATGTGACTGCAGATAAATTAAAGATCATAATCAAATCTATTTAAATATCTGTTTTCAAAATTAGGAACTTTCGATTAAACAATGATACTACTTTGAAATACTATGCATAGGGTGGGAGTTAATATATTCTATATCAGACACCATAAGATTTTTCATTAGTTATAATTATTACAAACTTTAAATTAGTGTTACATAACTTATATAAAAGATAAGGCATTTGATATATTCCAAGAATTTGTCTTTTGAACTTTTCCCTGGGAAGTGAAAATTTTGTTCCCTAAGTTCTGATGAATCAGGACCTGATTTAGAAAAGAAGCGAGGTGTCGGTGGGGTTAAAAAAAAACACGATCGGTGTGGGAGCAAGAGATGAATTCCAATGCAATATAACATTTCTCCTCGGTTTTACAGGTCTTTAAATTAATGAAGCATAAATTTATTCTACAATAGCATGAAGTATAAATAAGTTTATCTATGTTTCATGCTATTTCTCTCTTACCATTACTAACATTTTCTGAAAGAGGGTGGGAAGTCCGAAGATCCGACCCTGCACTGGATCTCCTGGAACTGGATATAGTTCTACAGTCAATCCCCTTTTTATGAAAAAGTGCTGCATAGCTTTCATTTGATATATAATTTGTTTACTAATAAAGAAAAACAAACCATTAACCTTCCAAAAAAACTCGATTTGGTGGGAACTCAGCAGATAAACCTCACAAACGTCCATATGTTACCCGGGGTTAGAACCCTTCGATCAATAGCCAAGTGCGCTAACCACTCGGCCATGTGACGGTCATGTTATATTTACATGTGTTAAACAATTGCTCTTACAGAATAGCTGTAACCGTAGGCATTTATTGTTGAGCGTGTAGGCCAGTTTTGGTTGATGGTTAAAAAAGGTACCATTTTACTCTAATTTATCAGTAATAGTAAATATATTAAGAGACATTTAATGTATCGAATTTTGGTTTATTGTTAAAAGTTGTACTACTTTGTATGACATGTATATTTCGTTAACAGGGGCGATTCTACAGGGGTGCAGGCAGTGTAATGCATTGGGGCCTGATTGATATAGTACATGTTCCGTTTTCAGTTTAATGAAATTGAAACGTTTACCTCTCGGTTTTGTAACCACACAGAAAATTTTACTAAATTTAACTAAGACAGATTGTCAACGGTTCAATATACACCATTGCCAATCTGACAATTAGCAGTAAATGGGAAGAACAATAATTCGTCCACTCTAAACACGTTGAATACACGTAACTCCTGTTTAAAGCAGGGGAGACCTATCTTGAATTGTTCATTTTTTAATTTGATTGTTTTTTGTATATCATATTGATTTTTTTATTTATTTATTTTCTTTGTGTTGGATGATTTATTTCGGCAAAAATAATTATAATTCACAATATTTATTAAAGGAGGTGGGATGCTTAGCTGGTAAATCACCAAGCTTGTAATTTGCAGTTCCCAGGTGTGAATCCCATCCTTGAGATTTTTCTCAGCAGAGTGCCCCACCCTCAATCAGAAGGAGGCACCGATGTGCTTGTAAAGGTTGCCATCTTTCAGATGGGACATTAAACCATGGCCCCTTATTCAGGAGAGGCATACCTTGTGTACACTAAAACGGACACTAAATTGCCTTGACAGCAGGTTATCATGTATTTTAATGGCTGTCTAGTATGCCCCCTTCCCCCACTTTTTTCTGAGCCCTCTTGGTCCTGTAACGTGTCTATTTAGCCCATTGTGTACAAGTATTTATTAAAATATTACATAAATGTGTACATATAATCCTTATATCTGTCCAGTGAGTTCCCTTCTACCCCCCCCCCTCAAAATCCATCCCCCCCCCAAAAAAAGTGCTGCTCAGAAGTAAAACAGCCCAAACAATCAATCTTTAATCAGAAATTTTTTTTATTAAAATTATTTTTTCATTTAATCAGAACTTGGCAGTTGGAGAAAATGGACTTTCCCAGTTAAAGAGGTAAAATAAAATAAAATCTCTGCTTGTTCCATGCAAATCTGCACCATATACCTCCTTTCAGACTTCATTATTCTTACCAGCTGTAGTCTGCCTCACCTCTCACCTCTATGGTATATAAAGCCTCATTCATTACTTTAGTATTAGGTAGTGTAGAACTTTGGTTGTGCTTTGAAACATTTAGCAGCATCAGAGAGTATTAAAGATATTAATTTAATTTTAATGACTGCACTCTGAAACACTACTGTAAATTTTGTTACTTTACTTTGCATGTTTTCTATTGCTAGCAAGCTGTAGCTTTATTAGTCTTTCAAAATGTTATAGATAATATGTATACTGTATCTTAAACATTTTTCTATTTCTGTCCCAGTTATTAACCTTCTTAAACAGGTGGCTCCCTTGTCTTCTTCTTCCTATATAACAAAAAAAATCCAGTAATAAATAGGCACTTTTGACGTCGATTTCAATTTTAGAGGAAAAATTGTCTGAGTCAGGTGGGATATGAACCCACGACCTCCTGACAACATGTCGGGTACTCTGGACCACTGAGCAACCAGCTGCCGATCAAGATTTTCTCTCATTAATGCTATGAACATTCCCTTTTATGTCACATGTAGGCGTTATTTTAGGTAATTTTTAGCCCTAACGGCTTTTTATTTGCCAATAGATGGAAAGTATGCCTTACAAGTATGCTAATGATAATAAATATTGAGATAAACTTGACAGTTCAACATCCAGTAATAAATAGGCACTTTTGACGTTATTTCAATTTTAGATGAAAAATTGTCTGAGCCGGGTGGGATATGAACCCACGACCTCCTGACAACATGTCAGGTGGTAGTCAACATGTCATGTTTCCATTGGCAACAATGAGTCGACCCCTTATACCTGATAGAGGGAGATGCAACTTTTATTTTTGAAGAGATAATTATTTCTGTTTAGAGGTAAATTCAAAATTCCTTTTGGTTTGGACAGGTATTGATGACATATTATGATTTTCAATTTCAGAATCTCACAAAAGATATAATTCTGCCCTCTAATGGTGAAAAAAATTGAAAGTTCCAAAATTTTCTCGAATTTTGCAAATGATGTATTTTTGCTAGAAATTCAAAATTTTGGTGGTAGAATGTGAAGCTTATTAAGTTTAAAATAATTTAAAAATTCTCTGTCATTGAGCAATAAAATTTCAGAGTTTATCCTTCAAACTATTTGGATGTTGAAAGTTCTTTTTAAATTATTTTAAATTAATTTTTGAGCAAGAAGGTCTTTTAATTGTATACTTATTAAGTTTCCATTGGAAAAAAGAGTTGACCCTTATCCCAGGGTAGGTGGGAACTGCAACTCTTTTGTTTTAAGAGATAATTAGAAAATTCTTTTTTAGTTGGATTGGTTCTAATAAAATATTGTAATTCACATTTGTCAAAGCCTTAGGCAGTTTTAATTTGCATCTTTAGAGATCATTAAATATGAAAAAGGGGAAACTTTTAACAAATATTTCAAGTGATTTATTTATTATAGAAATTTAAAGTTTCAGGGATCAAAAAGATCTTGACACTGACAACAAAATCTGCTCCCTTGGAGTGTGAGAAAAGCAACTTTTTTAAATTTAAGAAATAAAAGACAAGTATCCACTAATAATTTCCACTCTGTAAATTGATTCAAATATTTAGAGGAAAAATTGTTTTCGGCCAGGTGGGATACAAAACCACAATTTTTCCTCTAAATATTTGAATCAATTTGCAGAGTGGAAATTATTAGTGGATACTTAATGAGTTGAGTATAATAATAATTGTTTGTAAAAGACAAGTAAATTTTTATGTTGTATAATTACTGATAAAATACTACTATTTGCATTTCCCCCATCATCCATTAACTTGAATTAAAACTTTTAAGAAGTGAAAAAGTAGGTAAATGAAAAATTTCATTCTCTTTGAAAAGGGATTCTGATGTGTACCAGAGGTGATATGCATTCTTCTACTTTTCAGTTGCATACAGATAAAAACCAATTACCAGAAAGCATAACTAAAAAAATAGAATTTTACCTCTTGAGGTATGGAAAACTTTTTTTTACAGAAGATGAATTTGTCGTTTCCTCTGAGTCCATTATTTTTGAAATCCTGAAGGGATTAGAGATTGTATTGGTAGGATTGTCACCTATTTCTTTTCTAGAGAACAAAATCCCTAATCCCCCCCAGCACCTCAGAGGCCAATTGACAAACTGCTGAAAAGGATCTTGATTTTTAAATAATCCATTGGTGAAGAGTGTCAGTTTTGGAATACTATGACTGCCCTGTTGTTAGCACTTATCTGACCCAAAAAAAATTTGCATTCCTGCCCCCCCCAAAAAAAGTTATGGATGGATAACAAAGTGACAAGTCGAAAATTTCCATATTTAGCCTGAAGATCCAGCATTGCAATCATATCTGTTAAGAAAACATTTTTTTCTCATAATTATAATTATAAGAAAAATATATATTAAATATAGAATATATTTTTTCTTATAATAGAAAATATTCTTAACAGGTAGGATGATTTTGCTTGAAAATAGACAGCATTAAGGTCTATTATTACTTTGCACATTAGCTCTGTTGTTCACATTTAAATCAATTTTATTTGAATAATTGTTACCTTCCCTTATAAATAGCAAAAATGGTATTTACTCCTTTGGAAATGTAGCCTATGAAACCTTATATCCCTTTTATTTCTTTGTATAGAAATAAAAAAGTAGAATTTTAAATTCAAACTAAGGTTTTGTCCCTGTTATTGAAAAAATTTACCAATAATTTTTGTTTGTTTTTGTTTTAGATATAAGTCAAAAAATTTTTTTTCGTTTGATAGTTATTGAAGAAATATTAGGATTTGAATTTTACATTTTCAACTTTTAAGCAAATATTGCAAAGGATTTATTTAAGCTAGAAATTAGAAATTTGGTGGGGGATAATTTTTTTCAGATGTTTTTAACAATTGTTGAAGTCTATTTCTACAGGTAATCTGTGAATTTACTATGGATGGATTTTTAATAATAAATGCTTAAGCATGATTGACCTACTCGTTAACATCTAAATCATTAGCAACAATTGGAAAAGATGCCTTTCCTGAAGTACAGATGATGCAAGGTCTGCCACATCTCAGTGAAAGATTTATAGGTCTTATTCTAGAAGATTTTAGCATTTGATGCATGGTTTAATGGTTAGAGTGCTCTGGCACATATCTAGAGAGTTGCAGGTTCGATTCTTGTTGTGTCAGCGATAATTTTTTTTCAGATGTTTTTAATGATTTGGTGGGGAAGTTTTAAAGTTTTCATCTTACTTCCATACACAAAAATTGTGCTCCAGCCAAAAAAATGAGATTTAATTTATGGAACTAATCAAAATGCAGTAATTGGCAGTTTTCCTTATCGGTTCAACCTATTTTGTGGGGTTAGCTCAATTGATAGTGAGCCAGGTTAGTAATATGCAGTTCCCAGGTTCAAGTCCCAGCCGGGTCAACATTGAGATTTATCTCCATAAAACTCCTCACTTGCCCACCAATCAGTAGGAGACACCTATGGAATTGGAAAGGTCACTGTCCATCTTATTGGACATTAAGTCATAGCACCATGTGTAAGAAAGCCATACTTGTGCACATTAAAGAACATACTGGATGGCCTTGATGGGAGGCTGCCATCTGTCTCTCAACAGCTCTTTCAGTGGGCCCCCTCCCCCAACCATTTGAGAGCCTTTGGGATCCTTGTAACCTGGCCATTTAGCCCATTGTGTGTAAAATGTGCCACTGAGAGGTAAAACAGCCCAATCCAGGTTTGAGTCTCATATGGGCCAGATTTATCTTTCCTAATCTCCACCCTTCCATGGATGAAAAAGGGTACCAATGGGCTTGGAAGGCTGCTGTCCATCAGATGGGACTTTAAGCTGCAACCCCATGTGTAAAAGAGCCATCTCTGTGCAAGTGACACACTGGATGACCTTGGTTGGAGGCTACCATCTCTTTCCTAACAGTTGTCCAGTGAATCCTTTTCTCCCAACCATCTCTGAGTCATTTGGGGCCCTTGTGACCTGGCTATTTAGACAATGTGTTCAAAAATAAATAAATAAATAAGTAAAGCCACTCAGAGGTAAAATAGCAACATTCTACTCTGGAATAACAATGATTTCTTTTTTTAGCCTCAGTAAATTCATTTATTTCATTTGACCTTTAATACTTTTATATTTAAGACAATGAACATAGTGCTCTTTATACCATATAAGGACATGGTTCTCTGCAAAATGAATAATTTCAGGAATTGAATACTACCAATTGCGAATTGATTACAAATCAATTGCAAAAACAATTCAACCTACTGAGCCAAACCCCACCTCAATTTAAATGAGGGGGGGGGGAGAAGAAAGAAACTAACATATATACAGAAATGCATGCCCCTAAACCTTTTTATAATTGAACCTATTACTGCCTATTACTTTATTAAAAAGTGATAATTATTTGAAACTAAATTAAAATCTTAATGTTATTTAGAATGAAAAAGAGTAGAAATAATTCTTAGGAACATGTTTTTTTTTTTCAGTAATATCATTGCACATGCTAAAAGTGATTTATTAATGAAAGAGAAAAAAAAATGGATAAGGGCAATGATTTTTAGTTACTAAAAATTGAATGAAAGATCATTAAATCATAATTTAAATTTCTAATTTTTCTCATAACTGTGAATAAAAAATAAGTAAAAAGATAAAATGTGTTCTTTGATTAAAATTTAAAATAAAAGGACATAATATAGTTTTACTTTTTTTTATTTACAGTTACAACAAAAAATTTGGTAATTTGAAATTATGACTTCCCTAGTCAAAATTCATCTCTAATGGGTATCTGTGGAGATAAAGCTGACATTATAGTTAAAGCTGACAATATAATAAGGAAGCATCTATCAATAGTAAATACACAGATTACCTGTAGACATAGAATACAAGAAATTATTTGGCAGAAAAAATGAAGTGCCATTCACGCAAAACTAATTTTTTCTGCCAAATTATTGTAAGGAAGGGTTGCGATTCTGGCCTTCCCCAACTCTAGTTTTTCTAGTTTGAAAGACATACAGTTGACTCTCAATTATCCAGTATCAGATTAACCCATTTAAATCGGATGACGAGCTCTGCTCACACAGTGTTCTTATACGCTAAAATCGGATGACTAGCTCTGCTCGCGGAGCATGGAGGTATGAAAAATGCTTTCATAGTCAGTGTTAGATCAGAGATGTCTCTCAAATGCATTTTTTCTTATAGTGGAAGCACGTGGCAATACTGGGATTAATTTTTCTTCGTCCTTCTACAGTTGTTGAAATGAATTTCATAGTAGAAAAAATTTAGAGCTGTGAGTAAATATTGCTTCAAGGAAAGTTCGTGGTAGTGATAGTGAGGGAATAAACAAGCTCTTAGAATCTGTATTAGGCAGTGAATCTGAAGTTTCTGATTTATCTGACGATGATAGAAGTGATAATAAACCTATAAGTGATTCTGAGTGTACCTCAGTGGAAGAAAATAGTGATATAAGTGATTATGAAAGTTCCAATCCGCTGCTGGCGAAACGACAAAAACGCATCATGCAAAGTGATTGAAAGTATGTAAAATCAGAAAATCACCCTATTATATATCCATTTAGTTGTTACAGTGACGTTGCAATCAAAATGAAAGACAAATATGAATCTGAATTCCCATCTGAACTGCAAATATTTCTGGACTATATGGACCCTTTGTTCTCCGTCATAACAAAAGAAAGCAATGATTACACACGGAAGCAGTTAGCTAATCCTGATAGAAAGAAAAGAAAAGATGATGACAAATGGTTCGAAGTAACAGAAGGTCAAATGAAAGACTACTTTTCCCTGGTAATACTGATGTCCCAAGTTCATAAATCACGCTTACAATTGTACTGGTCCAACTCGGACATCATGCCGAAACAGGGTGGTGAGTATGTAATTCAAGTAATTTCAAAATTTGAACCACACAATATTCAATGGTTAATTTTTTATGACTTTTTGAAATAATATAAGCATTGTTAAAATACTCAGTAGGGAAAGTGGATTTAAATCAGATTCCTGCGATACAGGCAGGGCGTTTAAATATGAAGCGAATGGGTTAACCAGGTTGTTGAAAAAAATAATTTTAGAATTAAAACAACATTGGCTATGAGAAAGCTGCTACTAAATTATGACAGTAAAAGGGTTCATGGAGCACAGTTCACTAAAGGTCAATTGAAGGGGGGAAAAGCAAACTTGCTATCCTATTTTAAATGAATAAAATAAGTACATGTTGCGATATTTTCTAAAAATTTGGAAGTTTTTGCACATTTTATATGGATTAACTGGGAACATTAACTGGGAATTCCGTTACCTAGGATTTTTTTTTCATTCGTTCTGAATAATCATGAGTCTGCTGTATTAAAAGTGAAAAAACTTGTATGGTTTTGGAAATTGCTCCAGTTAAAATTTAAAACACAACTTTCTTCAAAAGTTCTGATTATAACTTATACAAGTAGTGAATACTGAAAGGAAGCAAATGGTGCCTATATTGTCTGAAAAGTTAGTTGTGATCTACATTTTACTCTATGAAAATTAATATTACTCTTCTGTTGTAATCTTCACTCCTCCCCCAACACACACACACATGCATACACATCACCCTGTGAGGATTTCACAGTGGCAAGCCATAAGACTATTAAGGCTGCTGTTCTCATGACTGCCCTACGTGGAGCCCACGGACAGACACCAGGTATCTGAGCCTTTCACCCTTTAAGCTGGGAAAGTCCATTTTCCCCAACTGCCAAGATCTGATGGAGGTACTATATTTTTAGTTCACCAACATTGCAAGTTACCAGAGGTATGAGAACATATAAAAAAAAACACTGTAGATGTGGCTTCTATGTACATCATAGTAAAGTTGGGTTGGGTTGTTTTACCTCTGAGCGGCACTTTTTTGCACACGATGGGCTAAATGGCCAGGTCACATGGACCCCGAAGGCTCAGAGAAGGTTGGGGGAGGGGACCCACTGGAACAGTTGTTGGGAGACAGATGGTAGCTTCCCGTCAAGGCCATCCAGCGTGTTCTTTAACGTGCACAGGGTATGTCTCTCCCGCACACGGGGCCACGGCTTAACGTCCCATCCGACGGACGGTGGCCTTTCCAAGCCCATCGGTGTCCCCTACTGACCGTGGGCAGGGTGGGGAATTTTGCGGAGATAAATCTCAATGCTGACCCAGCTGGGACTCGAACCTGGGAACTACAGATTACGAGCCTGGTGCGCTACCGACTGAGCCACCCCTGCCCCATCATAGTAGATGAAATAAACTTGATCCCATAAACTTTACAGAAGTGAACATTCAGTTGCAACCTCCTTTCCTTCACTTGCATTCAAGTAAAGATATTTCACCCCCATACCTTCGGGGCTATATGTCCTGTTGTGCATTCTGTTAGGCAAAAATCACTGCATCAGAAACCGTGTAATCCTGATGTTCAAAACAGCTAGTCTGATCTTCCCTGTTAAATACTTCAAATGTATTTAATGATACAGCAGACGGTATGCTCCAGCCGTGATGCAATTATTGCTGGAGAGGGAAAATGAAGAGGAAAAGAAATTCAGAAGAATGCATGAGTGGGTAACAGTAAGAATGCACCATTCCTAGATGCTTTGCTCTTCAAATAACAGATAACACCAAGAAAGGAAATAAAAGAAAGATAAATTAACCACTCTTGCTGCCTCAAGGGGCTGATATAAATGTGCATTAAATCACTCATAGTTAACAATGATTGCTGCATCATTCTCACTCTTAATCAAGTTAAGCATGGGTGTTAAGCATGGGTGTAGAGCAGATTTTTTTTCACTAAGGACGGGGAACTATTTTGGTAGTATTTCATTTTCAAAATATTTATAACAAATATTTTACGCAGTTTCAAACATTTAAATACAGTTTCATCAATTTTTAATTACTCAAATTATGAGGCATCATGTTTTTACCTCACCATCTTTAAACTAAATTTGGTTCAGTAAGACGGTGTGGTACGTCGTGATGCCACCACTGAAATATAGCTAATTTTGGAGCTGAGGCATTCATTGATGTCACGCCGGTCAAAGTAGAACAGCCAGTGAGACATCAGTGCTATGCCACACCATGCTGAACGTGTTAAATCATATGTGATGTGACTGCCATAACAGCCACCCTTAAATCGTATGTGATGTGACTGCCGTAACAGCCACCCTTAAATCGTATGTGATGTGACTGCCATAACAGCCACCCTTAAATCATATGTGGGTGTGTACACCTGCTCACAGCTGCCCTAGTTCTGACAGTCATATGATTGATTTATAGAGGTTTAAAAGTCTACAGGTAATGCTGAGATTATCAATTATTATTTCATTTACATGAAAATGAAACAGGTGAGTACATACATTGACATAAACCAAGATTTACAATAAATAGTGTAATTCCAATTTATGATAATTCTACTAATTTGTGTATGTAAATGATCTGGTGATGGTTAAAATTTTTGGGAGATTTGGAAAGTTTGAATTTTAATATTACATCAATACCAATCCAGCACAAAAAAATTTAAAATATTGCAAATGATCTATGTGACAAATTAAAAATTTTGATGATAGAGTTTTAGTAGTCAAAAGATTTACATTGAGAGCAATGATTTGCATCTGTACTCCCAGGGAGTGGGGAAAGCAACTTTTTTTATTTTAAGAGAGAGAGTTTTTTTCTTATACTGCTAACATTTTTTCATTTTCCCAATTATTAATTAGTTTGAATTCTTATTATTCAAAGGTGCTAAATGTGGAAAATAAAAAATTAAAAAATGAACATCCTGTATTTGTATGAGGTAATCTGTTATTTCTGTAGTTATAACATCAAATATCCAAAAGTAATTATTTAGTTTTCTTCCATCCCTTGATCTACATTATAGATAGGTTCAATAAACTACAATACTACCAATAACTTATGGAAAGTAAGGGGATATAATCTAAAAAAAAATCATTGTTTTAAAAAGTATTCGTTGGAAGCTTTAGTCCTCCTCACACTTCCTGAAATGTGGACCCGATGTATTTTGTACTCCATAGTTCCCACCATTTTGTTTTCATTGCTCTCCTTGACACTACTTGATTCTTCAGCTTATGCTTCCTTGGCACTCCTGCCACCAGAGAAAACTCCCCAAGGCTGCTATGCTCCTGAACTTTCTGTGTGGATTCTAGACTTATCTGGAGAAAAAAAAATAAACAAATGACTCAACATAAGCAAGCCAGCAGCCTAAGAAACCATGATGAGCCAGCCAATGGGCAGTCCCCCCCCCCCCAATCCTGTTGCACTATCCAATGAGGGAGGCTTGTGATGTCTCATTTGTCCCATTCCAGCTTCTGCACAGAACCTGCAAGTTGTCAGTTGTAATTCTTCCCAAACATGACACTATCGCCATGCTGTCGATTAGTGGTACACATCACTTTGGTGCATGACTCTCTACTGGAACTAATCCCCACTCATCTTAGTATCTCTGCACTGGGGGAAATGAAAAGAGATAAGCCCAAAAGAATGGACTGATTAGTTAAGTCTCCAAATAAGAGGTGTGTGAAAGGAATGAGTAATAGAGCCTAAGGCCCTCATGCCTAAGGAGAATGAGGTAGAAACTTTTTTTTTTTCATTTTGGCCTCCTTCTGCTGTCATTAATTGAAGACTTATGCCACAATGCACTGACTTTCTTGCCATTAGTGCCTTGCCAGTGCCTGCTTTAGTGGTGTGTAATAACTTGTGAATTAATAAATATGTTGATCTGGTAAATTGTGTAGTGTTTTATATGCATAGTTTTCTTGTTCAAACCTAGGAAGAAGGTGGGGACAAATGTTTCCCCACATGGAAAAATCCAATTTGCAATTGAGCATTATTGCAACTACAGGCCCACCCTCAGTGGAATGCTGATTGCAGCCCTTGTGGTTAACACAACAGCTTTTCCCCCCTGCCCTCTTTTATTTTTTGCACCCGAAGTCTGTCCACTCTAGCCAGCAGGAGTAACAGTACATTTATCATAAAATTTTAGTTCAACAAAAGTGATAAACATTAATGTAGCATTATTTTATACGTTTTATTTGTACTGATTCAGATGTGCAATCATTCACCTTTATTAATTAATATGTAAATAAATTTAATTCAGAATTAAAGATTTACATACAAAGTTTTTAGTAAGGAAACCAAAGTTTCATAAAAAAAAAAAACTGAAATGTCTCCCTAATGTCATCTGTGCTGGTTAAAACAGGTGTTATTTTATTAAGGTATTGTGAGACAGATTTCATTACAGTGGCAAAAGTATAAGTTTAGCAAAAAAATATAAACATAATTTGTTATAGATTATGTATTTTTTTAAGGTAGGAATATACTATTATCTGTTATTCTTAAAAATAAATGTTATCAACCAGAATCTTTTAGGTAATTTTTCTTTTGGCAAATTTAATCTAATAGTCTCCCTTGATGCTGTGCCACTGCTTCTTCATAATATGTATTATATCTTATTTTTAAAAAAAACTCTTAAAAGATTAGTTCATACCATATAAAAACCAATCTTATTTTGTAAAACAAAAAAAAGTTGCATTTCCACAGCAGGTTTCTTCATGTAATTCTAGATTACCAAACCTGTAAATTGGGGAATGAATGTAGATTTTAATTCTGTATTTTATTGTCAAACCTATATAATATAATTTTTTTATGAATTATTTCTTCTATAGGTATCCAGTAAGAGAAGTCATTTGAAACCAAATAATGCCACCTAAAATCAAGTATGTTTTGAAAAATTTTCATTTTATATTTAGAATGAGCCCAAGAAAAATTATATGTATATTTGCTTTATGTATTTACTATAATTTCTGTAACATATTAAGGAAAAAGTCTTGTATAGTGTGTTCCATTAATCCTTAGAGTACTGGAAGTAACTGTAGTTCCTGGAAGTAGTGTCATATCCACTGCTGCTCAGTTCTAAGATAATATACTCTAATTTTTTCCCCCATAGAAATGGAAATGTTCTATGGGGGAAAATAGAAATAGAATCAGCCATTGAAAAGAATTTTAATCCTGAAAATTTATAAATTAAATCTGATATTTAATATAAACCTGATATAAAAATAAATAAATACCCCCTCAAGCAGCTGCTTGCCATAATTCAAAGTAATTATTTTCTGAGGAAGAATGCCTTTTTAATTGTGTTTTTAATAAAGTTGCAAAAAATGGTGAAAGATGAATGAATGAATGAAAAGAAAGCATTAGACTGATGTGGCAGCCATTACTTCAACTTTTTTTTTCATACTAAGTATTTATTTTCTCTTTTTAATGCTTCCAAACTAAAGTTTCATGGAAAAAGTTCTTTGAAATTCCTCAAAAATAATCTATAATGGGTTATAGAACATGTCGACACCACAAGTGAACATGAATAGTGTAAATGACTGATAAAACTTTAGAAATTTGTACAAGAAAAAAATACAACTAAATAATTTTTCTGTTTCATGTAAATCTGTATAGTTATTATATGTACAGTGTGTTTCAAAACTCTCTGTACAAATTTCAATGGGAGATAGGGAACACCAAGACAAACCTTTTTCGTCTTTGAATGTATGTCTGCCAGCATAACCCTTCGGTGCTAGAGAGTGCTGAGAGAAATATCGGTGGAGCTGGTGCATAAATGAATATAAACAAGTTTGAACAATGTGTTTATTTAAAGAAAGTTCTCAAAGTTGCAACTGGCAACAGCATTGCATGCATGACAGCATCAAAGCATTGATTACCATACATGTTGAAAGATTCCCGAAATTTTGTGAACAATTGCAGCAGCGACAGCAATTCTTGTGATGAGGTCTTCATCTGAGTCAATGGGAATCTCTTATATGAGATTCTTCATGTGTCCCCAGAGGAAGAAATCAATACATGTTAAATTGGGTGATCTTGTTGGCCAGACAATGGGTCCACCCTGGTCTATCCATCAGCCCCCCAAGAGTGGCATTCAGATAATCCTACACATCATTGCTGAAGTGTACTGCCACCCCGTCGTATTGAAACCACATTCTTCTGTGAATAGCCATGAGAACATCTTCCAGCAGTTCACTGTGTTTTTTCAAGAAATACTTGATAAATCTGCCTGTTGAGTCAGAGGCAGCAGATATGGCCCAATCAAAATGTCATGGACGATACCCACCCAGACATTGATGGCGAACCATTGTTGATATCCATGCACCATTGTGGCATGTGGATTTTCGTGCGCTCAAATGTGAGAATTGTGCACATTAAACACCCTCATGTGTGATAGAGACCTCATCTGAAAAGAGCACATGAGCTGAAAAATCAGGCTACTCTGCAGTCTGTTGCAGAAAGCAGTGCACAAATTCCACACAAAAAGGGTAATCTGATGTTGCAATGTCTGGACTCTATGATAGTAAAATGGACGTAATTGCTGCTTGTGCCACACTCTTCACATGAGGGTGTGGTTCACACCAAGGCTACATGCAACAGCCCGCGTGCTTGTGCCTGGATTGTCTTCAATCCGCAATAGGATCTCTTCTTCCATGTCAGGAGTGCACATAGTTCTCTCCCGATCAGTGTCATGCATGCTTGCATGAAATATTCCAGTTTCTTGCCGTTGCCAGTGCAAACATACAAATTTTGGTGGTTTCACACATGTCTGTTTGGGAAGCACTGTCTGTACAACCTCGCAGCAGCTCTTCCATTTCCATTGGCAGCCCCATTATCCAGATGCATGTCAGCTATCTCAGCAGTCCTGAAACACTCCATGTTACACGTAATGTGTTTGATTTACGAATTCCGATGGCAAACACAAGTCTATGCTCCATTCCCACTTCGCCCCTCTAGCCAATTTCAACATCTCCAAACAGCGCCTTCTAGCACTGAAGGGTTACATCAGCTGACATATATTCATAGACGAAAAAGGTTTGTCTTGTTTCCTATCTCCCATTGAAATTTGTATAGATAGTTTTGAAACACCCTGTAGAGAAAATAAATGCACCTTCAAGCAGCTGCTTGACACAGAGGTCTGACAGGAGCCTGTCAGTTTATATACCATAGTAGAAGGTCTGTGAGGATTACAGGACCTCAGCAGAAAAACAACACGGATATTCATGTCTTGCCCAGGGCTCGAACCCAGGTCCCTTAGATCAGTTGCCAAGCATGCTAACCACCCGGTAATGGGATGAATGCACTTTTTCTTCAGATATGATATATTCTGTTCATTAGTTATTTTAGAATGAGGTTCAAATCTAATTAAATTCTTTTTTTTAATCTATTATTTTAAATAAGCATTATTGAAATTATTGTAGTTGCTGTTATTGTCAAATATTTTATTTCTAAAAATTCACAATTAAATGCTCTATATTTTGATATATGACACGACCTATTTCTGTCTATTATAGTTATTTCAGGATAAGAGTTTAAAGCTGTTCATTTTTTCTGCTTGAAGCATTTCAAAATTAACCGAGCCACCAAAGTGAATTCTGTTCTGTAAACCCAGCCAATAAAAGGTTAATGGTCGATAATCTTTTCTTAGATATCTGTTGTCAAAAAAGCTAAATACCAAATGTTTTGAGGTAATTTCATTTCTGAAGCTTAGGCAACAAGCAAAACAGTCAGAAAGATGTGTGGTGACATGGCATGAATACCCATTACCATGTATACTTATAGTGACAGAAATGCTCTTGTATTTCTGTCACTATAAGACTTACACTTATATATCTAAGTATTCTTTTGAGGTATTGTTTTACATGCTAAGCTATGTAGTATATATTACTGAAAATTAATCATAGATTTTACCTACTCTATAACTATACTGCATATATCCTTTTAATAATAATCTATTTTATGAACAGAAAGGTGATGGTACTGTTGGAAAGTCTTGTTAGTGGGCATAAAATTCCATGGATCAAACCTAGAGCAGAAAAAGGGGATCTTGAAATATTTCGATATGATCCATATGGTAGGTAGTACTGCATTTTCTCTTAAATTCAAGTAATAATTGTTAATGGCAATTCACACTCCTCAGATATTACAAAAATGATATATGAGAGTGGATGTTCATTCTTCGTGTCTGCTGATTAAATAATGCAAATAAGGAAAAAAAATCCATCAGCAATATTTTCTTTAAATGAAGGGAAATTTTCCTAATGTATCTATAGAGTTCCTGATGAAAGGGTTGCTAATACTGAATATGGTGAATAAAAATAACAGTTGTACTACCAATTTCTCTCGTATTATAAATACAGTAATATCAGGGATTTTCATGAATATGTTAAAATTATAAGAAAGTGAGATGTTTGTAAAGAAAATCAGAAAAAGAGTGTGTGTTAAAGGAAAACTCTGAATCAAAAGTATATTATCAAAAGTATACAATCTTCATGATGCAATTTCACAGTAAACAAATTGTATGTGATTACAGATTTGAAATCAGCACTTCAGTGAAAAAAAATATAGGTTGAATGCAATATTTTTCACAGTAAATTTACTGAAAGTTCAGTTGAAATCAGCACTTCAGTGAAAAAAAATACAGGTTGAATGCAATATTTTTCACAGTAAATTTACTGAAAGTTCAGTGTGTATACTGTGCAACAAATTTCAGCTGGTGCTCATGCGTGACATGGCAGTGGTAGTTGGTACTAAAGGCAGATTTTCATGCTTTACCACTAATATTTGAAAGCAAACTGAATGTACTACACAATGTCGACCAACAATGCTTTTAAATAAAACTTTGTTTCTCAAAACATGCTACTTTTAGAATGTATGGAAAACTATACAATGAACATATATATATATATTTAATTTAATTACAGAGAAGGCCAGAAGGTGCTATATCAGCACACTGATACCAGACAAGGGAAAGTACATCAAAATTTGAAACGTTTGAGAAAAGGTTGATAGTCAAATATCTTTAGTCTAAAAGTAAAACATCAATACTTATTAGAAATGACAATCTCGTGCTGGGAAGGGAGTTCAATACTCTTCCAAAATGGCACACAAAGGAATGGTACTTACAGTTCTTTTGAGCAAAAGGCACATCAGTATTAAGAGGATGACCTCTTGTTCTTCTGTTGACAAGGTTGAATATGGGAGTGCCTGCATTAGATTGAGTTATTCCATGAATAAGTTTATAACGTTTTTTAAGTCAAACATTAGTCTTTTCCACCCAAGGAATGCAATGAGGCCTTTTCAGCCTTTCTCCACATGGCGTATTGTAAAACCCAGGAAGTCTTTTTGTAAACCATCTCTGGATGCGTTCAAGATTTTTGATGTTTGATTTTAGATGAGGTGTCCATACAGGTAAGAGTCTGATGAAGTGAAGATCTATTCTAGTGAGGGTCTGATGAAAGTTACAAATGTACGAATTAGGGAATCAGTGTATCATTTACCATAACATTTCAGAATTAAGGAAACTGTGCAATTAGCTTTTCTAACAGTGTTATTATAGTGGTCAACAAAAGTTAACTGTGATGAAAATAGCACTCCTAAGTTTTTCTACGTCTCAACATTTGTAATTGGATCATTTGTGAAGTTGTATATATAATAAGGGTTCTTGCTTCCAAAGTACAGAACACTTTATTTGTCTTTTGGTATATGCAGTTCATACTTTAAGCTCCATTGGTAAATGGCATCACAAGCAGTTTGTAATGAACTACATTCTTCTTCATTGCTGGAGGTAGAAAAGAAATTAATGTCATCTGCGTATGTTGTACATTGGATAGGACGAAGAACACTAGCAATTTCAGAGGTGAAGATTATGAAGAACAATACATCTAGAACGTATCCTTGTATGACTCCACTGTTGATGGTTCTGATGGAGGATAAACTGTTCCCAACTCGAACTTCATGTGTTCGATGAGTAATCAGGCTGGAAAGAAGCCTCACAGCCAGACTAGGTGTACCAAGGCTGAGAAATTTTTGAATCAAAAGGAATCATTTTAATTTATTGAATGCCTTTTCAAAGTCCAGGAAAATGATGTCAGCTGGGATATTATTATCTAAAAGTAAGGTCCACGAATGCATATTTTGGAGTAGCTGAATCGTTATAGAACAGTTAGGCAAGAATACGAATTGTTCATTAGGTATAATGTTTCGCAAATGTAGGAAAGGTAACAGCTTATATAATATACATCTTTCCACAGACTTAGGTATTGGTGAGTGAAATGCGGCAATAGTTGCGAGGATTTGATGTTTCACAATTTCACTTAAAAGCAGACACAACTATTGCATGACGCAAATCCTGTGGAGGGTGGGGGCTCAGTCAGTAGTGCACCAGGCTCGTAATCTGCAGTTCCCAGGTTCGAGTCCTGCATGGGTCAGCGTTGAGACTTATCTCCCCACCCTGCCCACGATCAGTAGAGGACACTGATGGGCCATCTGTCGGCCGTCTGTCGGATGGGACGTGAAGCCGTGGCTCCGTATGTGGGAGAGCCATACCCTGTGCACGTTAAAGAACACACTGGATGGTCTTGACAAGAGGCTACCATCTATCTCCCAACAGCTGTTCCAGTGGGTCATCTCCCAAATTTCTCTGAGCCTTCAGGGCCCTTGTGACCTGGCCATTTAGCCCATGGTGTGCAAAAAAGTGCCACTCAGAGATAAAACAACCCAACCCAATCCTGTGGACTATTGCCACTACTTAAACTAATATTGAATAATGCAGATAATTTATCACTGATGGAACTAATGAGGTTATTGAAAAATATTGGTGGCAACCCATCAGGTCTTGAAGCAGTAGTAGTAGGAGTTTGATTAATGGCTTTCCTAATATTTTGCACATCAAATAGTCCCTCAAAATGTAAGTCGAGTGTAGATTCTAAACAGATATATTGTTGCTGTGCAGTCAGGGACATAAGCTGGATCAAAATTATCAGCTTTTTAGATTCATTATCTTCTACAGCCTTGGCATATTTCATTGAAGCAATATTGAATTCGTTTCTGTTTTCGTCAGAGTGATCATTTCAATACTTTCTCCATGATTTAAGCTTGTAGTTTGCGATCTTCTTTTATTTGGTATTTTTAGTAGTTTTCTTTGCACTAACAGGTATTATCACTAAGCATTTTTCTGTAGAAAGGTGTAATGCTCCAAAAGATTATTAAATTTCTTCTCTTTGGACTGATCCAAATTAAATTAAAATTCCAGATAGCATTTTGGGCACCAGGCAATATTAACTTGCCAAATAAAGTTAAATGAGGGTTTGTTAAGTATATGGACATTACTTATTGAGTAAGAAATCGAAAGATGGTCAAATTTTTTAAATTTTAATCAAAATCAATTATTGTTGCTCAAGAGAAAAAATAGCAAAGTCAAAATATTCATATAACAAAGTTTATTTACAAAAAATTAATGACTCACTATATAAACTGATGAATACAAAAACAGTCTAAGCAAATAAAAATTCATTTAAACATCTCCAAAGCTGACAAACTTCTCAGTTAACATCATTCTCCACTATCATTACTCTACTATCACACTACTTTCCTGCTAACATTACTGACACTATGTCTAATTCTGTGACCTAACGTCACTTAGTATACATGCTGCATACAACTGACACACGTGTTGCACGTTGGGAAAAACACCTGCATAAACTTACGATCATGCGCTAGGTATGATGCAAGAGGGGGGGTATCCTTAATGTGTGCATTAGTGGCTATCAGTCAAAAGCCGGAGTTACTCGTGCAACTCCTTTAGCAGATCAGAATAAGGAAAAATGATGGCCAACTAAAAATAATCCCTGAAATGATAAATATAAATAAAGTTGGGTTGGATTGTTTTACCTCTGAGCGGCACTTTTTTGCACACCATGGGCCAGGTCACATGGACCCCGAAGGCTCAGAGAAGGTTGAGGGAGGAGACCCACTGAAACAGCTGTTGGGAGAGATGGTAGCCTCCCGTCAAGGTCATCCAGCGTGTTCTTTAACATGCACAGGGTATGACTCTCCCGCACACAGGGCCACGGCTTAACGTCCCATCCGACGGACGGCGGCCTTTCCAAGCTCATCAGTGTCCCCTACTGACCGTGGGCAGGGCGGGGAATTTTGCGGAGATAAATCTCAATGCTGACCCAGCTGGGACTCGAACCTGGGAACTACAGATTACGAGCCTGGCACGCTACTGACTGAGCCACCCCTGCCCCTATATAAATAAAGTAAAACTGGTTAAGGAAAAGTAAAAGTGAATGGGTGGACCATCACAAAGTGTAAAGGCCAAATAAATTTCATTAAAATTGCTGGTATTATTATTATTGTGTGCATCAAAGTTGAAAATGTAGTATTAATCACAGTGTGTAAGTAATAAAAAAATTTCCCTGATAACAGTGATATAAGTAAGCATTGTTCATAAGATGACAAAGGATTTGACTAGAAGTCAACAAATGTAAAATGATTTGTGCAAATGTCAATAAAAAGGTCTGAATTGAAGAAAAGTTCCATATTCGATATCATGGTAGTAACATACTAACAGTTTTAATAGATGCAATACAGAAAGTTCAATACTTGATAATATCGTAGAACTTCACAAATTCACACATGGAAACAGCAGTGTAACTGGTTTACTGCTGCTTTCAGCATTTACTGATTCACCATTTTTGCAATTTTTTTGTGTATGTGTAAATTCCATAATATTGTGATACAATCAATTCACATTTATTGCTGCCCCCATAGGTGAATTTGTGTAAGTTCTGTGATATTATCAAGTGTTATACTTTCTGTGCAAGTGTGTTACTACTCTGATATCGATTAAATATGTTAGTTTTCTTCAGCTTAGTCCTTTTTATTGACTTTTGCACATATTTCACATTCGTTGATTAGTGAAATCATTTTTCATCTTATGCACAATGCTTATATTAGTTTTGATTTAATTATTTATATATATGTGTATCAGTTTTTTAATATTTATTAAAAAGTTTAAAAAATATGAAAATTGCTTTAATAAATATGTTTTTAAGGTTATAGCAGGTTAAAATCAAAACATGAAATACCTAAAAGGATTCAGTTATAACTTCTTCATAAATTTGTTATATTATTTCCAACATTTCCCTTTTTTTTTTTTGCAAAAAAATTACAAAAGTTTCATTTAGCTATATGTTTTTATTTTACCCTAATATCTATTAACAGTTGTGTAACATTTAAGTTTTTGAAATCTGTGGCATATTTTTCATTTGAGTCTAATTTCGCAGATTTAGTTCTTGTGACTAGTAATATCAGTTGAATCATACCGTAGTCACTTGTTGATATGTTACTCTAATAGCTAACTGTCGTCTTGAACAAAAAAAAATAGAATTTTTATGTTCACTGTGACATCATTGTGGACACACTATCATATTTCAGAACAAAAAAGGAAATCAGTTTTCCTCTTTTAATAACTGCAATCCCCCCCCCCCAGTTTTAAATGATCGAAATAGAATATTGTCAGTTATTCTTAGTAATTCCTTAGAAATTTCCATAAAACCTGGGAAATCGGATCTTCCAAACTCTAAAAGGGCTGCAGATACATTTTTCCCTATTTACTCACTCACAAAATGCACAGCTGGGTCAGCGTTGAGATTTATCTCCGCAAAATTCCCCGCCCTGCCCACGGTCAGTAGGGGACACCGATGGGCTTGGAAAGGCCGCCGTCCGTCCGGATGGGACGTTAAGCCGTGGCCCTGTGTGCAGGAGAGACATACCCTGTGCACGTTAAAGAACACGCTGGATGGCTTTGACGAGGGGCTACCATCTGTCTCCCAACAGCTGTTCCAGTGGGTCCCCTCCCCCAACCTTCTCTGAGCCTTCGGGGTCCATGTGACCTGGCCATTTAGCCAATGGTGTGCAAAAAAGTGCCGCTCAGAGGTAAAACAACCCAACATTAAAGAACACGCTGGATGGCTTTGACGGGGGGCTACCATCTGTCCCCCAACCTTCTCTGAGCCTTTGGGGTCCATGTGACCTGGCCATTTAGCCCATGGTGTGCAAAAAAGTGCCGCTCAGAGGTAAAACAACCCAACGTTAAAGAACACGCTGGATGGTTTTGACGGGGGGCTACCATCTGTCTCCCAACAGCTGTTCCAGTGGGTCCCCTCCCCCAACCTTCTCTGAGCCTTCGGGGTCCATGTGACCTGGCCATTTAGCCCATGGTGTGCAAAAAAGTGCCGCTCAGAGGTAAAACAACCCAACGTTAAAGAACACGCTGGATGGCCTTGATGGGAGCTACCATCTGTCTTCCAACAGCAATTCCAGTGGGTTCCCTCCCCCAACCTTCTCTGAGCCTTCGGGGTCCATGTGACCTGGCCATTTAGCCCATGGTGTGCAAAAAAGTGCCGCTCAGAGGTAAAACAACCCAACGTTAAAGAACACGCTGGTTGGCCTTGACGGGAGGCTACCATCTGTCTTCCAACAGCAATTCCAGTGGGTCCCCTCCCCCAACCTTCTCCGAACCTTCAGGGTCCATGTGACCTGGCCATTTAGCCCATGGTGTGCAAAAAAGTGCCGCTCAGAGGTAAAACAACCCAACGTTAAAGAACACGCTGGATGGCTTTGACGGGGGGCTACCATCTGTCTCCCAACAGCTGTTCCAGTGGGTCCCCTCCCCCAACCTTCTCTGAGCCTTCGGGGTCCATGTGACCTGGCCATTTAGCCCATGGTGTGCAAAAAAGTGCCGCTCAGAGGTAAAATAACCCAACGTTAAAGAACACGCTGGATGGCCTTGACGGGAGGCTACCAACTGTCTCCCAACAGCTGTTCCAGTTTGTCCCCTTCCCCAACCTTCTCTGAGCCTTCGGGGTCCATGTGACCTGGCCATTTAGCCCATGGTGTGCAAAAAAGTGCCGCTCAGAGGTAAAACAACCCAATGTTAAAGAACACGCTGGATGGCCTTGACGGGAGGCTACCATCTGTCTTCCAACAGCAATTCCAGTGGGTTCCCTCCCCCAACCTTCTCTGAGCCTTCGGGGTCCATGTGACCTGGCCATTTAGCCCATGGTGTGCAAAAAAGTGCCGCTCAGAGGTAAAACAACCCAACGTTAAAGAACACGCTGGATGGCCTTGACGGGAGGCTACCATCTGTCTTCCAACAGCAATTCCAGCGGGTCCCCTCCCCCAACCTTCTCTGAGCCTTCGGGGTCCATGTGACCTGGCCATTTAGCCCATGGTATGCAAAAAAGTGCCGCTCAGAGGTAAAACAACCCAACATTAAAGAACACGCTGGATGGCCTTGAGGGGAGGCTACCATCTGTCTTCCAACAGCAATTCCAGTGGTCCCCTCCCCCAACCTTCTCTGAGCCTTCGGGGTCCATGTGACCTGGCCATTTAGCCCATGGTGTGCAAAAAAGTGCCGCTCAGAGGTAAAACAACCCAACGTTAAAGAACACGCTGGATGGCCTTGACGGGAGGCTACCATCTGTCTCCCAACAGCTGTTCCAGTGGGTCCCCTCCCCCAACCTTCTCTGAGCCTTCGTGGTCCATGTGACCTGGCCATTTAGCCCGTGGTGTGCAAAAAAGTGCCGCTCAGAGGTAAAACAACCCAACGTTAAAGAACACACTGGATGGCCTTGACGAGAGGCTACCATCTGTCTCCCAACAGCAATTCCAGTGGGTCCCCTCCCCCAACCTTCTCTGAGCCTTCGGGGTCCATGTGACCTGGCCATTTAGCCCATGGTGTGCAAAAAAGTGCCTCTCAGAGGTAAAACAACCCAACGTTAAAGAACACGCTGGATGGCCTTGACGGGAGGCTACCATCTGTCTCCCAACAGCTGTTCCAGTGGGTCCCCTCCCCCAACCTTCTCTGAGCCTTCGGGGTCCATGTGACCTGGCCATTTAGCCCATGGTGTGCAAAAAAGTGCCGCTCAGAGGTAAAACAACCCAACGTTAAAGAACACGCTGGATGGCTTTGACGGGGGGCTACCATCTGTCCCCCAACCTTCTCTGAGCCTTTGGGGTCCATGTGACCTGGCCATTTAGCCCATGGTGTGCAAAAAACTGCTGCTCAGAGGTAAAACAACCCAACATTAAAGAACACGCTGGATGGCTTTGACGGGGGGCTACCATCTGTCTCCCAACAGCTGTTCCATTGGGTCCCCTCCCTCAACCTTCTCTGAGCCTTCGGGGTCCATGTGACCTGGCCATTTAGCCCATGGTGTGCAAAAAAGTGCCGCTCAGAGGTAAAACAACCCAACATTAAAGAACACGCTGGATGGCCTTGAGGGGAGGCTACCATCTGTCTTCCAACAGCAATTCCAGTGGTCCCCTCCCCCAACCTTCTCTGAGCCTTCGGGGTCCATGTGACCTGGCCATTTAGCCCATGGTGTGCAAAAAAGTGCCGCTCAGAGGTAAAACAACCCAACGTTAAAGAACACGCTGGATGGCCTTGATGGGAGCTACCATCTGTCTTCAAACAGCAATTCCAGTGGGTTCCCTCCCCCAACCTTCTCTGAGCCTTCGGGGTCCATGTGACCTGGCCATTTAGCCCATGGTGTGCAAAAAAGTGCCGCTCAGAGGTAAAACAACCCAACGTTAAAGAACACGCTGGTTGGCCTTGACGGGAGGCTACCATCTGTCTTCCAACAGCAATTCCAGTGGGTCCCCTCCCCCAACCTTCTCCGAACCTTCAGGGTCCATGTGACCTGGCCATTTAGCCCATGGTGTGCAAAAAAGTGCCGCTCAGAGGTAAAACAACCCAACGTTAAAGAACACACTGGATGGCTTTGACAGGGGGCTACCATCTGTCTCCCAACAGCTGTTCCAGTGGGTCCCCTCCCCCAACCTTCTCTGAGCCTTTGGGGTCCATGTGACCTGGCCATTTAGCCCATGGTGTGCAAAAAACTGCCGCTCAGAGGTAAAACAACCCAACATTAAAGAACACGCTGGATGGCTTTGACGGGGGGCTACCATCTGTCTCCCAACAGCTGTTCCATTGGGTCCCCTCCCTCAACCTTCTCTGAGCCTTCGGGGTCCATGTGACCTGGCCATTTAGCCCATGGTGTGCAAAAAAGTGCCGCTCAGAGGTAAAACAACCCAACGTTAAAGAACACGCTGGATGGCTTTGATGGGGGGCTACCATCTGTCTCCCAACAGCTGTTCCAGTGGGTCCCCTCCCCCAACCTTCTCTGAGCCTTCGGGGTCCATGTGACCTGGCCATTTAGCCCATGGTGTGCAAAAAAGTGCCGCTCAGAGGTAAAACAACCCAACGTTAAAGAACACGCTGGATGGCCTTGACGGGAGGCTACCATCTGTCTCCCAACAGCTGTTCCAGTTTGTCCCCTTCCCCAACGTTCTCTGAGCCTTCGGGGTCCATGTGACCTGGCCATTTAGCCCATGGTGTGCAAAAAAGTGCCGCTCAGAGGTAAAACAACCCAATGTTAAAGAACACGCTGGATGGCCTTGAAGGGAGGCTACCATCTGTCTTCCAACAGCAATTCCAGTGGGTTCCCTCCCCCAACCTTCTCTGAGCCTTCGGGGTCCATGTGACCTGGCCATTTAGCCCATGGTGTGCAAAAAAGTGCCGCTCAGAGGTAAAACAATCCAACGTTAAAGAACACGCTGGATGGCCTTGACGGGAGGCTACCATCTGTCTCCCAACAGCTGTTCCAGTGGGTCCCCTCCCCCAACCTTCTCTGAGCCTTCGTGGTCCATGTGACCTGGCCATTTAGCCCGTGGTGTGCAAAAAAGTGCCGCTCAGAGGTAAAACAACCCAACGTTAAAGAACGCGCTGGATGGCCTTGACGGGAGGCTACCATCTGTCTTCCAACAGCAATTCCAGCGGGTCCCCTCCCCCAACCTTCTCTGAGCCTTCGGGGTCCATGTGACCTGGCCATTTAGCCCATGGTATGCAAAAAAGTGCCGCTCAGAGGTAAAACAACCCAACATTAAAGAACACGCTGGATGACCTTGAGGGGAGGCTACCATCTGTCTTCCAACAGCAATTCCAGTGGTCCCCTCCCCCAACCTTCTCTGAGCCTTCGGGGTCCATGTGACCTGGCCATTTAGCCCATGGTGTGCAAAAAAGTGCCGCTCAGAGGTAAAACAACCCAACGTTAAAGAACACGCTGGATGGCCTTGACGGGAGGCTACCATCTGTCTCCCAACAGCTGTTCCAGTGGGTCCCCTCCCCCAACCTTCTCTGAGCCTTCGTGGTCCATGTGACCTGGCCATTTAGCCCGTGGTGTGCAAAAAAGTGCCGCTCAGAGGTAAAACAACCCAACGTTAAAGAACACGCTGGATGGCCTTGACGAGAGGCTACCATCTGTCTCCCAACAGCAATTCCAGTGGGTCCCCTCCCCCAACCTTCTCTGAGCCTTCGGGGTCCATGTGACCTGGCCATTTAGCCCATGGTGTGCAAAAAAGTGCCTCTCAGAGGTAAAACAACCCAACGTTAAAGAACACGCTGGATGGCCTTGACGGGAGGCTACCATCTGTCTTCCAACAGCAATTCCAGCGGGTCCCCTCCCCCAACCTTCTCTGAGCCTTCGGGGTCCATGTGACCTGGCCATTTAGCCCATGGTATGCAAAAAAGTGCCGCTCAGAGGTAAAACAACCCAACGTTAAAGAACACGCTGGATGGCCTTGACGAGAGGCTACCATCTGTCTCCCAACAGCAATTCCAGTGGGTCCCCTCCCCCAACCTTCTCTGAGCCTTCGGGGTCCATGTGACCTGGCCATTTAGCCCATGGTGTGCAAAAAAGTGCCGCTCAGAGGTAAAACAACCCAACCCACAAAATGCACTATTTTCATAGATTTCTTTCAGTGTTTAAGTTTTGTAATTGGAATCTGTGACACAACACTTCAATCTTCACAAGTGTAGGAAAATTTCCAGCACTGCATAGGATCTTCTGTTGGCCATAGATGAGTATTTTGTGAGTTGACATACCCTGCAAGATAAAATTTGACCTCATCTGAGAACTGACTGATTTATCATTAGACTGACGATGAGGATGTGGGATTATCATTAGTCTAACATGTGAGGGTCACTGTACACTATTTTCTAGCAACCATTCATGGTAATGGCATGGTTTTCACTGTCTGGTGGCAACTGCAGGTACATGATATTTTACATTGAAAAGTGTTTAATTTTGTCATTTCTTTATGACAGCTGCCATGGGACAATCCTGTTTGTTTTTACATATTGTCTTGCAAGGACATGATCAGTCCCTCCCTAATCTACTAAATGGTCTCTAGTCTCTTCAGTGAATAGGGGCGGGGGTGGCTCAGTCGGTAGCGCGCCAGGCTCGTAATCTGTAGTTCCCAGGTTCGAGTCCCATCTGGATCAGCTTGAGATTTATCTCCGCAAAACTCCCCGCCCTGCCCACGGTCAGTAGGGGACACCGATGGGGTTGAAACGGCCGCCGTCCGTCGGATGCGACGTTATGTCGTGGCCCCGTGTGCGGGAGAGACATACCCTGTGCACATTAAAGAACCCGCTGGATGACCTTGACGGGAGGCTACCATCTGCTTCCCAACAGCTGTTCCAGTGGGTCCCCTCCCCCAACCTTCTCTGAGCCTTCGGGGTCCATGTGACCTGGCCATTTAGCCCATGGTGTGCAAAAAAGTGCCGCTCAGAGGTAAAACAACCCAACATTAAAGAACACGCTGGATGGCGTTGACGGGAGGCTACCATCTGTCTCCCAACAGCTGTTCCAGTGGGTCCCCTCCCCCAAACTTCTCTGAGCCTTCGGGGTCCGTGTGACCTGGCCATTTAGCCCATGGTGTGCAAAAAAGTGCTGCTCAGAGGTAAAACAACCCAATCCTGTTTGTTTTTGCATATTGTCTTGCAAGGACATGATCAGTCCCTCACTAATCTACTAAATGGTCTAGTCTCTTCAGTGAATAAACATACGTTTCACAACATTCTCAATTCCTGTTTCCATGATCATTTTTCATGAGCATCCATATCACAGATTTCATTGGTGCCCTGTAGCATCCTAATTGACAAAGGAAATAACTGAGCAATTTTGCAAAGTGCGTGTCTAGAGCCCACTCTAGACACACACTTGTGTAGAATGCAAAAAAATCCATCTTTTATAATACTATATAAAAGTTACATTTCAGATATGAAAACTTTGTCATCGCTAATTGATTAATCATTATATAGAGAGGACTTTCATCTAGCTTATATGAAAACAGTAAATCTATTCAACCTAATATGCAGCCTGCAATACTAATGCAGGACTAGATTTAACCGTAATAAAGGTGAAAAAAAAAAAGTAAATTAGTGAAATGGATTGGGATCCAAATGCGTTTTCTAGATCTGTAAATTCCCAAGTGGCCTGCAGATCATTTGGATTTCATAACTATTTCCACCAGATATTTGTAATGAATAGATTTTTATTCGTTATAATATTATATATTTATATTTTTATTCTTATATATATTATTATTTATATACATTACACATGTATTCTACATATGCACATGTATTCTATTGGTAATATTGTAATGTAATATTACCAATAGATTATATGTACAGGGCTGCTCATGTAATTCTACATATACACATGTATTCTTATATACATTACACATGTATTCTATTGGGTAACACATTACACATGTATTCTGCGGTTCCCAAGTTCGAATAACCACTAAACCCTCATTACTACCCACATCCAGAAAGAGGACACCAATGGGCTTAGGAAAACTGCCTTCCATTGGAACGGGACGTAAAGCCATGGCCCTATGTGCAAAAGAGCCATATCCTGTGAATGTTAACATGCTGGATGACTTTGACAGGAGGCTTCTATATTTTTTTAGCAGCTGGCTAGTAGGTCTCCCCCCAACCTTCTTGGAGTCCTTACCATTTAGCCCATTGTGTGCAAAAAAAAGTTCTGCTCAGAGGCGAAAACAGCCCAATCTGGTAGCAAGAAATAATTTAATTTTCCAACAAATTTGGTTTATAAACGAGCCACAAGTAACTTAAATCTGTGACACTAGTACAATTTTACGCAGGACTTGAAAATTATACATTTCTTTTTCTCATCAGATTCTGGGTTGGAATGATTTACTGTGTTTGCTAGTACCCATTTGTGTTTTGGATTATTTACTTCGACGTTTTAAGTGAACTAATTTCTCCAAAATAAAATTTCGATCACAGATGATAGATTTGCATTCAAACTGAAGGCAGTTTTACTAAATTGTCCAAAAATATCAAGCATCTGGTTAATATTTTTATATAAAATATACTTTTTATTTGCATAAGAGTTTTTGGTATTTTTTTTTCATTAAATATATTTTTTATATTATCATAAAGATATGCATATAAATATTTTTGTAATAATAAAATCGACATATAAAATAAACTTAATTTTGTACATATTGCACTACCTCCCTAATACCACTAATGCAGCCCACTTACAAATTCCACAGTTCTAATGTGGCCCAGGGTCACATTAGCCGAAAGGTATTCTTGTTTGAACTTGCCGAAAGGTATTCTTGTTTGAGCTTGCCGAAAGGTATTCTTGTATTGTATTGGATTGTTTTACCTCTGAGCGGCACTTTTTTGCACACCATGGGCTAAATGGCCAGGCCAGAAGGACCCCGAAGGCTCAGAGAAGGTTGGGGGAGGGGACCCACTGGAACAGCTGTTGGGAGACAGATGGTAGCCTCCCGTCAAGGCCATCCAGCGTGTTCTTTAACGTGCACAGGGTATTGCTCTCCCGCACACGGGGCCACGGCTTAACGTCCCATCCGACGGACGGCGGCCTTTCCAAGCCCATCGGTGTCCCCTACTGACCGTGGGCAGGGCGGGGAAATTTTGCGGAGATAAATCTCAACGCTGACCCAGCTGGGACTCGAACCTGGGAACTACAGATTACGAGCCTGGCGCGCTACCGACTGAGCCACCCCCGCCCCCAGGTATTCTTGTTTGAGCTTGCCGAAAGGTATTCTTGTTGACCAGTAATAAAAATTGAATGTTCGATATATATATTTAGTGTAATTTGTGGTTTTTCTTTTTAACAGTTCAACAAAAAGTAATTTATCGTCAATGTAGGCAGATAAGAAATATGTCGAGAAAATAGGAAAAAACTCTGGTGATTCAACTGTTTTTACAGAAGTTCCTCGAAAAGTGAAATAACAAATCATTTATTCATTAGAAAGTTGCAAATCGTCTAGTTTTATGTACCCAACATTTTCAAATGCAGTATATATTTGTAAAATAAATTTAAAATAAGCATTTTTTGTTGATTGTACTTCACTTCCACAAGTACAATGTTATTGTACATGAAAACGCACACATAGACTAGCAGATTTGTTGTCAATTTACTGGTACACGATATAGAAAAATAAAGGTGGTTTTGAACTCGACTTCCAATTTTAATGCAACACAGGAATAACTAGTGTGCTAAATGTGGGACGGGACATTTTAGAAAATTAAATGGTCGGGGACATCTAGGTGACTTTCCAGTCGAATAGTGGGCCTTAAGCTTTGTTCAATCTCTAGTCTTTTTTTTTATATCTGCCCATTTCAATAATTGACCGTTTTCACAAAATGTAAGAAAAGTCTTCGACGTAATAAATAATTTATGTCGTAGATTTATTGATTAATTTATTCCGTAGATTTTCGCTTGTTTATAAAGCAATGGAAAAAATTACATCTCTGTCTAAAATAGAATGTTAATCCACGACGTCCAATAAAATTATCACGGTTCGATTTCTTCTAACGCACTTGCCTAGGAGTGCCAGCATTTAAGTTTTACATTTTAAGTATCAACAAATTATATCCTTTTCAATTTCTCAAAAGAATTTTTTTTCGAAAAATTCATGGTCGTAGAACGGTTCAAATAATTTCTCAAAGTGAACGGTTCAGAAATGGATTATAAAGATGCACATTATCAAACTCGTGACTGGGAAAAAATTCAAGTTCCATAGCTTTAAAAAGAAGTGTTTTATAGAAAAATGCCACAAAGGATAAATTATAGATCTCTATAAACTCTCTCCGAATCCCAATTTTAAACAATTTTCGTTTAACATTTAAAGGGTTATTGAAGCTGAAATATTTGAGAGAATATGCTCCTGTTATACTGTTAAACACTTTTTCAAAATCAATGGAAATTAATTGCATAAACTTCTAAAATTACATTTGGTTTATAACTTTAAATATTACACAAATATTGTCGAAAAACGAAATTTGGGGAAATTTTAATTTTCAAAATCCCGAGATTTTGCTACAAAAGCTTTAATTTCAAAGTTGGGGATCTTTGAATATAACTTACCATTCATACGACATGGAAGTGTCCTCAGGGGGCGGGGGTGGCTCAGACGGTAGCGCGCCAGGCTCGTAATCTGTAGTTCCCAGGTTCGAGTCCCAGCTGGGTCAGCGTTGAGATTTATCTCCGCAAAATTCCCCGCCCTGCCCACAGTCAGTAGGGGACACCGATGGGCTTGGAAAGGCCGCCGTCCGTCGGATGGGACGTTAAGCCGTGGCCCCGTGTGCGGGAGAGCCATACCCTGTGCACGTTAAGGAACACGCTGAATGGCCTTGACGGGAGGCTACCATCTGTCTCCCAACAGCTGTTCCAGTGGGTCCTCTCCCCCAACCTTCTCTGAGCCTTCGGGGTCCTTGTGACCTGGCCATTTAGCCCATGGTGTGCAAAAAAGTGCCGCTCAGAGGTAAAACAACCCAAAAACAACTCGGGGGCTGCCTTTGTGCTAGCAATTGGTGAAGTATACAATTGGTGCTCTCCTCCCCATTCCCTAGGGCAGAACTTGGCTGTTTTCCAGTGGTAAACTGGGAAACGTTTTGCCCCTTTCCTAACCTTTACTGTTTTCTTTGAAATTGGCGCACTAGGATGCCACTTACGGAATAATATAAATCACGTGATGGGTTGATGCAAAAGTTCGTCCCGTTTTTTTTTTACCAAAATTCTCATAGAAAACCACATACATAGGCCTTGCTGACTATCCCAACTGTCGTAATCGCCTCGAAACGGTTGATTGATTAATGCTGAGTATTTCTGCGATCTCTCGAGTTGTTTGGTGTCGGTCTCGGTCCAGAACGTTGCGCATCGCTGAGATCAAAATTTTCTTCCCGAAAACGTTTGAACCACTTGCGATATGTGGAATCGTCAACAGTACCTCTCCTTACACAGCGCATATCTTTCTTTGAGTCTTCGACGCGTTCTTGCCATTCCGGAAATGAAAAAAAAACGATATTCCGAAACTGCTGGGGGTATAACACATATATGTGGTATATAACATTTTGTATCTAATTCAGTAATGATGTAAGTGCAGTTAGATATATATCAGGGCGGGGGTGGCTCAGTCGGTAGCGCGCCAGGCTCGTAATCTGTAGTTCCCAGGTTCGAGTCCCAGCTGGGTCAGCGTTGAGATTTATCTCCGCAAAACCCCGCCCTGCCCACGATCAGTAGGGGACACCGATGGGCTTGGAAAGGCCGTCGGATGGGGCGTTAAGCCGTGACTCCGTGTGCGGGAGAGTCATACCCTGTCCACGTTAAAGAACACGCTGGATGACCTTGACGGGAGGCTACCATCTCTCCCAACAGTTGTTTCAGTGGGTCTCCTCCCCCAACCTTCTCTGAGCCTTCGGGGTCCATGTGACCTGGCCATTTAGCCCACGGTGTGCAAAAAAGTGCCGCTCAGAGGTAAAACAACCCAACCGAAACTGCTCCCTATTTTCTACCATCTTCACCATTTCATAAAATGCACAACATATAACTAATCACGACAAGTTTTAAATGCACAGTTAAATATCTTTCAAATTGCGTATAAAGGGCGGAGGTGGCTCAGTTGGTAGCACGCCAGGCTCGTAATCTGCAATTCCCAGGTTCGAGTCCCCAGCTGGGTCAGCGTTGAGATTTATCTCCGCAAAAACGCCCTGCCCACGATCAGTAGGGGACACCGATGGGCTTGGAAAGGCCGTCGGATGGGGCGTTAAGTCGTGACTCCGTGTGCGGGAGAGTCATACTCTGTGCACGTTAAAGAACACGCTAGATGGCTTTGACGGGAGGCTACCATCTCTCTCCCAACAGCTGTTTCAATGGATCTCCTCCCCCAACCTTCTCTGAGCCTTCGGGGTCCTTGTGACCTGGCCATTTAGCCCATGGTATGCAAAAAAAGTGCCGCTCAGAGGTAAAACAACCCAACAAATGACATATAAATAACGTTCGAAGTTGTTAACAGGTCACTTTTGCGACATGACGCAGCCAAATGGTAAAAATGAGACGAAGTTTTAACCCATGCAATATTTATTAAATTTTAGGGAATTTCGTAGATTATGTATATTTTTACTTGATGTTCGGGTACCAGCGTGGGATCCAGTTTTCTGTTAAAACGTGGACAAGAATTTTTACCCGCATTCAAGATATGGCGCATCCAGCAAGCAGGATGAGGATAAATTTGGTATTATATGCGTAAGTTGCTATTTTTTAGGTTGATGAATTCTCAATAGAATTTAATTGGAATATGGTTGGGGAGAGGCCACTGTACTGTTAATGGGAGTAATTCGCTTTTGAAAACACGAGCCAATGTTTTCGCTGTCGTCCTTCTGCATTCAACTTTTTCGTTTTTAGAGATAAAAATTCTTTTTGGGTTGGAAAGTATTGATGAAATATTACGATTTGCATTTTCGGAATGTCCCAAAAATTTTAATTGCACCCTCTAAAGATGGAGCAATTACTGAAAATGACGCTGTATATTTCTTTTCATATCTAACTTCACTAAAGCTCTACAGGATTTTTTAAAATCTTATAAATTTTGACTATAATTATTACTTATAGTATTAAAAAATTTACAGAACCACGACCCTCTGGCTGCGTATACAGGGTGATTCAAAAACTCGGGCCAAACTTTAAGGGATGATAGAACACACCTAAACAAGCACTTATGCATGGTCGGAACTCAAACGGTGAAGCGCTAGAGGGCGCTTTCCAGTGAACACTTATAAGCGCTGGTTTTCGCACTCGAAGTCATTTCTACCTTGGATTGCAGAACGGATGGCTTGTTTCATGAATCAGGAGAAAGCGGACATGTATTTCACGTACGGAGCTACGGACGGGAATGCGAGATTGTACCGGGAGTGCTTTCCGACCAGACGCGTGCCTGATCATAAAACATTTCAGGGATTGCACTGGTATCTGTGCGAAACTGCTCCTTTGTCTGCGGCTTGCAGGATACAGGGCGTGTAAGGAGTGTGAGGACGCCACGTGATACAGAGAAAATTCTACATAGGATTGGAGATCGTCCCGAATGTAGCGAGCAATTTCCCATGCCGTAAGTGTGCCCCAATCGACAGAGAGGCGAGTTTTACGAGACCAACGATTACACTCCTACCATGCACAGAGGGTGCATGCCTCGACACCTGCAGATTATCGGCCACGTGTGGATTTTGCACAATGATTCCTGCAGCAGATTTCAGCGCAACCGGACTTTGATGCACATGTCTTATTCACTGACGAATGCATCTTTACACGTGAGGGCATTTTTAATACCCACAATTCACATGTGTGGGTCACCAGTAATCTGCACGCCATACGTCCACATTCGTACCATCAGTGGTTCTCCATAAATGTTTGGGCTGGAATCCTCCATGATCATTTGATTGGCCCATACCTTCTGCCAGCCCAACTGAAAGGGAGAACGTACCTCGTAATTTTACAAGAAGTCTTGGAGGAATTACTGAACCCTGTTCCAGCAAACATTCAAACATGTATGTGGTTCCAACATGATGGAGCGCCACCCCATTTCAGCGTGGATGTGCGGAACGCCTTGGATGCAACATTTCCAGGACAATGGATTGGTCGGGGTAGTCCATCGCATGGCATTCCGGCCATGCATTGTATGGCTGCCACGATTGCCCGATCTCATGTCTGGACTTTTTCCTATGGGGCCATATGAAAAGCCTCATCTACGATAGCCACATCGATTCCAATGTGGACCTTGTTGCCAGGATTTCTATTGCCTGTGTACGAGAAATACCTGGTGTTTTTGCCCATGTACGCCGATCACTACGTCGAAGGTGTGAAGCCTGCATTAATGTTTGCAGTCGCTCTTTTGAGCAGTTTCTGTAATTTGTTCAATAAAATTCTGTTCTGTAATTTCTGCAATTGTTTAAAACCTCTTCTGTCATTCTTGTGTTTCTTTATTTCCTGACACAGTAACTGCTAACCCCTAGCGCTTCACCGCTTGAGTTCCGGCCATGCATTGTATGACGAAAAGTGCTTGTTTAGGTGTGTTCTATCACCCCTTAAAGTTTGGCCCAAGAGTTTTGAATCGCCCTGTATAATATCAAAATTTATAACCACATATATAAAACCATAAAAACAATGACGTTGACCAAGCATCGCTTATTAGATGCGCATGTTAGGAGCATCAAAAGATATAACCTGCATACTGGGGGCGGGGGTGGCTTAGTCGGTAGTGCGCCAGGCTCATAATCTGTAGTTCCCAGATTCGAGTCCCAGCTGGGTCAGCATTGAGATTTATCTCTGCAAAAATTTCCTGCCCTGCCACGGTCAGTAGGGGACACCGATGAGCTTGGGAAGGCCGCCATCCGTCGGATGGGACGTTAAACCGTGGCCCCGTGTATGGAAGAGCCATACCCTGTGCATATTAAAGAACACACTGGATGGCCTTGACGGGATACTACCATCTGTCTTCCAACAGCTGTCCCCAAACCTCAGCCTTCAGGGTCCTTGTGACCTGGCCATTTGGCCCAAGGTGTGCAAAAAAAGTGCCACTCAGAGGTAAAACAACCCAACCTGCATACTGCTCTATATAATTAAGCAAAACTACAAAACCAATATCCCCCCCACTCCCTTGCTTCATTATCAGCAGATAGTGGCTTCTCTATCCAAACAAGATTTTAATGAAATCATGCAAAATCTAATCCTGAACATTAAAACGATTTACTCAATACCGAAGTTAACACTTTCCCAGGAGCTTATAACTTCGCAGCTTTAGCTTGCAGGGGCACCAATAGAGAGTCATCTATGTTAACCCCAGCGTTTCATCTTGCTATTAGTTACATCGTAGATATTTCCAATGATGGGAATCAAGAGAATACAACAGGTGTTGCATTTTGAAAAATGGTGTATGCAGGACCAGCTCAAGGTGAAGTAGTCACCACAACTGCAGCACCTGTAAAACATCTGAAAAGAGAGCACAGCGGTTAAGATGCCCAGCATGCTTCTGGGAGACCTGGGTTCGAATCCCAGTTAGGATAATTTTTTCAACTAATTTTTGCAAGTGTTCCTTGTGTACAAGACTTTTTCCTGTGATAATTTATTACTGAATATCTTGAGCCAGTCCTAGGAGAGGGGGGAAAATGGTGCATCAAAATTAATACTAAGCATAACTATTCTCTGCATCCACAAAGGGGCGGGGGTGACTCAGTCGGTAGCGCGCCAGGCTCGTAATCTGTAGTTCCCAGGTTCGAGTCCCAGCTGGGTCAGCATTGAGATTTATCACCCCAAAATTCCCCACCCTGCTCACGGTCAGTAGGAGGCACCGACGGGCTTGGAAAGGCCGCCGTCCGTCGGATGGGACGTTAAGCCGTGGCCCCGTGTGCGGGAGAGCCATACCCTGTGCATGTTAAAGAACACACTGGATGGCCTTGACGGGAGGCTACCATCTGTCTCCCAACAGCTGTTCCAGTGGGTCCCCTCCCCCAACCTTCTCTGAGCCTTCGGGGTCCATGTGACCTGACCATTTAGCCCATTGTGTGCAAAAAAAGTGCCGCTCAGAGGTAAAACAACCCAAAACAACTGCATCCACAAGAGTTTGATTCACATCCTATCTTGCCGAATCTTTAATAAACAGATCGTTTGGAAAGTTCTTAGTGTCATGATTCATGTGATTAAACTGGCATATTAACATTATAAACCCCCTTAAAATCTCTACTTCAAATTGTTCCTTCTATTTTCAAGGATACTCGAACTTAACTACAAGTGAAGCAATGGGCACACTAAGTGGTAGTATACCTTTATGGTCAGTAGGTATATACACCGAAGAGCCAAAACATTGTGACAACCTGCGTAATATGATGTTCCTCCGTGAGCCTCCAAAACAGCTCGTACCTAGTGAAGCATGGACACTACAAGATTTCTAAAGGTGTCTTGTGGTATCTGGTATCGACACGTTACCAGCAGATCCCGAACTTTTGCAAGTTACGTGGTTGAGCCACTGCAGATCGGATATGCTGTTCAAACACAAACCACAGATGCTCAATTGGATTAATGTCTGGGGAATTTGGAGTCCAGAGCAATACACGGAAGTCTCCCTCATGTTCCATGAACCATTCTGAAACAATCTGGGCAGTGTGGCATGGTGCATTATCTTGCTGAAAGAAGACACTACTACATCGGAATACTGTTGCCGTGAAAGGATGTACCTGGTCTGCAGTGATGTTTAGGAAGGTGGTAGACGTCATAGTTTCCTGCAAACGAATGACTGGACTCGGGGGTTTCCCAGTAGAATATTGCCCTTCCTCTGGCAGCTTGTCTTCATCCTACAGTGCATCCTGGTGCCAACACTTCCCCAGGAAAACCATGCACACTTACTCGGCCATTCACACGGTACAACAGGAAATGAGATTCATCGGACCAGACAATCTTCCAATCATTCAAGGTCCAGTTTTAATGCTCGTGTATACATCCGACAGTGAACCAAGGTTAGCATGGGCACTGGAGCCGCCTTTGGCTATGCTACCTTATTTTCAGCAGGGTTCGATGTACTCTATGTTGTGGCACAATTGTACTATTTGTTGCAGATGTTATGCAACCACGGCAATCCCCAGTTCCGTCATTAAGACACTACCAAGTTAATGGAAAGCCGTGACTATCTAGAGTCGGGGGCAAGAATGCGCCATATAGACGCACCTCAACCCCGACCTCACATGGCAGCAGTCCTATAGAAGGAAAGCTAACCACCAGAAGAAACCTGAAATTTAATCTATTCCCCGGTTAGCCATGAACAAGGATATGTAAATCCAAGTTCGTCGGCACCCGGGGTGGAGACTCTTAGTAAGGCCCAGACTTTGAAAGGACTAGAGCCCATAAGGGTAGGCTGGGCCCTTGAACAGCTCCCCAGAGGTCTAAGATACCGTCACCATTCAACCGGTCGGCGATGTCCTCGACCTTGGTTGCTCTTGGCTCTGTCCAACCGGGGACCCAATCCGACCGGCAAAGCCTTCGACCGGGTTGCTGGGCCCGAAGCCCCACCACCACGTCAAGGTGGTCCCCTATCGGGGGGGGGGGGGGGGGGGGGGGGGGTATGTTGTGACACAATAGTGCTCTCGTTCGTCACCATCATTCAAATACAGGTGAGTTGTGCCGCAGTATCCCTTCTGTTGGTTTGTACCATATGGGATAGCCTTTGCTCACCTCTAGCATTGATGTGCTGTGGTCAGCCCACACCTTGCCAGCAGTTCGTGATTTTTCCCTCCTTGGACCACTTTTTGAATGTACAATCTACGGCTGACTGTGAGCACCCCACAATCCTTGCCATCTCGGAAGTCTGCTGCCTTTCCCATCTGAAGAAAAAGAATAACACTGATTAACAGAGCTCAGTATCAGGTGCTATTTATACCGTTTCATGATCTTCACACACGCCATTGTTTACCTGCAGTTGCTTCGATTTCCATAAAGACGTGTTGATCATAATGTTTTGGCTCTTCAGTATATATATATATATATATACTGTATACATACACTGGCGGAAATTGAAAAAAGAACACCCAAAAAGGAATTCCTTTATTAACACATATTATAATGTGTTAATTGTTAATGGCAGCAGAAACCGAGATCCAAGATTGAAAGTTGTTGGGTGAAATAATGACACCACTGAGGATGACAACATGCAAATGTATACAGTGTGTATTTAAAGACTAGGGTGTGAAGAAATAAGTTTTTTGTCTTGTGTCGTATTGTTTAGTACTTTTTGAAGCTACCATGCCTGGACGACGCAGATGCGCAACATTTGTTCAGTTAGTGGATTTTGAGCAAGGTCGTATAATGGGACTTCTGGAAACAGGTTGGTATTTTGTCAAATTGCACATTACGTGGAACGAAAGGTATCGGCAGTGGTGCGTCGATGGTCAAAAGAGCATTCACACACTCATAGATGTTCCAGGCCACACAGAGTTATGGACGCATGAGAGGATCGATGTATCAGAAGGGTGGTAGAGTGGATGACTACAGTGTCAATTGCACTGTAGTCATCCGTTCTGCACCAAGTGGATGACTACAGAAATTCGATCCTCTGTCGTACCAAGGGTATCTAAAAGAATGATGCGCAATCGTCTTTTTGAAGCGGGACTACAGGCACGTGTGCTGCTGGCATGGTTACCACTGTCACTGTTGAGCACGTGTGCAGTGGTGTCAAGAACGAGTTCATTGGAGGAAAGAATGGCAATCTGTGATCTTCAGCAATGAAAGCCAATTCTGCTTAGGAGCGTCTGATGGTCGTTTATGCATCCGAAGGTGACAAGGTGAATGGCTTCTTCTATCGTGCATCTGTCAGCGACACACAGGGCTTTGGGTTGGGTTGTTTTACCTCTGAGCGGCACTTTTTTGCACACCATGGGCTAAATGGCCAGGTCACATGGACCCCGAAGGCTCAGAGAAGGTTGGGGGAGGGGACCCACTGGAACAGCTGTTGGGAGGCAGATGGTAGCCTCCCGTCAAGGCCATCCAGCGTGTTCTTTAACGTGCACAGGTATGGCTCTTCCGCACACGGGGCCACGGCTTAACGTCCCATCCGGCGGACGGCGGCCTTTCCAAGCCCATTGGTGTCCCCTACTGACCGTGGGCAGGGCGGGGAATTTTGCGGAGATAAATCTCAGCGCTGACCCAGCTGGGACTCGAAACTGGGAACTACAGATTACGAGCCTGGCGCGCTACCGACTGAGCCACCCCCGCCCACACACAGGGCCCACACCGGACATCACGGTATGGGGAACGATTAGCTATCACTCTCGTATGTATCTGGTGTTTGTACAGGGTACACTGAATAGTAATATGTACATCAGCAACATCGTACAGCCATATTTGGGTGTAATCCCAAATGCGATATTCCAGCAGGATAACGCCCTCCCACACTCGGCCCAGGCAACTGAATATGTTCTTCAGACAGTGTGCCAACTTCCTGAACCAGCATGCTCTCTGGACTTGTCTCCAATCGAGCATGTCTGGGACTGGATCTGACAAAGACTCTTCCACAGACCGCAGCAGGCAACGACCATCAATGAATTACGAGTTCAAGTTGAAAGCGCATGGAATGATATTCCCTAGCAAGATATCCAGCATTTGTGCGACTGATTTGCATGCCAGATTAGAAGCTTGTTTTGCTGCTCGAAGAGTGATCATTGTCCTTTCCCAACAAGTTGTTTCTACTAAATAAATCTCATAGATTACGCTTCAATTATTAATGGTATTCGTTTTTCAATTTCCGCCAGTGAATTTTTATTTTTTACGCAAATGGATCTTTACTGTAGAATCCAGGGTCATACCCGGGGGTTGAAAATCCAGTCATCTCATACGAAATCTCAAACTTGTTTACCTGCTTTAAAATCCAAAACAGTTGTCTTTGTATAATTTTAATTTCATATTTCATGCCCGACACTAAAAATGGAAAAAAAAAACTAAAATATTATTCTATACAGATATATAATTTTAATCTTTCCTGTCCGCAGCTGCTTGCCACAGAGGTCTGACAGGAGCCTGTCAGTTTATATGCCATAGTAGAAGGTCTGTGAGGATGGCAGGCCCTCAGCAGAAAAACGACACAAACAGCCATGCCTTACCCGGGGATCGAACCCAGGTCCCTTAGATCAGTAGCCAAGCGCACTAACCACTCGGCCATGGGACGGCTATAAAAAAATTGTCAACTGCACGCGGTGTTCCCAGGTGGTCACCCTCCCAAGTACTGACGGTGCCCAAAGCTGCTTAAACTTCGGGGATCAGACGAGAACCGGTGCTTTCAACTTTGTATGGCCGTTGACACTTGGGGAAACCCTACTCAATTCTTAATTTTAGGCCCATTTCAGGGTGGGACCATACCCACCCTGAAACTGAATTCTCGGATTCCACCCCCAAAACTAAATCCTGGGTATGTGCCTGATGAAATCCACATCCATTTCGATTACGAAAAAGAATGTGGAAATTTTAATAATTTTATCACATACTTAAAAATCAATGTAATAAATATTGTATATAGCATAAAATTTATAATATTCGATACGCAGGTAAGTAAATTTAATGGTTTGCGAATAACTAACACATATTACAAACACCGGAACATTTATAAATATACATGGTTTTCACCTGATGGGTTGCACAGAATATGATAGATTATATTTTAATTAACAGCAAATGGGCTAGTTCGATTAGGAATACCAGATCATACAGAGGAGCCGAAATTGGGTCTTACCATTACCTGGTCAAAAGTGTCTTACAACTGAAGTTGAAGAAATGTGCTGAAGTTAAGAAAATTACCTTCAACACTGAAAGTCTGAATGATCCAGTTGTCTGAATGATCCAGTTGATCAAGTAGCCAAAGCATATACTATGATAAGCTACTTAGTCATTATGACAAACGTATTTTGTTTACTGTTGAAATTGTGAAGGGGATCAGTTTAAAGAGACTTTTCTTGAAACCAACAGTACTCTTTTGGATAAAAGGGAACAGAGGAAACAAAATTGAATGATAGGACTATGGAACTTATTTTTTAAAGAAGGAAGTGCAGGAGTAATATGAATTAGCACCGTAGTAATCCTAACAGACGGCATTACAACAAGCGTGTAAAGGATCAGGTAACAGCTGATAAGAATCTTTGGCTTGATAGCTTGGATGATAAAGCAGAGGAAGCAGTTAGCACAACAACAGGGATTGTACCAGATTGTTAATGTTAGAAAGATATTGGGGAGAAACAGATAGGGATTGAGTGATAAACGTGATAAGGTATTTGAACATGAAGATTCTGTCATGGCTAGGTGGGCTGAGCATTTCAGAGATGCTCTAAACGATGCGATCATTTCTATCCCCATTATAATGAGGATAGATGCATTACTGGCCTCAATGTTGGCCCTATATCACATTCTGAAGCCGCCTTGACTATCTCTACATTAAAACTACATAAATCCCCAGAGATGGATGAAATCAGCACTGAAATACTTAGAGCTGGGAACATTTGTGTTGTAATATGGCTGACTGAAATTTTGAATATTTTTTTGTGATAAAGGTGTTCCTAAGGATTTTACTAGAGCTATCATTGTTTGAAATTTTAAAAATGGTGATCGCAGTTCTTGTGATAATTATAGGGGAATTAATTTACTCTCTGTTCCATGTAAAGTTCTCTGCATGATTATACTTAATACAATTAAGAATTTGGTTGATGCACAACTGCGTGATGAACAGTGTGGATTCAGAAGTGGTAGAGGATGTATTGATTAAATATTTTCACTTAGGCAGATTCTTGAGAAATATTTCGAGTTTCAGAAACCTTCAGTTGCTAGCTTTGTTGATTTCAAAAAGGCTTTCGACTCTGTTGATCGTCATAATTTGTGATTGATTGTGAGATCATATGGTATACCAGACAAGTTAGTTAACATAATGAAAGCTCTCTATAATAACACTGAGTCATGTATGAGAGTTGGTAAGGCTTGTAGCAATTGGTTTGGCATTACTTCTGGTGTTCGACAAGGGTGCATTTTGTCTCCTTTTCTCTTTAGTTTCGTTATTGATTATGTTATGCGAAATTCACTTCAAGGGAAAGATTTTGGCCTTAAATGGACTGGAGATACGAAAATTTCTGATTTAGATTATGCTGATGATTTAGCCCTTTTGGCAAATGATGTTGATGAGATGAACTCTTTCATTCGAGCTGTTGATGAAACTGGTAGTAGAGTAGGTTTGGTTATAAACAGAGAGAAAACTAAAGTGATGAAAATTGGTGAGGCAGGCTGTGATTCAGTTAATCTCAATGGTTGCAATCTTGAGCAGGTGTCACAGTTTAATTATCTTGGGAGCTATGTAACAGATAATGGTGATGTGCGGCATGAGATTAACAGATAGATAGGGATTGCTGCTGGGACTTTTAATAATCTACGGAAAGAGTGGAAAAATAGCCATTGTAATGCTTCAAAGATTATTAACTTTTCAAGTTGGCTCTTTTGTCTGATCCAAATTTATTTTAAACTCAGGATAGCTTTGCCGGGTGCCAGGCAGTATTAACTTGCCAAATAAAGTTGAAATGGGGTTCATTGGGTATTTGTTTAGCGTTACTTATCGAGTAAGAATTCAGAAAGGATTGTCAAGTTTAATTACAGTTTAAATCCAATCAAAAAATCAATTTACATTCCTGAAGAAAAAAATAGCAAAAATTCAAAAGTTCCTAAAACAAACAAAGTTTATTTCCAAAAACTCACCATCAATTGATGAATACAAAAGCTCCCGTCTATAATCTGATATTTCTAACTGAACTGGCCCTTTTGCTGTTAATTAAAATATTATCTATCATATTCCTGTGCAGCCCATCAGGTGAAACCCATGTATATTTTATAAATGTCCCAGTGTTTGAAGTATGTGTTAGTTATTCGTAAACCATTAAGTTTACTTACCTGTAAGAGATGTTTCTCATTGCCATTGGAACTACCAATGCCAAAGGAATCTAAAACTCCTGCCCAAAGGTCAGAGTCAGTACCAACTTTAGCATTGAAGTCACTAGCACAAGAGAAATATCCTGAAACTGTCTGTAAAACGTATCCTTCCTGTTTTCATCAGAATCCTCTGTGGGGGCATAACAACAGATGGCATTCAAGTTTTTTATTTTTGTTTTAAATTTTGCAATATGAAATCTGTCATTAATGCAGTCGTATCCTAGAAGTGCATCACTGCTGAGAAGTAATTCTACACCTTGGAAATGTTTTCCATCCTGCCTCCCTGAAAAGAGAGATTTAAAGTTATTTTTAAGTATCTCACATTTACCTGTCCATCTGGTCTCTCGCAAGCCTAGAATATCTAGGTTATAACGCTAGAATTCTTGCAAGAGGACATCAAGAGAATAATCTCTATGTAATGACCTCACAATCCATGTTCCTGCAGAGAGAAAATGATTAGTAGGATTTTTAAAGAAACTAGGTTTATTGAGATAGGTAGGGTCAACAATATCAAACAGCCCCCTTATCGCAGGCATGGGACAAAGACCTGTTCCTCCTCCACTAAAGGCCTCCTCCTACCACTGATGCTGGTAGGAACTTCAGGCACCACCTTTTCAAGTAGACGTTTTCAAGAATCATATGTCCTGCCTGAGACACATTACTCCAGTTTAGGATTGGGAATGCCCAATTAGCTAAGTGAGGTTCAAGTACCTGTGATGGCCTCTGTTCAGGATCATCCACCTGCTGATGTAAGGTATTCCATACCTCTGTTCACTTAGGACTGGCAACCCAAAAGCAAACAGAAAACACAGCGGCAGATTCTCCCTCAACAGAGGCCCACCAGTGCAGCAAGTCCAGGATCCATAATAAAGCTCAAATCCATAAACCAGTCTAGTAGGTATAAATGGTCAGCTCCAGGACCCTGTGAGTTGACCACTCCTCAGCAGGGTTGAAAAAAGAGCCCATTAATGGCCAGATTAGTAGGCCATACTTAACTGGCAGCCCTCCCCTTTCCTCTCAGTATGCCAAATCAACAGTTTAAAACTTGATTTATTTTTAGATCTAACTACAAATACCATAAACCAGGCCTGGGCAAGACATTGATCACAGTCCGTGGACCACAAAGAAATTTTGGGTGGACTGCCAGTACTTAATAATATATGCTTTCTTGTGAAAATAGTATGATTCTTTGAAAAACTTCAAAACAATAATATTTGTCTTCAAATTCTATAATTAATTTCATTGTTACTTACAACTATTATGTGATATTTTGTGTATTATATTTTCCTTTAAAATGTATATTTTGTGGATCTGTTTATTTCATACACAACTGAAACAATTAAATATTGCCGTGGTGTCTTGGAAAATTAGAATTAGATCACGGCCCGTGAAATCTACCCAGTCCTGTCATAAAATTTATTATATTAAGGACTTTTTTAAATACGTAGATCAGCTAAATGAAAAACATGTTATGAAAGTAGGTCAGAATGGCTGGTATTGCCAAGCTAATGGTTTTAATCATCATTAAATCATTTTTCATCTAAGAAATCATTGCATGCCTATTAAAAAAAACTGATTTGACAACTTGAAGTTCTGGTGGAACTCCAAAATATATTTTTATGTGAATGCAGGTTGGGTTCATTCAGAGACGCTTTTAACATAAACAGGTACACTGGAATTGAGGGATAAACATGGCAAGGTGGTTGAAGGTGAGGATTCTGTGATGGCTAGGTGGGCTTATCATTTCAGAGATGTTCTAAATAATGTGATTATTTTTACTCCCATTGCTTGCAATGAGGATAGATGCATTACTGGCTTTAATGTCCTATATCACATTCCGAAGTCACTTTGGCTATCTCTATATTAAAACTGCATAAATCCCCAAGGGTGGATGAAATCACCATTGAAATGCTTAGAACTGAAACATTTGCGTTGTCACATGGCTGAATTTTACTAGAGCTATCATTGTTTGAAATTTTAAAAATGGTGATCGCAGTTCTTGTGATAATTATAGGGGAATTAGTTTACTTCCTGTTCCAGGTAAAGTTCTTTGCATGATTATACTTAATAGAATTAAGAATTTGGTTGATGCACAACTGCGTGATGAACAGTGTGGATTCAGAAGTGGTAGGGGATGTATTGATCAAATATTTGTACGTAGACAGATTCCTGAGAAATGTTTGAGTTTCAGAAACCGTGGTTACTAGATTTCAGAGAGGCTTTTGACTCTGTTGATCTTTAGATCATATGGAATACCTGACTAGTTAGCATAATGAAAGCTCTCTATAATAACACTGAATCGTTTGAGAGCTGATAAGGCTTGTTGCGATTGGTTTAGCATTGATAGTGGAGTTACACAAGGGTACATTTTATCATTTTCTCTTTGGTTATTGATTATGTTATGCGAAATTCTTTGCAAGTGAATTTCGGCCTTAAATGGTATAGAGATTTTAAAATTTCTGATCCAGATTATGCAGATGATTTGGCTAATGAGACTAGCAATAGGTTTGGTGATAAACTGTGAAAAACAAACGAAAATCGGTCAGGCAGATGATACCTCAGTTGCTTTCAATGACTGCACTCTTGAGCAAGTGTCTCAGTTTAATTATATTGGGAGCTGTGTAACACATACTGGTGATATGCGGCACAAGATAAATAAGGATTGCCACTGGGACTTATAAGAATCTAAGAAGGGTGTGGAAATGCAATTAAAAAAACGATTCATCCTTATATTTAAACATTTTGATTCCACACCTTTCTTTCGATGCAAGGGTTGGGTTGTTTTACCTATGAGCGGCACTTTTTTTGCACACAATGGGCTAAATGGCCAGGTCACATGGACCCCGACGGCTCAGAGAAAGTTGGGGGAGGGGACCAACTGGAACAGCTGTTGGGAGACAGATGGTAGCCTCCCGTCAAGGCCATCCAGCGTGTTCTTTAATGTGCACAGGGTGCGGCTTTCCCGCACACGGGGCCACTGCTTAACATCCCATCCGACGGACAGCACCCTTTCCAAGCCCATCGGTGTCTCCTACTGTGGGCAGAGCGGGGAATTTTGCGGAGATAAATCTCAACGCTGACCCAGCTGGGACTCGAACCTGGGAACTACAGATTACGAGCCTGGCACGCTACCAACTGAGCCACCCCTTTTTGATGCAAGAATGAATAAATTACACTAAATTAGCAAAAGCTTTGAGAGACTTGCTTATTTCTGAATGGAAAATTATATTCAAAACGACAGAGTCTGCTGCGAAATATTTCAATTTCAACAGCTCTTTAAAATATCAAACGCATAGTGTTTAAACTAGAGATATGGATAAATCTGATATCTAAAATTTAACCCTTAGAACATTTTTTCTGTGTAAAAATAAAGTTTCAAATTTAGGAAGTTTTGAATTTTCCATTTTCAAAACATGGAAGTATAATATGGTCTCCAAGTATGGAAACCCATTCATATGCGAATGACCCCCAAGAAGAACGTTGTTTCTCATCGGGTAGGAGGCAAAGGATTCAACATGACAGAAGCCAAAATAGAATTACTGAATGGTGCTGAGACTAGCTAACAGACCTACAAGAATTGATAATGGGGAGGGCGAATTAGAAGAGACTACCTTAGAATTCATATCTGCAGTCTTTCAAATTTTTAAATAGCTGCCTGACAGGTACAGAAGTACGACTCTTCAATGGAAAAGCAAAAAATTTTTTTACTCCTAAGAATTTAAAAGTTTGCCGATTTGCAGAAAGAAATTTTCGTTACTCAAGGTTGTGGGTTGGGTTGTTTTACCTCTGAGCGGCACTTTTTTGCACACCATGGGCTAAATGGCCAGGTCACATGGACCCCGAAGGCTCAGAGAAGGTTGGAGGAGGGGACCCACTGGAACAGCTGTTGGGAGACAGATGGTAGCCTCCCGTCAAGGCCATCCAGCGTGTTCTTTAACGTGCACAGGGTATGGCTCTCCCGCACAGGGGGCCACGGCTTAACGTCCCATCCGACGGACGGCGACCTTTACAAGCCTATCGGTGTCCCCTACTGACCGTGGGCAGGGCGGGGAATTTTGCGGAGATAAATCTCACGCTGACCCAGCTGGGACTCGAACCTGGGAACTACAGATTACGAGCCTGGCTCGTTACTCAAGCAAACCGAACTTAAATTTAAATGCTTGTGACCCTAGGCAAGTCCCCAATATGTCTTAGAGCCATGGCTTAACATCACATCTCACAGAAAGCCAGCCTTTCCAAGCCCATCAGTGTCCCCTACTGACCGTGAGCAGCGATCAGTTTTGTGGAGATAAATCTCAACGCTGGCCCAGCTAGGACTCGAATCTGGGAACTGCAGATTTCGAGTCTGGTGCCTTATGGGAAATCTGACCTTGATTGTATGATGTCAAAAAGCGTAGGATCGAATTCTGTCATTTCTATTGTTATAAAAGAAAAAACTTCCCACAAATTTAGTAAAATATATTTATTTGACAAACTTTGAAGTACAAATAATACTTTTCTTCTCTTTACATTTATACTTCAACACTAGAATAATCCAGCATATGTTTAAAGCTTTCAGGAAATATGGCATGATCAACATGTCAAAATAGTAACATATGATTTCATCTTACAGCATTTATGTATACAACAGCAGGATGTTAAGCACCAGGCTATTCTGCTTCGATAGTCTTTCTTGAAAACAACAAAAAAAAAACAACCTATTAAAACATTATTAAAAAAGTTATGTCAATTTCTGAGCTCCAAGTTTCATTGCCTTTGAACTCTGCCTAGCTTTTTGTTTTTGCTTTCTTTCTTCTTCACGAGAAAGCCTTTCTTTCTGTTTATGACGAGTCTTTTCAATTCTTTGATATGATTCTGGAAAAAAAAAAGTATTTTAGTGAAAGAAAAATGGATGCTTTAATAACGGAGGATTATTTAAAACCATTTGCTAGAGTATTATTTTTTTCTTTTTAAGCACAACAAGAAACACCATTTTAAGCTGTGTATGAAACACTAGAGTTGCCACTAGTTGTTCTACCATTCTTACTTATTAATAGTGGTGGAACTGGGGAGGGGGGGGGGGATACAGTAATATATCTGACTCCAGTAACTGAAAAGAAAATTTAAGAAATATTCTATGTTATGACTATTCCCATGCTCACAATTATGCGTTTCGCTACTTCTGAGAACAAATTTAGACCAATGTTCAAAACCTTTAATTTTTACTCAGTGCAGCATTACAATCTATCAAAACTGAACACCTAAATTTTGAATTGAAGATTCAGTTCATATATAGTGTCGCTGTTTTCATTAAAAAAAAAGTCCATTTAATAATAAAATCATCTTTATATCAATTATTTTGCAGTTGAATAATTCGATTATATTTACAAGTCAAAATAAATTCGTCTTCTGCCATAAAATTTCACGAAGGTATGTCAAAAACTTGTCAATATAATTTACCACATAGATCTGAAAACATGATGATACTTCAGTAGAAAGGTAATATAAACTTCAAAGCTTTATTCAGGATTTGAAATTAGGTCTACGTGTTTTGAGACAATGGGTAAGAGATATAAATTATGGATTATCATACCTAGAACCTTGAACCAAGGAAGTTCATTATTAAACCGAGATAAGAAAACTATGGGGGGGGGGGGACACCCAACTTCCAGACTAAAACCAGGACCTCTAATGCCACATGCCAGCCACCTTACTAAGGCAAGGCAGTGGGATTTTCACACCTTACCTAAGTAAGGTTATGACTGAAATGATAGTAGGTTTTCTCTTCCAAACAATTCATATGGTCAGGACCACCATGTACTTTCCAAACATTGGCTATAAGGTAATTCGGTATCCTTACTTCACAACTATCTCTTTTTCCCGATATATTACCTGCTGCACTTTGATAGAAGCTCTGATTATGAGTAACATCTAGTAGGTATATATGCTTATTGCAGAAAACTTTCTGTCCCCTGTTGGTTTCAAAGGTACATCAGACCAGATGAACCATTTGGAAGGAGCCTACCAATTGCCTTAATTTAATTCATAGAGCAACTGATGTGCTATTTGGAAGTCTCAAGTCTGGGAAGCAGATGGTGGTGTTTTTTTTTCACATTTGTTTATCGCCTATTAGTATCCTGGCTTCACAACTGCTTAATTACTGGTTTAGTTCAAAATGGCAGAACCCCAGATGGTTATGCAATATTTTGGGTATTAGACTGATATTGTGAATAATGATGAGAACTATACTGATAAATAACAGGCTAAGAATGAGGTTGCCAGACAGTGCAAAACAGGTTTCATTAAACAATAGTTTTTGATACACTGCTTCAGAAGTGCAGTTATATTATGGTGGCTACTTGGGTCGATTCGAACCCTGGATTGGGTTGTGATCAATAATAATTATTTATGTATAGCATAAGCTGTTAGCTTTTAATGTTTTACATCAATAGCAATAGTAATTTTAATGTTTTACAGAACAGGGAATCAGAAATGCAAAGAAAAAAAGAGTTGGGTTGTTTTTCTCTGAGCGGCACTTTTTTGCACACCATGGGCTAAATGGCCAGGTCACATGGACCCCGAAGGCTCAGAGAAGGTTGGGGGAGGGGACCCACTGGAGTAGCTGTTGGGAGACAGATGGTAGCCTCCCGTCAAGGCCATCCAGCGTGTTCTTTAACGTGCACAGGGTATGGCTCTCCCGCACACGGGACCACGGCTTAACGTCCCATCCGACGGACGGCGGCCTTTCCAAGCCCATCGGTGTCCCCTACTGACCGTGGGCAGGGCGGGGAATTTTGCGGAGATAGCAAAGAAAAAAAGATCTAATGCAGCAACTTTTGCTCATTAGTTTTGCTCATTAGTTTTTTGTATGTACCGTATATTTCCGCAGATAAGACGACCTTCAGATAAGACGAGGTATAAATTTTCGTCAAAGTTTTATAGTTTTAGCACATATCTGTCCTATAAGACGACCCCAAACTATCAACGGCCTATGAATTTAATTTAAATTGGCGATCATCATCTGGATAATAATACTGTATAGCGTATACGGAATTATGTCCTATTCGCAAACATTCGCACTGATTCGGGCATTCGGGTAATGACCTTGACTATTCACAAAAGCGTCGTATGGGCTATTCTATTTTGTGGACATACCCTACTCTGTACTAGTAAATAATTACGGTTTGTCCGTTTTTTTCCTCAATAGCTCAATAAACATAACTTTTAATATTTATTTTGTTTTAGTATTGTTTTACTATTACAATGTAATGTATTATTTACTATTACAATGTAATGTATTATCATATAGCGTATTTAAATAATATGATAGATTTTTCGATAAGTTGTAGTAATAATGGTTTCAATTTATATAAATTTCAATCTAATCTTTTTTGTATCTGTCCTATAAGACGACCCGGATTTTGGGGGCCTTTTTTTATGATTCAACTATCGTCTTATCTGCGGAAATATACGGTATATATATTTGTAGGAAAAATTTTGCTTTATTGTAGAACCTTTGATCGATGATGATGTTTTATGAATGTACAAATAGAATGCTTATGAAAGCTAGAATATTAAAAAACAAACATAAGCTGAAAAAAAAATTAGAAGACTCCAAAGGTTTTTAAAAGTATATTTATGGTATTATAATTATTTGTCTTAACTTCTGAGTTAAATTCATATAGTTAAAATACTATTATACAAAATCTAGCTTCATAATTCTTTAAATCCTAAAAGAATATCATTGAAAAATCAAGACATATACATTTGATTTCAATCTTTATCTTCTCTAATTTTAGAAGTTTGAGACCTTTGCATTTGTTTTGCCATGGGCATAACATAGAAGTTTCTAATAATTCTGTAGGGTAGTATATATACCAACTACTTTTAGTATAAATATATAAGGAATGAAAATTTAACGTTGTAATTAATCTGATGTGTTTAATCTTTTTGAAGGGACCATAAGAAAATGATAGTTATGAGAACGCACAACACAAAAAAAAAATGAAAAGCACATAGTAACACACCAAAAATAAAATATGAAGTATATATAAAAATAACCAAAAATGACTATTAAAAATTCATTTTTTTACAAAATTCTTCTTGCCATATAAATGAAAAAGAATAATTCATACATATTTTGAAATAAAGCAATTTTTTTTCACAAAATGTACGATTATCAGCTGATTCTTTGAATCATGACATTACAATTAGAATAGCAATTTTTCCATTTCATAATGTTTTATCTTCGATCTCCAATAGCATTGTGAAAAAAATGTTTTCCATGTTCCAAAAACAGCAGGTACCTTAGCAAATGGGGATGGTTTCACCTCAAATACTGAAGGCTTAAGCTTTGTTTATTAACAGTTTTTTTTTTTTTGGTGGAAATTTTGTTGAAAAGTGTTCAGAGTGCAAACACATCAAACTTAAAGAAAATCTTCTATTAGCAGACACTTCCATATGTGTGAGACTTACCCATGCAACTGACAACTGCCAAGAGTGCAAACGTTCACAGATACAACTGGCTATTTATTGGTTTCTATTTTTGTCGTCCCGTGGCCGAGTGGTTAGCACGCTTGGCTAAGGATGGATGTAAGGCATGGATGTATGTGTTGTTTTTCTGCTGAGGTCCTGCCATCCTCTCAGATCTTTTACTTTGGCATATAAACTGACAGGCTCCTGTCAGACCTCTGTGGCAAGCAGCTGCTTGAGGGGGTATTTATTTATTTTTATTTATTTCCCTCTTTAACCATTCATTAATTTTTCTGAAAATCGATTAAAAATTTGGGTCAGAAACAAGAATTTTGAGTGAGGTAGGAAAACTTTACTTTTAGGAACAGGGAATAAAGAAAATTTAACTTTTATAAGTGTCTTTAACAAGAAGTATAAAAAGTGATGGATCCCCCATATGGGACTGAAGTTTCACAGTATTAGTAACTGAAATTTATGCAAAGTTTTTGGATTAAAACACATTGCTGAATATTAGAATTTGCTATACAGTGCTGTGATATGTTTAACCCTTTGTCCAAGCTGGGTATAATATTTTCACTTACCTCATTCTAGTGGCCCAGAGTCAGTATAAGTTTTGTAGTGCAAGATCAGAAAGTACCTTTTCCTAAAATTTTTTGATAGAAATTTCAAATATACATTCAAAACTTTAATATAATTTTTTATCTGTTGATTCTGTTTTAAAAAAAAACTGCTGATATGCTTCAATAAATATCCATAACTCACTATAATTGTTGAATCAGGCACCAATGTGGTCACTTTTTCTAGTAAGTTGAGCGTCCCAGTTATTTTCTTCTTTATTTAGCTGTTCTAAAATTAGATTTTACATAGGAGTTGTCATCAGAACTGTTGTCATTCTTTTCTCCTTTTAACTGAAAATTTATGTTCATTAAAACTCGAATTCGAAGTCATTGTGAAGGCATATATCTGTTTACTTGCATTAAATTACAACCTTTCATTGTAGATTATTATGCTATGCTTCTGATATCAGAAAGCACTTTCAAAATTAAGGCTTTTTCTATTAAAAATTTAATTATTTTTAATTATATAACTATATATAAATTCCAGTATGTTAAGGTTACACCTAACATCAAGGGTCATTGTACTAATGTAGGCTGTTGACAATGTGACAACCATTTGCAGTCAAGTTCACACTATCAATTAATCATCTCTCAACTTTGTGAATGCTTTTACCCTGCTGATAACATAATGCAAGTTTCTAACTATTCAGGATATTGTTTCAAGTCACTGGCCAATAGAGTGTTGTGTATTTATGTATGCATTGCACCCTAAACAAAATGTAATTCAATTATTAATGTATAAAAGGAACTGCACAGGTATTTTATTTAATAAAACTTTCACCTCTGCTATTTATTTATTCTAGCAAATTCAACACCACCTAAAAGTGATCTTACCATTTGTAATGCTATCTCCCCAATCATTCCACTGATCCTTATTCATGTCCCATTCATCCAGAGTATTACTAGAAAAAGAGCTAGTTTTCTTTCTTTTATCATTGCTCAAACATTCAAGCTGCTGTTCTTCAGTAGTTGGGAAATAAATGTTTTTTTCTTCATTAGCCTAAGTAATAAAATTGCTATGAGCATTATAAGTACATATGCAAAAAAAGAACTACCATAGAGTACTAATTTAACGTTACAGATGTGATACATGTATATGTTTCAATAAATTACACAAATTCTCAGCTTATTATATATATTTAAAATTTATTTTACTATCCATAAACTGCCTAAAGTAATGAATCTATCAGGTTAAATTCTCTTCACATGAAAAAAATTTTTTTTAACAAAAATACTATTATTTTAAAGAAAACATCAGTGGTTTCAAAAAGAGCACTTTGATTTAGTGGCCAATTTCCTTACCAGACTGGAGGAAGTGAACAGAGTAAGACAAAGGTTTCTAGACAATAAAAAAACTTAAAAAAAAAACAACAACAAAAAAAAAACCCTACTTACTGCAAAATATACACTATGCTGCATTTGATAATCCAGCTCAAGAAATACTTTTCCCACAAAGTTAATTCATTTCAGTCTGAGCACACTAATCAAATTTCAGGAGCAGGGGTAGCTCAGTCAGTAGTGTACCAGACTTGTAATCAGCAGTTCCCAGGTTTGAGTTCCGCCTGGGCTAACATTGAGATTTATCTCTGAAAAACTCCTCACAGTACCCTCAATCAGTAGGGGACACTGATGGGCTTGGAAAGGTTGCCATCAGTTGGATGGGACATTAAGCCATGACCCATGTGCAAGTTAGAGAGCACAATGGATGGCCTTATGGGAGGCTACCATCTGTCTCCTAACCCCTTCCATAACCTTCTTTGAGCCCTTGGGGTCCTTGTGGCCTGACCATTTAGCCTATTGTGTGCAAAAAAAGTGCTGCTCATAGGTAAAACCCCTCAACTATTGTTCAAGGATTGGATTGGATTGTTTTACCTCTGAGCAGCACTTTTTTGCACACCATGGGCTAAATGGCCAGGCCACAAGGACCCCGAAGGCTCAGAGAAGGTTGGAGGAGGGGACCCACTGGAACAGCTGTTGGGAGACAGATGGTAGCCTCCTGTCAAGGCCATCCAGCGTGTTCTTTAACGTGCACAGGGTATGGTTCTCCCGCACACGGGGCCATGGCTTAATGTCCCATCCGTAGGACGGCGGCCTTTTCAAGCCCATCGGTGTCCCCTACTGACCGTGGGCAGGGCGGGGAAATTTTGCGGAGATAAATCTCAACACTGACCCAGCTGGGACTCGAACCTGGGAACTACAGATTACGAGCCTGGCGCGCTACCGACTGAGCCACCCCCGCCCCATTGTTCAAGGCCTCATGTTCCAACATCCCTTCATTAACTAATGAGAGTGCATCATCAATCCAAATTTTCAATCACAGCACTTTTGGCAAGTACATTTTGTCTTTGGCATATCTCCACAAGAAAAATCAAAGGGTGTAATTTCCTGGGAATATGGAGTACATGGGATTGGTCCATTTCAGCCAATCCATCTGTCTGGAAATTTGCATTTAGATAGTAGCATTCAATTTTCCCCCTAATATGCTGAGTGCCATCTAGCTGTCAAATGATGTTCAGATGCATGTGAGTAACCTGAGGGACATCAAAGTCTGAACCTTATTCATGTAATTTCTTGGAATAGTGCAGCTTGAACTCAGAAATTTTAAAACGAAATGAAAGCTTCTAAAACCATGCTACTTTGAGCAAAAGTAAATCATAAAATCTTAACCCTCTACCTTAGCCGAACAGTTGTCAGTAAGTGAGGAGGAATCCACACTTTTGCTTTTTCAGTCATCTAACCAAGATAACCAATAACTTTATAATTTCATAAACAAACAATTTTTTTAAATTGTAGATAGGCTGTATTTTATTGTTTTTAGTGGTACTGTAACATACATAAATGTCTTTATTATTGTAACAAATAATATATATTGAAAACTAAAACAGTGGAGAAAACAAACATATGCATTAGTTTTCCATATCCATACCATTATTTTTCCTTATGGAAAAATTATGTTTCATTTACAGGACCACTTTCAATCCTTCCAGTGTCCAGCCTGAATAATTGGTTCACATCCAGAGGCCAAGTTATTTCTCCCTATGTTCAACCCCCCCCCCCCACCACCACCACCAAAAAAAAAACTCTAACTTTAAAACTTCTTTTTTGCCAAACAACTAATGAAAGGAATTATGGCATATTATGTGCCAATTAATCAGCATTTAATTCTAATTCTATAAGTTTCCTTTTCTAATTATTTTCTAATTATGTAATTTCTTCTTGTGTTTGTGTAATTACTATTAATAACATTTTATTTTCAGCTATATTTAATGTTTTCTCTAATATTTGCTCAAATTTTTCCTTATTTATTTGAAATATACAATACTATACTAAATTATACTAAATGAAAAATACAATAAATAAATATGAATTAAAAATGCCACACACAGTAACTAACACAATTAAAAATTTAACAATTAATGATAGAGATAAACATATCCTAACAGGAGGGGTTTATAATGTCGAGATACCTGACACTGAAAATAAATTGGGGGGGAGGGGATCAATATATAGGAAGAACATATGAACATCACTTATTAGAACATCAACAGGATATAAAAAATATAATACAGCTTTATCACAAACAATTCTTGAAAATCATTTGCAAATAGAGAATTTAACATATAAAGCCATTGCTGCACCTCCAAATAAATACCAATTGCAATACATGGAAAACATCATGATTAATTTACATAAAGATCACCTGTGTAACACCGAAATCCAGCCCCTTCCGGCAGCATGGAACCTTCTGTTGCGCCAACATAAAAATAATAAAAAAATAAATAAATACCCCCTCAAGCAGCTGCTTGCCACAGAGGTCTGACAGGAGCCTGTCAGTTTATATGCCACAGTAGGAGATCTGAGAGGATGGCAGGACCTCAGCAGAAAAACGACACACACACATCCATGCCTAATTTCGGGGCTCGAACCCAGGTCCCTTAGATCAGTAGCCAAGCGTGCTAACCACTCAGCCACAGCACAGTGATAACCAGAACCACCAATAGAGGGAGATTCTTATTTAAAGCCATGACATCAGAAGGTATAGTTCCAGATGAAGCCAAGCTAGTGTCGGAGAGAAACATGTCACCACGTGGAGAGGATGGTCAGTCTTTTAAATTTCAATGTTTACGTCTGTAAATTTTAATGTTTTTAAGTTAAAACTTTGTTCATTGAATGTTTTTTAAGATGCTTAATTATTTTAAGATTGTAATTGTAAGTTGAGGCTTTTTGAGCAACCGAGTTCTGCAATGTGAGTCATAAGGAATGCAATCAACACAACTAGTATCGGTTAGTGATAAAGACCTTACGACAGTGTCTACCTAGTTAAAAACTTCGACTGATTATCCGGTATCAAAATATCAAGTGATAAACATCAGTATTATGTAAATAATAATAAATATATATATATATTTATAAATAAATAAATAATATTATTAAGCAATAATAATATTATTTCTTCAAAATTATTGAAGTAATAATTTTGAAGAATTGAAATCGACTATATCTCATGATTTAAAAAAATTCAGTTATGGTTTCATCAAAATCATCTTACATTAAATATCGAAAAATCGTATTCAAAGATAAAATCATATATCATAGATTTACTTGTGATAATAATATTGTATGTACATGTGTAGAAATTAAACAAATTAAAACATACAAATATTTGGGGATTACTATTGATAATAATTTGAAGTGGAATAGTCATACACATATAATTGCAAAATGTTTGTTATTTCCTAATTAGAATATATCATCTAAAGAAAATTGTAGATACTTCCTTTCTAATAACTCTATTATTCATGGATTCAATCTACTTTACAATACTGTTTAATTAGTTGGGGAGGAACATATCTTAATTCTTTAAATAAATTAATAACATTACAAAACAGAATTCTGAAGGTTATTATGAATAACAATATTACAAATTTAAAAAATATGATTATTGAAAATGAAATTTTGAATTTAAGATAATTATATATTTATAAAATCCTTATGTTTGTGTTTAAAAACCCAGATTTCTTAAAATTACAACATACAAAAATAAATCTGAGAAATAGAGAACTTTATTATGTACCTTTTTCAAGAAAAGAAATTACCCATAAACATTTCATGATCTAACTCCACAAAATTTTAATAAATTACCGAAAAATATAAGGGAAGAAAAAAATGAAAATATATTTAAAATGAAAATTAAGCAAAGATTATTACATATACACAATATTGAGTCTTTATTTCATTGTTAAGTTACTTACCTCATTTCATGTCATTAATGAATAAATCTAAAATTATTAATTTTTCCACTCTTAAACATTTAATTCTGTATTATAAAAATGCATATTATTAATAACTAATAATTTAATTTGACAACCTGTAAGAGCATAAAGCTCATTGGTTGTTCTTATATGGCTTCTATTTTATTGCATTTCATTTCAAAATAAATATTTTACATTACATGGATTTATTTATATCAGTTGTATATTTTTTCAATTGTTTATACCGAATTGTGGATTTTATTTTAACTCATTATGTTGTATAAGCATTATTTATTTATTAAGTGTATTATATGTTATATATAGTCAGTAAACGTATATATATTAATAATAATAAAATGTATTAGCAGCAGCTGCCAGTAAGAGAAGATCATTGGCAACCAAATTAAGATCCTTGATGGCAGGGTCCTTGCGAGAACAACATAAGGATAACAACATGACTGGCTGAGCCAGCATAAGAAGCTTTGAAGACACTTGAAATGGTAATATTTTCCACCTATTTACTTGGGAACTTTTTGCAAGGATTAAAAGTATCCTTAAGTGATATTATACCATGGTGAAAATACTCATGGCTTGACTATATAAATAGTGATAAGCTAAATGTAGAATAATGTTGCTCAAGAGTTATTAATATTATTACAGCAAAATCATGAATTAAATATTTTTTAAACATTTTTCTGTGTAGTTTAAATTAAATTATTTACATCATAGTTTAATAAAATATGCATCAAATTGAAAAAGAAATCGCATTTTTCAAACTTTAATAATGTATTTTTATAAGAAGATGTAAGAAAATTTTACAGTGGTAATTTATATTTAAAAAAATTAAGTTTATGTGTTATACTAAAAACAGATGAGTCCCCGGTCTGTCATTTCAGATTCTGCCAAAGTCTATATTCAACCTGGGCAGCTGAGTTACCTCTGAGCAAAACTTTTTTGCACAGAATGGGATAAATGGCCAGTTCACAAGGACCCCGAGAGTTCAGAGAAGGTTGGGGGGACACACTGGACAGCTGTTAGGGTTGGTTGGGTTGTTTTGCCTCTGAGCGGCACTTTTTTGCACACCATGGGCTAAATGGCCAGGTCACATGGACCCCGAAGGCTCAGAGAAGGTTGGGGGAGGGGACCCACTGGAACAGCTGTTGGGAGACAGATGGTAGCCTCCCGTCAAGGCCATCCAGCGTGTTCTTTAACGTTGGGTTGTTTTACCTCTGAGCGGCACTTTTTTTGCACACCATGGGCTAAATGACCATGTCACATGGACCCCGAAGGCTCAGAGAAGGTTGGGGGAGGGGACCCACTGGAACAGCTATTGGTAGACAGATGGTAGCCTCAAGGCCATCCAGCGTGTTCTTTAACGTGCACAGGGTATGGCTCTCCCGCACACGGGGCCACGGCTTAATGTCCCATCCGACGGACAGCGGCCTTTCCAAGCCCATCGGTGTCCCCTACTGACCGTGGGCAGGGCGGAGAATTTTGCGGAGATAAATCTCAACGCTGACCCAGCTGGGACTCGAACCTGGGAACTACAGAGTACGAGCCTGGCGCGCTACCGACTGAGCCACCCCCGCCCCCCAGCTGTTAGGAGACAGATGGTAGCTTCCCATCAAGGCCACCCAGTGTGTTCAACATGCACAGGGTATGACTCTCCCATACATGGACCATGGTTTAACATGGACAGTGGAAGGGTTAAGAACACAACCCTCATGTAAATTAAGGGCCAACTGTAAACATAAAATTATACAGGTCCAGAATTTTACCACTTGAAAGTTTTATATGTGAAATACCATTAAAAAGTTTACAATACATATAATCTCATAACTAAAAATAATACGGCAGCAAGAAGTATATAACAACTTTATTTTACATCCTGATAGGCTACTGCTCAATTTCCATTCAATGCTATGAATCAAGACCAGGTTTAAACTTACTGCAACATTTTGAATATCTGTATTTTCGAAACTTTCCCAGCCTTGATCATCCCATTCTCCACTTAATTGAGATGATTCAGTTGGTTCAGCCATTAACCTCTTTGTTCTATTACTGTCTTCAGAGTCAATCTGAAAGAAGTAACGACTTTTATTGTTAAAAGGCTATATATTTTTGTAAGCAACAAAATGTAAAAGTTAATGTACCACTGATACATTCAGCTAGGGCATCAACAGTCAAAATTCTTAAACATTCAGTGCTTCTGTTCCATAACATTTAGCCAAATATTTACCATATTTATATAAAGAGAATATCCATAAGGAAATAGACACAGTCAGTAATAAAATAAAAATATCCTATTTCGAAATTTTAATTTTTATATTTATAAGTGATACGACTGAAACTAAGTTGACAGCTTGTAATGCAATACCATGCTTTGGATATTGCTTGTATTAAGTTTGCAATGCTACATTACCGATCTCTTATCTGGTATTTTCAAAGTGGACTTATTTTTGAGCATTTAAGCAGTGCATGATCAATCACGAACCTTTCACACTTGATTACATTCATGTCATGTCATTAGCTAATGCTGGTAGTCAAGTGATGTTTTAGTTGCTATGCCACTTCCATTTTGTTTGTGCAGTATGTGTGTGTGTGAGCCTGCCCTTCAAAAATTAAAATAAATATCCTCTCATGCCAGTTCACTACTGGTATAACTACAGTGGGATACGAACCCCCACTGCCATCTACTTCAGGATGTTTGAAAGTGGAGGAGATACTGTTTTCAAGTGACACAGATATCCGAGTTGTGTACTGCAAGCAGAACAGTTCATATCGTTAAATAGAGCAAATCTTGATCGGTGCCAGCTGCTCAGCAGTCAAAACACACAACTTGTTATCAGGTCATGGATTTGCCTCCCATATGGCTCAAGACAATTTTTTTCTCTAAATTTGATAGTGATGCAACTTCATGCCTTTCAACTGAAGAAACATCGAGAAATTTATTAAACTTTTTTCTCACCCAACTACCCTAAAACAGACTGATTAATTACTACAAAATCTTTCTCTACTTTCATTTGATGACTATTAGTATTCTTTGTGTATACAGGTGAGCATAGTTTTAATGAGCTAAAATTAATCTGGGCAATGTATAAACATTCAAAATCATGTGCATGTTTATTATCAACAACTACTAATCACTTCAAAAAATGGCTGCATTCAATTACAGTACTCTTGTATCCCAAAACATATATTTTGTAAAGCAAAGAATAAGTAGTATAAAATATAGTAATGAACTGAAACTGTTTATTCTTATAAACTGCCACTGACTATTCACACTTTAGACTAAGAACCTTACCAAACTTTGCTCAATTTCTTAAATTCTGCTGCATAAACATACAGTACCACAATAAAGGTATGAATCGGTACTTACCATGATGTGTAATTTTTAAAATAGCTCTATCACTATTACTCAAATGATAATGCCACATTTTTTACAAACTTTGAATTGCAAAGACATTACACCACTATTTCCAATAATTCTGAACCATTAATTCTAGCAAATATCGATTGCACTTCTGTAATAAATAGCATTAACAAAATATAATGTATAATGATATTATATAACAAACCTCTGTGTCTTTCCAGTCATTAACATTCCATTCATTTTCATCTACAATTTCTTCTGCCCATTTATCTACATTTGATTCCTTCTGAATTTCTACAGCTGTTAAAAATAAAAAAATATTATAAATAGCAGATACATTAGATTGCATTAAAAGAAGCACCACAAAGTAAACATAGAAGTCATCACATACAGTTGTAGTGAGTTGGGTTGGGTTGTTTTACCTCTGAGTGGCACTTTTTTGCACACCATGGGCTAAATGGCCAGGTCACATGGACCCCAAAGGCTCAGAGAAGGTTTGGGGAGGTGACCCACTGGAACAGCTGTTGGGAGACATATGGTAGCCTCACATCAAGGCCATCCAGCGTGTTCTTTAACGTGCACAGGATATGGTTCTCCCACACACGGGGCCACGGCTTAACGTCCCATCCGATGGACGGCGGCCTTTTCTAGCCCATCAGTGTCCCCTACTGACTGTGGGAAGGGCAGGGACACAGCTGTAGTGAATCCAAATGACAACTACTCCATCCTTCAACTTGAAAGCAAAATCTGTTCAACATTCTAGGATCCATTTAGAGCTTACATGCTGTCTGCATTACACAAATTGCACAGAGAACAGTTCATTGAACATAAAGGGCCCAATTAATACCATCTAAGAACCTAAGAAGTTTAATAAAAAGCACTACTCACTAGTATGTATGGTAATCAGTTGTACAACCATATAATTATAATGTTGACTTTGAATGGTATTTATTTTTATTATTATTTATAGTGAAAATATTAAATTAATATTTCATTACTATGATCTTATTGCATACATAGAAAGAAATATCACTTGTTAGCTATGAAAGCTAAATTTATATTTCTGGAAATGAGGATTTTTTTCTCCATCAAATAGATTTGGGTTGTTTTACCTCTGAGCGGCACTTTTTTGCACACCATGGGCTAAATGGCCAGGTCACATGGACCCAGAAGGCTCAGAGAAGGTTGGGGGAGGGGACCCACTGGAACAGCTGTTGGGAGACAGATGGTAGCCCCCCGTCAAGGCCATCCAGCGTGTTCTTTAACGTGCACAGGGTATGGCTCTCCCGCACACGGGGCCACGGCTTAACGTCCCATCCGACGGACGGCGGCCTTTCCAAGCCCATCGGTGTCCCCTACTGACCGTGGGCAGGGCGGGGAATTTTTGCGGAGAACCATCAAATAGATTAAATAATTAATAATCATCTGAAATTTTGTACCTTTTGGTTCATTTTCTGTGGAAGCTACTGGAGAAGTAGGAGTTGTCGGTGAATTCTTGGATGTAGTAGAACGATACAGTTTGTCTGTAAGTGAAGTAACAGCCCAAGATGTCCAGCTAGAAGCCAAAGATGAAGGGGACAATGATCTAGTCTCTTCATCTGAAAAAAGTATATATAATCTAACTGTATGTGATTCTTAAATACTACAGAGAATTCAGCACAAAAGTCTAGTAAAAAATAAGAAAATACAAACACACACACACACACAAAAAAATTCCATCAGTCTGCTAGTAATGTGGTGAATTTATACCGATAAAACTTTTTTCAGACTTTCAAAGGCAAGTAACTGAGTTTTTTTTCTTCTCTTTTTTTTTTGAATAATAATAAAAACAACAACACACCTCGATAACAAACAGTGATCCATATTGGCAGTTTCTGACACATAAACTCACCATGTAAGATATGTGAAGCTTTGTGCCATCAACCATCCAAGGCTTCACAAGAATCCAGAATGAATTTGGACCACAAAAAGCAATGGACACAAAATATATCTTGCTGATGATAAATGGTGGATTATAAGTAGCTGACATAACTTTCATGGGTTAGCAAGAAGAACTCTTATAAGATGAGATCACTGATACAAGTTCTCCATAATTGCATTTGTGAAATCAGCTGTTCTTCAAATAAAAGCAACCACTTAACCACGCACATCTTGTATGGTTCGTACATTTCCTCCAGTGTTCATTTCACTAATCAACTCTCACTAGGTTCTGTATTGTCACACATAACACATAGTAAACTTACATGGTACGAACTTTGACAGATAATAATGATATTATCCATTTTCTCATGCCTTTACATTGATTGCACAGTGCTTACTTCAGTGCTTACTTCAGGTTGAAGCATGAGAACTTCCCATATTATTACATGAAGTCGAATCATTTAACTATTTCATAATTCTTACTTTCATCCATTACATTTTGAATTCATGAGCAGTATCTTTTTTTAAGGAAGCAGGTACTTCCCTATACAAAGGATGGAGATAACCTAGAAGCTATATTATGCTTGTACTGGTTTCTCATACAACATACAAACATTTACACAAGGACATGCCCTGCTGGTCTTAGTAGCTAGATACACTAATCACTAGGGTTTGGGTTGTTTTACCTCTGAGTGGTACTTTTTTGCACACCATGGGCTAAATGGCCAGGTCACATGGACCCCGGAGGCTCAGAGAAGGTTGGGGGAGGGGACCCACTGGAACAGCTGTTGGGAAACAGATGGTAGCCTCCCGTCAAGGCCATCCAGCGTGTTCTTTAATGTGCACAGGGTATGGCTCTCCCGCACACGGGGCCACGGCTTAACGTCCCATCCGATGAATGGCGGCCTTTCCAAGCCCATCGGTGTCCCCTACTGACCGTGGGCAGGGCGGAGAATTTTGCGGAGATAAATCTCAACGCTGACCCAGGTGGGACTCGAACCTGGGAACTACAGATTACGAGCCTGGCGCACTACCGACTAAGCCACCCCCCGCCCCACACTAACCACTAGACCAGATAGGGTCTATATATTATATCTATTATTAATCTTTTAATATATATTATAGTTATGATTCTATTGTCCTATGAGAATATCTTAACTACTTGATGTGATTAAGTAACAGAGCTTAGAAAGAGTGAATTTGAACTGAGTGTGTCCTTTAGCGAACACCAGAACTGTTCACATAGAGTAAAAGTTATGTATTTATGATTCACACCACTTTTTTTTTTGGAGGAGGGGGAGAGGGAACTGTATGTTTTTTATACAGTATGAAAAGAATATTAAAAGAGCAATCCCATTTATACAATTAAGTGATAAATAATAAATATGTTATATCATTGGCATTTAACAATTGTGAGCAATATTTTGCTTTAAAATATATTGTAAATAAGTGGAAAAGTGGAAATTGGCCACATTTAAAATTAATGAATATTTTAATAGCGAGAAGTAAAATTCGTTATATCAATGCTAATAAAAATAGTATGAAAGTAACACAAAATACTACTAACATTAAAAGGGCCAGTACAAAGTGATCAGCACTGTATTCCTGATTATAAATAATAAGTAATGTTTGACATCTGTTCTTATTACTCTTGAAAAGCTGGGTCAGAAGTGATCATGGGAAATAACCTTTTCAAAAATTAGGGTAGTATGGTGGTGCTGGATAATTCAAACTTGTTATATTTGGGTCTCTTGTATTCAAATTAACAAAGCTTTCTTAAATACGTTATGTGAAATTCAGATTTCAAAATATACAAGATCAGCTTTTTATTTTCAGGGCATTCACACATTCCAAATTAAATTACTTTCCTGCGTTAAAGAAATTAAATGGATATTTTGTTTTCTAGTGAAGTAAAAAAGAAAAAAATTTAAAATCTCGTAAGTTTCTTTGTGTATTACAAATCAAGTTGGTTCGGTAGTTTTACTTCTGAGTTGTGTTTTTCCACACAATGGTGGGATTTCCACACAATGGATATTTTAATAGCTACAATTTAAAGCACTTTCTTACAATAAAAACACCTTTATACTTGCTAACAATAAAAATGGCTCATAGAAGGCTGGGATTGGGTTGGGTTGTTTTACCTCTGAGCGGCACTTTTTTGCACACCATGGGCTAAATGGCCAGGTCACATGGACCTCGAAGGCTCAGAGAAGGTTGGGGGAGGAGACCCACTGGAACAGCTGTTGGGAGACAGATGCTAGCCTCCCGTCAAGGCCATCCAGCGTGTTCTTTAACGTGCACAGGGTATGGCTCTCCCGCACACGGGGCCACGGCTTAACGTCCCATCCGACGGACGGCGGCCTTTCCAAGCCCATTGGTGCCCCCTACTGACAGTGGGCAGGGAGGAGAATTTTGCGGAGATAAATCTCAACGCTGACCCAGCTGGGACTCGAACCTGGGAACTACAGATTACGAGCCTGGCGCGCTACCGACTGAGCCACCCCCGCCCCTAGAAGGCTGGGAAAAGGGTTGGGTTGTTTTACCTCTGTGGCACTTTTTTTGTACACAATGGGCTAGAAAATGGCCATTGTCACAAGGCCCTCAAAGGTTCAGAGAAAGTTGGGGAAGGGGGCCTATTAGACAGCTTTTAGGAGACAGGTGATAGCCTCCCATCAAGGCCATCCAGCATGTTCTATAACATGCACAGGATATGGCTGTCTTTTACACAGGGCCATAGTTTTATCCCACTAAAATTAGAAAAATTCATTTCAAAGCATAAGCATGGGAATGAGCAATCCTTCAATGACAAGTGCATCAGACAGTGTTTCCAAGTAAATTAAAATCATGATGATTTTTGTCTGTGGACTAAAAGAATTAATATTACAGTGTATAATATTAAATCTTTAAAAATGGCAGTAGAATCACTATTGATAAAGTTAAATATCAAAATACATTATTGTAACATACTACTTAGACAAGTGAACAGTTTCAAAATACATTCTTTTGAGTTCAAACCATATATTAATCCAAAAATATAATTTGGCAACGTTTCATAATACATTTACTAGTTAATACAAAAACTTAAAAATTTTGATGAATTACAGATGTGCTTTCCTGTGGTAATTAAAGACTATTTGCAGTTTTTTTTTTATTCTTCATAACTAAAATTTAAGATAATATATTTTAACTTTTAATATTTTTAATATTTAAGATAAATGTTACCATAGGTCATCAAGCAATTATACATCAACTGGAACTGTATCTTTTAGAGAACTAACATATTTCTTCAAAAAGCAAAACACTCAATATAACACTTAGTCAAGAGTATATTTTCCCATTGAATCATTAACTTCCTGCCATCATTTTGACAGTTTCTGAATGTTTCTGATGGGGAAATCTACTGGGTGCAGAGCAAGACATTGTTTATCAGATTTTTACCATTTAAAAAAGTTTTACCTCATCTGATAGTCTGTAATGACAAAATGTATTATGAAGGCACAAGACAGGACCAGATTTACACCTCACTACCATTTCATTTTGGTGGTAGTGAAATGGTAGTGTGCTCTTATGTACAGCAGTTTTTGGATTTTGAATCGATTTTTTTTTGCTTTTGCAACCATGAAGAAAGAAAACAATGTAATTGAAATGGATGTAGGAATTTTAATGATAAATAACATCGTTTTGCTAATAAATAGTAAAATCAATGTAATAAATTAATATTACACATAGCATATAACTTGCAATGTTGAATATGCAGGAATCAAATTATTAATTTGGAATTAAAAAATGTTTCTTCCTCACTTTCTTTGTTCTGAAAATGAACAATTAAAGCAAGTCCTTTAAAAGATAATATAATAATAATGCATTATTTATAGATGATACTGTATATTCTGTTTTACTAGTGTTTGAAAAAATCGACAAGGTGTGCATGGTGGCAGATTACTCCACAGGTACATGAGGTCCTTGTCTAGGGTCTTAACAGTCAAAACTTGCTTTTTTTAAAAATCATTTTATTGATAAAAGTTTTCACAATCAATATAATCTGCCATTTAAGTACACATCTCATGTTTTTACTTAGGCTAATACGAAATATAGTGTGGTTTTTGTTAAATACACTAAAATGAACAGATGTTTCTATTGTTTATAATTAGATTTTTGTTTCTTTTTCAGTATGTGCAAGTTTATATAATACAGATAAAAATTTTCTCTTTATTCATTTCTGCAATTCAGTTTATTTAACCTGCTGTATAAATTTTTTCTCACATGTAAGTTAAAACTTTTTTGTAGGGAAACACACTCTCTTGACAGTGAAACTGAAATCTTTTGTACCTGGGGCTCCAGATACCTTAATCCCCCATTGGGTGCACACTATTCTTGAAGAGTTCTTTTAGGTTTTAAATAATAGTAATAGCTCAGCATAAACATTTCTACTCAATTTTCAAAGTGTTTTATTCCAGCACTTGATATCCCAATTCATTTAAAGTATATGTACTTAGTTTTGAGCTGTATTTTGATACAGGTACTTCTTATTTGTAAAAATGGTCTTAAGCGCAATGCATATTGAAAATTATGTAGATGAGTATGAAAGTATAGAATTCTTGTTACATATTATGATTGTTTAAATGTGCACCAATAACACATAGCCATTAATATTTATTTGCACATATAAGCATTAGAAAACACTTACCTACTTGATCAGCAAGACTTGGATCTTCAGAGACTTTCTCAAGCTTCTGAAGAAATCCCGAAATAGCCTTAAAAGCCTGTAAGTTAAGAAGTTATATCAACACAGTTATAAATAAGAATTTTATTGCAAAAATTCTTAGCATTTAAAAAAAAAGAACCTTTGCTGAGTCAGAATATGAGCAAAATATGTTACATATTTTGCCATAAAATTATATAGCTACTGTTTATTTATCATTATCAATAATTAACTATATTTTTGTTTTTACAACTCAAAAATCTTATAGAGGAAATATTCTACTATTAACAATATTTTATGCATTTTATCCAGATTGAGGATGCATAGATTTAGTTGACTTTAATAAATAGGATGATATATGTATATGTGGTTAGAACCCTCCTTGGTCACACTATATACTTTGCATTTTTTTTTATCTGAAAGCAATATACAGAACAGAGGAATCAAGTAGCTACTTCAAGCTTCAGGTTGTTTTCTAGAAGGACATATTACCAAGAGAGAAATCAGATTCTCTGACATTTAGGCCTGTAATGACTACATTACAGACCACCTTTTAGATTCCATTTTCAAACAAGATAACAGGAAACTTGATGCTTTTGATTCTAGATGCTTATGCAGTATCTTGGTCATTAAGTGGTTCAACTTTGTAAGCAATGATGAGGTGAGGGAAAGAAGTCAGCAACCTCCTTTGAGCAGCATAGTGTGCAGAGAGATACTCCATTGGTTTGGCCATGTTGCCCATATGCAACATGGATCACTATAGATCAGTGAATAGGGTTATGAACAGTGTGTCTAAAAGCCTCAGAAAGAGGAAACCTAAGATGTGGTGGGCAGACAATATCAAATGGGACTTGTTAGAATTGATATGCAGTGGCCAGATGCAGCAGATGTAGCTCAGGACAGATGTGTTTGGAGAACTAAACTGCACAATCTGGTTGGACCTCCATAACCTATGGCTGCTTGCGGAAGAAGAGGAGGAGGACACCACAGTCCATAAGCTTATTCAAATATTTTGTTTTCAAAACTTTATTACTTGAACAAATGCATTTGTTTAAAAAATTAAAATTCTTTTCCTGCAATACTGCTTAATGAATTAAACATTTATTAGTTCAGAAAATGGAAATGTGCTGATTTCAAGTATATTAAAATATACCTATAATATTGTTGTGCCAGAATTTAACATGCAAATCAGCATTTTTGTAATCCAGGAAAAAACTATTAGAAAGCCAATTTGGTAATCTTCTATAATAATTGGGAATTGCTATATATCTCTTTAGTGATCTTGCACGTTAAATAGTAAATTGAACAGAACATATTACACAATACATTGGTGTGCCCAAGGGAGGTTGGGGGGTTGTATCTTTCTCTTTGATGTCTTAAATAACTTATATTTTCCAAGTCTTAAAAATCAGAGACTCAGGATGTAACCCCCCCCCACCACCACCACCACCACCATCACCACCACCACCACCACCACCACCACCACCATTAGACATAATCATGTCCCACCCCCACAACATACACCAATTGGAAATTTCTAAATATGTCAGGTACTATGTATTGAATCAAAGTTAATTTATTTTAAAAGAAGAAGGTACTTCCCTACACAAAGGAAGGAGATAACCAAGAAGCTATATTAGGCTTATACTAATTTCTCATAAAACATACAAACATTTACACAAGGACATGCCTGCCAGTTGGAGTAGTCAAGTATGCTAACCACTAGACACAAGGTAGGCCTTATTTCTTTTTTACACATCTAGCAATTATATGAATAATCCATTTGATTATGAATAATGAGCCAAGCATAATCATTAAAATATTTTAACTTTTATACATTAAAACATAAACACATGCACACACACACAAAGAGAATATTTCAAAGTAAATCTTTATAACAACAGTAATCTACAAAGTAATATTAACAGTATCACATAAAAAATACTGAACGAAGTACCTGGTCCCTGACAGATTTTTCTGGGTCTATTGTCATGTGACATAATGCAGGAAGAACTCTGGTAGCACAATCATTGACAGTGTAATAATTCTGAGTTGCTGAAAAAGCAAGAATGGCAGCAGTTCGAGCAGGAGTGAATGGATCTCTCATTGCTCTCATGAAAGCATGTATTAGTACCTTCTTCCTGGTCTGTAAAAGAAATCAAATGCTAATCTTCAATTTTTTTGATGGATTTAAAAAACATAAAAAAATATTGAAATCAGTTTTTAAAACAATACTTTATGTTGCATTTAAGACAAAGAATTGTATTCATCTTATTGTGGGTTGGGTTGTTTTACCTCTGAGCAGCGTTTTTTTTCACACAATGGGCTAAATGGCCAGGTCACAAGGACCCCGAAGGCCATCCAGCATGTCCTTTAACATGCACAGGGTTTGGTTCTCCCGCACACAGGCCATGGCTTAACATCCCATCCGACGGATGGCAGCCTTTCCAAGCCCATCGGTGTCCACTACTGACCATGGGCAGGGCAGGGAATTTTGCAGAGATAAATCTCAACGCTGACCCAGCTGGGACTCGAATCTGGGAACTACAGATTACAAGCCTGGCACACTACCGACTGAGCCACCCCTGCCCCATCTTCTTGTGGTTCAGGCCATATTTTTCAAAAGAGATATTCTCTTCTCCAAAGTTGAACAGATGGGAAAGGCTGCCAGAATCAGTTTGGTTTATTGATCTGCCTTCTATATTTTTCTCCCCCCCCCCTACTGAGGTGTGATAACTTTAACAGGATCTTGGTACAGACAATTTAATTGTAAGATGTTAATTCAGTGAATGGATACACATATCAGGTGATGAATGATTCTGATCAGCAGCAAACATATGTACCTAAAACCTTACATCTAGAAGAATCTTTAACTATACACTGGAGTGTCTCAGACAGGCCAACTTTACCGATGGTAAAAAGGACACTTGAATATCTGATATTGCTACAAGTATGGTGATTTAAGCACTTAGTAGAAGGGGAATCAAGTCTTTGCAATGTGATTAGAAAACTGTTTGACACTATTGCCCCTTCTTCTCAATAGTTTCCTGTAAAAATTCCACTGGTTTCTTTCCACAGCTGCCAAAAATGTAAAGACCATAAATCAAGATTACTCTTTCAATGTTCTAAAAAAAGAATTCCAATGATAACATCTGGACATTCTGTGCTTACAAGAGAGGTAAAGTGAAGGAGAAGCATTGATTTATAACCTGATATTTCTGTTTTCCAGTCAAGATGATGCCAAGCATAGACAGGTGTAGTATTATTGCTTAGGAAGAGTGCCACTGATGCTCTTTTAGGATAAATTTCAGTTAAATTCCAAACAGGAATTAAAGAGTTCAATGTTATCTGCTGCCCTCACTCCTTGGAATATTCTGATATGAATATGAGAAGGACGTGCTTTATAAATCTTCATAAATAATTACATGATATTTAAAATCTTGTTGCTCTCATGCTGTGTGACTTATTGACTAAACTAGTGCTATGTCCTTTGTGCTGAAGTAACAGACTTTTTGGCACTGTGAACAGCATTATACAATGTCTCCTGCAACAATTACACTTAATATTTGAGTACAACTAATATTTTCTTTAAATTCATTTTAAACCATTTATAAATGGATTTCACTATAATGTTTAGGGTCTCACCTATTGGGCTACACAGATATATAACATATTAATAAGCAAATGGGATAGTTTTATCAAGAACTCTAAGCCATGTAAGAGAGCCAAGATTTCAGTTGATCATTACCTAGTTACTAGTGTCATACAACCAGAGCTTAAGAAATGTTCTACGGTTAGAGGAATTACTTTTAACACTGATAGGTACAAAAATAGCTAAAGCTTACCATGATAGATTATTTTACTTCACTGAACATTTAGGGGTAAACTCATTTGAACAAAGCTTCAGGATATCTGTAAATCATTACTGTTCTACTGATTAACTTTCCCACTATGGGGGGGGGGGGGAGAGAAAGGATTGAGCCACAAGGACTGACCTTGACCCCATAGGGTTGGTAGAGCTCCAGGCAGACAAGAAGCAGGCTGTTGCAGAATGTAGGCATTTTGAATTATGTTTAGAGATGAAGTTGAAGAGTTTATTTTAACTCCTTCACTGCTCATTTTTTAATTCCAGCTGATTCCTGTCTCAACATATTTTGAAGAGAATATACAAATTTCAATTATTTTACATGATCTATAGACTATACAAGTAAGCTAGTCTTGAAACCAACAGTGTTCTTCTGAGAAAAAGGAGCAGAGGAGACAGAATTACTTGAATGACAAGGCAATGAAGCTTATTTCTGATAGTAAGGGGAATCAAAATCCCTACTGGTCCTAACAGCAGTACAGGAGATTAATAGATAAGCACCTTTGGCTTGATAGGTTTGTTGGCCTAACAGAATATGGCAAGTTACTGCAATAACAAAGTGTTATACCAAATAGTAAATATTTGGTTGGATTATTTTACCTCTGATTGGTTCTTTTTGCCCACAATGGACTAAAAGGCCAGGTCTCAAGGACCCCAAGGGCTCAGAGAAAGTTGGGGGAACCCACTAGACAGCTGTTAGGAGACAGATGAAAGTCCTCCCATCAAGGCCATCCAGCATGTTCTTTAACATGCACAGGGTATGGCTCTCCTAAATAAATATTTGGTATAGGAAGATTTTTTTAATATGCTCTTTTAGGAGAAGCAGAATGAGGGATAAATATGATAAATAAAGTGAGAGTTCAGCCACAGCAATGTGTTTATAATGAAGGCATATGTATCACTGGTTTTAATGTTAGTCATATCACAATCTGAAATTACTATGGCAGTCTCAAAAATAAAGCTATACGTCACCTGAGGTAGATGGAATTAAACTCTAGCTATTATGTACAGTCAAAATGAAAGCATAAGATAATGTGAGGCAATGAAACTTGCAACTCACAAGTAGAGAAAGCCATGGAGACAGTAAATTTAATATTATGAAAGTGTGCAAGTGGATCTAGGATGCAGATTGGTGGGGTTTTTTTTCACACTTACCTAATATAAAAGATACTGTAAAAAATACAGAAATAGAAGAAGCTAAGAACAAATTAAAGTTATTAAAGAAAGTTGAGCAAAATTATCCTTGATACAATTAACTATAAACTTTAATGGTGGAAAAAATTAAAAAAAATTTAGAAAGTCTGCATCAAGAATGCAGTTAAAAAATGAATTACATAAGCAAGGATTTTAAAAATGTGCTGAATGAAAGTAGTTTCAGGAGTAAGGTTTTAAAATTCAATCTTATTAATAAAACTGATAATCCAAGAAAAATAAATTTGGAGAACTTCTGAAAATTCCAACTTCAAGCAAAAACAATGGATGTTTAAGAAAGGTTGTGGAAACATAACATTATATTTCATCAATTGGCAACTTTCATTTTTTGAATTTTGTTAAGCACATGTAGAAAAATTCATTTCTTATCTATTTTTAATTTCTGTTTCATTTTCTTGCTTTTCAGTGAGAACTTTGTAAGGGACATGTTTTGGGTCATCTATTTTATAACATATTATTTCTAGCTTAATACACAACAGAACTCTGGTATCAGTAAGTAAATAAATATGTATTAGGTATTGGAATCTTTCGAAAAGTGAAAAATTCTAAATATATAGAATGATAGTGTGCAGAAAATTATACAGAGTTTAGTAGTGATAATGATGTATCATATAATTCACCTGAAGGGAAAGACAAACAAAGCTACTTGGAATAAAAGTGGTGTTCCGATGCATTTGCAAATAAGTGAGGTTTACCACACAGTCAAAATATATTGATATGAACCTTTAATATATAGGGGAAACATTTTACAAGTCATTATATAAATAACATTCCATTATTACCTATTTTTCTATAGTGTAGAAGTATAAAACGCTTAAATATTAGCAAAATAAATGCTACTTTCCAATAATATCAGCACTGAGTAATTCATAGGTTTCATAGGTCAATAGATTTTTCACACTGTGAGACCAGTAATTAATGAATCTGTATATATTGGTAGTCCATTTGTCACAGAATAAGTCAATCAATATAAAGGTTAGTAAAATAGCTTTTGCAACAGGTTGTTATTAATTATACTTCCTATTCTTTTAAATTACATTTTAAGTTATAGAAATGCAGAAAACTCAAAAATAGTAATATCTTAAAGTATAACTCTATTAATATTAACTCTATTTTTATAAATATATATATATAATTTATAAAAATAGTTTTTGTTCATTTTCTGCCCTTTGCTAATTTAATCACTTGGCCATTAAAATTCAGAGTGTTGCCTCTGTAAGGCAGTTCACACAAAGTTCAAAGCCTATAACAGACATGACTTTTACATGCATTTTGTTTTTGTCAAATATGTCAGTGAAAAGTGCTGATAGTTTAGAATAAAGCAAAATGTGGAATCTAAACCAAATAGGAAAAAATTCAACAATAGCTAAATTTAGTAGTTAACCCTTCCAGTGTCTGGTCTGAAAAACTGGTTTCCATCCAGAGGCCAAGCTATTTTCTCCCTATGCTCAGCCAAAAAAAATAACTTTATAACTTTTTTTTTTTGCTAAATAACTAATGATATGAATTATTGCATGTTATATGCCAAATTAATTAGCATTTAATTCTGGATTTTCTGAAAGCATAATATTTAACAAAAAAGAGTTTTATTTTAATAGACTTTTTTAGTCATGTAGTAAAAAAAAATGGATCTGGCAACACAAAAATTATAGACAGAAATGACTACAATGCACATGAATATAATGGCTATATATTTCTGAATAACATAAAAATTAATTTTCTTCTTTCAAGTAAATATTTCTCCCATTTTGTAATTTTTTCTTTGATACCATACTTTGAGGAAAGCCCAGCTTTTATGCCAATTGTGCTGAGTCAGATAAACAAGTCAAATTTAGGATTGTTTTTTAAAAAAATAACCAATCAACAGAAATAGGTCATGCTATATACCAAATTAAACAGAATTTAATTATGAATTTTATGAAAATAAGAAATTTAAACAAATTTACAAGCATATTGATTTTATTAAACCTTTTTCAATGTGATATGGTGAAAAAAAAGTTCACACTATACAATTAAGGCTTCATTTTGGAAAACCTCATGAATAAAAACAGTTAAATTATATATTAATTGAAAGGAAATTTCCTCCCAAGTAATATAATATTCAACATAAAATAAGATTTTTATTTCTTTTAATGATTCTTTTCAGTATTGTATATTTCAAACACGGCCAGTGTTATACAAAGTGACTTGGATTTCTCACATTTACGAGATTTTCTGAACTGGTTATGAAATAGAAAAAACTTCCTTGAATGTTTTTTTTTACTAAACATTATGGATTTTTTTTTTCTTTGGTGTTGAAGTTTAGCAATCTTGGCTAAGTGCAGAAAGGTCTGTGTGGTATAGCCAAGGTATTGGGGGAGGGGGGGTGCCTTAAAATCATTCAATGTAAACATAAAAACTCATCATTTAAAAAAATATATATATATTTCTAGAAGTGGGGGGGAAGTGAAATGTTCACAATTAGTTTAGCGGAGAGAGGGGAAGCCTTCCTAAATTGCCCTCTGACTTGACAACTGATTTCCATTGTAAGGAAGTCTGTTTTGCTTCTGCATCCAAGATATTTTCAGAAGAAGGTACAAGCTCAAATTTTTTTTTACTAAAAAACAAGAAATAATAAAAAATACATCTAACTTAATGGGATGTTAAAATATTCACAACTTTTAAGTTGGCCTTCGGTGTAGCACAACTCAAAAAGATCGATAAATCAGCTGACTGAAAGATCACTAAATTATGGAAATAAATCTACAGAAATGAATTTGCTTCCATATCCAAGACCTCATTTATTTTCAGAAAATGATACCAGATCAATGTTTTACTGGAAAAGTAATAAATAATAAAAATTATATAGTCTAATGCGATGTTAAAATATCCAAAGCAACAAGTTGTAGGCTGGCCATACGACGTAGCATAACTATGAAAAAAATTAATACTTATCGATCAGCGAAAAAAATCGCTAATTTCCGAAAATAAATCTGCTGAAATGAAAACTCAAGTTTAATTATAAAAAAGTAAATACTAACTTTACAAAGGGTATCCAATATGCTGATGACCAAAACAACATGGGAGTCATTTATGGCACACAGAACAGAGGTATCATGTGTCAAACATCTGCTCCTTGTTTGCCTCAGTGAGCCAAAATATAATTAAATGCAGCTGTACCCAGAATTTCCAAGAAGGATGTTTTTACTTCCAGTTTCGATTTTAAGAGTGGGAAAGATGTGTAGAATGCTGGGAAAAATTATAAAAATAATTTTTGGAATACTTTGGTTTATGATAGAAAAAAAGAGTGTGAAATGGAAAAAAAAATATGTCAGTATATGCTTTGTAATTACTTCCAAAATCTAGCGTTTTTAAAAATAGAAGTTTTTTTTGTTAATTTTTAGATTTTCGAAAATATAAAGAAAAATTTGTTAATAATAATGCAAATCAAACTTGTTAACTTAAATCAGAAGGTTGCTTCAGCAAATAGGAATGTTAACAAGCAAATCAGCAATACCATATAGTACTTCTAAGAAATGGTAATCAGATGGCTTTATCAAATTATTTATATTGTAGTTTAATAAAATATGCATCAAATTAAAAAACATCATTTTCAAGCCTGAATTATATATATATATAAAATTACAATGACAATTTTTATTTTTAAAAAATTGATTTTTTTTGTTTTATTAAAAATGTATACATACATCCTTGACCTCTCATTTTGGATTCTGTGAACATATACAGACAGCATGGACACTGGAAGGGTTAAAAATCAAACTGGCTAGAAGTTTAAAACTAATTTCTATGATGCACATTTAAGTACAGAAAAAATACATAAGCTGTGAATAAATAGTGTTTTTTTTTATATTAAAGAAAATATATGAATTCAACAAATGATAGCTAAAGTAAAAATTATTTACCAATGGGTGAAAATGTGTTGCAATTTTACCTAAGCACACAGTTGTATTTGTTCTTATTCCACCCTGCAAAATACAAAATATTTTTACATACAAAAATAAATGCTCATAGTATAATACACAAAAATCTCACTTAGTAATAAACATACTGTTTAAAATATCTTCAAATTGTTTAATTATTGCAAGACATGATGACTCACCATGTAAAACATTTTAAATCATACATTTGCATAAAGGTAGTGAAAGCACCTGAATCCAGGAGCAATTTGAATCCTACTGGCAGAATTTGTTTCAAATGTGCATTGCTGAGTATTAAGTATTGTAGAAAGCCCAAAGAAATAAAAGAATTAACCTTTTCAGTAGTTATAATGAGTTATCTCATCAAGTAGTCTTTTTGTTCTCTACTGAAGTGGCTACAATAAAATTTCTTTTGATATGCATATTTATATAAAGAAGGAATTTGTATACTACTTGTAAAATTCCTGATGGCAGCACCAACTGTGCTCGCCACTAGGAGGAATGAAGAGAAATGTCAGTGTAGTTTTTGCAATGACAACATAAAAGTGCTGTAGGAGTGGCATTCATATTTTTTTTTCAATGAAACTGATAATGATGAGTCTGCAAAATGTTACTTTGAAGTTTTAGAACACTCTGAGGACAGCAAATCTTCTAATTCAGAGCTTGAGGAATCATCTGATGAAATGGCTTTTATTAGTTCAACAGTGTGAAATAGATTATAATAAACCACCTTTAGCTTCCCCTCACTTTCCATTTACTAATACTCCAGGAATAAATGCAAATGTGTATCCTTAAACCTTGTGACCTATTTAGACTGTTTTTTGACTATGTACTGATCTAAGGGACCTGGGTTTGAGCTCTGGGTAAGGCATGGATGTGTGTCTCGTTTTCCTGCTGAGGTCTTGCCATCCTCTCAGATCTTCTACTTTGGCCTATAAACTGACAGGCTCTGTGGCAAGCAGCTGCTTGAAGGGGTATTTATTTATTATTTATTTTTTACTATTGGAACTTATATGCTTGGAAATGAATTATTTTGCCAATACATGTACAGGATTGTTGGGTTGTTTTACCTCTGAGCAGCACTTTTTTTGCACACAATGAGCTAAATGGCAAGGTCACAAGGATCCTGAGAACTCAGAGAAGGTTGGAGGAAGGAGCCACTAGACAGCTGCTAGGAGACAAATGGCAGCCTCTCATCAAGGTCATCCAGTGTTCTTTAACAAGCACAGGGTATGGCTTTCTTGCACGTGGCACCATGGCTTAACATCTCTTCCAATGGAAGGTAGTTTTTCCAAGTCCATCGGTGTCTCCTCCTGAAGTAGGGCAGATAGATGCACATACAGGAATTTAAGCTTTTGCAAGCCAAATCATAGTTAGATAAACTCCTGCAAATTAATTTGTTTCTTTGACATGCTGATTCTTTAAAGAATTATCCATAACCCTATAAAGAAGTGGTATTGCTTCACCAAAAGAATAATTTGTTTTGGTGCAAAGATTGTAGTTGCACTGTGTTGTGCCATGTTTCAAAATTTATTGCACAGTGAGAGAACTCTAAGTACTTGTCAGTTCCTGGCATTGGTAGAATGTAATTGATCCACAGTGCCCACAGGTAAGGAAGTAAAAATATTGGGCTTTTGACGTTTGAGAATTGCAGACCATGCGACCCTCTTCCAGTCTTCTATGGTCCAGTGTCAATGATTATGTGCTTACTGCAAGTGTTGACGATGGTGAACAGCTGTAAGCATATGCACACGAATGGGTCTCTGGCTGTGGAGACCTATATCCAAGAGCTTACGATGAACTGTGTATTCGGACATGTTGGCCATTTACTACAATTGAAATTATGGGTAATGTCAGCCACAGTAGCCATCCTGTTGCTGGGGACAAGATGAGATAGCCTGCACTGACCTCTGGCATCAATGTGGCATAGCTGGCCCACGTCTTGTCGACAGCTTGAAGTGTCACCTATTTCGGACCATCTTTGATAGGTACTAACTACTGTATAGTGTGAGTAGCCCTCCAGCGTCACTATTTCGGAGATGCTCTTACCAAGGCATCTTGCCATAACGATCTGGCCTTTTTCGAAATCAGATAAAACCTTTGCTTTTCCCATGTTGAGATGAAACAAAATACTGCCTACAAGAGCTCCAACCCAGTTGTTATATAATATCATTTGCGACCTTGTCACGTGACACTGATTGGCTGCACAGGCACTTCTTTGCATAACACAGAGGTGGTTTTAATGTATTGGCTGATCAGTCTATAGTGTCCTTATTGATCAATTCAAATATATGAAGTGATGTTAATGTATTTATTGATTCCAAGCCTTACTAAGCCAACAACACTAAAATCATTAGCCTGTATGGAAGAAATGTCCTCAAACTTTTTATATAAAGTGCAGCCATGACTTATGGTTATCTAGCAATGCCTTTGGAATAAAGTTGAAAATAAACAAATGCTTTAAGGAATAAGGGTGTTGTTTCATATTTTACAATCAGCTCTATTAGAGCTGTGATTACATAAAAAAAATTAAAGAAAATGATATATTTCCACACTTGCCTATTGTTGAATCTTCAACTCAGCTCTTTTGGCTAATGCCTTATTAGTAGAGAGCATTGGGGTTCACCTTACTTGTGTTTTGGTAAACATTGGGCACAAATGGACTTAAAAAAAATAACTATCCTTTTACAGTAAGTGTAATAAATTTTTTCTACAGTAAAAAGCAGTATTCTACAGGAAAATGCTCACACTGGAAATACAGTTTGTTAGTAAATCCATTAACATACAAAGCTGATGAAAAAATTGGAGATTACCTCAATAAAATTAATTGGTCTAACTTTGAACTTGATGTGAAATACAAACTAATCTTAAAGTTACTTACATGGTGTGTTATTCATTGTCAATTCACAGCATTAAAATGTTGCATATTAGAAAGATATCACATTTCTACTTCTAGTAACAGCATCAGTTGTTTAAGTAGTAAGAAAAAAGCATCAATACTTTAGAGTACATTTAAAAGTGTTTTCCACAGTATGGTAAAAGCTTTAATTATATGAACAAATTGCACATAAACCCATGTTTTAAAGTATAAATTGGATGGAATATTGATGGAACATAAATACAGTGGACCTTCGTTATAGCGCTGCTCGCTATACCGCGCACTCGGTTATAGCACGGGCGATGTTCGCGATAAGTTCAAACATGTTTATACAGGTCCGTGTGGCGTTAGTGAGTATCGCATTTTATTGTTACTGCGTATTGACTAATTGTGTATGTATTGAGTTCCTGCATGTATTTTGAATAGTGTTTAATTATTGTATGCATGATGAGTAAAAGAAAAGCTTACAGTGTGAAATTTATTGTGTCGCCACCGTGCCCGCATGGTATAACGCGGGTGTTGTTTCCCGCCCGACATGCGCATTATATCGAGGGTCCACTGTATAAACTTTACTTTTATGGTTATTTCCTTATGATGCAAATACTAATCTAATGTAATTTTTGATTGGATAAAGATACATAAATTTAGTTTAATCTTTTATTTTAACCTTCACAGTTTCTTACATTTAGCTTTCAATAACATTACCTCTAATAATAATTTTTTATTAACAACTATTTTTTTCAAAAATAGAGTACAGTCGGTCAAAAAAGTATCCGAACACTAAGGTTGATTACAGAATTCAGAAAAAATATCTGGCAAGGATTTTTTTAGAAATTAGTGATCTGGCAACCTTCGTGTCACGTGACACGAAGGTTGCCAGATCACTAATTTCTAAAAAAATCCTTGCCAGATATTTTTTCTGAATTCTGTAATCAACCTTAGTGTTCGGATTCTTTTTTGAGCGACTGTACCTTAAAAGGAGATTTCTTACTGTAACACATGATTTCATTCCTTTTTAAGTGCTTTAATTTCTTTTTCAATTTTTGTTCCTTTTACACTGCATATTTGTTTAGTGTTCATTAAGCAAAATAAAGAAATACATGACTGTACTATATATTTATCCTCCTTTGCTATTATTTACCTATATATAGCATATGAGGTCATCATATCTCTAATTATTGCCTTTAGATCAATGGACACTTAATTATTAATTGTTTCCATTTAACTAATATTCAATGGGAACTTAATTTTCTGAAATTGAAAGATATGATACCTTTCAAGAAATGCATCCCCTTTCATAAAACAAGAAGTTAATGCATCAAAAACAAACACAAATTATTATTATTACAATAAATCATTTTCATACTCTCTCTATTGCAATTTGATTATATTCAACTTTCCTAGTTTTTCTGTATGAATGTACCCTAACTACTTCAAGTTGATGCTAGTTTCCAATCAGATATTAAATACCCATCTACATTTACTTCATTTGGCCTGCATATTGCCTGCATCACAAGCAAAGGTTCCATTTCTTGCCTTAAGCACTTCTTCCCCCTAGGTAGGTATAATTTTTAGATAAGGCATTTTCCAGAAAGTTGGTGACTACTTCTTTCAAAGCTTCACATTGTTCCCTCAATTTCATCCAAAGCATCACTGAGACTACTATATATCACAACCTATTTAATTTGAAGATCTTATCCTTTTGCTACACTTATTCTTGAAGCTTTTTTGCTATGCAGAAATCTTTTACTATCTTCATTATATATATTCTTACCTGCTCATCTTTCACCTGAAGTCTTGCAAAATGTTTCAACATTTCTTCATTCAAGTTTTTATAATTTAATTTGGGTGCCAAATACAACATGCACTAAAATAATAAAAGAATAATTATTAAAACTGAATAATTCAGTATGCATTATAAAATACATTAACAATTAACATATACTACTGAAATTTGTATTAAAAATTTAAATGATTGTTAACAGTTTAAGATTAAGCTATGATAAGTAGTTCAGCATCAACATTATTATAAAGTAAAACAATAGTTAATTATATTCAGTTCCTTAATTTAAAAAAGTTAACTACCCTAAAAGTAATTTACTTTCTGTGTCACTGTTAATCATATCTCTCTAAATAATATAAAAGCAGCTGAATAAATATTTATGCTACCCAGTAATAAAATTTGTAATTGCCTAAAGTTTTAAGTTTGGATTGTTTTACCTCTGAGCGGCACTTTTTTGCACACCATGGGCTAAATGGCCAGGCCACAAGGACCCCGAAGGCTCAGAGAAGGCTAGGGGAGAGGACCCACTGGAACAGCTGTTGAGAGACAGATGGTAGCCTCCCATCAAGGCCATCCAGCGTGTTCTTTAACGTGCACAGGGTATGGCTCTCCCGCATACGGAGCCACGGCTTAACGTCCCATCTGACGGATGGCAGCCTTTTCAAGCCCATCGGTGTCCCTTACTGACCGTGGGCAGGGCAGGGAAATTTTGCAGAGATAAATCTCAACGCTGAGCCACCTGGGACTCGAACCTGGGAACTACAGATTACGAGCCTGGCGTGCTACCGACTGAGCCACCCCCGCCCCAAAGTTTTAAGTAAATGTATATACCATGGTATTACAACATGGAGACTTGAATGGAATACTTAGTTTTATGTGAAGCACTTCTATTTTTATGCTGCTATATGTGTCATTGTGTTATCATTGACTACTGTTTGCTAATGTACTTCATAATATGCCACTGTGAAGCACCTAATCTCATCCTCCTGCTGCTCTCCCCCAGATCTCCCACAAGCACCCTATAACAATAGCTGAAGCAGCCCTGTGGAATGCATCCATATGGCTAGTACATCCAAGCCTCTGAATATCAAGAGTAAAGAATTTTGACATTGACATCTTTTGGGTGTGTCACTGTAATGCAACAACATTGTCACTTATAATAGCATTCCAGTACTATCTATAGAAACAATCTTATCAGTGTTTTTAACAGAGGTTCTTACAAAAAGTCCAGATCCTTGAGCTAAGAATAATATCTTGCAACTGCAAAAAAGCTGTCCAACTTCTACTTCAAACCATATATTTATGTGAGTTGGGTTGTTTTACCTCTGAGCGGCACTTTTTTGCACACCGTGGGCTAAATGGCCAGGTCACATGGACCCCGAAGGCTCAGAGAAGGTTGGGGGAGGGGACCCACTGGAACAGCTGTTGGGAGACAGATGGTAGTCCCCCGTCAAGGCCATCCAGCGTGTTCTTTAACGTGCACAGGGTATGGCTCTCCCACACACGGGGCCACGGCTTAACGTCCCATCCAACGGATGGCGGCCTTTCCAAGCCCATCGGTGTCCCCTACTGACCGTGGGCAGGGCGGGGAATATATATATTTATGTGAAACAGCTCTTTCATCCCGGATGAATAAAAAAGCAAATAAATCGTACATTTTCAGTGAAAGAACAGAAAATCTCTTTATCGAAAATTTCCCCAAGAATTCATGACTTGTGTTAGGAAAAAAAATTCAGTTCTCACATTAAAAAATTAAAGTGCATCCTAACAATTCTTTCTGCAATAATTATAATAAATATGAAACAGAAAATCCTTTTATGGGGAAAGGGGGTAATTGAAAAAAAAAAAGCTTTTTGGTATATGTTGGGGTTTCATATGATTTGGCAAAATTAACCCTTTAACACCCATAATAACCCAAAATTTGAAATGGATTAGTCCAAGTAATGCCTTTTACCTTTAATTCCTTCTCCCTTTTGTGAGATTTCTTGGGCATTAATGGGTTAAAATTTATGTTTAATTCTTAATAAAACTGTTTATTTAAAAACACTTCCTCAAAATATCTAAGCTACCTAGTATCAAGAGTAATAAATGAGTAAGATTTTACAGACCATTGAATGACTAGGTGAAAGATCTTGAAAATGAAAGTTGATAGGGGCAAATTTATACTGTAGAGTGGTAAAAAAATAAGTACATAGACACAGAACACTTGAAGTAGAGAAGGTGGTGAGTGATACCAATAAAGTTTGAGCTTGCTGCTTAAAATTAGGTTTTCTTCTGTTGCTGACACATAGATGGCTCATGACTGCAGCAGAGTCAGTGACAACTGATGATACTTATGGTATGGAAGGTGTTCAAAAAGTTCTTGATAGGTCTCTGTAGATTTGCACTTGTTCCTCCAAAGTTAATGATCTATGACTTGTTTGAAAGCTTGTCTAAACTTGGTCATAATATAACAAATTATACCATGGCCATAATATAATAAAGCATAATAAAGGCTGTATCATATAACAAAGAACAAATAGCTACAAAGGCCATATCATCGCTTCTCTCTTTGCCGGCAGCACATAAAGTACAGTCTGTAAAATTTGTGCATTGTTGCTATTGAGCCCACTAAAGACAACAAAGATTTTACATTTTCCCAAGGATGCAGCTTGGGACGACGCAAAAAAAATTCATGCCAATTTATCACAAGTATATGGAGATCATGCCTGTTCATATGGCACTATTATGGAATGGATGCACAAATTCAGAGAAGGATGGCAGAGCTTCGAAGACCTCTTTCCTGCAGGAAGATTGAAGAATTACCCCCCTTTCCCCAAAAATTCATATTTTGGGGAAAGGGAGAATTCTTCAGTTCCCCCCACTAAACTCACTGTGAAAATTTCACCCGCCCCCCCAGAAAAATTTCGTTAAAAAAAAAATTGGAAGTTTTTATGTTTACAATGAATGATTTTAACCCCCTCCCAGTATCTTGGCTGTATAAATTCTGACAAATAACAGTTTTCCTTTTATTTTGGTGGATAAAACTTTTGCACTTAACCAAGATTACCAAACTTAAACACCCAAAGAAAAAAAAATCATAATGTTTAGTAAAAAAATATAGCCAAGAAAAGATTTTTCCATTTCATAACCATTTCAGAAAAACCCATGAATGTGAAAAGTCCAAGTCACTTTGTATAACACTGGCCATGTTTAAAAGATATGATACTGAAAGGAATCGTTAAAAGAAATAAAAATTATGTTTCAGGTTAAATATTATATTATTCAGGAGAAAATTTCCTTTCAATTAATATATAATTTAATTATTTTTATTCATCAGGTTTTCTAAAATTAATCCTTAATTGTATAGTCTGATCTATTTTTTTTCACCATATTACATTGAAAAAGGCTTATTAAAATCAGTATGCTTCTAAATTTGTTTAAATTACTTATTTTCATTAAATTTGTAATTAAATTCTGTCTAATTTGGTAAACAACATGGCCTATTTCTGTTGATTGAATATTTAAAAAAAAATTCTAAAGTTGACTTGTTTGACTCAGAACAATTAGCTAAAAGCCTGGAATTTTCTCAACATATGGTACCAAGAAAAAAAATTACAAAATGGGAGTAATTTTCTTGCTTCAATATTAATTTTTTTGCTATTGAGAAATAAATAACCTTTCTAGTGCATTATAATCATTTCTGCTACTTTTCTAAATAAATTTTTATTTGTGTTGCCAGATGCATTTTTTTTACTACAGGACTCTAAAAAAGCCCTATTAAAATAAAACTCTGCAAATCAAATCAAAAAATCTGGAAAGTTAATATATCCCACCAGCTGAAAAACACATTAGCTGATGATGGTGTAGTGGTTAACATAATGACATGTTTCAAGGAGATGTGAGTTTGAAGCCCACTCATTGCAAAACCAATTTTTTTTCAGCTTATTATTTCATGATTTCCAAGTTTACAGGACACATCCCGTAATTCTTTTCTACTGAAAACAAAACTAGTCGTCTTTTTTGTTAAATATTACATTTTCAGAAAATCCAAAATTAAATGCTGATTAATTTGGCATGTAACATGCCATAATTCCTTTCATTAGTTATTTGGCAAAAAGTTCTAAAGCTAATGTTTTTGGATGATCAGAGTGAAAAAATAGCCGGACCTCTGGATGTAAATCAGTTTTTCAGGCTGGACCTGGGAAGGGTTAAGATGTCATATTCATGTTATTCAAACTCAGGCATGAAATGGTCATGTGGTTTTTCTCTGTGCATTTGTCTTTACAAAAGATTTTGCCTGTGGGGGTCTTGAGCTGGATACAGTATAACCCTCCTGAGTTGGGTATATGATGGTTATTATTTTGAACCAGTTGAGATACTGTGTGATATTTTAATGGGGATTTCATAATTAAATTGTTTAATGGTATTTTTAACTGAGTACATATCGTCCCATGGCCGAGTGGTTAGCACGCTTGGCTACTGATCTAAGGGACCTGGGTTCGAGTCCCAGGTAAGGCATGGATGTATGTGTCGTTTTTCTGTTGAGGTCCTGCCAACCTTACAGATCTTCTACTATGGCATATAAACTGACAGGCTCCTGTCAGACCTCTGTGGCAATCAGCTGCTTGAGGGGGTATTTATTTACATTTATTATTTATATGAAGGTAATTAAGGGTACTGGATATTTTTCTGGTTCTTTATTAGTTGGTGCTGGTTTTTTTTTGGGAGGTTGGCAACCGTTTACATTTGATTCATTTATGAACTTTGCTGAAGGTTCAGCAAGTTCAAAAATATATTCTATTGCTTAGTGCTTCTTTTCTGTTGCAATATTTATAGGTTTCTTTATAATAACTCAAAAATACAAGACGAGAGTCAATACAGTATGAATTATTTATCATATTCTATATTTGTCCTTAATAACATGCAGCAGCTTTCTTGTCTGCAGCCAACAAACTAATTTTCCTAATGCCATATTTTTATACATCAGTATAAAAAATTATAATATAAAATATTTCACTAAACTTTTATAGAGCAACATTGCAAACACAATGAAAAAATATTTAACATAAAATAAAGAGGATCATTAATATACTACATTGGTCTGATATATATCTAACTGCACTTATATCATTACTGAATTAGATACAAAATGTTATATACCAGAAACATTGTCTGCATTTATGCTGTTGTGATGCAGTTCAAAAGTTATTTAAAAGGTAAACGTATTTTGTTTTCATAAAAATGTGCCTATTTGCAATGTTTTTTGTTGCAACCAGTGAAGCATCCCTAGCTAATTCTGTTGTATCTTATGGAGGTAGAATTCTATTCTGTGCTGCATGGAAAAAATTGATAGCTTTATGGTATACAATATTATTGATTACATTTATTCTTATAGGGAAGGAAAATATCCTTTGCATACCTTTTTTTAATGTCACATTTTTCTGGTACCTATACCTAATGTATATAGGACACTCTCTGCATCTGTAAAAAGTTGAGCACAATTTCTTACTGTACTAACGTTCTACTTTTCTGTATTTTGGCAGCAGGCTTCCAGGAATATTGTGATTTTGTGACAATATCTTCAGTTAAATCAGAGTTCTACCTAGATGCTAAATTTTATAACAATCATAGGGAATCAAAAGCAACTTCTTGAATTGACATGAAAAAATAATATGCAAAGTATATTTTATATAAACATATTTACTCTCACCTTAATAGTCTGTTCTCTTATTACAGGACTGGTATCCAAGAAACCTTGAGCTACATTTGGAAAAATCTGGTCATTGATTACTGCAGGCTGCAAATGGTCAATAAACTCCTCCATCTGAAATTAAAAACAAAAAGTAATTACAAATAAAGCCTACATATATTGCACAAGCTATCCCATATGCATACAACAAGGCCCAGATCTAGAATAAAAATAAGGGGGAAAATGGTTTGAGTGAAAGGGGAAGTCAAGATTGAGCCAGAATACCATCACATTAGTATATAATTTTTTCCTCCATTTTAGTGGTCTTTGAAGAATTTCTGAAAAAAATGCTTCTAATATATGTATGTTTAATATTTTTACACCTCCATTCCAGTTGCAATCATTGTCAAAGGGGGAAGGGAGCAGTCATCTAGCCATGCATACAACATTAACATAAAATGCAGTTCACTGAAATTTTGGGGCATGGGTGGCTCAGCTGGTAGCCACACCATGGTCATAATATGCAGTTCCCAGGTTTAAGTCCCACCTGGGCCAGAATCGAGATTTATTGTCACAAAAACTATACCTGATGGTATATTGTCACAAATACTATACAGTGATATATTGTCACAAAAATTATACCTTTTATAAAAAGGTATAGAATTAGCTAGGGATGCTTCACTGGTTGCAACAAAAAACATTGCAAATAGGCACATTTTTATGAAAACAAAACACGTTTACCTTTGAAATAACTTTTGAACTGCATCACAACAGCATAAATGCAGAGATTTATTGTCAAAAACGTTCAGCCTTGCTCTCGGTCAGTAGGGAGCATGATGGGCTTGGAAAGGCCTCTGTCTGTCAGATGTAAAGCCGTGGCCCCATGTGCAGAACCATACCCTGTGCATGCTAAGGAACATGCTTTATGGATTTAATGGCAGATTACCATATGTCTTCCAACAGCTGTTCAGTAGATCCCCTTCTCCCAAGGGGTGGGGGTGGCCTCAGTCGGTAGCGCGCCAGGCTCGTAATCTGTAGTTCTCAGGTTCGAGTCCCAGCTGGGTTAGCGTTGAGATTTATCTCCGCAAAATTACCCACCCAGCTCACGGTCAGTAGGAGACACTGATGGGCTTGGAAAAGCCGCCGTCCATCGGATGGGACGTTAAGTCGTGGCTCCGTGTGCGGGAGAGCCATACCCTGTGCACGTTAAAGGACACACTGGATATCCTTGACGGGAGGCTACCATCTGTCTCCCAACAGCTGTTCCGGTGGTTCCCCCCCCCAACCTTCTCTGAGCCTTCGTAGTCCTTATGACCTGGCCGTTTAGCCCATGGTGTGCAAAAAAAGTGGCGCTCAGAGGAAAAACAAACCCAACAACCCTTCCCCCAAATTTTCTCTGAGTCTTTGGGGTCCTTGTGACCTGGCCACTCAAGGAACCATTTAAAAACCATACAAATGGGAAATTATGACTATGCAAAGCAAAGTTAATCTTCCAAAGATAAACCATGGTAAAGATAAAACAATAACCACAAAAGTGAGAGATAGGTATTATTTAAAGTCTGAAAATCTTCTCAAAGCTTCAACAGTTATACATTGGTGCTCAAAAGTTAAGCATAATTCGCAAACTGTTAACCATCTCACAAATGACTGAAATTATCAACATTGCATTTTGTCTGTCAATTAAATAGAATATATGCAAAGTCATACACCCCCAAAAATCATCTGAGCAGACAAAATTTGCATACATGATTTGAAAAGTAAATCCAGGGTGCTATAAAAGCTGGTTCTGGTTTTGCAACAATCACTTCACCATCACAACATGACACAGCACTGTGTCATGTTGTGATGGTTTTGTAACAACAGTATGGCACAGAGATATCACATGGAGTTTTTGCACATGATAGAGCAATCAGTGCATTAGAGTCCAGCCAATCCCAGACTGATGTAGCTAGACTATAAATATCTTCCAATTAGTGCTTTCAAGACAGGATATATTAGCCCTAGATGAGTGCAAGGTTATCCAAGAGTGACAACAGCACAACATGACTGCTCTCTTGCACTAACAGCCTGCTGTATACAAAGTTGTCTGCAAGGCAACTCTGTCAGGAGCTTTATGCAACAGCTGCATTTCAGAACTGCAATGGGAAGACAGTTTCAAGGCAAAAATGAGCTTCACTAGAGAGGGTTCTATGCCAGATGACCAACAGTGTATTTCCCTAAATCTCTCCCACAAGAGAGCCAACTAACATGCTGCAGACAGCAATGTGACTGGATTTCAGACCAATGGGTGCATTTGATTCAGTGTTCAGACTAATTCTCAATGTGTTTTAATCTGGAGAGAGCAAGGAACTTATACCAACCATTTTTTGGTTGGATTTAACATCAGAGAATGACATCACTATGGTAGTTGTGGTTTGATGGTCTGGGGTAATATTAGGTCAAATGGACACATACTGCTCCATGTCTTTGCCAGAGGTACTTGATTTGTCAGAGATAGAGGGAAAATATTCTTCAACCCTATATGGGGCTTTTCAGAGGAGATGTTGTGTCTTTCGATTTTAATTTTGGTTGTAGTTTCAGCAGCTTTTATCTTCTTTTATCCTGATTGGTACAACATAGCCACGTTGTTCTTGTGCCCTAAAACCCCAAACAACCAACCTGCACTATTTTTCAGCTCTCATGTGACAGCAACATATCATGCATTACAATATATAATTAAATAGAAAAAAATTTTCTTTCTTAATAACAGGAAAATAAATTTTTACATGAAACAGGGAAAATTGCCCTTTTTTGCATTTGTTTCCTCAATGGTACACTTTGAGAAAGGTCTAGGCCTTTTGCCAAACATGCTCATTCAAATAAAAAATTTAATTTTTAAAAAAATTTTGCCAAATAATCAGTAAACTTTCTGTTCACTGATTATTTGGAAAATTTAAAAAAAAAAAATAGGGTTGATTGTTTTATCTCTGAGTGGCACTTTTTTTTGCAAAATATGCTTTATGGCCAGATCACTAGGATCCAAAGAATCAGAAAAGGGGACCCACTGGACAGCTGTTAAAAGACAGATGATATCCTTCAAGGATATCCATCATATTCTTTAATGTGCACATGGTATAGTTCTCCTGTACACAGGACTATAACTTAATATCCCATCTGATGGATGATGGCTTTACTAAGCTCATTAGTGTTCCTTTCCTGACTGGGGGCAGAGTAGGAGTTCAACTTAGATAAATATCAATGCTCACCCAGGCAGAAATCGAACCTGCGAACTACAGATTATGAGCCTGGTGCACTACCAATTGAGCTAACTCCACCCCAACAGAAACAGGTCATGTTATATACAAAATTAAACATTTAATTTGGAATTTTATGTTGCCCTAATGCCATAAAACCACAAATGAATTTTATGAAAATAAAATTTCTAAAATGGAATTTTGCCATGGGAATGGGCAAAGATTAAGACTTTTATAGCATAACAGCAGAGACAGCGCCCTTGATGAAACTGCACTGCATTCCCCTTCCTTTGCTGAGAGAAGGGGGGGGGGGAAATGATTTCTGAGCCAATGAAAGCTTGTTTGTTTCTTAGACTGCTTTTAATTTTAAGAAATTATTAAAGATTGGACTCTTTTTCATTGGGAAACCAAGAAATAATAATAAAAATAAGAAAAAAACCTAGTTCAGTTAAAAAAAAAGAATAAACTACAGAAACCAGCTGTAAGATGTCCTAGGATTAGATATGATTTATGTTTTTAGGGGGATCAGTATATTTATCATCAATTATAAATACCGTTTTAGGATTTCAAGTATGGTTTTAATAGATTACTTTTTTATCTGGGTTTTATTCTAGAAAGATAAGTCAGAAACATTTATCCTCATTAAAAAAAACTAACAAACATACAGACATAATCCTACCAGCTAGTGCAAGGTTCAGCAACACCCACACCCCACTTCACTCTATTGAAATGAAGTACGTTCCCATAAACTGACTCTTAGCAGTTTCAGTTTCCTTTTCTGGAAGTTATATGATGAATGATAAAAAAAAAAAATTCTAGAAATACTGAAATAGGTTTAAATAAGATAATAAAAATATATGTTTATTACTTTGCAACTGCTTTCTAAATTACTCAGATTTTTTCTAACTTAAGAAAACAAAAATTCACTAATTTTTGAAAGCATTTAAAACATTAAATAAAAATGCACTGTTAACAGTTCAAATGACACTCATGAGTAGAAACCAGAAACTTTATTAAATGTGGTATTATATGCATAAAAATGAATGCAAAGCAAAATATTTGAATGTAGTAATGGTGATCACAACAGTAGCAAGGATTTTGTATTTTATAATAATATATAAAAACAAAAACTGAAATAATATAATTATTAGCTTGAACTATATATTTTTATAACATATATGTATAAAAATTCAAACAGAAATTTATGTTCTGAAAAAAATTGAAATTTTATAATATTGTACTAGGAAGTTGTGTCCATTTCTGCACTGTCATCTGAAAATTTGTCAATGTCTGCTGATGATGGAAACCCTGGAATAGTTAATAATCAGAGACCCAAGTACTGGTTGATGAGAACATGTATATAAATTAGCATAGACATTAAAACTATATATTTTCTTCTCCAGTTTTTGCATTAATTCAAATCACCCAGGTTTTCAATCATCCAAGTCAGCCACTCAATATGAGTATCCTACTAGACAATACCTGCAGTTAATATTCCAGCCCAGGCCTCATCAATTACTTAGCACATCTCCAGAAAACCTACATATAGCACATTACTTCTGTTCTTCACTCTTTCCACTAACAATATTTAAAAAAAAAAATCATAAAACACTTACTTGTTGTAATAATTTTGCTCGAGTAGCTCTGTCTTTAGAGGAGAACATTTTTACTACACATGGTACTATTTTTTGTTGGTAATCTTCTTCACTTAATAATTTTCCAAGCTGTGAAAAAAAAAATGTTCAAAACACACAAGCAAGTTTTAAATCTTAATTTAAATATAGTGCATTTTCAACAGTATTATATTTCAATTATCCAAAATTGTAGCTGACAGAATTGTTTTTTGCTCCTTATATTCTCAGGTAGTAGGTAAATAAATATAATTTTTATTTTTATTATTTTTTTTGGAGGTGCAAGTGCTTTGTTTTATTGACTATATATTATAACATATAATACACTTAATAATAAATAAATAATGCTTATACAACATAATGAGTTAAAATAACATCCACAATTTGGTATGAACAATTGAACAAAATATACAACTGATATAAATAAATCCATGTAATGTAAAATATTTATTTTGAAATGAAATGCAATAAAATAGAAGCCATATAAGAACAACCAATGAGCTTTATGCTCTTACAGGTTGTCAAATTAAATTATTAGTTATTAATAATATGCATTTTTATAATACAGAATTAAATGTTTAAGAGTGGAAAAATTAATAATTTGAGATTTATTCATTAATGACATGAAATGAGGTAAGTAACTTAACAATGAAATAAAGACTCAATATTGTGTATATGTAATAATCTTTGCTTAATTTTCATTTTAAATATATTTTCATTTTTTTCTTTCCTTATATTTTTCAGTAATTTATTAAAATTTTGTGGAGCTAGAATCATGAAATGTTTATGGATAATTTCATTTCTTGAAAAAGGTACATAATAAAGTTCTCTATTTCTAAGGTTTATTTTTGTATGTTGTAATTTTAAGAAATCTGGGTTTTTAAACACAAACAAAGATTTTATAAATATATAATTGTCTTAAATTCAAAATTTCATTTTCAATAATCATGTTTTTAAAATTCGTAATACTGTTATTCATAATAACCTTCAGAATTCTGTTTTGTAATGTTATTAATTTATTTAAAGAATTAAGATATGTTCCTCCCCAACTAATTAAACAGTATTGTAAAGTAGATTGAATCCATGAATAATAAAGAGTTATTAGAAAGGAAGTATCTACAATTTTCTTTAGATGATATATTCTAATTAGGAAATATCTTAAACGTTTTGCAATTATATTTGTATGACTATTCCACTTCAAATTATTATCAATAGTAATCCCCAAATATTTGTATGTTTTAATTTGTTTAATTTCTACACATGTACATACAATATTATTATCACAAGTAAATCTATGATATATGATTTTATTTTTAAAATAACTCTTATTAGTGAGGCTGAAATACAATGAATACGATTTTTCGATATTCAATGTAAGATGATTTTGATGAAACCATAACTGAATTTTTTATATCATGAGATATAGTCGATTTCAATTCTTCAAAGTTATCACTTCTATATACTATAGCAGTATCATCAGCATAAGATATAGGATATCCTTTTAAGTTATTAAAAAAAAAAAACATTGAAATAAATCAGGAATAAAATAGGTCCTAAAATTGAGCCCTGAGGCAGTCCTTTAGTAAGCAATAAGGGTGAACTTTTTGTATTTTTTATGTCTACAATTTGTTTTCTATCTGTAATATATGTTAAACGATTTTAGCGTATTTCCTCTAACACCAATGTAATTAAGTTTCTACAATAAGATATCATGATTTACAGTATCAAATTCTTTTGCAATGTCTAAAAAAATTACCATAGTTTTTTGAGAATTATTTATACCATGTAAAACAGTAGTGGTCATTTCCAGCACTGCATGATCTGTACTCTTATGTTCTCTAAATCCAAATTGTGATTTATAAAAAAATGATGAATTATTCAAAAATTTTATAAGTCTATTTTTCATTATTGTTTCGATAACTTTTGAAAAAATAAGTAATATAGAGATTGGTCTATAATTATTTCAAATATTTTTATCTCCTTTTTTGTATATAAGCTTTACAATAGCAGTTTTCAATTGGTTTATAAAAATACCAAAATTAAATGATATATTTATGATTTGTGTAAAAAATGTTGCATGGCATTTATTAATGATTTCTAATATTTTTGGATTTATATTATCAAATCCATAAGCTTTATTTTCATCTAAATTGTTTATAATATCATTCAATTCAGCTTCATCTGTCATTTTTAAAAATATGGAATTTTCGTTATTTAAGATAGAGGGATAATTATGAAAGTTAATAGTTGTGTCATTATTATAATTATTAAGATTAATGAAATGATAATTAAAGTCATTAGTTAATTTTACTACATCAGTATACATTGGTAATGTTGAATCAGGAGTTTTTTTCATTCAAAATTTTCTTTACACATTTCCATTGTTTTCTTGTATCTTTTTTACATTTTTTAAATTCAGATTCATATTTATTTTTTAAATTTCTTATTTTTGAAACTATGTTATTTCTAATTGTTTTATAATCATCATTATATTGCAATATAAATGGATATTTTTTGTGTCTTAAAAATGTTTTTTCTCTTTTTTTAATCAAAATAATTATTTCATTAGTTATCCAAGGATTGCCATTATTTTTTATGTTTCTATCATCAATATCATGTGTTTGTGTGCAGTTTAATATTGCATTATTAACTAACTGTATAAAAGTTTGATATATATCATTAATATTTGAATCATCAATTTCATCTCATTTAAAATTTAAATATTTTATCTTAGATTCCAACTTTTTAAAATCAATACTAGTTCTTTGAGATATTTCATGTTTCTGTTTCATTTTCGTATTAGGTTTAAGAATTTTTAAAATTAAAGTATAGTGATCTGTTATATCATTTAGAAATAGTGCACATTTGTAATCATATATCTTATTTTCTCTAATAAAGATAAGATCAATGCAACTTTTAGAGTGATTAGAAATTCTTGTATAGTCGTTTATAAAAGATTCAAATCCATTTGCTGATAATATATTGAAATATTCATTAGTATTATTGTTATCATTACTTATATCAATATTGATATCTCCAATAAATAAAACATTTTTGTATTTAATAGTATGTAAAATTGAATCTAGTTTTTCCAGATAATCATGAGTTAAATAACTATGATCCCTACATAATGCCATAATATAAAGTTACTTTATCATATACATTTATGTTATCAGCAGTATTCATTTCAATGTTAATATTATGAAAATCAAAATTTTTTTTAAATAAAAGATTATGCCACCTGATTTATTGTAGTCTCTACATTTAAAAATCATTTGAAATCCTATTATATTAAATAAACTGATTTCATCATCTTTCACCCATATTTCACTTAATATTATAACATCTAAGTTGTAATTAACAGTAGACAATAAAATTAATAATTCATCAAAATGTGCTTTAATGAATATTTAGGTGAAGTATATTAAAGCAATTGTATAAATCATGCCTAATGAAATTACCAAAGTCTATTATATTATCAAATTTAGAACACATTATTATAGAAAGGAAAAATGTTAGAATTTATATGATCTAAATTACTCATAATTTAAGGAATATTAATTAAATCATTAACATTTGCTATACATAACACTCGAGAATTGTCATTTTTTCTCATATACACTTTTCCTTCTTTAGTCCATATATATTTGTAATTGTGTTCGTAAACAAACTGTTTCACTTCATAGAATAGTTTCTTATTTAGCTGGGTTAAATGTTCGTTAATGAAGATTGTTTTCATAAATCTGGAAGAGATCTCATTAGCATTGACTTTTTTCTTTTTTTTAGCAGCTTGAAGAAATCTGTTTCGTTGGTCTTTGCACTTGAACTTAACTATAATGGGCTTGATTTTATTTCTTACTTTCGTTGGAATTCTGTGTATTTGTTCAATAGCAACTTCTTCTTTAATGTTAAGATGATTTGTTAGAGATTGAAAAATATCATGCATATTTTCATTTCTGTCTTCTGGAATACCCAATATTTCAATATTAGAGTTTTTAGAATATTGTTCCAGATCATTTAATTGTATTTTCATCATATTCATTTCATCCTTTAATTGTAAATTTTCATTTTGTAGGCTGAAATTTTCTTTCTTTATGTCTTTAATTTCAGATTTTAATTCATTAATAGTTTTGTTTAATTCTATTATGTAATCAGAATTGAATTCTAAGGATTTTTTAATGTCTTCAAATTCTTCCTTTATATATTTGTTATTTTTGATAAATTCTTCACGTATACAATCAGTAATGTCTTTTTTCAGTACAAAACTGCTATCAGAAATAACTGTATGTGGTTGTAAATCATGTTTAATATTTATTTTGTTATTAGTTAGATTGTCATGATAATCATTAGTCTCTATACATCTTACATCTGTATCAGAGTAATGCCAGGGAGAAAGTTTGCTTGAGTAATGCATCTTACAGATATTTTTTTTTAAGCAAAGCAGTTATCTTTAAATAATTCTTCAAGTGTAATGTACACACAAAATATTACCACTGAAGTTATAATTTCCACAAAGGCAGAATATCATTAGTTTACAACAATTGAATATATTGATGAAATAATGGGCTTGAGTTAATGACACACGATGACATATGAGCATGAAGAAATAATATCACGTATGTTCATTCTGAAGTCAATTTAAAACAAAATACAGCAAAGTTCTTAACGATTTTACAGTTTTATTGGAAATCAAACTATGTTGTAGCAATTATAAAAGAGTTCAAAACTTATTCAAATCATACCTTGCATATTAATGAATCAATCCTCAAATCTAGCAACAAAATAATCAAACCAAACCGGAATAAATAACAGAAATCACGGAGCATAAAAATAACAGAACCATCAGCTTCAAAGGCTGTTGCCACCACCACATTCAAGTTTATATCTTTAATGTTCCAAATGAATTCCTGAAATCAAAGTATATCTGATCATTTACCCTTGCCAATGATGTTGAGCAGTCTAGTATGTAACCTTTCTTGATTTAAATGCTTATTCCTCTTCAGCATGAAGTTCATAATCAAATTCATGCTATGTTACTATATAGCCTTGTACCACTACCACTATTTCAGACAGTTATGAAGTTTCTTGAAGAATTTCAGGTATCCTCAGGATTATTAAATGCCTTCTGTTGTGGTAAATTGTAAGTTATTTGATGGATGCAATGCATTATAACTTTTATTTTCCTGAAATTTTTGGGGTGGGGGTGGCTCAGTCGGTAGCGTGCCAGGATCATAATCTGCAGTTCCCAGGTTCGAGTCCCAGCTGGGTCAGCATTGAGATTTATCTCCGCAAAATTCCCCGCCCTGCCCATGGTCAGTAGGGGACACCAATGGGCTTGGAAAGGTCGCTGTCTGTCGGATGGGACGTTAAGTCGTGGCCCCATGTGTGGGAGTGCCATACCCTGTGCACATTAAAGAACACGCTGGATGGCCTTGACAGGAGGCTACCATCTGTCTCCCAACAGTTGTTCCAGTGGGTCCCCTCCCTCAACCTTCTCTGAGCCTTCAGAGTCCTTGTGACCTGGCCATTTAGCCCATGGTGTGCAAAAAAGTGCCACTCAGATGTAAAACAACCCAACCCTTCCTGAAATTTTCAGTTTCACGTTCTTTGTGCATATTTCTACAGTTGCAGTTTACCATATTTTTAAAACTGGACCCTCATTCAGCTTCACTGTTGCTTCAACATCACATCACAAAAGAATACAAGGGCAAGTGAACAAATACAGTGAATTAAAATTTTTTAGATTGTGTGCCAACTTATATACTCGATACTATATACCTTTATTACTGTATATCCAACAATACATAGTATTAGAAATTTCTGTATAAAGTTGGCAAAATTGCAACTGACAGTTTTCTAAATGGCAGCCTCTCTTTCAAGATTGCACTATAGTTGGACAGTAATGCATCATTCAATTTTGATTATCAGTATAAATTAAACCAAATGACATTTTCCATAGAATGTATGCACAATATGGGGACAGATGTTTATCATAAAAAATGTGTATAACTTAGTATGTGAACTGTTCAGAAATGGTTGCACAAAAGTAATGGATGAACCAATTGACTTGGTAGATCAAAGGAGAATGAACATGTCACTGGATGGAAGTCATGGGACAACTCATGCCAGAGTGCATGGCAAGCTACTGTATTGTAATGTGTGCATCAGATAAATCCCAAAGCAGCATGAAGGAATGATACAGACATTCAAAATGTGGTACATAATTGGCAACACTCTTTACTAAAACCCTTTTTCTCTCATGGAATTAAAAAGCTTTTGTCAGTCGCCAGAATATGTGTCAAAGTAGGAGGTGATTACATTGAAAAAGAATGTATGTTCATGTTTCTGGAATAAAGTGTTTCAAAGCTATAGTTAAAGTCACTGTATTTATCGATTCACTCTTGTAAATCCCAGCTCCTTCAATTTTCCAGTGCAGCAATACCCCAACTATTCATCAAGTATGCAGAGATAAAAAGCATAATGGACAGCAAAAGCATTTTTTCCGCAGCAATGGGGGGGGGGGGGGGGATGGGCAAGAATATTATTTGCATCTAAGACATTACATTTTAGGTCTAATCAGACAGTTTGTCACAACAAAATCAGTCACAGTTATTGTATAACAAGAAGAGAAAACACCAACATCACTTATTTTATACATACAGTTACTGTACCATATGAAAAACACCATTCTACTAAAGTAAATGTAACTGAACTGTCACATAATTTTTTGATGAAAAATCAATTTAAAACCAACTTGATTGCTGAAAAATTATTTCATTTTCATTCTCATAAACAGTAGTAATGATTATTAAACGAACAATTAATTGAACAATGATTATTAAATGAACTGTAACAAAATAGTTACCAAAATACACTATTTGAGTAGTTTTGGTAATAAAGTGATGTGTACAGTGCGATCTTTTTTTTCACATCACATTGAAAAAGGCTTATTAAAATCAATATGCTCGGAAATTTATTTATATTATTTATTTTCATAGAATTCGTAATTAAATTCTGTTTAATTTGATATATAACATGATGTATTTCTGTTGGTTGGTTATTTTTTTTTTAAATCTAAAGTTGACTTGTTTATTTAACTCAGCACAATTGGCTAAAAGCCTGGAATTTTCTTAAAGTATGATACCGAGAAAAAAATTACAAAATGAGAGAAATATTTACTTAAAACCAAAAAAATATTTTTTTGCTATTCAGAAATATAGTCATTCTATTCATGTAAATTGTAATCATTTCTGTCTATTAGTTTTTTTAAATAAATTTTTATTTCCGTTGCCAGATGCATTTTTTTACTACATGACTCTAGAAAAGTCCTATTAAAATAAAACAGTCTTTTTTGTTAAATACTTGATTTTCTGAAAATTCAGAATTAAATGCTATTAATTTGGTATACATGTCATAATTCCTTTCATTATTAATTTGGTATACATAATTCCTTTCATTAGTTATTTGGCAAAAAAGTTCTAAAGTTAATGTTTTTTTTTGGCTGAGCATAGGGAGAAAATAGCTTGGCCTCTGGATGGAAACCTGTTTTTCAGCCTGGACACTCAAAGGGTTAAATCTCTGACAAATGTGTTTTTCATAATCCAATCGTAAATGCACCTTCAAAATAAACTTACAAGTTCCATGTACTATAATCCTGTAGCATCTGTGGATATTTGCCATTTCTATATATTTTCCTCAGAGTATGTCTCTTAATTGCATTGCAAAAGGTTAAAAGCATACCTTCTGGATAATCTGACAAGCTGTGGGTCAGAATTTCTATTACATTTCATTTTATACAATGCATTATCCTAAGCAGATGAAAATATCAAATTTAGATATGTTATAGTAATCCCTTAATATAATTACTTTAACTGGGTTAAAAAATAAAGGCCACAAAACATTACTTTTCTTTCCTTTCATCATCAGTTCACCTTGTGAAACATTTGAAATTGCCGATCCTTTAAAATATACCTAAAAACAGTTTAATGTATATGCAGCACCAACTGAAAGTCAAATTCAGCAGCATCTATTTCGGAATAATAAATTTCCTTCTAAGTATTATAGTTCGTAGGTAAAATCGGATTATAAAGTTAAAGTGTATACAACAAATTTATTCATTTAAAAAAAAAAGTCTCAAGCAATATGACCATTATTTAGTAGGTTATAATTGAATTTCAGTAATGGCTTATAAGTCATGAGAAGTTCAAACATATAAAATTTTTACTTATCTTCCTATTAATCATTTGACAGTAACTATCAATTTGTGGATTTATTAGAACTGTTCCAACACAGTGGCTCACAGGGTTGGGTTGTTTTACCTCTGAGCGGCACTTTTTTGCACACCATGGGCTAAATGGCCAGGTCACATGGACCCCGAAGGCTCAGAGAAGGTTGGGGGAGGGGACCCACTGGAACAGCTGTTGGGAGACAGATGGTAGCCTCCCATCAAGGCCATCCAGTGTGTTCTTTAACGTGCACAGGGTATGGCTCTCCTGCACACGGGGCCACGGCTTAACGTCCCATCCGACGGACGGCGGCCTTTCCAAGCCCATCAGTGTCCCCTACTGACCGTGGGCAGGGCGGGGAATTTTGCAGAGATAAATCTCAACGCTGACCCAGCTGGGACTCGAACCTGGGAACTACAGATTACGAGCCTGGCGCGCTACCGACTGAGCCACCCCCGCCCCTCAGTGGTTCACAGCAACAAGTTATGTGACAGATGAAAGCATGTGACATGGGCAGCATCATAGGCTATAAAAAATTTATCTTCCATTTCAGTCATATCTATGAATAGATGACTATATATTTCTGAATAACAAAAAAAAAATTTTTTTTTTAGTTTTAAGTAAATATTTCTCTTCTACCACCAAAATTAAAAGGGAAAAGAAATTTCTTATGGGTAATCATAGTTATATCTCAAATGAAAGCTGATGGTGCAAAGACTCATAACTATCTTAAATTATGCCTGCTCCTTTGTTCCCTTCCTCGTTTCCTCTCATAACTCTCTCCTTGTTACCTCTCATAACTATCTTAAATTATGCCTGCTCCTTTGTTCCCTTTAAAGAAGAGAGAAATTTAACAGGGCCAATTGCAGTGAGTAATATATTAAATAAAATTATATTATGTGTAGAATAACATGAGGAATATAGCAGTTTTTTTCCTTCACAGCAGGAAAAAGCTAGTGTTTTTAGTGATAGAGTTCCTATAAAATAAAGATTAAAAAAATATCTTCCTATATGTCTTAAAATGTTAAAAAGCTAAACATATGAATGATGAAAGCACTAACTCAATTCACAGGAACTTCAAAGGAAGACAATGACAAAATTGGTCTTACCAGTTGAAGATTGGTGGCATCTATTTTCTTTTGAAGTTTACTATAAACTGAATAAATGATTTCATCATTGATACTGTTTTGCTTTTACCATTCAAGGAATATAGACAGGTATCATTTTCAATTTACAAAATTTACTCCATAGTATAAGAAATTAGCACAATAAAACAAATACAGATGTCTCATTAGAAACTCAAAAGCTAGGTCTGTCTTGTCAAGAAACTGCATTTCACTAAAAAGGGTATTTCTCAAATGGATCTCACATTTTGAAACTGTTTGAAACAGTACATCAAAAATTATGGAAATTAATGTTTCACCATAACAATCTTTTTGGCTTCATAAAAACAATTAACCAACCTTACAAGCTAAAAATATTTTATTAGCAACCCACATGCAGTATCATCAATCACTAAAATTATCCTAAAATTTAGATGTTACACCTGTAAATTTGAACTACCAATTAAATAAAAGATGCAAATCAGCTCTTTGCAGTGATGAAATGGCATCTTATTGTAATAAGAGATTTGTCATTCTGTTGTTAGTAGCAATATCTTAAGAGAATGCTGATTTACATTCTTCAACAAAACTGAAGATGTTTGTCATGGACAAATGAACATGCTTTCTCATTAGATTTTAACTATCCCCTTTTACTGAGTCAGTGATGAGAAACAATACTTCGAACTGTATGAAGAAAATTTGCTTGGGTGTGTCTTATACTTACATATACTAATATATACAAAAATATTTATAAATATTTGAATTGTATGGCTTGTAATTTAACTGAATAGATTCTTAGTTCTGCTAGTGCTCTCAGGGAGGCATTCTTCAAAATGCTAATTCAAATTTAGCAGCATTTGCATGTCTGTTGAGTAGCTGGTACTTTTTATCCATAGCCTTCATTATGCTATAGTAAATATAGAGTATATGTGTTAGGATTTTGTTACTGTGAAGAAAATTGTAACTGAATGTCAAGAAATATTTTTTTTAGTTTTCTGTTGAATACTGTTTTTTTTTTCTTATAATTAGACACCCACTGCCAGAAATATATTCAAAGTATAGAAAAATATAGAAATGTATTCAAAGTAAGAAATGTATTTCAAATATTTAACAGTAATTATTATGCTTAATAATATTACCTTAAACAAAGGAGATAATACAGCTGATCCAGCATTACCAAACTCAAATGCATTGAGCAATTCTGGAAGTATTTTGTATTGACTGATATCTTGAGGAAACATATCAAGCACAGAGGTAAGGCCATTGAAAAATAATGTCTTTTCTTCATTATCTTTTATCTAGTGAAATAAATTTTTTTTATTATAAGTTCTCACCATATACAGTAAAAAAACAATATCACTGTTAGATAAATATAGAGGAAAAATTGTCATTAGCCAGGTGGGATCTGAACTCACGACCTCCTTATAATATGTCAGGTGCTCTGACCACTGAGCTACCGGCTGCCGAACAATCATCTTCTATTAGTGGCTTTAAGCATTATACCATAGAATTAGTCATTGGAAATGTAGTTGACTGTAATTGAAGACTCTGGTCCAGAAGGCACTTTCCAGTTTAATGCACACAGCCAGCCCACATCAAGTGCCAAACGACATGGTATTTTTATTTTTTAAGCCAACACGCCAAGAATCGAATGTAAGCATTGTTGTTGAAATAATAGAATTTCTCAGATACATCTGGTAGTAATTTGTTAGATAAATATAGAGGAAAAATTGTCATTAGCCGTGTGGGATCTGAACCCACGAGCTCCTCATAACGTCAGGTGCTCTGACATCAGACATCCTAACATGTTATCAGGAGGTCGTGGGTTCAGATCCCACCTGGCTAATGACAATTTTTCCTCTATATTTATTTAACAAATTACTACCAAGTGTATGTGAGAAATTCTATTATTTCAATATCATGTATATGTTACCGCTAAAGCTCGAAAGCCGTTAATGTGCACATTACCTAGCTAATCTGCAGATTAACTGATTTGCTCCGTTAACGTGAGGAATCAAGAGTTTTCCGCATTTTACCTAGGTAATGTGCACATTAACGGCTTCCGTATCGTTGAAGTTCAAAAGTTTGTTTCTCTCATAGTGGTGAATCTCTTGAATATGAATCTTCGTGTCATGTGATTCACTCGTCCGCATTATAAAAAACGCCCCGGATGAGCGGAGGCCAAGTGAGAACGAATCGGTAAAGTGATTCATTCTTGATAACGAATCATTAAAATGATTCGTTCTCACTTGGCCTGCTCATTTTGGGGGCATTTTTTATAATTCGGACAACTGATTCATGTTGACAGAGGGATGACCCTGGTTTCAACTCTACTCTCGGACACTAGATAAATAACATTATGTTAATTTAAGCGTACAGAAACGTTCCTGTTGTTCCAGCAAAGATCTTATTTTCACTTTAACAAGTGCCTAGTAGGTAATGTGCAGATTATCCAGGTAATTTGCAGATTACCTAGGTAATTTGAGAAATGAAACAATTTTCCGCACTTTAACGGATCACCCTAGTTAATCTGCAGATTAGCTAGGTAATGTGCACATTAACTGATTTCTGCACTTTAGCGGTAACATATATAATGTTAAATGGTGAAAACTGCATGTTACTACATTCACCAAACCTGAAGAATCACAGGAATTGGAAATTTTAAGCAAGTTGTTCTTCAGGTCATTCATTAACAAAATTATATTACTTTGCGTTTATTGAGAAAAATAAAGAAGTAAATTTAACAAAGAGAGATGTAGCTTATTCTAATAGGAGTGCAGGAAGAACCTGGTAACAACCTGTTAGGCTAAAAAAAGATCACCATACTGAAAGATGAAAAGAAGATATTTGATTTAGTAGCTTTTCGTATAAAGTGATGAAAGGATATTAGGGTAGAACTGAAAATTTTTTGGATATAAAAAAAAATTGGGATGAAGTTTGTGGTTATACCTGGAAAGAACTACTTTATTTCAAACTCTGATGAATGATCATGAGTTACAAATTTCAGCAAAGTAAGTAAGAATATTACTGAACAACACAAATTAAAAAAAAGTGGGATCCTTCCATCAATGATTGTGGGCTCAATAAGGAGTACAAGGTGCCAACTCAATTACTGATATAGGGCTATCATTAAGTTATAGCTCCTTGGGTCCTTTTCTGAGCAAAGAAAGGTTGATAATTACTAATGCCATTACCATGATTTTCTGAAGCATACTTCAAGATTACAATGTAAAGGAAGGTGATTATACAAGCAAATGCACATAAAGTAAGGGACACAGCATGACCAAGAGACTCTTCACGCAAAGATTTAAAAGAACGAAAAAAGAGATATACATAACCAGAAGCAAAACAAAGCATTGACAAACATTGTCTACCCCAGAAAAGTAGTACCCAAATTTAATGAAGTGAAAGTAATTTGTGTTACATCTACCCAGTACCAACTAGACATGCCAAACATCTAACAATCTACAAAAATAAGAAAAATATTATCAACAAAGAAATTTGCTCTCTCCCATCAGCCTGGAAACTTCTCTATAACCCTGATCAAAAACCCACAATATCCCATTCTACAGCCATACCATCTGGATGTGAAACCATCTGGATGTGAACCAACCAAACCATCTGGATGTGAAATACCCCATATGCAGACTTTTAACTACACACACACACCTACTCCAAACTTTACACTTGAGAAAGCTGCTGCTGAAAAAGCAACTGGTTATATGCTTCCTGTGCATACATCAGCACCCGATAAAAGGAAGAAGAGAACCGAAGTGACAGCCTAACTATAATGCTGAAATATAGAAGAAAAGTTTTCCACAAGTGCTTCTCTTATTCCTAAAAAAAAATCCTTTTGACATTGTAACACACCAAATACCTCTGATATTACAGTTACATACAGCATTACAGGGAATTTTATGAACTCTTCAAATGCAGATAATTGCAGTTTCTCATATTATGGTCAAACTCAGCTCTATTGACCTATAACTATGAAAACTAGCAGAGTATTAAATTGTGCCAAGGTTACAATAAAATAGCAAAATGAAAGTATCAAATTTAACAGTGCCTTAGCACCATCTGTAATTTTTCAACATAGACAATGCTATTTGTTTTATGATAAACTAATGCAGAAACAATAATTATAGCAGATGGCGCTTTCTATGAGATAAGAATAACAAAATTTCTCCTTAAGCAGTAACTTGCCAAAGTGATCATAGGGAAGTTTTTTAGTGTAAATTGCCACAGATATTGTGTGAGGACAAGACCTCAGCAAAAAAAGAATAAAAATATTATTTTTAAATATCACCTCTTAAACAGCTGCTTGCCACAGAGATCTGACAGGAGCCCATCAGTTTAATATGATCTTAGAGAAGATCTGCGAGGAAGGCGAGATCTCAGCAGAAACACAAATATCCACAACATGAGCATATGTAGCTTCCCTTGGGTTTGATTATTTAAAATATTAACACTTAATTAGTTGCTTAGGTAACTTATAATTTCTTCCACCAAATGGTAGCTACATGGTCACTGGAGAGTTTTGCATCAATCCCCTGTGATGATGCACAGAACTGGCCAGACCCAGCACTTAATGTCTGATCCCACCTTGTCGTGGTGCAGGTTGTTAGTAGCTTTCAAAAGTGATACTCTCTTGTCAAAGGGAACGGAAGGGGAGGGCTGCCAGATCAGTGTGGCCTACTGATCTGAACAACTATGACTACTTTTCTTTTTTTTCTACCCTGATGAGTGGTCAACTACACAGGGTCCTGGTGCTAGTCATATACAACTACCAGATTGGAATAATGGCTCTAAGCATGATTATGGATCCTGATTTTGTTGTATTTGTGGGCTTCTGTTGAGGGAAAAGCTTTGGCTGTTTTCTGTTTGTGGGTTGACAGCCCCAAGTGAATAGATTCACAGGATATGTTTCATCAGCTGGTGGATAATCCTGATCTGAGGTTATTGTAGGTACCTGAACTCTTGCTCCTACAGGCATCGTCAAATCCTACATTGCAGGAAGTCTTCCAGTGTAGGTGGCTTAAGCCTTTAGTTTTGGGGGAACAGGTCTTCGCCTCATGCTTGTGATTAAGCAGCTGTTTGATATTGTCGACATTCCCTCTCTCAATAAACATAATTTCTTTAAACATCCCACTAACCATTTTCTCCCCATAAGTAGTTGGAATGTGAGGACTCTGCACAGAGATTATTCTCTTGATGTCCTCACACAAAAATTCCACAGTTATAATTTAGATATTCTCAGCTTGCAATAGGCCAGATGGGCAGATAAAGGTCAAATTCTTAAAAATAATCTTTAAATTTCTCTTTTCGGGAAGGGAAGATAATAAGCATCTCAAAAGCATAGGTCTGCTTCTCAGCTGACATGCTAGCAATGTTCTTCTAGGATATGAGTGCATTAATGAAAGGTTTCTTACAACTAAATTTAAGACGAGCATTAAAGACTTGAATGTTATCTGCTATTATGCCCCCACTGAGGATGAGGAAGATAGGTTTTATGGACAATTCAGGATATTTTAAATTATGTCAAGAAGGGAGGTATTAACCTTGTTCTAAGTGACTTCATTGCCAAAGTTGGTAATGACTCGGACCTTTGGAGAGGGTTGATAGGCCCTTTTGGCATTGGTAGCTGCAATGGGCAACATCTACTACAGGTAAGTAAACTTATAGTTTGAGGATAACTAACACTTATTACAAACACTGCGACATACATAAGTACACATGGGTTTCACCAGATGGACTGCATAGAATATGATTGATGATATATTAATTAAGAGCAAATGGGTTAATTCTGTAAGGAATACCAGGTCATATAGGGGAGCTGAAATTGGACTTGACCATTACCTTGTTAAAAGTGTTGTGCAACTTAAACTTAAGAAGTGCTGTGCTAAGGTTAAAAAAGTTACCTGTATAACTGAAGCTCTGAAAGGCTCAGTTATAGCTAAAGCTTACCATGATAGGTTACTTAGCCATTATGACAGTCATGGTTTGCCAACTACTGAAGTTGAGGAAGAATGGGACCATTTTAAACAGGCTTTTCTTGAAACTAACAGTACTCTTTTAGGTACTTAATACCCTACCAGTCCTAATAGGAAGCATTACAAAGAGCTTAATAAAAGTGTAAAGGATCAGTTAGGAGCTAATAAGAATTTTTGGCTTGATGCCTTGGCTGACAAAGCCGAGGAAGCAGTTAGCACAACAGCAGAGCTGTACCATATAGTAAAATTTTTTGTTGTAGAAAACAGACAGGTATACAGGGATTGAAGGATAAACAAGGTTATTAGAAGGTAAGAATTTTGTCATGGCTAGGTGGGCTGAGCATTTCAGTGATGTTCTAAACAATGTCGTTAGTTCTACTCCCATTAATGTAATGATGATAGATGCATTACTGACTTTAATGTTGGCCTTATAACAGTCTGAAGTTATTTTGGATGTTTCTAAACTTAAACTACATAAATCCCCAGGGTTAGATGAAATTACAACAGAAATGCTTAGAGCTGGAAATGTTTCGGTTACCACTTGGATGATTGAAATTTTGAATATCTTTCATGATAAAGGCATGGTTCTAAGGATTTTACCAGATGATAATAGTATCATCCCTATTTTTTTAAAAAAGGTGATTGCAGTTCTTGTGATAACTATAGGGGTATCTGCCTTCTTTCTGTTCCAGGTAAAGTTCTTTGGATGATTGTGCTTAATAGAATTAATAATCTGGTTGACAGTCAATTGCATGATGGGCAATGTGAATTCAGAAATGGTAGGGGATGTGTAGATCAGATATTTTCACTCAGGCAGATTTTTGAGAAATGTTTAGAGTTTCAGAAACCTTTGGTTACTAGCTTTGTTGATTTCAAAAAGGCTTTTGACTCTGTTGATAGTCATAATTTGTGATTGATCATAAGATTGTATGGCATACCAGACAAGTTAGTTAACATAATGAAAGCTCTCTATAATCATACTGAGTCATGTGTGAGTGTTGGTACATCTTGCAGCGACTGTTTCAGCATTGCTTCTGGTGTTTGACAAAGATAAATGGTCTAGATAATTGGGCTTAAATGGTCTACAGATCTGAAAATTTCTGATTTAGATTATGCTGATGATTTAGCCTTTTGGCAAATGATGTTGATGAGATTCTTTTATTAGAGCTGTTGATGAGAATGGTGGTAGAGTAGGTTTGATAATAAACAGAGAGAACACTAAAGTGATGAAAATTGGTCAGGCAAGCTATGGTTCAGTTAATCTTAATAGTTCCGCTCTTGAGCAGGTGTCTCAGTTTAATTATCTTGGGAGATATGTAACAGATATTGGTGATGTGCAGCATGAGATAAACAGATGAATAGGGATTGCTGCTGGAACTTTTAAGAATTATGGAAAGTGTGGAGAAATAGGTGTATATACCTAAAGACTAAAATTAGACTATATAATAGTTTGGTTTCATCTATTAGTTAGTTATTGTAGAGAAACCTGGACCCTTTGTAAACAATATAATAGGAAATTTGATGCTTTTGATTCTAGATGCTTATGCAATATCTTGGGCATTAGGTGGTTCAACTTTGTAAGTAACAAAGTTAGGCAAGGAGTTGGCAACCTCCTTTGAGCAGCATTTTGTGACCAGAGACTCGTTGATTTGGCAATGTTGCCTGTTTACATAATTATAGACTAACGAATAGGGTTATGAACAATGTGCCTAACAGCCTCGACCTAGGATGCAGTGGGCAAACAAGACTAGTAGGAATTGGTGTATGGTGGCCAGATGCAGCTCAAGACAAATATTTTTGGAGAGCTAAATTGCACAAACTGGTTGTACCTCCTTAGCCCATGGCTGCTTGAGGATGAGAATGATGATAATGATGATGACACTATCCACAGGCAAGAATTAAGCAATCCAGCTACAGTTAAGTTCACAAAGAAAAAATAATATATAACATGGTTACCATGTGTTACTCAAGAGTTTTGATTATTAGAAACTATGCAATTTCAATATATTAGTGTGAATTCAGTATTTGAATACTGGTCATCTGGTATTTATAATTATAAATCTCTATTCCAACAACTAAAACAAGGGAAAGAAATTTTTACATTTATTAAGAGAGAAATTTCATTTATAATCTGAACTGACAAACATTATTTGCAACTAATGCTATTGAAATAGTGTGTTACTGAAAACAGTTTTACACATGTGAAAAATATTCCTCATCCTTATTTAAACTGCATAATTTAGTGACTTTTATTAGAGTTGTATTCTTTGAGGACAAAAAAAAACTGATAATACATATTCAAGTTTTCTCCAATTCTGTTTGATCTAATACATTTTTATATTGTTGTAAAGGTATTGTGATATACAGATTAATAAGAATAAAAAAACATCATTATACAGATGAACATGAATGAAATTTATATACTTCAGAAACTTCTCAAAAACAAAAACCACAAAAGAAGTATTACAGTATAAAGATCACTAACAAATTAAAAATAATTCAAATATTCAAAACTAAAAATCTTTTTGCAGAGATATAACCATCTTACATGAATTTCCTTCAAAAAAAGCAAAGTCTCAACAAATTTATTCTTTAAAAATCCATTTCTCGATGATGATTTCTTTAAGAACTCCAAAGAACTTGGCCTTGATGATGGATTGGCACAAACAAGTTCACAATACTGGGGTGCTAAGTTTTGTGGTATCTGTAACAAAGAAAAATGAGGGTCATCACACTAAGTGCAAAAATAATGGAAAATAATATATCTAATGGTACATTGTAACGACTACATAATTTGTACTAACTTCAACTTTATTTCTTTAAAATAATGTATATAGCATTTTTGAACAATTCAATACATGTAACAAATCACTTAGACCCTTTAAAAAAAATGGTAAATTGGCTCCTAACACTTATGTGCTTAAAGAACATTGCTCAGATCAAAGGGTTGGGTTGTTTTACCTCTGAGCGGCACATTTTTTGCACACCATGGGCTAAATGGCCAGGTCACATGGACCCCGAAGGCTCAGAGAAGGTTGGGTGAGGGGGAGCCACTGGAACAGCTGTTGGGAGACAGGTGGTAGCCTCTCGTCAAGGCCATCCAGCGTGTTCTTTAACGTGCACAGGGTATGGCTCTCCCGCACACGGAGCCACGGCTTAACGTCCCATCCGACGGACGGCAGCCTTTCCAAGCCCATCGGTGTCCCCTATACTGACTGTGGGCAGGGCGGGGAATTTTGCAGAGACTCAGATCAAAGAATAAACCAGCTGCATATAATACACTATATTATCATTCTTAGAGTCAAACGCAAAACATACCATGCCTGTATTTTCTGTTATCTAAAAATATTTAAATTATATCCAGTCTAGGTAATAAGTATATAGTAAATAACTTTTATGATTGTCTTTACATTTTATTTAATAGAAAATGTAAGAAAATTATAATTTGTTATGTACTCAGATACTAGATACAGTGATTTGAAATAACTAAAAGTATGTTAAATGTTAAAAAAAGTGGAGATACGCAAAAAGCATTAAAAAACTTGAATGTCAATGTCAGATCACTGAAGTAATTCTATCACAGAAATACACAGCGTATCAGAATAATATGACCACCCACAGAATCACAGTGTGTCCGCCCAGGTGCATCACAGAATGCACATGACAAGGTCAACCACATAGAGATATAAGCAGCCGGCCAGAACAGATGAGCCATAGTGCGTAATGTGAGCACAATGGGCAGAGGTAGTGATTTGAGGAATGTTCAAAAAGAAATGATCATTGGCTACCACGTCAAGGGTGGAAGCATCTCAGAAACAGCAGACTTCGTGGGCTGTTCACGCAAGGTGCTGTAGTGAGGGTCTACCAAGAATGGACTGCTGGCACACTGAGTACCTCCAGAATCATAACTGTGGAGCCCCAAAGGCCATCGACCCCAGAGAAGAACATTGACTGGTAAAGGGCAATCAATGCACAACAGTGAAGCAATTGACCACTCAAATAAACACTGGGGCACCCAGGTACATGTCCCGTTAACCAGGGCCACCAACAGGGGGGGCAAGGGGGACTAGTGCATAGGGGCCCATCAGCAATAAGGGCCCATCAGATTAAGTGACTCTTTACTTTTTCTTACAAAAATTATTCTTAGTTAGGCTATATATCGATCCTATAAAATTCCATACGAACATTACTTGTTATAATATGCTTTTAAAAAGAAACATTACTTGGATTATGACATATTATCTCATTAAGAGTAGTTGAACGAACCATTTCTTAACATCTTTTTTGGTCCGCATTAACTTACAGCATTTGCTTGTATTTTCCCTGTTAACCACCCCACCCCTGCAGCAGTAGCAACAGTTGGACTCTCCCAAACCCAACCCATGCGATCAGGTATATTACATTGTTCATGTTTCAAGTTCCAATAACATCGTCTGTGGTCTGTGTGTCAGTGTTACAAATTATAACAGTTTAAAAGTCTCTTGTCCGCACATTTGTTTCACCATTTCGTTGTCATTTGTTTAGTAAAATGATATATTCATTGGTGCTTTAGTCTAACTTGGAAGTTATTAAGAAAGGGAGTAGAACTTTGTTTGAAGTCGGTGTAAAAGTGAATGTGGACAGTGAAGGTGCAAAAAATGAACTAATCCCAATCTCAAGCTCGTCTGTTCCTGCTCTCAAAAATAAAGAAATTTCAAGTTCAGAGGGGAATGATGATGGTTCTGGGTTTTTTTTTTAATTATGACGACAGCTGTATTGAAACGAAACAACCAAACAGCAGTGAAAATGATGCACGTTCTATAAACTATGAAAGTGAAGAGAACTTATCCGCTCCAGTTCTGAACTCTGAGTCATGGCAAGTATCATGTGATCTTGAAAAATTAAAAAGTGGCAGCCCAAGTGTAAGTGTAATTGAAGGTATAGTTCAAAAAGGTCCCCCTTCTATGCCTAATAGCCTTCCAAGTGACGGAACAAGAGCCTTTCCGAAAACAGTTTTATTTTCAAAACTCAAGAATGGAGAATGTGTTCCTAGAGACTGGTTAGTGTGGAGTGAAACAAATCAGTTGTTATACTGTTTTCCTTGCAGATTATTTGGTTGCAACCCTGAATCCCACAAATCCATTTTAGTGATGAAGGCTGGAAAATCTTGGCGTAAACTATATAACAAATTGCCAGTTCATGAAATGAGTGCTAATCACAAAAAATGCTATATTGAATGGAGAGGATTGGAAGGAAAACTTCGTCATGGAACTGATATTTATTCTCAAATGAACTCTGAAATTGCCTCTAAAGTGAAATATTGGAGGGATTTATTTCACAGGATTCTGTCTGTTACATTATTTCTTGGTGAGAGGGGTCTCGCATTTAGAGGTTCTTCCAGCAAAATAGGGTAATCGGATAATGGTAACTTCCTCGGGATTATTGAGTTGCTCACTCAATATGATCCGCTGTTGAGAGAACATGTGACTAAAGTTCAAGAGTCACAACAAGAAGGGAAGAGACTTCATTAAGCTCACTACCTTTCAGCGGATTCTCAAACGAGTTCATTAAGGCTTGCAGCAACAAGGTTCTTCAAGCTGTACTCTTAGAAAGAGAAAAATCAAAGTATTTTTCAATACTAGTTGATGCTACTCTAGATACATCTCATAATGAGCAAATTACATTAATTTTAAGATACGTTCTCGACCATGATTCTTCATTTAAAGTAATGGAGAGGTTCATAAGTTTTGTAAAGGGAAATAAGAAAACTGGACAAGAAATTGCAAATGTACTCACTGAAGAATTAGAGAAGAATAAGATCCCTTTAAAAGATTGCAGGGGGCAGGGATATGACAATGGAGCGAATATGGCTGGTGCATACAATGGCGCGCAAGCAATTATAAGTGCGCTAAATCCATTTGCCATATTTTCTAACTGTAGTGCACATAAGTCTAAATTTGTGTGGTGTGAACGCTGCTGAATGCTGTGAAGATGCTATTACGTTTTTTGGTATGGTTCAAAAAGTGTATAACTTCTTTTTAAAGAGCCCTCAGAGATGGGAGATACTAGAGAATACAATAGGTTGTTCCTTGCATAGCCTATCAAAAACAAGATGGTCTGCTCGTGTTGACAGTGTTAAACCATTTTCCAAACACCTATCACTCATCAAACATGCATTAAATCAATGCAAAAATTTTAATCTCTCAGCTGAGTGTAAAACGGAATTGATGGGAATAAAACGATACCTTGAATCATTTAAGTGCACTTTGATGGCAACAATCTGGTTCAAAATTCTCTCGGTAATTGACATTCGCAACAAGGTTCTACAAGCTCGTGATGCAACTCTTGATGTAGAGATTGATAATATTCGCGATCTGCTCCAGGAACTGAAACAACTCTGTGATGAATGGGAGAACTTATTAAACGAAGCAAAAGTAGTGGCCACCTCATTAGCAAGTGATCTTCCTGCAGAGACAGAACTTCCGAAGACGAGAGTGAAAAGAAGGAAAACTTTCTTGGACGAAATAAATGAAGATGTTCCAGAATTTCGAGGGAATGAGGGGGAAACTAATGAAGAATGCGAGTTCAGAGTAAATGTGTTTTATACGGTAATTGATTCTGTTGTTTGTGGACTTATTAATCGTTTCACTTTGGCGGAAAAGTTAAATGATAGATTTAAGTGCTTATGGCTATATCCAGACACTGAAGAACGTGACATTGAAAATATGGGTGTTACTTTGCATGAACAATATTATGAAGACATTAATAGAGATATCAGTGATGAACTGAAATATCTAAAATCAATTCATTCTTCTAATTTAGGGACAGACCCATTGAAACCACTGGAGCTCTTAAACCGTCTGAGAGAATTGAAACTGGACCGTTTATTTCCAAATATTTGTATAGCCATTAGAATATTCTGTACAATTCCTGTGACAGTTGCTGATGCTGAAAGATCCTTCAGCAAAATGAAGGAAATAAAAAATGTATTCAGATCAACAATGTGTCAAGAAAGACTGAGTAACCTTGGTTTGCTTAGTCTGGAGAGCGATCTTGCTAGGTCTTTAAATTATGATGACATAATTGACGATTTTGCATCAAAGAAGTCAAGGAGAGTTGTTTGTTGACATTGATCTACTGTATAAGTTAGAAGTTACAACTCTTTGGGAATAATGTGTTATATTATATTTAGTGTTGAATCTGCTATTATGCTAATGTGAAGTTTAACAAATACTGTTGCCTATTTTTCAGTACTGACAATTAAAAATGAAGACTCGCAGAATTGCATAGTTTTTCTCCATGATATGTTATGTAGCCTATATTAAATTTACTCAAAAATCCTAAATCTTGCTGTGAGTTTTGCAAAATATGTTCCCTAAAATAAATGCTAAAAAGTTTTATGTGACACAAACTGTATAGGCCTATGTTTTTGCATGCCTGACTGTGCAACAGGCTTTTTTCCCTCTGAATGTCATCATTGTGTCCAGAATAATTGTTATTGATGATTTGTAAAGATAAAAAGTTTTCAGGGGGGGGGGGGGGTGAGCATAATATTACATAGGGGCCCATAAATTCTCTCAGCGGCCCTGCCATTAACAGTAGAGTGAACCCTGTTATGCATGGGACTCCGGAGTCAATGCTGCATAAAAATGCCCATGTTAAAAAATGTCCATTGGCAACGACACCTTCAGTTCGCACGGGACTACCGTCATTGGACAGTGGAAAAAGGTTGCCTTCTCCGACAAATCAAGGTTTCTACTCCACAGAAGTGAAAGGCTGTGGCAATATGGCATCAGACACACGATAACCAACACCCAGACACGCTTGTCGGTCAAGTACAGGCCTGCCGTGGCAGTGTGCATGTCTGGGGTATGTTTTCCTGGTATGACCTGGGACTGCTGGTACCACTGGATGGGTCCCTGAATGCCAATGGCTACCTGTCCATCCTCACTGGCCACATGCAGCCCTTCATGTTGGATGTTTACCCGGGTAGTGATGGTGTCTACCAACAGGATAATGCACCCTGTCATGTCGCTAAGGCGACTGGTTCCAGGAACATGACAGCAATGTCTCTATTCTCCCTTGGCCAGCGAAATTACCCGAGCTCAGTCCCATAGAGCACTTGTGGGACCATTTGGATCGACAGGTTCGGCATGCGGGCCCACAACCACGTCATCTCTGGAACCGCCGTGCTCTGCTGGAGTCTGAATGGGCATGTGTGCCTCTGGCAATCTTCCTGGGCCTTATTGCATCCATGCCACGCTGTCTTGCCACTGTCATCTGGGCCAAGGGTGTTTATTCCCATTATTAGGTAGGTGGTCATATTATTCTGATACAACTGTGTACAACAAAGTATGTGAAACATAAGAAATTAAGAATGTTCATATTACTTTCATAAAGCAACTACTCTTTTGTTAACAGCAGTATATTATCCATTCAATTTTATACCATCTATAATAATAAAAGTGATTTTGTGTCTCTATATGCCTGTGGTTGTCATAGCTCTTCAGACAAAAAACCCCCCCTTAAAATTAGAAATTTTGGCACAGGCATATTATTGAATGTTTGATTTTATAGCCAAGAGAAACCAAGGACAGAGGCTTAAGAGTAGCATGAAGAAAAGCAGTGCAAAATATTAATTAGAAAGGTTCAATATATAATGAGAAAATAGTCTTTCTGTGAAAACTCCATACCTTCGTACTAGCCATATTTCCTGCTGACAGATTCCACTCGATAATGCATATTAAAATATTAACATGTAACACTTAGGCTAATTTCTCATGCAATAAACCCATTAATAGGTCCTCTCTACATTTCATTCTGTAAACTTTGTGATCCCCACAACTGAAATTTTAATTTTTAATTCCCATTTTCTGTGCAACCCTCGAGTAATTTTATCTCATTAAAAAAGAAACGAGATATGTTAACTTTGTTGTCTGTCTGTTATCTCCAGATATCATTTTTTTCCCTTTTAGATATAAATTAAAGCATTATTTAGTGTTGGATAGGTATTGATGAAACATTATGATTCACATAAGTGCACCATCTACCAGTGGAAAAAAGTTGGAAATTCCAAAATTTTAAATGACAATTACAAACTATGTACTTATGCTAGAAATCTGAAATTTTGATGGTGGAATGTGAAGTCTATGAAGTTTTTATTTGCAACAATGAGTTGACCACTTACCACCTAGAGGATGGAAAATGCAACTGTTTTAATAGATAACTGAAAATTCTTTTTTAGCTGGATTGGTACTAATGTAATATAATTCACAATTTTCAAACCTTTAGGTAGCTTTAATTTATATCATTGGAGGTTACTAAATATGGAAAAGGTGAAACTTTTAATGAATGCTGCAAGTGAACAGTACACATTAATGGCATGTTGTTTGTTTGACTGTTGAAAAACTCCTGTCATTTTAAGAATTTTTGAACCTCTATAATTTTCAAGCCATCCCATGGGCGAGTGGTTAGCATGCTTGGCTACTGATCTAAGAGACCTGGGTTCGAGCCCCGGGTAAGGCATGGCTGTTTGTGTCGTTTTTCTGCTGAGGGCCTCCCATCCTCTCAGATCTTCTACTATGGCATATAAACTGACGGGCTTCTGTCAGACCTCTGTGGCAAGCAGCTGCTTGAGGGGGTATTTATATATACATTTTTTTATTATAATTTTCAAAATATTGCACTGTCAGTTGAACTATATTTTCCTATGAAGTTCCTTCACACCATCAAGTACTGTATTAAAATTCAAATCACTGCCTATATAATAGAACGTAAATTTAAAACCAATTTTATTTTTTGATTCTTATATGTTTCTATTTTGAGTTCAAAATTTCACAGTTTTGGACATCTCATAATCCAAATACTTCACCACTCGGAATCCAAATTTCACAAATAGTTTCTTCTTATGCCACTCTATACTGTATCAATAATTCAAGTTCCTAACAGAAACAAAATCTGAGTTTTGAACTGAAGCAACTGCTATGAACTAGAAGTACTGTTCAAGAAGTAATTTCATTGAATTTGTGTAGTTCAGAGTGTAAAATAACAATTTAATCAAATCTATATAAATAACAGTATTCCTTCTGCACTCCACTAAAATGAGTTGTGTGTATTTAGTGGGTTACAATGCTTATGTAGCCGTCCCGTGGCCGAGTGGTTAGCGCGCTTGACTACTGATCTACGGGACCTGGGTTTGAGCCCCGGGTAATGTAATGGATGTTCGTGTTGTTTTCTGCTGAGGTTCTGCCATCCTCTCAGATCTTCTACTGTGGCATATAAACTGACAGGCTCCTGTCAGACCTCTGTGGCAAGCAGCTGCTTGAGGGGGTATTTATTATTTATTTATTATAATGCTTATGCTGATACCCAGATCAAATTCCCCATAGATATAATTTAATGTCATGATTATGCTGTAATTAAAAAGAATATTGCAGCACTTGAATGCACCATTATGTCCTTACTGGAGTCACTTAAATCCACTTAAAATAAATCTTAGAGCACTAGGCTCCAATATCATGTAAGTGCTATGTCTTTTTCATACTAGATGACTTAATTCCTATACCTTTCACACTCTTGAAGGTTAACAAGTCTTTTCATGGTACTTTTGTTAATTACCTGCTGACCCATGTGTCATGGCTGTAGCTGTTAATTTTCTGACGAATGCCAGTCCTGGTTCAATGCACATAATGAAGTGATGTTATTACTTAGTTGCCATGCTGTTCTTGAATGGCAACTCCGTGCTTGCTGAAGATTGTTTTTACTGTCCCTAGCACTAGATTCCTAGCACTGGAATTTCAACTATGGTGAGCTGACATCACCTTCACAGAGTGTATGTGCTCCTGCTTCTTATTAATGCATTCTGGGCACTTTTTGCAATTCTCCTTATAATGGGACAGCCAGGCCTACTTTAACTTATAACTTTAAAAGACAGTTTTAACACCACATAAATTAAAAGTTAAAAATGATATGTTTTGCCCCAACACATGTGGGACTTCTACAGATGTACAGTTCTATGCTGTGTGTTTGGAGTTCATTTGACAGCAACAGAGGTTGCACCAGTAATAAAAGTGTCCTACAAATAGCTGTGAGGTGTGCTACAGGGTTCGTACAGTGACAAGAATGGTTGTGTGCCACATGTATGTTAGTCACTCCGTGAAACATGGGTCGTGCCAAAGATGTGAATGAGTGGCGAAAAGGCGTTATTGTGTTTGGCTGAGCCAAAGGGCATAATGTACAAGAGGTTGCTGCCTTTGCAGGTGTGTTGAAACATACTGTCCAAAGGGTCTTCCAGCAATGGCATACATCACAGTCTACCACTCCAGAATTGCAGCAGAAAGACAGTGCTCAATCAATAGGGACCACTGCAGTGTGTCACACACTGTTAGGGCAAACCGCTTTGCAACAAGGCAGGAATTTCTCCAGTCAATCAATGCAGGCCTACAACAAACTGTTTTCGAATGAACACTCTGAAGGGAACTGCATTCCATGGATATCTGGAGCAGAGTACCATGGAAGAGACCCAGCTCTGCTCAAGGCTGCACTGTTACAGTGGCTGCAGTGCCATAAAGACTGGACTGTTGACTCTTGGAAGTGTGTGATCTAGTTGGATGAGTCACGTTTTTGCTTGTACTTGAATGATGTGAGGTGATGGGTACATCGTAAGCTGCATGAAGCCTTTCCATGCGGACTATGTGCAAGGTTCTGTTCAAGTTGGAGGAGGTTCTGTGATGTTCTGGGGGTGTTTCACATACAAGGAAATGGGTCCTTTGATTGCGGTGATGTCACACTTGAACCAGAAGGGCTATATGGAGCTACTGGACAACCACATGTTGCCTTTTGTGCAGCATCTCCACAGTGAACATCAGAAGGATACCTCAGTCTTCCAAGATGACAATTGTCATGTGCACGGTGCTTGAAGTGTGTCGGATTGGCACGATGAGCATCCTGAAGCCTTCAAACGTCTCGACTGGCCCACCAAATTGCTGGATTTGAATCCCATAGAAAACCTGTGGGACTATTTGGGGAAACGAGTGAAGCGCTGTCCCAGCCATCCGGCCAATCTTGCCGAACTGCAGTATTTGTTGCTGGAAGAGTGGATGAATATTGATGTGCACTACATCCGCATATTGGTGGCATCCATGCCAGACAGGATTTTGGCTGTTCTTTGGTCAATGGAGGCATTACGCACTATTAGGTGACATTCAGCCAGGGGTGACTAATTTTTTTATCCAGTGAGCTTATTTATTTGTACTAAAGCTTAATAAGGATATTGTTCAAGTGGCCCACTGAATTTCAATGGGTCACACTTTTAGTTACCATTAACAACTCTTTTTAAACTGAATGTACAGTAAGAGTGCTTTCAATTTTGTTGAACATATTCGTTTTGAATTGTTTTTACAACTTATTATATTTTTACATGTAGTTTCCATCTCTACCTTGCACCATTAACCCAGAAGCATAAGTCCTTTGGAATATGTTTAATTCACTGACTCTCCTGCTGGGCCAATTTGACTTATAAACAACAACAACAACAACAACAACTGATAAACTCGAATCAATTTTTGAATAACTTTCGTGTAGTAATATGAAATTTTCCTTAAAAATTTAAATAAAGCAAGTATATTTTCATTTTATCTTTTGAAAAAAAAAAAAAAACTGAAAAAGTTAAGAACCAGCACAACACAAGGTAAATATGGTAGCTAGTAATATAGTAATAGTAAACACTATTGGTATGGTACTAACACTAGGTACATGGTGAAAAATTTATTCATTTAGCTCATTCTATTATTAAACACTATATATGTAAGATGATTTTTCAGAGGTCATTTATAGTATAAGTGAAACAACAAAAGAAATCTCTCCTGGTATAGACTAGCAACTACATCAAGTTTGAAATCAATATTTTAAGAGCTTGGCTTCTACTATTTACTGAACCTTTACAAATAAATATAAATAGAGATATATCTTGAAACATCTATATCATTCTTTGAATTTAGTTTATAAATTAACCTATGTAAGAATGTTTTCTAGTTTTGAAAATAACAAAAAATCAAAATGTTATGATCAATATTATTATTTTCCAATTACAACTAGTATGAAATTTCAAGACAAAAAAAGTACTCCTGCTAAAAATAAATGTGCTATGTGACTAGAGGAACTGATTATAATCAACAACAAAAAAAAAATAACCACTTTACCTTTCCTAAAGTCTTTAAACTTGCAGGTCTTGGCAATGGACCATTAAAAGTCTCCCATATTAGGCAACCTAAGCCCCAGCTATCACGAGACCTAGGGGAAAAAAAGTTCTTTTGTTAACGAAAATAATGAAAGCTCACTTGGAGAGGTTTATAGATCCCAAAGATATTTTTTCAATAGTTTTCATTTTTAAACACTTTGTAATTGAAGAAGCATTCTATTAATGAAATACAGGAAGTTCATATAAAATTATATCTTTTCTGTTCTGAACAGGCCAAAAAGACTCATGATTGTCAAGAATTTCTATAATTCTTTCAATTTCCAATTAGAAAATTCATCTGTTGTGGTGTGATTTTTAAGAAAATTTGCCTGTATGATGAAAAGTTACAGCAGTGGTGTATGTGTCAAAATGGCCTTTATAACAAGCAGCAGTGATGTTTATAATAAGCAAACTTTATTTAATGTTTTATATCTCTAGTTGTCAAACTATTATATTTCTAAACATTGATCAAAGGAGAACAGCAATTTGTCCTATTTATTTGTTTGTTTTTAAGAAAATATTTTCATGTACTGTTCCCTGATTTACAGCATAGCTACACATGCTTCAGTTGATGTGAAAATTCATATCCAGTTACAAAAATAATGATGAATCATATAAACTGTGTATGATACAGGAAGTTATACAAGTTTTTTTAATTTTGATGAACTGAAAGAACAAATTTCTGCCAGATGGCGAAGTACATGTTTCAGATAATGATTAAGAGACAGATTTATCACCATAAACATCTATACATTTCTCAAACTATAACTCAGTGGTGCAAAATTTTACACAATCATGTACAGATTAAGTTATCCAAATCATTTTAAGTCCACTTTTACATAATTTTCAGACATCTCTAGTGATGCACAAACATTGTATTTTTTATTCTGCATGAATATTATTACATCATAACACAGCGAATCTGGGGCCTACTTCCCTTACAATTCAATACATATACAATTCATCAACATTGGTAATGAAGCAGAAATACTGTGATTGAACTATTTTACAAGATCAAGCTCAGAGATGAACTTATGTACAGAAAAAAAATATGTTTCAATTATGTGTTTGAACCATAACTACAATTAAAAAACACAACAGAAAGTGCTGTTCCTGAAATAGTTGTGAAAACAAATAGTAAGACCCAAAAGTGGCCAGCTGCAACAAGATGTTTGCCAAACAGAGAAGGAATAGCATTTAGTTAGCAAATTGAACAAAACTTAAAGTACAGTTCTGAGTGAGGAAAGGGAAATTTCCTAATGTTTTATGCATTTTCATTAACATACTCCAAAATATTTATATCACATAGATCTTAAAGAACCAAAAATACACGAAATGGGGATAAGATCTAATGAAATATGGGTTTAATTTTCCTGTAAATTTTTTTATACAATAGGTGTAATTAATTTGTTGGGTGTGTCTTATGCAGCATACAATCCATAAGTTGGTTACTTTTACTTTACAATAGAGTGAAAGTTGAAATGATACTAAATATTACTATAATATCAATTCTCCCAATACCATTATATTTCTGATTTGATCCAGAAACATACCAATTATGCCCTTTATTTCCTTTATATGAGCTTTCTCTCTCAGGAGGACTATACTTCTTTAAATCACAGACAGCTTTGAAAGGAGGTAAATCTTGAGATGGAGCCATGTATTCTACTCCTCCCAGGTGCCATTCTCCTGCACGGTCAACAAATACTGATGCTAAACAAACATTGTTATGAGATAGATTGCAGTCTTTGTTCAGAAAGCCCAATCCACACTAAAAAATTTTGAAACAATACCCTTTGTTAAAATATCATACACATTTAACAATATACATACTTCATGTAAATTTCAATTTTGAACTTAATTAAGAGTTTTAAATTTATAAAGCATATCCAACTTATACTTTTCAGGGTTTATATTTCAACTGTGGAATATAAGGATTTATATGTGGAAAATATGAATCATTAATAGTCAACATTTTACCCTACTAACGATGTTTACACCATCTAAAAAACTTGGAACAGTATAATAGATATTTCCAAAAATAAAATTATATTCTATTTGAATCATGCAAATTTACATTCACTTTGAATAAATTTAATAAATATTTTATTCCATCATGAACTACATTACCTTGTAATTTAAAGGGAATTTTTAGGAAAAAGGGTTGTAAAACAAATGTTCAACAAATTAGCAAGAAATATGATAAGAAAGTCTCTGTAGACATGCTGGATTAATATTGAAAATGCAACCAAAGTTCCACCATCCTATCCCCAAAAATGTCACAATGTCAAAAATGACATCCAAGTTGTAGGGTAATAAGGTGTATGATCACCTCTAACAGCAATACAAATCTCATAACAGGGTTTCATATTGTGTATGAGGTTATCCAAAAGTGCAGTAGGTATGAGGTACCATTCATGTACAAGGGTCACCTGTAGCTTGTGGTGGGTTCAGGGATGAGTTGAATTGCTTTACCTCTGAGCAGCACTTTTTTGCACACAATGGACTAAATGGCCAGTCATAAGGACCACAAAGGCTCAGAGAAGTTTGTGGGCAAGGACTCACTGGACAGCTGCAACACTCAGTAACCTCCTGTTGAGATCATCCAGCACACAGGACCACAGCTTAATGTCCCATCTGACAGATGGCAGTCTTTCCAAGCCCATCAGTGTCCCCTACTGATTGAGGGCAGAGTGGGGAGTTTTGCAGCGATAAATCTCAAAGCTGACCCAACTAGGACTCGAACCTGGGAACTGCAGATTGCGAGCATGGTGCACTACTGAGTCACCCCACTCCAGGGTCCAGGGATGGAAATCAGGGAATGTAATACATCTTCCTAGAGCATTCCAAGCTCTAGGAAGCAGGCTCTAGACTTCTGTAAGTAGACCATTGAATCATTAAGACTGTAACTAGGGCTACAGAGAAGAAAATAAAAGTAAAACACAATAAATATAACTTTCACTCATTTCAACATCACAGAACAAGAATATGGTTTAATATAACAAATGAGATTATGAATAAACTGGGGAAAAAATGTCACCTTGCCACAGAGGTCTGACAGGAGCCTGTCAGTTTATATTCCATAGTAAAGGTCTGTGAGGATGGCAGGACCTCAGCAGAAAAACACATACACATCCATGCCTTACCCAGGGCTCAAACCCAAGTCCCTTAGATCACTAGCCAAGATATAATATTTATTATCTCAAATAGAGCTAGATAGTTAATTATGGAAATAAACATGTAACACTTCATTGCATTAAAAAAGCTGACCAAAATAACCCTCATGATCTCATGTGACACTTAAAACATAGGTTGGGGACCACTGCTCTATGGGACTGAAGAAGGGAGAATGGGCTAGCAACTGCAAACAGATGTTGTTTACTTCTAAGAATTGGTCAAACAGTTGAGCTCTGTGGGGATGGCTAATATCATCCTGAAAAATGAAATTGCCCCTTATTGCACCTGCAAAAAGGTTGCAGATGTCAGTTGAGCTTGTCTCTGTACCTCTGAGCCATCATCATGCCAGTAGGAACCATGTAGAGATTTGTGTGACCACATACTGAAACCTCTGCTCAGGCCACAACACTGTCTCTCCATTAAAGCGTATCTCTTGACAATGTTTAATGTATGATGGTTTATTCCCTTCAGATCAGTAACTATCTTGAGTCACTCTGCTATGCAAATCTGAACTCAATGGTAAAGGGCACTGATGCCATTGATCCAATCATGATGGTGTCTGAAACAGTTAAACTGCTCCTTTCTATGGCTTGGGGTGAGGGACACAATATACTGATCAGCAAGCAATTATCTTCATGAAGCCTCCTGCTAATGGCAGAGCTTGAAACAAGGGTTACAGCAGCCCCACAGATGTGAAAACACTGTTCGGCCAATGTTGTCTTCAATCTTTAAATCAAAGATATTTGCCCTCATTTGCTGCTGTTACCAAGTCTTTGGGTTCCAAGTTAGTCCTTGGGTGACTCTTTGATGGACTTCTGAAAACACAGTCTCACAAAACAGTTGCTACAGCCACACGGAACTACAGAAGTGCTTATACTGAGTCATCTTGCAATTTCTATTTGTGATTGTTCCTCACTTGTCCTTGACCTCAAAAGGGCAGAGTGGTTCAGTCTGCAGTGCACCAGAATCATAATCTGAAATTCCCAGGTCCAAGTCCCACCTGGGCCAGCATTGAGATTTATCTCCACAAAACTCCCTGCCCATGATCAGTAGGGGTAAAGCCGTGTCTGAAGGGAAAGCCTGATGTCACGTGACTGGCATGACTAATGACGTCAGAAGCAGGGCTGTGCATCACATCATAGCTTTAAGCCAGTGGATATGATTCGTTTCTAATTCGATGTGCACGTTATTTAAATGATTTCATTTCCTGTATTGAATTGAATCAAATATCAATTATAAAGCAAATTATCATAAATGCAGAGAAGCATTTCATTCTTGCAGGAATATTTTATTTTCAGACATAAAAAAACCCCTTCATTTCTCAATGTCAAAAATATTCAATAAACATATTATCTAAACATAGTTACACATATTTTTTTAATTATACTTAATTGTAAACAGTATTATAAGAAAATGGAATACACCTGAATATTAAAGCATAATTTTATTGATTTTTTTAAAAAATTTGTAAAAACTTTTTCAAATGAATTATATGAGTTACATTTGCAAACATATTGGAAGAGATAAATATCTATTCTCAGGTTAGCAAAATATATTCATAATAACTTCAGATAGGGTTTAACAATATTGATAAATATCATACTTACAGTCTGTCACTAAAAGTATGGTTATATTTCATATGAAACTTTAAATTTCGCATAGTTTATGTTCCAAGAAGAAAGCTACTGAGATCAGAATTCATTCACAGCTGACCAAATAATCAGTGCAATTCTATTATTTTTATTAATAAGACTAGAATTATTTTCTTAATAAGATTTAAATGGCAACTACTAACATATGTAGAATCAAGTTTTGTGCTTCAGCTGAGCCTCTGTTCTGGTAAGCCCCTGGTGGTGCAGCCCAAATCACATGACATCAGGTTTTCCCTTCAGATGGCTCTTGTAGGGGATACTGATGGGCTTCGAAAGGCTGCCATCTGTCGGATGGGATGTTAAGCTATAGCCCCATGTGCAGGAGAGCCATGCCCTGTGCACATTAAAGAACATGCTGGATGGGCTTGAGAAGAGGCTACCATCTGTCTCCCAACAGCTACCCAATGGGTCCCCTCACCCAACCTTCCCTGAGCCTTTGTAGTCCTTGTGACCTGCTATTTATCGCATTGTGTGCAAAACGTGCCACTCAGAAGTTAAACAACCAACCTTGAACTTTCTGTAAATGTCTATGTTCTGTTGTATAACAGATAATCATCTTTCAGATTTAATAGATATAGAACTTCCGCTGAACAAAATGCTAGTCAAATGTGATTAGTCAAATGTGATTAGTCAAATGTGCTACGGTGATTCAAGGTGATGTGCATTTGCACATGTGCACCATTCATTTACATATAGTCATCATAATCAAGGATACATATCTATAACAACACATTTTAATCACATTTCATCAATGACTTTTTGATATATTATAAAAATCTATTTAAATTTCAAGGCAATGAATTATGTCAGTATTCATAAACACTCTCAATTATTTTTCAATGATCATGAACTTTTATGATTCTGAAAGCTTTAGCACTTTTGGTTCAACATATACTATACCCAAAATGGATCTGACTATGACGCAGGACTAAATGAAGTTCAATAAAAAAAATCCCCAGCCTCTAATGCAATGCTACAATCTGCTTAGATAAACTCATATCACAGGCTTTCAATAAAGCAAGTTTTAATATCTTAGCGATATTTAATTTGCAAATAATATTGCATTTTTAACAAGATCTGAAAATAATTAGAAATTAATAAAACCACATTATGAAACTTCTGAATTATTATTTTCTTAATTAAAAATCACAATCTTTGTTTAGTAATCAAAACTTACGGCAATTTGATGCAAACCCCATGATATGGCTAGTTTCCTCTGAGCATCTGTATACAGTTCTTTAGTTAAATGAAGTTCAAGAGGATCTACTTGTTCTGTTACCAAATAAATCAGTTTATCTGTCTGAAATTAACAGAGTTCATTACAGAGGTAAACAATGATATTAAAGTTAATAATGAAGTCACAAACTGCAAATTTAATAAATCCTATATATTCTAGTTATTATTAGAAACATATATTGGAATAATACTTTTACAAGCATTTAAAATATGTCCAAAAATGTGTATTCAAACATGACACAGTTCGACATAAAATATGAAGAAAAATCTGTAAAACCTGTATATCATAACATGTATCTTCTAATGTGTTATTTAATATGGATGTCTTATTGATCTATTCCTCTGATGAATGGATTCACACTCAGTTGAGTAATGGCAATTCTATCTTGTCAAAAAGTCAATAATGTTTCTTAGTTCGCTTTTACAGTACAATACATACATTATACAAGCTCACCAGACAAAAAATTAGTCACCCCTGGCTAGATGTCACCTAATAGCATGTAATGCCTCCGTGCGACCGAAGAACAGCCAAAATCCTGTCTGGCATGGATGCCACCAGTGTGTGAATGCAGTGCACATCAATATTAATCCACTCTTCTAGCAGCAAATGCTGCAGTTCGGCAAGATTGGCCAGATGGCTGGGGCGGTGTTTGACTCGTTGCCCCAAATGGTCCCACAAGTTTTCTATGGGATTCAAATCCGGGGATTTGGCGGGCAAGTTGAGATTTTTAAAGGCTTCAGAATGTTTGTCGTGCCAATCCAACATACTGTGAGCCCTGTGCATGCAACAATTGTTGTCTTGGAAGACTGGGGTATCCTGGTGTTCACTGTGGAGATGCTGCACAAAAGGCAACATGTGGTCATCCAGTAGCTCCATATAGCCCTTCTGGTTCAAGTGTGACATCACTGCAACCAAAGGACTCATTTCCTCGCACGTGAAACACCCCCAAAACATCACAGAGCCTCCTCCAGTTTTAACAGAACCTTGCACACAGTCCGCAGGGAAGGCTTCATGTGGCTTACAATGTACCTGTCACCTCGCATCATTCAAGTACAAGCAAAAACGTGACTCATCCGACCAGATCATACACTTCCAAGAGTCAACAATCCAGTCTTTGTGGTGCCGCACCCACTGTAGCTATGTAGCCTTGTGCAGAGCTGTCAACATGCGTCTCTTCTGTGGTATTCTGCTCCAGATATCAATGGCATGCAGTTCCCTTCAGAGATTTTGTAAAAAAAAATATTGGCTGTTATCAAGACATTGACTGTAATATATAACATTACAATAAAAAAAATCTCCCTCAAGCATCTGCTTGCCACAGAGGTCTGACAGGAACTGTGATGGTTTAATATACCTTAGTTGAAGGTCTGTGAGGATGGTGGGAACTAGGTAGAAAACAATACAAACATCTTTGCCTTACCTAGGGCTCAAACCCAGGTCTCTTCGATTAGTGGCCAAGCACACTAATCACTAAACCAATGAATGGCTAACGTTGCATTAATATGTAAATTATTTAATGTGACTGTACAGAATGAGAGAATAATAAAATCTGTCCATCCATCCATATTAGTAAACATTACATATCATAAAAGCAGAAATTACAAGCTTGTAATGTCAATGTATGTAAAATATCCAATGGATTTTTATATGTTCAAAATACAATGAATATTGGTGTAACATGGGGTAACAAAATATTCAGTAAAACAAAATTATTTTATGTCCTCTGCTAATTTATTATTTTTATGTTAAAATTATAATAAAATTTGGAGAAAAAAACCCTTAAACAATATGATGTAGAATTTTTAATCTTTACTGGGTTTGGGTTTTAGCATCGAACACTACAATTCATAAGTATATTTTGTAATATGTAACTATTGTCCTGACTTTTTCTGTTTCACTATAAAGAAATTTCCTTGTGACAAATATATTTTGGTCACTTGCATAATTTTGCTCTACTAGTATTTCACTGTAAATGAAGTTTTATATTTGATAGTCCTTTGAGCTACACTTGTGTAACATGAGCACAGATTAATGCACACTGTGGATAATAAGGAGTTTAACTGTATGCCTTGCTTATCTAGAGAGTGACATAAATGAATGTGGACAAACTGTTTTCAACTGAACAAGAAGCAAATATTTTACTACAATTTCTCAACAGATTTCAAGCAAATGTGGGAAAAGAGTTAATGCAAAAAGATTTACATAAGTACAGAAGTAAACAGTTTAAATCAGCAGTTCCCAACCTTTTCTGAATCCAATGCCCCCTTTTCCAAAGAATTATTTTCTAATGCCTCTTCATGGAAATTAAATTAATTTTTCCAGTATAAAACTAGTTGAAAATTATATGACAGTAGTACACCCATTGGTATAAATGATCTCATCCTGCCAGGGCCGCCGACAGGGGGGGGGGGGCAAGGGGGACTAGTGCATAGGGGACCGTCAGCAATAAGGGCCCGTCAGATTAAGTGACTCTACTTTTTCTTACAAAAATTATTCTTAGTTAGGCTATATATCGATCCTATAAAATTCCATAAGAACATTATTTGTTATAATATGCTTTTAAAAAGAAACACTACTTGGATTATGACATATTATCTCATTAATAGTAGTTGAACGAACCATTTCTTAACATCTTCTTTTGTCCGCGTTAACTTACAGCATTTGCGTGTATTTTCCCTGTTAACCACCCCACCCCTGCAGCAGTAGCAACAGTTGGACTCTCCCAAACCCAACCCGTGTAATCAGGTTTATTACATAGTTCATGTTTCGAGTTCCAGTAACATCGTCTGTGGTTTGTGTGTCAGTGTTACAAATTATAACAGTTTAAAAGTCTCTTATCGGCACATTTGTTTCGCCATTTCGTTGTCATTTGTTTAGTAAAATGATATATTCATTGGTGGTATAGTCTAACTGAACAATGGACAAGTATAAGCATAAGTCAGGAGCTGAGAAGCTCAAGGAGAGAAATAAAAATTTGGAAGTTATTAAGAAGGGAGTAGAACTTTGTTTGAAGTCGGTGTAAAAGTGAATGTGGACAGTGAAGGTGCAAAAAATGAACTAATCCCAATCTCAAGCTCGTCTGTTCCCGCTCTCAAAAATAAAGAAATTTCAAGTTCAGAGGGGAATGATGATGGTTCTGTTTTTTTTTTTAATTATGACGACAGCAGTATTGAAATGAAACAACCAAACAGCAGTGAAAATGATGCGCGTTCTATAAACTATGAAAGTGAAGCAAACTTACCCGCTCCAGTTCCGAACTCTTGAGTCACGGCAAGTATCGTGTGATCTTGGAAAATTAAAAAGTGGCAGCCCAAGTGTAATTGAAGGTATAGTTCGAAAAGGTCCCCCTTCTATGCCTAATAACCTTCCAAGTAACGGAACAAGAGCCTTTCCGAAAACAGTTTTATTTTCAAAACTCAAGAATGGAGAATGTGTTCCTAGAGACTGGTTAGTGTGAAGTGAAACAAAACAAACATACTGTTTTCCTTGCAGATTATTTGGTCGCAACCCTGAATCCCGCAAATCCGTTTTAGTTAGTGATGAAGGCTGGAAAAAAGATTATTCTTGGCTTAAACTATATAACAAATTGCCAGTTCACGAAATGAGTGCTAATCACAAAAAATGCTATATTGAATGGAGAGGATTAGAAAGAAGACTTCGTCGTGGAACTGATATTTATTCTCAAATGAACTCTGAAATTGCCTCTAAAGTGAAATATTGGAGGGATTTATTTCACAGGATTCTGTCTGTTACATTATTTCTTAGTGAGAGGGGTGTCGCATTTAGAGGTTCTTCCAGCAAAATAGGGTCATCGGATAATGGTAACTTCCTCGGGATTATTGAGTTGCTCGCTCAATATGTATGATCCGCTGTTGAGAGAACATGTGACTAAAGTTCAAGAGTCACAACAAGAAGGGAAGAGACTTCATCAAGCTCACTACCTTTCAGCGGATTCTCAAAACGAGTTCATTAAGGCTTGCAGCAACAAGGTTCTTCAACCTGTACTCTTAGAAAGAGAAAAATCAAAGTATTTTTCAATACTAGCTGATGCTACTCCAGATACATCTCATAATGAGCAAATGACATTAATTTTAAGATATGTTCTAGACCGTGATTCTTCATTTAAAGTAATGGAGAGGTTCATAAGTTTTGTAAAGGGAAATAAGAAAACTGGACAAGAAATTGCAAATGTACTCACTGAAGAATTAGAGAAGCATAAGATCCCTTTAAAAGATTGCAGGGGCAGGGATATGACAATGGAGCGAATATGGCTGGTGCAAACAATGGCGCGCAAGACATTATATGTGTGCTAAATCCATTTGCCATATTTTCTAACTGTAGTGCACATAGTCTAAATTTGTGTGGTGTGAACGCTGCTGAATGCTGTGAAGATGCTATTACGTTTTTTGGTATGGTTCGAAAAGTGTATAACTTCTTTTTAAAGAGCCCTCAGAGATGGGAGATACTAGAGGGTTGGGTTGTTTTACCTCTGGGCGGCACTTTTTTGCACACCATGGGTTAAGTGGCCAGGTCACATGGACCCCGAAGATTCAGAGAAGGTTGGGGGAGGGGACCCCACTGGAACAGCTGTAGGGAGACAGATGGAGCCTCCCGTCAAGGCCATCCAGTGTGTTATTTAACGTGCACAGGGTATGGCTCTCCCGCACACGGGGCCACGGCTTAACGTCCCATTCGACGGAAGGTGGCCTTTCCAAGCCCATCAATGTCCCCTACTGACTGTGGGCAGGGCGGGGAATTTTGCGGAGATAAATCTCAATGCTGACCCAGCTGGGACTCGAACCTGGGAACTACAGATTACGAGCCTGGAGCGCTACCGACTGAGCCACCCCGCCCCTAGAGATACTAGAGAATACAATAGGTTGTTCCTTGCATAGCCTATCAAAAACAAGATGGTCTGCTCGTGTTGACAGTGTTAAACCATTTTCCAAACACCTATCACTCATCAAACATGCATTAAATCAATGCAAAAATTTTAATCTCTCAGCTGAGTGTAAAACGGAATTGATGGGAATAAAACGATACCTTGAATCATTTAAGTGCACTTTGATGGCAACAATCTGGTTCAAAATTCTCTTGGCATTTGACATTCGCAACAAGGTTCTACAAGCTCGTGATGCAACTCTTGATGTAGAGATTGATAATATTCGCGATCTGCTCCAGGAACTGAAATAACTCCGTGATAAATGGGAGAACTTATTAAATGAAGCAAAAGTAGTGGCCACCTCATTAGCAAGTGATCTTCCTGCAGAGACAGAACTTCCGAAGACGAGAGTGAAAAGAAGGAAAACTTTCTTGGACGAAATAAATGAAGATGTTCCAGAATTTCGAGGGAATGAGGGGGAAACTAATGAAGAATGGGAGTTCAGAGTAAATGTGTTTTATACGGTAATTGATTCTGTTGTTTGTGGACTTACTAATCGTTTCACTTGGGCGGTAAAGTTAAAAGATAGATTTAAGTGATTATGGCTATATCCATACATTGAAGAACGTGACATTGAAAATATGGGTGTTACTTTTCATGAACAATATTATGAAGACATTAATAGAGAGATCAGTGATAAGCTGAAATATCTAAAATCAATTCATTCTTCTAATTTAGGGACAGGCCCATTGAAACCACTGGAGCTCTTAAACCGTCTGAGAGAATTGAATCTGGACAGTTTATTTCCAAATATCTGTATAGCCATTAGAATATTCTGTACAATTCCTGTGACAGTTGCTGATGCTGAAAGATCCTTCAGCAAAATGAAGGAAATAAAAAATGTATTCAGATCAACAATGTGTCAAGAAAGACTGAGTAACCTTGGTTTGCTTAGTCTGGAGAGCGATCTTGCTAGGTCTTTAAATTATGATGACATAATTGACGATTTTGCATCAACGAAGTCAAGGAGAGTTGTTTGTTGACATTGATCTACTGTATAAGTTAGAAGTTGCAACTCTTTGGGAATAATGTGTTATATATATTTAGTGTTGAATCTGCTATTATGCTAATGTGAAGTTTAACAAATACTGTTGCCTATTTTTCAGTACTGACAATTAAAAATGAAGACTCGCAGAATTGCATAGTTTTTCTCCATGATATGTTATGTAGCCTATATTAAATTTACTCAAAAATCTTAAATCTTGCTGTGAGCTTTGCAAAATATGTTCCTTAAAATAAATGCTAAAAAGTTTTATGTGACATACACTGTGTAGGCCTATGTTTTTGCATGCCTGACTGCGCAACAGGCTTTTTTTCCTCTGAATGTCATCATTGTGTCCAGAATAATTGCTATTAATGATTTGTAAAGATAAAAAGTTTTCAAGGGGGGGGGGGGGAGCCCCGAGCATAATACTACATAGGGGCCCATAAATTCTCTCGGCGGCCCTGCATCCTGCTGAATATTAGTGATCCTTTTTTACAAAATATTTTGATCTTGATAGGATTTCTAACACTGATTATTTTTAATGAAACAACTCTGACACATTCATTATTAAACAGCATCAGTTAATGTGATTGGCATGAACAAAACTAGCTTTGCTATATTTTATCAACTGAGAAATGAATTAAAAGAACTATTAAACTAAAATTATAATATTAAATGTCATTAACATTATTATTATCATTATTATTATTCAAATATGTAATAAATATTAATAATTCTCAGCATATTTAAATGGTTAAATTGAACTGACTAAACAAAGTTAAGAAATTTAAAATAAATTGATGTTCCTTATGACATGTTAAAAATGTCATGACATTAAAAGATAAATAAACAAGGAAATAATAAACCTCACTAACAGTGACAGTCATTTTGTAGAAATTACAAAAGTGTAAGAAAATTCACCTCCCAGACTCGAATGTGAGGTATCCTACCATAACAGTTCAAATTTGAACTATATGGTAAAAATTCATAACTTGATGAAACATCACAATCTTCCTTAAGCAGGTGTGATTTGCCCCCAGTTTGGCTGAACTTGTAGAGAAAATGGTGCATAACCAAATCCCATGTTTGAATTTGGGAGGAACTGGTTGGTTGTTTGGGGTTTTATGACACATCAGCAACAATGGCTATTATGTACCTAACAAGGCAAAAGAGAAGGCAAAAGACAAATAACCCACAATTTAAAATCAAACACAAAAAACAAGGACACAACAAAAAACAGAAAAAAAAGTAAATATCAAACACATGTGATAAAAAGGAGTCCTCAGATAAAAGATGCCAGAGTGTAAGGAGTTTGAATGTAAAATAAAAATGATGTTCCAGGTTAAAAGCAGAACATTCAAGTAAAATATGTTTTATGGATAAAATGCTTTGCAATTCCTGTGAAAATATGACTGCCATGGTTTCAAGTCTGAAAAAAAGACGGGTGAATTTTTTTTCCCCCTACCTGACTGTTACAAATGATTTGTCACTTTGGGTTGTTTGGGTTGTTATACCTCTGAGCAGCACTTTTTTGCACACCATGGGCTAAATGGCCAGGTCACATGGACCCCAAAGGCTCAGAGAAGGTTGGAGGACGGGACCCATTGAAACAGCTGTTGGAAGACAGATGGTAGTCTCCCGTCAAGGCCATCCAGTGTGTTCTTTAACATGCACAGGGTATGGCTCTTCCGCACACGGGGACACAGCTTAACATCCCATCCGATGGATGGCGGCATTCCCAAAAAAATCTCAATGCTGACCCAGCTGGGACTTGAACCTGGTAACTACAGATTACAAGCCTGGTGCACTACCGACTGAGCCACCCCAGCCCCTGACTGTCACTGTTAGTGATATTTATTCCTTTGTATCAAATTGGTCGCTAACCTATGGGACATAAGGTTATTTTCATCCAGTATTTAATGTTAAGCATCAATAACCAAAGGTATATTAATATATATATAATAATAAAAGCTTGGTTCAAAGTCTATGAACAATGCATGGGTGCCCCAACACTTTGAACCGCATGATAGAGCTTCAAAGCATGATCAACCATCATAACCTTCCTTAAGCAGGTGTGAACTGCCCCTGCCATAGCTCAACTTGTAGAGAAACTGGTACATAACCAGAAGATCTAGCATTCAAGTCTGGGAATTGAATGGGTGGATTTTTTTTACACTTGCTTAATTACTATTTAAATGGACAATTCTTGTTGTGTTTTATAAAATAAATAAATAAATACCCCCTCAAGCAGCTGCTTGCCACAGAGGTCTGACAGGAGCCTGTCAGTTTATGTGCCATAGTAGAAGATCTGAGAGGGTGGCAGGACCTCAGCAGAAAAACGACACATACATCCATGCCTTACCCGGGGCTCGAACCCAGGACCCTTAGATCAGTAGCCACACGCGCTAACCACTCAGCCATGGGACGGTTAAAATAAATACCCCCTCAAGCAGCTGCTTGCCACAGAGGTCTGACAGGAGCCTGTCAGTTTATGTGCCATAGTAGAAGATCTGAGAGGGTGGCAGGACCTCAGCAGAAAAACGACACATACATCCATGCCTTACCCGGGGCTCGAACCCAGGTCCCTTAGATCAGTAGCCAAGCGCGCTAACCACTCGCCATGGGACGGCTTGTGTTTTATAGGTACTAATAAAATCTTACCATTTACACTTTACCAATCATCCATTAGTTAGAATTTTCACGGTTAGAGGGTGCTTAAAGTGGAAAACAAAAAAAAATCATTCTTTTTGAAAACTAGCATTTCTTCTTCATCAGAGGTGATATGTTATTCTTCAACTTTAGATTTCTATAATGTTTTTGATATGATTGGAAATTTTTAAGCATCTGCATTTGTGGAGATTGTGTTTCATCACTAAGACAGTCCATTCATTACGTTTATCTTCCCAATTATTTTTATGCTTAGTTTTGTGCATGTTTTCAGTTGATGCCAGTCCACCCTTTCACAGTTTACTGGCTGAAGAACAATGAATCAGATTTCAGATTTCGATCCCCTACTCGTTTTCATTTTGTAGAATTAAATTTGTAATAATACTCATATTATCAGAATAAGTTTTATGTAAATATTAACAAATATATACATAACACATCATGAAGCATAGGAATTTATTTTTAACCACACTTACCTCCAAACTATCTATATATGTCAAAATACTTGGATGTCTCAAAGTTTTCAAACGTTTCACTGCAGCTTTGGCTATATCCAGCTGAAAAGATTGATTATTCAATCATATGTACAAGTACATATATATGTATAAATCCATAACAGCAGGTAAAACAGAAAAAAAAACCCTTCAGGATACACTGATTAACAAAACTTTAACTAATTAACAATCCACAGTAGTATGGTTGTTTTAAGGTTAATGGAATACTAGAAACTGAAGCTGTCCCATGACCGAGTGGTTAGCATACTTGGCTACTGATCTAAGGGACCTGGGTTTGAGCCCTGGGAAAGGCATGGATGTATGTGTCATTTTTTCTGCTGAGGTCCTGCCATCCTCACAGACCTTCTACTATGGCATATAAACTGACAGGCTCTTGGCAGACTTTTGTGGCAAGTGCTGCTTGAGGGGGTATTTATCTATTCATTTATTTATTTATTTAGAAACTGAGGCTACACTGTAGCAAACAAGATAAAAAGAAAATATACCTGTCCCTCACTTTACACATTTTTCCTTTAGTATGGTTTGTATTTTGGAGAGCTACCTCACTTTGCACAGTAATCAGCTTTGAGTAGTTCTAAAATAATTCAGGCATAAGAAAATTAAAATTTTAGTAGTTAAAAATGGATGTGTCTCATCTTACAACCTCGTGAACAATATTTACTAACAATAAAAAAAAATTGTTTGCCAAAATCTGATGTGTGTGCCACAGCACACTTACTGTTGAGAACTTTTTTCTATTCAAAAGGTGGATAGTGATCAATACTTTATGGAGGTTAAGAATTTCCATGGTAATCCACCTTTGTGTGCTGGTGAATGCTGTGAAATATTTCATTAAAAATTATAATATTTAGTTTTGAATGTAGATAATTTTTTTGATTGACTATTGTAATGCTTGAGTATTTTTATTTCTATAATTATTGACAAAGCAAAGGAAGTAGTTAGACAGCACAACAGTAGGGGATTGTACTAGATAGTTAATCTTTTGTGTGGGAAGAAACAGACAGGTACACAGGGATTGAAGCATAAACATGTTAAGGTGGTTGAAGGTGAAGATTCTGCGACAGCTAGATGGATTGAGCATTTCTGAGATGTTCTAAACAATGTGATTATTTCTACTCCTATTGTTTGTAATGAGGATAGATGCATTACTGGTTTTAATGTTGGCCCTATATTACATTCTGAAGTTCCTTTGACTATCTCTAAATTAAAACTGCATATATCCCCAGGGGTGGATGAAATCACCACTGAAATGCTGAGCTGGATTGGTTGGTTGGTTGGTTGTTTTGGGTTTTATGGTGCATTGGCGACTAGGCTATAATGTGCCAAACAAAAGACAATATAAAAGATAAAAGACATGTATACCCACAACCAAAATTTAAAATAAAATTGGTACATTGTAAAACAACAAATAACAGTAAGTACAAAGTAAAACAACTTGAGAAATACAAAATAATCCCAAGTGCAAGTGACTTGGACTATATATACAACACATTAAGTAACTATATGGTAAAATCAAAGTCGAGTAAAATAGCAACAATATTTTAAAAAAGGAAAAAAAAAATCGGTGGTAAAATGCAATAATCAGATAAAAGGTCCTTGCAGAATCCTTTGCAAGGGAAAGATTTTGGCCTTGTTGGCTAATGATGTTGATGAGACAAATTCTTTCATTAGGGGTGTTGATGAGGCGGTAATAGAGTAGCACCCTTGAGAAAGTGTCTGCTCAATTATCTTAGGAGACTGGTGATGTGCAGCATGAGATAAACAGAAGTAACCTAAAGACTAAAATTAGGCTGTATAATAGTTTGGTTCTTTCTAAGGTTAGTTATGGTAGTGAAACATGGACCCTTTATAGGCCTTTGATTCTAGATGGTTGTGCAGTACCTTGGATATTGGGTGGCTTGGCTTTATAAGTAATGGTGAGGTTAGCAGAAGAAGTCATCTACCTCATTTGAGCAACATTTTGTGCAGAGTGAGACCACATTGGTTTGGCCATGTTGCCCATATGCATAGCTGCTAATTGGCAAATAGGATTATGAACAGTGTGCCTATACACTTTAGGAAAAGAGGGAGGTGCATATGTAAGGATGTGTATATAGGGTAGGGATGCGATGGATGGATAATTATTGTAATGTATCTACTGTGGCATATAAACTGATAGGCTCCTGTCAGACCTCTGTGGCAAGCAGCTGCTTGAGGGGGTATTTATTTTTTTTTATTATACTGAGATGCCAGTTTATTAGGTACACATACCAAGTAGCGTGTTGCCCTCCTTTGTCTGTCAAAACAACCCGAATTCATTGGGGCACGGAACATACAAGACACTGGATATGTTGCACAGGAATTGTACCATGAGGAAATGATTGAGTTGCGCAGTTGCTGCAAATTGGACAGTGGCACAGTCCTTCTGCATACATCCTTTACCACATCATCCCAAAAGTGCTTGATAGGATTTAGATCTGGGGACTCTGCAGGCCAATGAAGCAGGGAAAACTTGTTGGTATGTTCCTAGAACCATATGGTGATGCTACGTGCCTTATGAACAAGTGTATTAACATGCTGAAAGTGTCCAACCGAGTGAGGATAAAATGTAGCCATGAAGCGATGAACTTGGTCAACAACAATGTTCAAATATACCACACATTCAGATGTCCTTTGATGGGTATCAGGGAGCCTAATGTGTGCCAGGAAAACATTCCCCAAACCATCACACTGCCACCATCGGCCTGTACTGTTAACACCAGACAAGATGGCTCCATGAACTCATGTTGCTTGCACCAAATTCTGATCCTTCTATCATCATGATGCAAAAGGAACTTTGATTCATCTGACCAGGCTACTTTTTTCCAGTCCTCAATAGTCCAGTATTGATACTCCTGTGCCCACTGGATGTGTGCTTTCTGTTCTTCGCTGACAACATTGGCACTCGACATGGTTGGAGGCTGTTGTAGTCCATTCCTGACAAGATCCGATACATGTGGTGCATTCGGAGATGACCTGTACACCAATGTTTAATTCTACCATGATTTGCCTGGTTATGGCCTGTCTGTTCGCTTGCATGATTCTCGCCAGTCTCCTTCGATTCTTCGGATCCACAAGCTGTTTTCATCCACAGAATCATTGATCACTAGTAGTTTTTTGCTTTTGGCACATTCTCAATAAACTCTTGAAATAGTTGTGTGTGAAAAGTTCAGGAGGATGGCTGTTTGGGAGATACTGGAACCGGCACACCTAGCATAAATTATCATGCCATGTACAAAGTTGCTCAGGTCACTCGTTTTGCCCATTCTGATGCTCAATCAAACTGTAACTAAAGGGCCCCATCCACTTGTCAGAATGCATGTATGCTGAAACGTGCCATGCATCCTTGCCTGCTGTTCACACCAAGCTTCTACAGTACTTCGTTGAAAGTTTTCAACGAATCGGCCATCCATTTGTCAGTTTTCTTGTACGAAGAAATTGCTGCCATCCGGTGGGCAATTAGTTCATTAATATAAAATGGCTCCTTTTTCTAATAAGAATAGAAGTATATGTTTAAGAATTATTTTGTCCTATTGTATGAAAAAAAAAGAAGGGTAAACACAGAATTTTGGGTCGGAAATGGCTACAAGAGAAGGAATTCACATATGAATTTTTTAAATGAGCTGAGTTTTGATGATTCACACAACTATCGCAAATATTTACAAATGAGAAGAAACATATATTACAAAGGGCCATGGTGCAGTTCACGGGCAACACGGCGCTACAGAATAAATGAAACGTAAGAAATGGGAATGTAATGTATTGAATGGATTGAATGGAAAATATCGTCTGCTGCTGAAACTTGCAGTGATATGTAATTATCACATTTTCATATTTTTTATATTTATGAAGCAACTAGGTATGATCTGAAATGAATATATAGTTGTTTTTTTTTAAGTATCATGTGGAGGTGGGGGTCCTGTGAATTTTAAAATGTTGCAAATTAAAAATGTTTTTAGTAATGCAGAGTATCTATGGATACCTCCTAAGAACCAAAATTTCTGGATATTTAGGCTTTTACAAGTAAGCATTTTATGTGTGTTTATCCTTTGATTACATGCTTTTTTTGGGGTTTGTTTCTAAGTACGAAATGAAAGTATGTTGTTTAGTGATATGCTATAGTCAAAATAGTTGTCTTTGACAAGAATATTTACTTTGGGGAGGGGGAGCTTTTGTAAAGTGTGGAACTCAAATTTGTTTTGGTAGAAGTTCTGGCTCAAATAGTTGCCTCCAATGTGGATTTTTTTTTTTTTTTTGGAGGGGGAGCTTTTTATATGTGCAGAGCAAAAATTCTTTGCTAAACGACATGTGTAGATTAAAATTGTTGTCTCGTACAAGATATATATATATACATATTTTTGGGCTTTGTTTTTTTCGTGTGGAACAAAAATCTGTTGTTTAGCGTTATGATCAAGTTGAAATTATTGTCACTGATGAGATTATATACTTTTAGGGTTTTTTTAATAGTATGTGACGAAAGTCTGCTATTGAGTGATATGCATAGTAGTTACTATATACCCTAGATAAAGTTAATTTGGCTGATTTTTTTTATATGCTAAGCAAAATTTTACGTTCGTAAATAAGCATTTATCATTAAATTCTTTTTCGTATTCTCGTTGTACTGTGCTTGGTAATGCAAGTTTTAAGCCATTATCTGTACAACAGTTGAATACTCTTGATAATGTTCTATTTCTGTGAAATGCATTTATTATGTTGTATATTTAGTAATAATTTTCTTTATAAAAGTAAATTAGACTTTTTTTATTAAGTGCGAAAACTTTTTCCATTTTTATCAGTAACCGATAAGGGCCATGAGTTACATAAAAGTATAACATAGCAATAAGTTGCATCGAAAACAAAATGGCAGTCGTTATACCGCGAACTGCACTACAACATATATCATAATATCACAAGGTTGGAGTATAAATATCATCTGTTCCAGTACCAGTTCACTTTGTATCAGTCATACTCTTGTGTTCTTTATGTAAAGTAGTCAGGAACGATTTTTTTTCTTTTCACTAAGAAATCTCTTGTCGGTTTGGGTTCAACTTCGCAGTATATATCTACAATTTCATACTACAACTACATGTTCTTCTTTTCTCGATTTCTGTAATAATTGTCGCAGATTTTATTTTCCACAGACACGGCATGGAAATATTTGCATTTAAGAAACTTTCTGACAAATTTTCAAATACAGTGCCATGAGCTATCGATGTATACGAGAGATCACAGACAACGATTATAGTTCGCGCAAGCACACTAGTCAGATCCAGGAGCACTTCAGCTAAATTATCTATCATGATCACAAGCCTCTAATCATGCAAGTTCTCGGTGAGCAGCACTGAGCGAGCTTGTTCTTGTTGCCATTCACGCAAAGTTTTGATTGGAGCAAATTTGTCTTTGCCGTACTTGACATGCATTCTGATAAGTGGATGGGGCCCTTAATGCTCCAAGTGCTGGTCTCATTTATACCACACACTGTGGTCATGACATATTACATGTTGGAATGAACGGTTTATGTGACAAGGGGTGGTATACCTAATAAATTGATATCTCAGTGTATATATATATATAGCAATTAGATAGTCATTAGATTTTGTAGTGTCCCTGAAGTGACCATATGCACGTTGAAAATGTCTAGAAATGTGTTAATATACTCTAATCTTAGAAATTACTTTGTTTCATAAGCCAAACCATATTGAAAATGTGAATCAATACTATAATAGTAATATATTAAAGCTAGTATTAATAGTTCATTAAAAGTAATAGTTCCATAAAAAATTACAATACATAGAAAACAAATGCAAAAATTTAGTTTCGAACATTAATATTTAGTTTTTTTTCGACTGAATAAACTAGATTTTAAGTGAAGCAAAATTTGTGTGGCTCAGCTATGATACAAAATATTTCCACTTCTTAAAAACATGCTACTTATAAACTTCTACTTAAAAAGCACTATCTTCTTAATTCTTTTTCCTTGTCATTTGTCAGTTTGTGAGTTTGTCAAAATAGTTGTCCTACCATATCTTTCAAACGCATTGGAGAAACTTGATTTGTGTTCAATGAAGCTTGTAATATGAGGAATGTCACAGGCTATAAAAAAAACTGACCTCCAATGCTTTCTTCCCTCCTAAAAAAGGCGAAATATGTAAACTATCGTTCTGCTATATCTCCAGGATGTAAGTGCAGAAAGCAACAAGCTACATCAAACGAAAGCTTGTAATGTGGGGAGTGTCATAGGCTATAAAAAAATTTGGAGAGAGGGATAAAGCATAAAGGTCATTGTAATAATTCTTCCTTATTACAATGACCCTCAAACTTTCTCCCCCCTCCCCCTAAACATGTGAAATTTGAAAAAATTGCTTCCCTATATCAGAATGCGAGTGCGGAAAGTAACAAGCTATGAGTCAAATGAAAGCTTGTGATATGGGGAGTGTTTAAACCATTTCAAATTTTGCCCTCACCATTCTCTCCCCTTGATGAAAGGAGGAGGAGGCAGATTTTTTCCAGGGTCAACCTTAACAAGTTATATCTCAAATTAAAGCTTGTAATATCTCCAATGTCATGGGCTACCTCAAACACAACTCAAAAAGGGAGGAAAAATGTGATTGATGTTTATTTTATGTATCAAATGAAAATTTCTGAAAGTATGTTTTTTTAATGACAAAAAAAAAATTTAAAAAATACTTATCTTTCTATTTGCAACATTTGTAAGGTGTTTTCCGTGAATGCGTTTTCTCTTTAGGATTCCTTTCAATATTTCCCCATTAAAAAGTAAAAGCTATTTCTTTGGTATGCAACATGACTATGTTTGTTAATACTTGGAGATAAGGTTCTGAAGCTTTTTTAAAATAAACTATTTTAAGGATTAAATATGAAAAAAGAAGATAAAACAAAACATAACTACTATAGTCATTTGTTACTTATTTTCTATCATGAAAGTTTTAGGAAAAAGAGTAAACTTACCAATAGCTGTGTTTCTTGAGATGTAACTTCAAATACAAATATTGACACAATTTCACCTGTTGACTACAAAATAAAGCATTATAATAGTTTACTTGGTATTAAAAAAATACAAATATTTTACTTCTGACAAAATAATATTAAAACTAGGTTAAATTATCATCAAAATTAACAAAGCTAATTCTGTCAAAAAAAATTGTGCTCTGAAAATTCTTGTTTTTTACTGTTCCCAACCTATAGGTCAGGCATGGCCAACTGTTTTTGCCCCCGGGCCGGATTGGAAAAAAAATATTTTCACGGGCCGGACGAAATATTAAAATTGAAAAATGTTAAGCAAAACACTTATTTCTTTAAGTAAACAAAATTTTATTATGAAATTTGTTTATGAATAATTGTAAGTAAATCAATACAACAAATTAACATAATAACTAATGCGACGTGTTGAGGCGATTTGCATCGCTTATTATTTTTTTAATATCTGGTTCTATACTTGTAGTAGCTATTCTTAACACAGCCTCCAAATGTAAATCATTCAATCATCAAACAGATCATATCGAGTACAGATGAGTATAAAAGTTTTAATTCTTTATAACGGAATCTTTTTCAAAAAATATAGAAGTATCGAGAATTTATTCGATTAATTACTAGAAGTTAAATGCTAATATTGAAAAATTGTTCGCGGGCCACATAAATTCATTATGCGGGCCGGATCCGGCCCGCGGGCCGTATGTTGGCCATGCCTGCTATAGGTAGTGTTTACATTAATAATTTTGTGGAAAAAATTAGTTTTTTTGACATGTGGGATTTGAAACAAGGTCAAGTTATGTACCAGAAACCACTAACACTGGCTACATCACTCATCCACTTGTGCTATCAGTATTATGTTGTTCCTGGTCCAAAATGGCACCAAGAGCAACAAAGACAGGAGATTGATAGGTCACATTATTGGATGAGTGATAGAGCTGGCTGCATATCAACAAAACTTATTTTTTCCACAAAAACTATTTATTGATTTATTGACTTCAAAATCAACAGGTAACTCTGTGGATTTACTGTTTATTGTTTATGTTATCTGATATTACTACTTTGAGAGTTTCTAAAAAACATGATAAACTTATTTTTCTGTTCAATGTGGAACAAAGCATGAGGAATATGATTAATTTTTCTTTACAAAATTCTTGCAATATTCTAGTTTACTGAAATTAACATGAAAAAATTAACCCATACCTTGTATAACAGTTTACCTAACTACTAAACCAGCAGGCATGTCCCTGTGTATGTGTTTATATGTTGTATGAAGAACCAGGACAAGCCCAGGAGAGTTCTAGGTTATCTCTGCCCTTTGTATGGAGAAGTACCTCCTTCCCTTTAAAAAAAATTAAAATAAAATCCCCTTGTTGAAATAATCATTTATAGATATAATTAATCACTATTAGATTTTTGTGCGTTGTTTTATAATATGTGCTGCACAACTAATAATGCTTAATGGAATGCCCTGAGTAAGGCATGCATGTGTTGTCTTTCTGCCAAGGTCTTGCCATCCTCAAAGATCTTCTATGCCATATAAACTTACAGGCTCCTGTCAGACCTCTGTGGCAAGCAGCTGCTTTCGAGGGTATTTATTATTTTATTTATATAGGGCACAATGAGAATATGAATAAATAATAAAGAGCATAATAATAATAATCACAATAAGAAGTAATTTCCCAGGTATTCTTAAAAGTTACTACAAATTCTCCACTTGGCATTTGTAAATTTTGCTTCAGTTACCTATTCAGAGGCAAAATGCATATTCTATAAACACATAAGAAATTATATATTGGACTCACATTAGCACATAATCTTTAGCACAGTTGTACATAATACACTTCTACAGAAGTAGTAGGGGATGTGTAGATCAGATATTTTCACTTAGGCAGATTCTTGAGAAATGTTTAGAGTTTCAGAAACCTTTGGTTGCTAGCTTTGTTGATTTCAAAAAGGCTTTCGACTCTGTTGATCGTCATAATTTGTGGTTGATTGTAAGATCATATGGTATACCAGACAAGTTAGTTAACATAATGAAAGCTCTCTATAATAACACTGAGTCATGTGTGAGAGTTGGTAAGTCTTGTAGCAATTGGTTTAGCATTACGTCTGGTGTTCGACAAGGGTGCATCTTGTCTCCTTTTCTCTTTAGTTTGGTTGTTGATTATGTTATGCGAAATTCACTTCAAGGGAAAGATTTTGGCCTTAATTGGGCTGGAGATATGAAAATTTCTGATTTAGATTATGCTGATGATTTAGCCCTTTTGGCAAATGATGTTGATGAGATGAACTCTTTCATTCGAGCTGTTGATGAGACTGGTAGTAGAGTAGGTTTGGTTATAAACAGAGAGAATACTAAAGTGATGAAAACTGGTCAGGCAGGTTGTGATTCAGTTAATCTGAATGGTTGCAGTCTTGAGCAGGTGTCACAGTTTAATTACCTTGGGAGCTATGTAACTGATACTGGTGATGTGCGGCATGAGATTAACAGACGAATAGGTATTGCTGCCGGGACTTTTAAGAATCTATGGAGATTGTGGAGAAATAGGCGTATACACCTAAAGACTAAAATTAGACTGTATAATAGTTTGGTTCTTTCTAGAGTTAGTTATGGTAGTGAAACTTGGACACTATGTAAACAAGATAACAGGAAACTAGATGCTTTTGATTCTAGATGCTTACGCAGAATCTTGGGCATTAGGTGGTTCAACTTTGTAACTAATGATGAGGCTAGGCAAAGGAGTCTGCAACCTCCTTTAAGCAGCATATTGTGAAGAGAGAGACTCCGCTGGTTTGGCCATGTTGCCCGTATGGATAATTATAGATTGGCGAATAAGGTTATGAACAGTGTGCCTAGAGGCCTCAGAAGGAGGGGGAGACCTAGGATGCGGTGGGCAGACAATGTTAAACAGGACCTTGTTAGAATTGGTGTGCAGTGGCCGGATGCAGCAGATGTAGCTCAGGACAGATATGCTTGGAGAATTAAACTGCACGGTCTGGTTGGACCTCCGTAGCCCATGGCTGCTTGATGATGATGATGATAGATCTAATCATAGATACATCAATTGACAAATACTCTAATTCTACACCTTTATCTACATAGAAAAACTATACTGCTAACATTTAAAAGAAAAAATATAAAATATTAAAAACTATCTCTTCATCTTATTTTCTTACTTTCAATACCAACTGAGCATATCACTGTCTACACTATATAATTAAAAGTATTCAGATGCTTCCATATTATCTAAATGTATAGCCACATTCAACATTTTTTAATTTTGTAAACAAGTTTTTATTGCAAAACACCACTAGATATAAACTAAAGATCTTACTCAAGTTCCTAAATCTTGATTTTCAACTACATTTATTCAGCCTGAAAAAACTGGTTTCCATCCAGAGGCCAAATTATTTCTCCCCAATGTCAGTCAAAAAAAAATTTTACTTTGGAACTTTTGCCAAATAACTAATGAAAGGAATTATGGCATATTATATGCCAAGTTAATCAGCATTTAATTCTGGATTTTCTAAAATTAAAATATTTAACAAAAAAGACAAGAAGTTTTATTTTAATAGTTTTTTTTTAGAGTTATGCAGTAAAAAAATGCATCTGGAAACACAAATCAAAATCTATTTAAAATCACTAATAGATAAAAATGATTATAATGCAAATGAATAGAAGGGCTATTTATTTCTGAATAACAAAAAAAAAAAAATAAATAAATAAATAAATAGTTTTCTTGTTTAAAGTAAACATTTTTTCCATTTTGTAATTTTTTTTCCATACCATACTTTGAGAGAAGTCTAGGCTTGTTGCAGAGTCCAATAAACAAGTCAACTTTAAAATATTTTTAATAAATAACTAATCAACAGAAAATAGGTCACGTTATGTACCAAATTAAAAAGAATTTAATTCTCAATTTTATTAAAATAAAAAATTTGAATATTGTGGAAACATTAATTTTATTAAGACTTTTTACAGTGGTATACTGAAAAAATAGGCACATATTTCATAATTACTTCCAAATCTCCCATTTTTAAAAATAGCATTTTTTGTTAATTTTTAGGAATTTTTTGAAAGTTTAAGAAAAAATATGTTGATAATAGTTCAAATCAACCTTCTGAGCTTAAAATAGAGGATTGCTTCAGCACAGAGTAATACTAACAAACAAATTGGCAACACCTTATATCGCTTCTAAGAAATGGCAATCAGATGGGTTTAACAAATTATTTATGCAATAGTGCAAATAGTAATAAAATATAAATCAAATGAAAAAAGAAAATATTATTTATCAAGTTGAATTATATATTTTTATAAGATATGTATAAAAAATTTTCAAAATCATAATTTTTTTTTAATCGATTTTTTTTTTTGTGTGTTGTACTAAAAAGAATACATATATCCTTGACACTGGAAGGGTTAAAGAGTTGTGAAGGCTGAAAGATTTAACAGTGGTAGTGCTCATCTTAGGAATTTAACCCAAAAGCTAACTTAAACAAAAATAATAAATGTTACAGGAAATTATTTATTAAAATAAATGCAATTTTAGAAGTTTGTATAATGATTCTTTTAGTTTCCATTAATTTTGAAAAGTCTTTGGGGTAACTATAAGCTCTGGATTGAATGTTGCAACATCATCCTTTCAAAACGCCATCCAATCTATTTAGAATTCTTAAGCATAACAGAGATTCCATTGACCAAGTTGACAAAGGGGAATCTATTCTGTTCTCCTAACCCTCACTTCACCCATTGATACCCTATCTTTCTTTATCTGCTCCCCTATAAGCACCCTAAAGCAGAGGATTGCCAGGCATAAACAGGATATTAAAAACAAAACTCCACACACACCACTCTTGCTAAATTTGTCATTCAAGGGCAGATAGTCCCCACAGTTCAACTTGGATTTCATTGCTTCCTCCCCTCCCCCCACTCCAAAACTCTCGAAATCTTCGCCTTCAGAGACAGATGTTGCAACAATAGCACCCCCCTTCCTCCTGCTGCCTAGTACATCTTACTACATGAATTCCCACCACCCGTACCCCTCCTCCCTGCTGCATAAGCCTAATCTCGACACCTCAACTGCCTATTGTTCCTTTCAATGTAATGACTGGCATGGCACATGTGCAAATAGCTTTCTCCTCTTCACCTCTCATTGCTGACATGAAAATACATCCAAGTGCTCCCAGCAATCCACTAAAGATCTCACCTACACAGTGACTTTTACTCCATACAAGAATCCTGAAACCTACTTCTGCTACAGGTCTTTCTTCAGCTAGAAATGCCTTCAAGAAAAAGGTACTATTTTCACCTATTTAATGTTTCACTATCGAATCACTTCCCTTTGGAATTTTGTGCTACATAATGATGAGGGTAGTCAAAAGCGCTCGGCATCAACAATCATGTAAATAGCACATTTCAGTGCTTAACCTATATGTTAATAAATCTAAAGGGCAAAAAAAAAGAAGCATTATTCATTCTTATAAAACACTAATAAAGTTATTGTTTTTTTCATTGTAGAACAATTTTTATTGTGTAATAGAGTTGATGACAGTCCTTCACTAAAAAAAGTGCATAATGAACTAGATGGTAAGATGTTGCCAAATAATTACATTGCTTATTATGTCAGAAAAAAACCATATGTTCTCTAAGGAGCAGGAGTGGTTCACAGTGCATTAGACAGATGTCAGCCAAAACAAACTGAATGTTGCTGCCAATGCAACATGCAACTACCATAGACTGGAAATATACCACACTGCTAGCACATGCATTCACTTATTATAAAACCATCATCCATGATGCTATTAAAATAATGGCCAAGACACTGATATACCCCTTCCCAACATGTGGTATGAAATTCTTAGTAGCCCTATGTCACCTATAACGTCACTTCACTGAAGAAGGAGTACTACAGTTGCTCTGAAAGGCTTCTGAATTTGCTCCTAAAAACTTTTTAATATGCAAATAGCTTGAAGAATAAACTTCAAAATTTTATTGCACAGTAGCAGAGAACTTTAAGTTATTTTTAAAACGAAGTTCTTAATAAAGTTCACAACAGTTATCCCTCATTTAGGATAATTTCCTTCTTTACTGATATCTCTAACAATTCAATACAAAATAATGTTTTAAAAGACGTAAAATTTTATAATAAAACCTAATTTTTGATGAATTAACACAACTTGCTAAAGCACACATATAACAGAATTTTTGCAATTTCAAATTCTCCTAGGAGTTTACCATCATGTTCAATATTCAGTTATCAAAATTAATAATTGTGTTAATTTTTTTTATCATAAAGGATTGTGAACAATTCTACTATCGAGAACCTGACCAGTATCATAGTGTTTTATATTGTTATTTGGACTTTATTCCTACTAAGTAACTATTTATTGTGCATTTTTTACATGCAACAGGTTTCCTTTTTTTTTTTTCAGGCATCCTTAGTTGTATTATAGCAATGATGAATGCATGAGTGCCATCTTTGCAACTGCACTCATCAATGAACAACTAAATATTTCTATCTTGAAACATTGATTTGTAAAGATGGTACCTGAAGTTCATATCAGTAGTGGTAGCATAATGCCAAAGTTGGTACTAATTCTGACCTTTTGGCAGGGCAGGTACAATAGCAATGGGGATGTCTCCTACAAGTAAATAAACTTGGTGGCTTGAGAATAACTAACCCTGGATATATTACAAGAATATTTATAAATAATATGGTAATATATCCACTGTTATTTCTGTTTATTCCATACTGGAATATTTATAAATATACATGAGTTTCACTTGATAGGTTTGGATTGGATTGTTTTACCTCTGAGCGGCACTTTTTTGCACACCATGGGCTAAATGACCAGGCCACAAGGACCCCGAAGGCTCAGAGAAGGTTGGGGGAGGGGACCCACTGGAACAGCTGTTGGGAGACAGATGGTAGCCTCCCGTCAAGGCCATTCAGTGCGTTCTTTAACGTGCACAGTGTATGGCTCTCCTGCACACGGGGCCACGGCTTAACGTCCCATCCGACAGACGGCGGCCTTTTCAAGCCCATCGGTGTCCCCTACTGACCGTGGGCAGGGCGGGGAAATTTTGTGAAGATAAATCTCAACGCTGACCCAGCTGGGACTCGAACCTGGGAACTACAGATTACGAGCCTGGCACGCTACCAACTGAGCCACCCCGCCCCCACTTGATAGGTGGTATATGAATAGGATAAATTGGATTTTAACAGCAAATAGGCTAGCTGTTAGGAATAAAAGTCATAGAGGGGAGAAGAAATTTTCTGACATTACCTTGTTAAAAATGTTTTCAAACTAAAGCTTAAAAAATGTTGAGCTCAAGTTAAGAGAATTATCTTCACTAAACACTGAAGCTCTGAAAGTCCCAGAAATAGCCAAGGAAAAACAACACAGGTTACACAGTTATAATATTATGATAATAATGGGTCTGCTTACAACTGAAGTTAAGGAAGAATAAGATCATTTTTGAAACCAACTGTGCAGAGTGACCAACTCTTCAGCGTGAAAAGGAGCAGAGAAGACAGTTATTTGAGTGATAAGGCACTATAGCTTATTTCTAAAAACATTAAATGCAGGGATAAACTGAATCAACACTCTATAAGTCCTAACAGATCACATTACAGAGAGCTCAATAAGTCCATTAAGAATCAGTTGAAAGCTGGTGTAAATCTATGGCTTGGCTGATAAAGCAAGCAGACAGCACAACAGCAGAGAGCTGTACCAGACAGCAAAAATTTCTTTGGGAAAACTCAGACTGACATTCAGAAATTGCAGGATAAACATGGTAGTATTCAAAGTGATTCTTTTCACCTATAAAGTAGAAAACTTTAGCAAATGTACAGAAATGTTAATTAAAATACAAGCAAAAGAAAATGTGTAAAGTAAAAGTAACAGATTTACCAAATTTAGTCAAAGATTTAGAATTAACTCAAATATGTTTAAAATATTTGATACATTTGTAATATTTTATTAAATATTGTTTAATATTAGTAGCACTGTAATTTAACTTCTTTATGTCAGTAGATATTATTTTGGTGAAAGACAATGACACTAATGCAGAATAATAGGCTGAAAGAGAATACATTTTTGTGTTTCAAAATAATCTTTATGAGCAATTCATTTGATTTTAAATGTTTCTCAGTTAAATTGACACACGAGATTCTTCAAAATTAACTTTTAAAAATCAAATTCCTATTGTGAATTTTCTAAAAACATTGATTTGTGCACACAAATTAAATCACAAGGTCCCAAGGTTCCAAGAGATGTTTCCACTGGGCAGCTGTTAAGAGGCAGATGAGATGACCTCCTGTCATGGACGTCAACAAGTGTGCTAAATAAGGTACAGAGGATCTCTCTCTCCTGCACACAATATCACAGAACCTCAAAGATTGGGGATCATTGGACAGCTGAATGAATGAGCAGGAAACAGATGAGCAGCTCCTGTCCAGGCCATCCAGCATATTCTTTAAACATGCACAGGATATGGCTCTCCTACACAAGGAGCCACAACTTAATATACCATTCAATGGAGGGCAGCCTTTCCAAACTTCAAAAACATTTTATTTTTTTCACAGTTCTTTACCCTTTTGTTTTCTTTATATAGTTTTCAGTTTCTATTTTTATTAGTCATCCCCTGAATGAGTGATTAGCACACTTGGCAACTGATCAAAGGAATCTGGATTCAAGCCCCAGGTAAAGCATGGATGTTTGTGTAGTTTTACTGCTGAGGTCTTGTCTTCCTAACACACCTTCTACTATGGCCTATAAACTGACAGACTCCTGTCACACCTCTGTGGCAAGCAGCCACTTGAGAGGGTTATCTATTTATCTTCTTTTAAATCAAATAAATATTTTTCTGGTGCTGCTTTCCCTAGTCTTGAAGTATACTGATCACCAAAAAACCAAGTATATGCATTATTTGCATAAGTGACTAAGGAATTAAAAAAAAAATAAAGATTTAACTAATAATAGAAAAACAATTTTTATTAAGATAATAAAACTATTAAAGAAGATATAAAAAATTAATTTTTCTAAAAAATTTATTTTCACATTTTATTAATCACATTTAATTTTTTTTTCTTGGTGCATAACATGACCTACTTCTATCAGTTACTGCTGGAAGAGGTTCTAAAGCTATTTTCTGAAACACTTCAAAATTAATTTGACTCCATAGTGAGTTTAGTTTCAGAAACCCAACACTGTAGGTTAATAATTCTTTGCCTGCACATAGTAAGAATTATATATTCGTATACACTGATGCACAAAAGTTAAGCTACAACCCCATTTTATGTCAACAGGAAACAAACTTCAAAACTCTAACTTCTAAAATAAGCATTTTATGGTAAAATATGACTGAAGATAAAGATCTCAATCTATATAAACCTCAATTTTAAGCAATAAAAGCTGGTATTTAAAGAGTTAGGCCTGACTAACTCTTTTACAACAAGCTAGTATATAAAGGGTCACTTCTGACTCTGAAGAGTAAATAAGTATATTTCACTTACTGACAGATATTATCATACATAAATGATTGAATTTCAAGAGCTTAGAATAACCAACTCATCAGCAGGTTATTAGTTCAGAGTTCATCTTTAAACTAATTCATGTTCACTGATCATGTACATAGAATCACTCTTATATTTTTTTCCTTTTTATTTTCTGTGCCAGCAATTTAAAAAGAAAAAAAAAATCGCAATTCTTCCCTTTCTATGTTCTTTTAGAAAAAATATATTTCGTTTTGTGCAATTCTCAAGTTTTATAAATGACAAATGAACAAACTAATAGGGATAAATAAAAATTTATAAATACTTTGTAATCATTGTATCCTAGTTGAACTGTTCCCCAAATGCCTCCTTGTTTTGAATAGAAGTTACCAATTGTACAGTGTGAATAACAAGAATTATGAGACTGTAGCTGCTTGACAATGTTTGATAGGGTATTCATGTATATCTATAGAAATGGTAGTTCAGCAGTTCAAAGTTTGTAAGATCATGGTGAAATTAGCCTCCAATGAGAGAATAATTTCACCATGTCTCACTGTCTCCTCATTTCTCTCACTCAAAATTATATATGCTACTATGTTTACTTTCTCACATTTTTCAATAGTAGCCAGCCAAACCTGCTTCCTGTGATTGGCTTCGTTCTCCTACGCTTCATTTCAAGGGTTTTTCATTCGAAAAGCAGAGAAAATCAAGTTAATACAAAATTAGATGTTTTTAAAAGCACGAAATAATTTACCATTTCAAAGTTCAAACAAATATAATCAACTTTATCACAGTTTTTATACGTTCAACGTTTGAAAAACTTAATGGAATAAAGTTCGTTTAGTAATTTTCATAATTTTATTACCTTTCACTTTCCCCATATTAATTTGCACACAGGTGTTCATTTAGGTAAACATGTCATTTACACACTTGCACACTTTAACCTCTTATTTCTTTAATTTTGAGTTTAATGCAGTTACCTTCTTTTTCCCGCGATGCAATTTCCAAATAGATTGTTCTTGAACGCTTATAATTTCGTCTACCACTTCATAATTAAATTCTCTAACTGCATCTCTCGTAAAAAAAGACCACATCTTGTCATCAAATACTACACTGATGATCAGCATACACGAGTATTGCCATATGCAATAAATAAATATCATGCATCCATAGAAGAATTATTAAATGTGCGTATTAAACTGATAGGCTCAAGTCAGACCTCTGTGACAAGATGCTGCTTGAAAAGGTTTTTATTTTTATTTTAAATCAGTCTGAGCTACATGAAGCGCCACAGCTTTACAATGTTCTAATGAAATCTGCCTCGTTTCAGTTGTTTTCTCAGTAACATCTGGCTGAGGACACTCTCTTGAGGTACTCCATGATTGATACTGTGGGAGGCACTGAGAGTGTTGCCCAGCTTCACAAGAACCGTCCTGTTGGAGAGGTACGCAGTGATCCAGTGGATGATATTGCCTCTGAGGCCCAGATCATTAAGCCTCCAGAGAATATCCTAGTGAGGCAGTGAGTCGAATGCCTTCTGAATGTCGAAGAAGACATCACTGTAGTCTGCCCAATGACAGTGCCGGATCAGCAGCAGAGGTGAAGTCGATAAGATTATCGTATGTGCACCTTCCTTTGTGGACCTCAATGGTTGACACCGTCAGGGCCTGGGGCAGACGAGAGCTTCGAAGCTCCAATTGCAGAGGTGAGTTCCTCCAAGGGGAAAGGATCATTATAGCAAGACTCAGTCCAATAGCAGAGCTGCTGAGACGTATCCTGACCAGTCACAAGTAGGGCAGGAAGAGAAGAGGTGAGGTGCCTCAAGAAGGTGTTAGCAGTGGCGTAGCCGCCACTGCTAATGCCTTTTTGCGGAACTAATCCTCCTCATAGGACAAGGCAAGCTAAATACAAGACAAGGTACATATTACATTATTATATGAGTATTTATATCTCATATTCTCTGAGTATATAAATGATTATTATATACTCAGAGATCAGATGATTTTATATCTCATATTATCTCTGAGAGATAATATGAGTATTTATATCTCATATTCTCTGGAGGCAGAACAAGATCCTCCCCACGTGATAAGGCAAGGTTATGGAGAGGGAGGGCAGGCTGTGGCTTCCCCATCAGGTTTCTAATGTACTTCCAGACTTTCCCAGAAGGGGTGAAGACGCTGATGCTGGAGTATCCTGATCGAACCTGGAGAAGGATCGCCACCTGAACCTTTAATGGCGGTTCAGGTACCTTCTGATCGCAGCATGTACCTTCTGGCATGAAGAATGTCTGGAAATCTACCACAGCGGGGGAGGGGGTGCCTTTCGGCTTTGGGTTGGGTTGTTTTACCTCTCAGCGGCACTTTTTTGCACACCATGGGCTAAATGGCCGGGTCACAAAGACCCCGAAGGCTCAGAGAAGGTTGGGGGAGGGGATCCACTGGAACAGCTGTTGGGAGACAGATGGTAGCCTCCGTCATGGCCATCCAGCACGTTCTTTAACGTGCGTAGGGTATGGTTCTCCCACACACGGGCGACGGCTTAATGTCCCATCGGACGGACGGCGGCCTTTCCAAGCCCATCCATGTCCCCTACTAACCGTGGGCAGGGTGGAGAATTTTGCGGAGATAAATCTCAACGCTGACCCAGCTGGGACCCGAACCTGGGAACTACAGATTACGAGCCTGGTGCGTTACCGACTGAGCCACCCCCACCCCGCACCTTTCGACTCAATGGCGAATGTTGTGAAGCCGCTAATAGTGTATATACAGAGGGGGAAGATGCCCAGCCATCGAGATCGTAACAGTGCAGGCATCAGAGGCAGCAGAGAGGGCTTCTGACACTGCACTGAGATCAGTAGCATCGACGGCAGCAAGTTCTTCAGACGAGATCTGCTGAAGGAGCTGCCAATGAACAAGCTTCGACGTTCTTCTAGGAGCTGCCAATAAACAAGCTTCGACGTTCTTCTAGGAGCTGCCAATGAACAAGCTTCGACGTTCTTCTAGGAGCTGCATGCACCTTGGGAAGCAAGAAGATGTGCAGCAGGAAGTTGTCACTGCCCCAGGGGTCAGGGTCCACTGACTAGCTGAGGCTTTGACCAATGCTGGAAGAACAGAGGATCAGGGCAATGAAGCCGTAGGAACTCGGAGGTCTGTAGAACGTGGGCGAAACATCGTTGACGATATATTGTTCTGCAAGATGACATTCTCGATATCCTCCACTCTATGATCACTGAAGTCTCCACCCCAGGAAGGACTGTGGACATTAAGATCCCCACAGAGAATCCAAGGCTGAAGACACTGAGATAGAATGTCCTGTAAGGTGGATCCAGGAAAGGCAGTGGATGGACGGATGTAACAGGATATCAGGGTGATATCATGGCTGTTAAGCTGGATGTGGCATGCTACAAAAACACTGTTTGCATCAGTGAAAGTGAGCTCAGTAGCATGATACATGACATTCTTTGCACAAGAATCACCGCATTGCGGGAGAGTGGATGACTCTTGCTCGTGTGCCCAATATAGAGTTTGAAGACAGTGATCAGAGAGTTTGACCTCACAGAGAGCAAGGTTGGGAACTGACATGATGTTGATGTAGTTTCTTACATCAGCAGCTTTGCTCCCGAAGCCCCTGCAGTCCCACTGTAGTATCGAAGGGATGCTAGACACTCTAGTGGCCATATTCATAGTTGGAGTGGAAAATAGAAACCGAGGAGAGACGGGTCAACACAGAGTGGCTAGCAGTCTACAAAGTGCGATATAAGTGAGGCCAAGTGGTTCAAGATCATCAAAGTTCGAGGTGAAGATTCCTCAGGTAGAGTGGCAGTAATGACCTTGATGACATCCACCAGTACAGAGAAATGGTGGGCAGGAGGACCGTGTCCCTGTGGTCTTTCCTGAAGTCCTGGTGCATCAAGGAGGAGGAGGATTTCTTGGGATCAGGCTGACGAGGAGCCCTGCTTTTCCTAGCCCTCTTTACCTTCTTGGCCAGCTGCTTGGCCGGAATGGAGCATGAGTCTGCCGCAGAGGTTGGGCAGAATCCTGCACCATGGACCTGCAGCATAGGGGTTCTCAGGGACAGGAGCAGAAGGCTTATGCTAGGCGTAAGTAATGTCATTAGCGGTGCTCTGTATCATGTCATGCCTTTGATACAGCAAGGAAAAAACACCATAGGTGTTTGTATATTGTCCAATATGCATGCAAAACATAGCTTCATATCCTGCAAAGGGTACTTCCTCTTGTTGGAATGCCATTTTCTTTTTTCTTCTGCTGTCGGTGCTTATAAGAAGAAGAACAATCAAAGAACGCTATTTAGTACAATGGGCAAGGATAATTGAAGCCATCAGGAAACTGAAAGTAATACAAGGTAAGCTGCAATTTTTTTACTTATTAAAATCATAATGTTACTGTTTTAGCTTAAATTATGAGATTAAGTGTAATATAAGTTGAACATTTAGCCAGTTGTATTGTTAAAATGGATGATAAGTAACCCAGTACAATAAACTGGTATTCCATCCTTTATATAAAGTAATTTTAACCGGAATTTAATCATATTTCATTAAGAAACACAATTGACGTTTGATAAAAATATTTCAAGATATGACAAATGACTTGCAGATAATCTGTCAATGCTTGTGCTATGATATTTAATAAAGTTCTGTTTTAATTCATGAGTGTATGTTCACTATTATTTATTATAACGATCCGCTACACTATATTCAGGGGCTGATGGAATTGAAGTAAACAGACTGGACAAAAAAAAACTTCTGTTCTGTAGTTAAACTTATATGTAAAGAAATAGCTGTAGAAAATAGAGATCATATTTCAGTTTAATACAACAGATCGTTAATTAAAATTGGATGTTAAAAAATAAACATATAACTGTAGTTCTGTTACTTTTTCGAAAAATTTTGAAAGAAAAAAATTGGCTTATAAATTTTTTAACTGTATTAAATGCAAAGAGGTCTTCTGGAAATAATTGCATGGATATGAGAATTAATGCTCATTTATCAGTGCAAAGTGATAAAAGATTTACAACGATTACTATGGAAGAGCCAGTTGGCACTGGTTTCATCCCCTATATAGCTCACTTCAGCTCTACGCCAAATGTATGATATTCGATTTTATATTAGAAGCTTTTGAAGCTGAACTTCTTCCCTATGCATTCTTTGGGTGGGGAGGGGTGGTTGAAGGGGAAGAGAAATTGAAGGCGAGGAAAACAGAAGAGAAATGAAATATTAGTTTGTGTAGAGTATAAATACAATCATAGCTTGTTTTCCAGAGAGTCTCCTCTACTAAACCCTCACCTTGCCCTCTCTTAATAGCGATTATCAATGGCTTGGAAAGGCCACTGTCTGTCGGATGGGTCGATCCCAGATAATCAAGAGTCTACTGTATCAATATTTCAAACGTGAACAACTAGAGTCGTGGGAGAGGGGAGGCCAGAATCGCAACCCTTCCTTACCATAATTTGGGAGAAAAAATGAATTTCGCCGTTAGTGCGATTCACTCATTTTTTTCTGTCATATTACTTCTTGTATTTCACGTCTACAGGTAATCTGTGTATTTACTATTGAATGATGCTTCCTTACTATATTCCATGACTATACATGTCAGCTTTATCACAAAGACTACCCACTAGAAATGAATTCGGGCTCGGGCGGAGTCATAATTTAAACTGAATTTCTTTTTTCGTAATTGCCAATAAAAATATTTAAAAGTAATATTAAATTGTTTTCTTTTATTTGAAGTTATAATTGAAGGTAACAATTTATCTTTTTCACTTACTTTTTAATTCACAGAAAAATTCACAGAGAAATTGGGGCGGGGGTTGCTCAGTCAGTAGCGCGCCAGGCTCGTAATCTGTAGTTCCCAGGTTCGAGTCCCAGCTGGGTCAGCGTTGAGATTTATCTCTGCAAAATTCCCCACCCTGCCCATGGTCAGTAGGGGACACCGATGGGCTTGGAAAGGCCGCCTCCGTCGGATGGGACGTTAAGCCGTGGCCCCGTGTGCGGGAGAGCCATACACTGTGCACGTTAAAGAACACGCTGGATGGCCTTGACGGGAGGCTATCATCTACCTTCCAACAGCTGTTCCAGTGGGTCTCCTCCCCCAACATTCTCTGAGCCTTCGGGGTCCATGTGACCTGGCCATTTAGCCCATGGGTGCAAAAAAGTGCCGCTCAGAGGTAAAACAACCCAACACAACACAGAAAAATTACAACTTGAATTTTAATTTAATAACCTTTGATGACCTTTTAATTAATCTATCTTTAGTAATTAAAAGTAGCGCCCTTTTTCAGATTTTTTCATTTGTCTTTCATTAATAAATCGCTTTCAGTATTTGTAAAGATATTACACAAAAAAAGGTTTTTAAGAATTGTTTCTAGTGTTTTTCGTTTATAACATTAAGAATTTAATTTAGTACAAATAATTATAGCATTTTAAGTGTATAATAGGCAGTGATAGGACGAATTATAAAATGGTTAGCAGCATGCATTTCTGTATATATGTTTCACGATATGTTAATGTTTTCTCCCCCCCCCCCCCTTTGAAACTGAGGCTGGGAGTTGGCTAAGCGAGTAGAACACTTAGTTCATAATCTGCAGTTCCCAGGTTCCAGTCTGGCAATGCCAGAGTTTATAATTTTCTTCTAAACCCCCACCTTCCCCTCGATTAGAAAAGGGACAAGTGTGTGTGTGTGTGGGGGGGGGGGGGGGGGGTAACCTCCTGTTCACACAAAATCCTATTTTTGATTTAATAAATACTAACAAAATAACAGGATTGGCATTTTCAGAATCATTCATTTCTTCGAATTTCTGCTAGTAGAGTAGGGGTTATCAACGTGGGGTACGCAGTAAAATTTTTGGGGGTACGCCATGAGAGCTCAAAAGTCTATAGATATAGTAACAAAGTAAAAATAACCATTGTTATACTATAACTATAGTTTTTTCTATCTATACAACGAGTACGCCAGTTACATCCTCATTTCCAGGGGGTACGTGAAGCATAAAAGGTTGAGAACCACTGCGATACAGGATACTCAGAAAATGATAAAATGTTAAATCCAGTATATGTGAAATATATGTGAAAACAGCTTCCCGTATTCGCTACAGGAGATAAACACAGTCGTATCAGAATAATATGACCACTTATTATACATATTCTATGGTAGGTGGTCAGATTATTCTGATACGACTGTATATTACTCCTGTAATTTAATCTAATGTTTTTTTTTTTGCAATTGCTTCCTTATTGGTAACATTCAATTCCCGTAATTTAGCGGAGAACATTGTCCCTGTATGACATTAGGAGCATGGTGTTCATTGTCCTAATTAAGTAAAGAGTGTGAAAGTCAAATGAAATAGATGAATCTTCTGAGGATAAAAAAAATCGTTTTAATACCAAAGTAATATGTTGTTGTTTTACCTCTGAGTGTTTCATTTTTTCACATACTAGTGTAAAAAGCCAGGCCACAAGACACACACACACTAACACTGTTAGATTTCTGTGAAAAAAGAAAAAATTTGTTTTTGAAATTAAAAGTGTAGGTTTTTCGCATGTGGTAAAAAGCACATTTAAAAAAAAACACTTATAGTGTCTTTTCTAATTTGGAGGTTCCTTTTTATTAGGACTCCTGTGCTAAGCAGCGATTGTAATCGCATTATCCAAATACTATTAAAGATCCTTTTTTCTTTAAAAAATTACTTTTTTGATGAGGTGAGGTATATTTTATTAATTTAAGGAAAGTAGCTGGATGACTTTTTATTTTGAGAGGTTTCGTGTGGTTTTAAATGGGGTGATAGTTTTTGTGTGTGTGTGTGTGTGTGTTTCATAGGAGAGAAGAGACAAGGAGTCCATAGCCCTTTAAAAAGCTTAATAACCAGAACGGAAACGAAAAATGTCTAATATCCATGAGGTTTTGAAAGACTAATAAAATGAATGAAAAAAAGGCGATAAATTTATATATTGGATTGATGTTCATCTTCATTCTTACTCCCTCTGATTACGTGGGATTTTTCCAAACGTTTTTATCCAGATGTTTTTTTTTTCAACTTGGTGTTAATATTAATCAAAAACAACGTTTCCGATATATTCCAGTTTTAAATTTCGAATATAACCCTTCGAATAAAGCTGAAGAGTGAAACTTGAAAAGAAATAAACTGTGCAAATTTTTGTGTAACAAGCAGTGATTGCATTTTATTCTACCTAAAATCAGACCTACTGCATATAAACTGAAAGGCTCCTGCCAGACCTCTGTGGCAAGCAGCTGCTTGAGGGGTATTTATTTATATTATTTCAACTTTTCTTTGATTCTGATCGTTCCCCACACACATTAACCCACAAAGGATTACCCAGTGACAAACCATAAGGAAATAATGCTACGATCCTACAGTGTATGGGCAGTCCTCTGATACCACATATGCTTAAGCTTGCCACCCTTTAAACTGGGAGTAAGTTGCACAGTCTCACGCCCATTAACCCACAAAGGATTACCCAGTGACAAACCATAAGGAAATAATGCTACGATCCTACAGTGTATGGGCAGTCCTCTGATACCACATATGCTTAAGCTTGCCACCCTTTAAACTAGGAAAGTCTTTTTTTCCAACTGGAAAGTTCAGATGTAAGCACTATATGAATAAATACTCAGACTCATGTATCACTGGCAGAAGCTTCATGTACCACTAGTGGTAGGCCATACCACAGTTTGGTAATCCCTGATGTAGCATATCGTCATTATGTATGAGAAGTAATTAATGTGAATTTCTTTTTTAGCCCCTTATTGGAGGTTAATTTCACCATGATCTTACAGCACCTTGAACCTTTTTAAGTTAAACAAAATAGAAAACTGGTTCTGTGGGGTTATGAATATTAGATTTTCTCTCCTCCCCACCCAATATCTTGAGGGTTTGAATAGCATATGTTTTTGGGCTATGCAACTTACTAACTTTTAGTGTATATGTAGCCGTATGTAGCATGCTCAATCCGGGCCAGATATTGATTAGTAAAAACCTAAAATGGAAATTTTATCTATGTGAAGTCTTATATAATGTACTTTGAACCAAATATGAATATTTTACCCGAAGGGATTGACTCCCTTCGGGTAATCAACTCATCAATTATATTGATGACTGGAAACCAATGACTTTTCGACATGCTTTCCTTGGCCCCAATGTCATCTCAAGACCAAGAATTTGCTCTTCAGATTTAAATATGTAGATTGAATACTAACATTTCTCCCTTGGTAGGCATTTATGAGCAGGAATGTGCTGCTAAAATGTCTACTAAGAAAATCTGAATGATGAAAAAATGAAATTAGAAATATTCCATGTTTTTATTATAAAATTTTGTAATTGAAAATATATTAGTAATTACAATAATGCTACATTATAATAATTTAATACAAATTTAGTTTATGTACGTTAGTTTATGTATGTAAAGTTTATGTAAACAAAATTTAGTTTATCTATTAATGTTGATTAATAGATATAAAGAATCCATTAATATAATATTATTCGATTGATCAGGTAATCATTTATTTCCATAGATATGAATACATGATATACAGTTACAATATATCCTGCAATATTACCATATATAATTTTTTTTAAAAAAATAACTACACCACAAGAGTAAACATGACGTATAATTTGAAATTATACGTCAGTTAAATGTTAGCAATTGTAATGTGAACCCAATAATAACTGTGATACAGTGCTAGGATTAAAACTAATAGCTTTTATAATGATTTGTTCTTCATGACCTGGTTTCAATATTTTCTATTTCATCAATATATTTGTAAAGATTTGTTGAATATTTGCAATTTTTTTAAAATTTTAATAGTAACTGGCAATGAGTTGAAAATATTTGGCCCCAGATAAATATAATGCTTTTGATTATAGTTTTTCTAGCTATTATAACATGAATATCAGGACTTTCATTTTGCCTTGTATTATATTTTGCTATTGACAGTATTTGATCAGACCAATTTTTACTAACATTCATCAAAATACTAAAAACATAATTTTTTTAGTGGAAGAAGGTTTAATATTTTATATTAAATTTTGACGCTATCATATTTTTTTTCATAACGAATCGTATTACGCAATTCTGCATTACTATAACACACTTTACCATGACATATTACGATATTTCAAGTAGGACTTTACCCAACAATTATGTAATAACTTTAAATAATGAAATGTAGACAAAATTTTGAACATAATGCAGTTTCCATATTATAAAAAGAAACCCTCAAGCAACTGCTTGCCACAGAGGTCTTACAAGAGCCTGTCGGTTTATATGCCATAGTAAATGGTCTGAGAGGTTGGCAGAACCTCAGCAGAAAAACAACACCAACATCCATGCCTTACCTGGGGCTCGAATTCAGGTCCCTTATATCAATAGCCAAGCATGCAACCCACTCGGCCACCATATTATAATATTAATTTTTTCATTATATATGATATATGACACGTCAATTTCAATTTATAATCTATAGACTCCTAAATATTTAAAACTTTCAGCTCCATCAATTGGAAGGATTTACAATCCTGAATATTACAACACATTCATGATAGGTAATTTTATTTTGCAATAAATCATTCTTCCCCTTAACCCTAAAGAATAAATATTCTGTTCTGCATTCGTTTAAAAGTAATTTATTTTTCAGAAACCAATCTCTGTACTCAAATAGGAATTTATTGCTGTAATTAAACACTTCACGTACAGAGTAATAATCACCAGTGCAGTATCATCAGCAAAAGTAATTATGTTCCCATTTAACATAAGATTACTTAGATCATTTATATAAATTAAAAATAAAATAGGTCCTACCTTGAGGAACACCAAAACTTATATTGTTTTCATTACCAACACAATCATTTATTTTTACTCTCTGCAATCTATCACTGTAATCACACCAATTAAAAATTGAATCTCTTAGACCACAGCTATATAGTTTAAAAGAAAAAGATCGTGTTGGACTGAATCTTTCAAGCTACATTCAAATTTTCATTTATTCCTTTATGTACTATTGATGTCGATCCCAAAATCGCATCTTCAGTACCCATTTGTTCCCTAAATCCATACTGATTTACAGAAAAGAATTTACCGACATATAAAAATTGACAGTTCTTTTCTTCAAGAGTTCATCAATAATGTTTGAAATATTTAATAAAATGGAAATTTTCCTGTAGTTTCCAGGATTGTTTCTATCTCCCCCTTCTTGCACTGGAATGACAGTTGCAACTTTGAAACTTTTTGGAACACTCTTTTCGAAATGAATTGTTTATTTACATATATTCCTTTGAAATATGGGCATAGCATTTTAAAAATATATTGTGTAAGACTATCTTCTTCTGATGCTTTTCCATTTTTTAAAGATTTTATTTCATCAGTTACATCATTTTTTGCACTATAACTAAGGAAAAAAGGTTGCACAATTGTAATAATCTTCGAATGAATATCAGTTCCTACTTTAGGTATCTGACTAATTAAATCCCTAATTACCCCAGAGAAATAATCATTAAATTTATTAACAAAAACTAAAGAATTTTCTTCAAAATAATACATCTTATCGTCATATAATATGACTACGCTGCAGTATAGGATACTCAGCCGCCATTTTGTACTTTTTCCCAGGAAAATCTGTAACTTTGAGTTGCAATATGATATCCATTCGCATGTTTATGACTGATATATGCTGTTTAAAACAGTTGTTTCTAATGATATTTATTTTAGTGACTTTTTTTTAAGTGCGAAGAGGTTTCATTGTTTAGCGATAAGCGTTGTTAATGAAATCTTTTGATGAGATTAATTATTTTTGGGGCATTTTTCAGTAAGGAACAAGAAGTTATTCTTTAGTGATAAGAGCTATTAATGAAATCTAGTTTTGATGAGAATATTAATTTTTGGGGCATTTTTAAGTGCAGAACGAAGCTTTATTCTTTAGCGATAAGAGTTGTTAATAAAATCTAATTTTGATGAAATTGTTTAATTTTCTGGAGGGGGAGGGTTAAGTGCGAAACGAGGGTTCATTTTGTAGTGATAAGCGTTGGTAATAAAATTTTGTTTTAATGAGATTATTCTCAGTAATTTTTTTAAGTGCAGAAACATCATTTTTTTTCTATATAGCGTTGCATATTTCTTTTACATATATATCCTCAATACGCATCTGAAGATAGATGCAGAACAGACTACTTTTAAAATTCAGACTTTTTTTTCACCGCGGCAAAATAAAACAAGATGGCGGCTGAGGACTCTGTACTTACTTTTACTATTACCTGAAAACTCATTTATTTTCTCCCATTGTTTTTTCATATTTCCATAACTTTTCGAAATTTTATTTGAATAATTTGACCGACTGGCTGACCTTCAAACATTTTAGCAACGAGCTCCAGCACATCACTACACTCAAAATTTTGTAATTTTCTAAAATGATCTAATGCTTCGACGAACTATAACCGAGCACATTCTCGTGAAAGCTGGGAGAGCCGGAGAGCTCGGATTCCTTGGCTTGCAAAGATCGTACCCACGGAGGTATGAATGAGAGGAGACGCCCTAACGCGCTTTCCCTGTCCAAGGTCATGATGCTGACGCAGCAGGGCGATAGCCATGTAGTTGCATTCAAAACAAACCGTCTGCCGCTGCAATCAAGCCTACTTTTCACGTGCTATAGTCAGTTTTACTGTGCGTTATATACGGGAAGTTTTTTTTTACGACTAAGAGAAAGCCCATTTAAGCTATTTGGAATTTATATTGCTTTTTTTTAATGAAATGAATATTTCCATACAGAATTACTGTATAGCAGAACTATTTATGTATTTCGTTGAATACGACAATAACAAACAATTACCAGATTTTGAAAGTTTATTTATACTGCACTGATAATAGCAGAAAACATTTTATTGATAAAACATTAAACATTACATGTAATAGCAGCATTTAAACTGCAAAACAATCACATTTGTAAGATTTAGAAGATAGTTGCTTTACGTTAAAAAAATTCTCATTCCACAAAAATAAAAAAAAATTTGCTTAACAAAACTAAATAAAGCCAATAGTGTAGGAGCCAAAATGGTAGATTTTAAAAAACATTTCAAACTTTGGTGGAGAAATCATGTATAACACACCTACATTGAAATGCTTTCCAGCGATCTTTCACAATAGTAAAGATTCAACTCCAAAAATATGTTAATAAGTTATGACACCCACTATTAAGACAATTATGAGTGTACCGAATTTTCATTTTGACTTCAAAATCAACAGATATATCTGGGTTTACTATTTATTGATAAATTAATTCTACTGTTTTATTTGGAGAATTTTTCTGTTAACTGTTTCCTTCTCTGACAACAATGTGCAAAGAGTGATGCAAATTAGCTTAAAATTAGGATTTATAACATTTAATTATTACTTTTTTAATTTTAACTCCTGGAAATCACTTGTAACCTAGTTTGTATTACATCATTATTAAAAACCTTAAATTGCAGTTATACTATTCATATTCACTGTTCTGATTGTAGCAATATGTGTGTTGTTATGAAGCCCCAATATTTTTCAGGGCTTCATCTATACCACATAAGTAACCTTTAAGTATTGATTAGACATTTTTAAAACTTTGTACTGACTTGGTTTAAAATTTCCTAATATTTCAAATGATGGATAAAGGTACAATCGTATCTATCCAAAATATTTTGGATAGATGAGGAACTTAACATCTTCTACAGACAAAGTGTCTCATCATCAAAATTCTTTGTTTTGTGATATAGTCAAAAATTCATGAAACTAATCAAACAGAAACGTTAGTAAAACTATTATCTATAATGCTTCTCGTCTCTCTTTATTTAATGGAAAGCTGATATAAAAGATAATTTCTATGTATTGGCCATAAGCTGACAGTGCATTTTAGTTTACAGTGCAAAAAATAAAGCATCTTTTCAAGGAATCTATTGAAATAAAACAGTACCGAACAGTAAACCATAGAATTAAGTTTGAAATAAATATGTAAAATTTGTAACACACTTCTAAACTCGTAAAAGGAAAAAAAATATCTGTTGTGATGACACTCCCGTACAAAAAAAAAACGCCCCAGATGGTGGCTCGAACCCATCAGCTCTATGTTTGTACCCTCAGCTTCACATCCCTCCCCCATCTCATGCTCATTCTCCTCCCTCAACCAGAGTTAATAATCAATACAAAATACACAATTATTACAATCTCTCAAAAAAAAATCTCATAAGGATTGAAATACATCCTTCCTCAGCCACAAAGGAAAATTTCGAAATAATATCTGAAAAAACTATATGGAAAAAAAGCAACTAAAAATTATACTAAGCAAAAATAATAAAAAATTAAAAAAATATAAAAAGGAAAAAGAAAAATAATATATATCCACAGGGTGAAGGGAATATAATATCCTTTAAAAAAAAAGGCAATGTTCCAGACAGTGGCTTGAACCCAACATCTCAGTGCCTGACTCCTCAGTCTCTCATACCTCCCTTCATGTACGCCTAACCTACCCCTCAACCAAAGTAAAAATGAAATAACTACAAGCAATACACTCGCTCTATTTGAAATCCATACAGAATTAAATAAATTCAGTATTCACGTTAAAAGGGACAATTAGAACCCTATCAGAAGAATTAAGGAAAAGGAGAAAAGCATTACACTCTCCTCTCCTGTTTCAACTAAAATTATTTAAACAATTTGAAAAATTTTCACCCTAACTAATGATCGCTGTCACTCACCTATGACAATTTACATCAGATACATTAAATTAATCTAAAAAGAAATTAAAAAATATAAGGCTGCAATCCAAGAAAAAAAGGGGGCATTTAAACAAAACCCTTAAATGCTATCCAAATTTAAAAAAAAGAAAGATTATATTTCTCACCTTATGAAAATACTTTATTGTAATTTACTTTTCCCTTCTTACACTGAACTTACTAAATCATGAAGAGAGAGGAATTTAAACACTGAAACATTTAAACAAAATAATATTTAATACTTCCACCTAAAATAAAATAAAAAAGAAACTTCTTGATATTTTAATCACCTCTGTTTAAAAGTATGTAAATTCATCATCCATTAAATAGAATACACACTAATATTCAATTACAGCCAACAAAATATTTTAACTGAGAAAGCCTGCAGAAGGAATTCTCAAATAAGTGTAACGTAAAATCAATCAATCAATATAAGAAGTACATCTTCCCATTTATCACTGGTACAATCCGAAGAAAATAAAAAAAAAATCTGGTGAAGAATCGAGGTTTGTAACTCGAAATAAAACCGATTTCATAGCGGCGTAAATTCAACACGAAGTTGCTTGTATCATTACACAATTATTTAAACTTTTATAAAAATGACAAACTTACCGATAAAAGGTAATTCCTGGTATCTTTTTTGAAGTGCGATTCGTGCAGCCGTAAGCTGAACAGGCTGCCATAATACAAATGTCGAAAAAAATTAAATTTTTAAAGCGCACACTTCCTTACTCCCCTATACTACTGATCAATGTTTTGAATAGAACAACATGGCTGCCGCGCAGTCGCCGTAACATCATTTCAAGTGCTTAGGGCTCCCCCTCTTACATTCCTACCTCCACGATCGTACCAGACTAGACACTCCTTAATCCTACTGCTCTGTGCTCTGCTGTCAGCTGACCCGGCTGATCTAAGCGTAAACACGTATTACTTGCCTGAAAGAATATTACACTGAAGATGGCGGCTCAAGTAGTAGGTGGATCGTTGGTAGTTAGATTACTTTCTACTTCTGTTGCTTTAGCAAACCATGCAGGTAAAATAATCAGGGAAATAATGAAAAAGGGAGATTTGGGAATTGTGGAGAAGGTGAGACTTTTTCATTTTCTTAGATTTCTAACTAACCATTGAAAAAAAAAGACCGGCCACTTTCAACTTAGAGTTGAAAGTGACCGGGTTTTTTTTTTGCATGTAAGCATGCAATGAATCAAGCATATCTTTGGATAGGAAAGCAATTTAAGCTTGAAAAATACTAAAATTAGGAAGAATTGCAGGATGCTTTTTTTTTCTGTTATAAAAATGTGTAAAGTATGTAGCTTTATAAACATGTACTGATCAATAACCTCTAGATCAGTGGTTCTCAACCTTTTATGCTTTACGTATCCCCTGGAAATGTGCATGTAACTGGCGTACCCATGTATAGATAGATAAAACTATAGTATAACAATGGGAATAAATAAAACATATATATATATACACACACATGAAATTTTGTATTCATAAATTACATATATCGATAAACACAAAAAATGACATAAACAATTTAACAATTATAAACATTTTAGTGGGTAATCAGTGAAATGGTTGTGCATGTTTGCACTTGTACAGTTCATTAATGGTTGGGTCCAACTTAGTGACTTTGTTATTAGATCTAGCAACTTTTGAGCTGTCACAGCATAATCCAAAAAATTTTACCTCTTACCACACAATTAAGAACCCCTACTCTAGAATATCGATTGTTCTGATTCATTAAAACCTGATAAATGGAATAAACAGTAATGACTTCATTTTTCAGATAGTTTGATGAGTATTATCATTACTGATTTAAGTAAATAAGCTGTTATTTTACCCCATAGTATGCACACCATTTTTGACTATTAGCTGGTGGTTTTGGTCTTTTAACCACCTCTTACTGAAAGCTGATGGCTTTTAAATATATTATTTCAAACAATAATTTTTGAACTTTTATCGTTTATTTTTTGAAAGGATGCACAGTTATATACTTTTAATTAATTTTTTTATTAATAAACAAATGGTTGTTGAAGAATAAAAATTTCCCAGGGGCAGGAGAGGGTAGTTTAATCCAATGTCCTGGCTATCCTATTTTACACACTAAGAAATTAATACTTTTCATATTTTATATTTTTAATCCATTTGAAATTATACAGTGTTTTAGTCCATAATTTAACAAATTACACAGAATGCTCTTCCATAAAAATATTCACAAAATACAATGGCAAAAAGCGCAACAAAATGTGGTGAAAAACCGACACTAACATGAGTAGGCATGTTATATGACCCATGATTTTTCTATACTGCCAAGTGAAAGGCACTGTTTAAATGGTAAAGTCATCTCATGTCTGCTGAGTGGTTAGTGTGCTTGGTTATTGATCAAAAGGACCGTGGATAAGATATGAATATTTATTGTTTTTCTGCTGTCTCAACCTTCTTCACAGATCTTCTCTTTAGCATAATTGAAATGACAAGCTGCTGTCAGACCTTGGTGGCAAGCAGCTGCTTTGAGGTGGTATCTATGGTTATTTAGTACCCTCCAGTGGCTGAATGGTTAGTATGTTTGGCTACTGATACTATTTCAAAATGTATATTTTAATAATTTAATATAGAAATGTCAAATTAATTATATACTATAAATAACCCTTAAAGTAACAGAAAACACTAGAGTTCCCAGAGAATTTTGCTGCAAGATTTTATACTTTCCCTTTTAATTTTTTTTTAATTAATCATGAAAATTAACATATTACATTCTGTACAATAACAAGAACAAGTTTTGTTAACTATTCACCTAACTATTCAGGATAATATTTTGCAGGTTCTTTTAATTATCACGTTGAAAACTTTTGCAAATTAACCTGGTCCTTTAAGGGTTAAAATATGGTTGTCTTGTTAAAGATAGTCATGTTACATTTACTCTATTTTTGTTATGTTGTGATACTCAAGATTTTTTTTTTCAGTTATATATATATTTTTTAAGATACTGTTTTCATTTTAAAGCTTTTTTTTTTTCCAGTGTGTGTGAATTTTAAAAATAGAAAAATGTATAATGTATGTGCATATTGGAAGCAATCATTAGAACTTCATATCTTCTCTGTAAAGAAGATATGCATTGAAAACTGGTAATTCCAGAATGCTATATTTTAGATTGTAAATTTTTTATTATAGGCATTAAATTGCATATATATATAATTATAATTAGTAACAGAAAATGTGTTCAAATGAAATATATTTACAATAAAAAAATGGTATCATTAAAAGGATTGTCGGTGACATAAATATTTTCTGTGCTTCGCTATATTGTAATAGACAATTCAAATAATAGGCAATTATATTTTAAATAAAATGTTAATATCGCTAATACTGCAGTTCTGTAGAATCAGTTGTATCAGGTTTTGTTTGGCATTTCTTAATGTTTTGGAAATGCATTTATTTTATACTATTTTTATTGTATAAATTTATGTAGTACATTTAGTATATTTATTTTTCAGGGAATAAATGATTTGCAGACAGAAGCAGATCGATCTGTTCAGAGATGCATAGTTACCTCACTTTCTAGACAGTTCCCAAAAGTGACTATTATTGGAGAAGAAGTAAGCAAATTTCCTATTACCTTTTTATTTAGAAAAATTGTAAAAAAAAAAATGAGAAAATTGCTATCCTAAGGAGCCCATATGTATTGTTTCTAAAATATGAATTTATGTGCCATGAAAAATATGTTTATTTTAAAAAATTTTTGTTGTTTGTTAAGTTTTATAAACATTTCAATATTTTAAAATATTTTCAATATTTAATGTAGCATGTTCTATATTTAGCTTTCTAATTCGTATGAAATATTTCCAGACTTTAGAAGATCAAGATGCTGCCAAAGAAGATTGTTTAGAAAATGTAGCAGATCTTGATATTTTACCTGCTAAGTGTCCTGATTATCTGTTGTCTGTAAAAGAGGAAGATGTAAGTTAAATGGTTCATTCTAAATATTTCAAGATCTCAATAATTTATTGTATATGAAACATTAGTGTAATAAATCCCACATGACACTGTGTGAAGTAAATAGCTAGATCCCTCTTGTGAAACATATGTATTGGCAGGAAAAAGAGAGTTTTTATAAGTTTGCCAGTTTTGCAATGCACTCTTGAGCTTTACTAGTTTTGATATAACTTTTCAGACTGCAAATGACTTTTAAAAAACGTTGTTGTCTTTTGCAGACATTTTAAGAAAATCAAACTTTATGGTTCAGAGGGGTTTTTTTTAAGGAAGAAACTTCCCTAAACAAAGATAACCAAGAAGCTATATTAGGCTTATTATGGTTCCTCATACAACGTATCAACACTTAAACAAGGATCCACTAATTGGTCTTAATAGGTAGGCTAACCACTAGCTCAAGTAGGGCTTTGATTAGTATTTCTGTTTGGGTATGATGAAACAAAGAAATAAAATGCTAAAAACACTCTTAATGAAGTGTTGAAAGCTTTAAAGATCAGATGCTAACATCTGTTAAAATTACTCTTTTTAATCAGAAAATAATATTAAAATTATACTCTACAGTGTAGGCTTAGTTTTAATTTTAAACTGTTATTAAATTAAGAAAAAGTGAGTGTTTATCTGTGTCTGATTATGATTCATATAAGATATAATTGCTGACATAACTTAATAGTTAATTAAAAAAAATAAAAAAAGTCATATTCTTTAATTGACAGAAAAGAAATGTTGTTTCATTTAAGACAATGAATCAGCAGTTTTTTTAGCTCTTTGAGTCATGCTTTAACATGACTTACATTTTTACAACTGTTAGCATAACACAAGGGTTGTCAGGGTTGTCATTGCAAATAACATTGTACTTATGTTTGATAGATGCAAATATTTTACAATCAGTGAAGAAGGTAGACAGCTGCAGTACTTATCCATTAATATCCAAGTTCATAATACAATCTTTGAAGGTTCAGTTCTCCAAACCTACTGCTGTAAAGAATTTCTTCTTGCTCATTCTGTCCATCAAATGGAATGTGAAACTGTGGTTAAATGTGCAAGAGAACTATACAATATACATGTAAAGAATATGCTGTATCAATTTGAAAGTAATCTCTACCTGCTCGTAACTAATACATACTCACTACACACACACACACATGATCTGCATATTTGTCCAGTGAATTTCCTTATTCAGTTTTTCTTTTGCAATCCAGCATGTATTAAAAGTATATGCAATGGAGAAATGCAGCCAAACCCATCATGAAGCATTTATAATGTTCCAAAAATGCCATTTGATCTTGACTAACTTCCCTCCCCCCTTTTATGATCTGCATATTTGTACATCCAGTTTCCTTATTTCATGGAATTTCCTGTGAATGTTTGTTGAGTGCACTCATTATCACACTCATGTACCAACATTATACAGTTCAAATTTTTTTAACAGGATTAGTGTTAAAATGTATTTAAGTGGGTAAACAAATTGCTTATGTGGGGATGAAGCTTCAGCTGGAAGAATTTAACAGAAGTTCTTGTATGTTAAAGAGAAATATCAAAAGAAGTGAAGCAAAGGCATATTCATATTTATATATATTTGTTGATAAGCAAAATTATTTGCATTTTCCTTATTAACTAGTTTATAAATCAATAAATATTTTGCGGAAAATTTTTTCGCAGGCATACTATCAATGCCAAAAGAGCAGCAGGTAACGCTATGATTATTATCTATGTTTAAATCATTAATAACACTAATAGCGTGATGAGACTATTATTTATTTCCATCTCACTCTGTGCAATACGAAGGTAATAGTTGCCACCCGAGATCATAGTGGCACCAATGGTTGGCCTGAAAATCTCGGCGATAGAGTTTAGTCTTAAAATTAGCGGAAAAAAGACGAGCTAACATTAGTTCAACTAGAAGAATACTCTGGCATGTTTCTGGAGAGATGCGGGTTCACATCCCGTATGTCGGCGAAAATTTTTTCTGCAAAATATTTATTGATTTATCAATGCCAAAAGAGCAGCAGGTAACGCTGTGATTATCATCTATGTTTAAATAGTTTATAAATTTCATTGCAACATGGAAACTAACCTTATAGTGCTCTCCTGAATTCATATGTGATTTAAGTCCCTTTCAGTCAGTAAGGCAGTCATAAAGAATATATAGTAATTATTTTATTATTTTTTTCAATATTGTAAAGTTTTATAGCTTTATTGTGATATATGGCTTTATTTTTCTCATTTAAATGTAACTTATTTATGTCTTACTACAATTAATTACATTAATACTACATTAAATACTATGTTAAATGTGAAATAAATGTTTTTTTCTTTTTGTATATTTGAAAAATTGTACCATAAAACTTACTGTTTTTCAGGTGGTGATTTGGGTTGATCCTCTGGATGGCACAGCTGAATATACCCAAGGTTCCTTTTATTGAATATTGTTATTTTATAAGTTTCTGTGTAAAAAGTTAAGTTTCTCAGGTAAAATAATTTAAGTCAGATTTGAGAATACTGGAATAAAAATGAGTTAGTATATTACTGCTGCTCTTATAATCTATTTAAAGTTTTTTTCATTTAGCTTTAAAAGAATCCTGCACAGTCAGTTATGGTAATATATGCTTTTTCTAAACTTTAAACATGACCATTGCATATTTAAAAGGATATCACTGTGACAATAAATCCACAAATTTATTTGGGGGGGGGAGGGATGGGAGTAAAAATCTGCTATTTCTGTATGGTAAAAGTATATGTTTAATTTTGATAATTTCTTTTAAAAAAAAGGGGGGGGGGGAGCATATCAATCTCGGTAAAGCCAAACAATACATTGCACCCTTTGTGTGTTCAGTCATGTTCTTGCCTTTTAATCAGTGTTCAACAATTCTTGTTATTATTATCTTGTGAGATTATATCTGGTGCACTTGCATTTCCTTTCTGAGAGTAAGAGTGCTACTGTAGATGAAATTTTATATTAATTATTGGATTCATTCATTAATTATCATGGTCATTATGTTCACCTTTTACAAGCTTTCATTCAGATCATTTGTAATCCTGGTGGGGAGGGATTTCTTGTTGCCTTCCATTGAGTGCACTAATGCACTGTGAAATTTCAATGTACTTATGTACTAAAAATAAGATTATTACACAGTGGTATAGCTAGAAGGGAATTGAGGATTTAACCTTGAAGAAATTTTATTCTTAAAAAAGTCATTAGTTCATCATTTATATTAATAAAACAGATATTTTTTTATCTTGGTTAAGCTACTGCTATTACATGCATAGTTTTATAGTAATACTACTGAAAATTATTTTACCATTTTTGGGACTCACAAAAAGTAAGTGTCCTACTGAGAATTCAGTTTGTGGGAGGCTCAGAGAATATAGTTTCAGGAAGGGGGTGGTCTGATAATAAGATAAGTAAGGTTTTCCAATTACTAAAATACTCCACCAACAGGAAAGGTTAAAATGATATTCTATATGGAATAGAATTTTATAGGTTTTTTTAATCTAATTTTAGTGTTGGACATAAAATATGAGGATAAAATTATACAAAGAACTGTTTTGGATTTTAAAGCAGGTGAACATGCTTGAGATTTTGTATAAGATGACTTTTTTTTGGGGGGGGGGGGAGGAGAGGGAGTGTACATCCCTGTCTTAGAGGGTGGTATATAAACTATGTCTTTTTTAAAAAATGTGAATTCTGATATTTCATCAATACCTGTCTAGTCCAAAAAGTTTTTTTCCTCTAAAAGCAAAAAGGTTAAATGCCTACAGATAGATGATAGACAGATGACAAAGTGAAAGCAATAGCTGTTTTTTTTTCAAATGAGCTAAAAAAACATTGTCATATTTTTATGCATATTGAAATTGCATTGATGCTGAAGTAGGAGCTATATTTTAACACTGAAGAAAATTATAGAAAAGCTTGGTGAATTGGTTCAAAGGTATAATAGCATTACATGAGATGGCAAAATACAGCAGCTAAAAATGAAATGTACTATTGTCATCAAGGATTGAATAAATTTTTCAGTTTCTCCACTTACAATTTTGCAAAGTAGTGCTACAGATTTTTGTTTGTTTTCTGACTTTATGGTTGTATAATATAAAAGAATTTTCAGTAATATTACTACCAATGTCCAAAAATGGTAAAAGAATTTTCAGTAGTATTACCATATTTATTTGACCAAACTACGAGGAGTGATCCAAAAGTTATCAGACTGTGGCAATAAAATTAAACAGGGTGAACCCACCTCCTAATGTTTGCTATCACTTTTGACTTCTATTGGGCATACAATGCACTGATTCCAGCAATCTTTTCACCTCCTATTGTAAACCACAAAAGCTTCTTTTTAGATTGTGCTTAGTCCTCGCATCACATTTTCTTTAGTTGAATCGATGATTTCAAATCTCATTCCTTTTAGAGGACTCTTCAACTTTGGGAACAGGAAGAAGTGCCCAAAGAATAATTGCAAAATGCTGTTTTAAACAGTTCCTTGCAGGGAGCCATATCGCAGTGTGGATCATCTTCTATCCATTGGAAAACATTCCTAAGACTGCTGCAAACAATTTTTTTTCTGCTCTTCTCTGAGATTCTTTACTGTGAATTTTGCTAACACCCACCACATCTCCAAATTTCTGTTGAAATCCACTGGCAAATACCATAACTCAATGTTGAAGTCTTCTGCTCTCTCTCTCAAATCACGAGACATTGCTCAATTACACGACTGAGTCATTGCAGGCGGGTAGTAAGAAATGAGCTCAATTTTTTTTTCAAACTTTAACTGCAATGACCATATGTATTGTGAATTATCTGAAATATCTTCCTGGCCATTCAAACCTTAAAGCCCATGAAAACACTGTTCCCAACACATTCATTGTCAAATGTTGTTTTAAATAATTTACAAGTCTTTGCATATGCATTACTGGGTTTCGTACAAATATTAATGCATACACTTTGCTCCTATAAAGCTGACATGCTGAAATGCAAGGCACCCCTAAACACAAGCAGACACAATTACATGACTGGGTCATTGCAGGCAGGTAGTAACAAGTGAGCAATATGAGGATTTTTACTCATAATAGAGATATAATTCGTGATCCTGCCTCAACATGTTTCTGAATTATAGCACCAGTCTAACAAATTTTGAATCACACCTTGTACTAACAAGTTATCATGGAAATGGAAACTTGACAAGCTTTAATATTTTGTAGTGGTGATGTTTTACATGATGATGTACTATTTGTATGTCTGAAAACACAGATATTTAATAAGATTTTCAATTCTGCCGTTGAAAAAAATTAGGAAAGCTAATTTGAAAAACTAGGGTATTGAAGTTGTTATTACTGTTAATTTACAGCAAGGGTAAGCAGACCACAGCCATCCTCCACATTTTGCAGCCTGCAGTCATCTAAGCAATTCTACAAGTTATACAGCCTAAGTGTTTAAAAATAGCATGCCAAAGAGTATGGTTCTTATAGAAAATATGAAAATTATGCTCATGCAATGTTATGAGTTAGAGTGTTAAGAGCTGCAACAACTAGTTGTAGCTCTTGCAAAGTAGTGCAAATATTAATAATGTTGAAAATACAAAAGGAAATATATGTCTTTTTGAGCAATGCAAAATTCACTCAAATTTCAACATTGCTGTTGTTTAGATACAACAAACATTTATTTAGATACAATTATGTTTGACAAGTTGTAACAATGCTTCTATAAAACATAAAAGTTGTCTAAATTCCATTTGACACATGGTCTGTATTATTTGGTAAATGTGGGGCTGTAGCTGGCATAATTGAATAGTCAATGATGCTGTGCACAATTTTTAAAATTATCAGTCTTTACTGCTGATCCACAGTCATTATTACTTTGTTAAAGTTTATCAAGACAATAATATTACAATGGCAATAAATGCAACTTTAGCAAAGGAGTAGATATAATTTGTATAGCTGATGAATTTCTTTTGGTATTAGGATTTACAGGTATCTATTCTTAAAAATGTTATCAACTGAATTTGTCTGTTATTTGGAATAATTTGCTTTTTTTTTTCAGGCTTATTGGATCATGTAACAGTTCTTATTGGCGTAGCTGTACATGGCAAAGCAATAGGAGGAGTTATACATCAACCATATTATAACTATAAGGTTTTGTTATTATTTTATATTAAAGTGCACACATGTCTGATTTATTTTTTTAACAAATCAAATAGGTGACTAATAATTATTCTAAACAAAAAAGTACAAATGTAATTTTCTGAAGTAAAATATCAGGCATAGAAGTAATCTATGCATGTGAAAATAATCTATATTTTGCTCTTTCTATTTTTATGTGATTGCTATGTGTAGGTATGGGAATGGTGTACACATATTGCTTATTTAAGTCTGCTGACTAATAATAATTGTTTTTTTACTGCCACTTATTTGTGTTTATTATAGTCACTGTTCATATTTATATTCTGTATGGGAATTATCAGCTAATGGATTATGTGCTGCTAATTTCTGAATATTAAAAATTTTCATTCAATAGACACAGTTCAAAACATACCATATATTGTTTCACAGAAGAAATGTACCTTATCAAAACAAATGATATCAATAACAATTGAATTCATGGCAATTTATTATGTAGCATTGCAGAAATAATTACTGTTATAGACTATTAAATTCTATGATTGCCATATAGAAGTGATCTATTAATTTAAATTTTAATTATATTACTTGCCAAATATTTCTGAAATTTTTTTCAATATGCACTAAATAAGTCATATATATATTAGAACAAATGCAGTATTTTGTTAGGTGTTTAAACATTTCTAATTATCAATGTGATAAATTTGGAGTAAATTAGGTATATGAACTTAAATTTTTATTCAAATAAAGATATGCTACTAATAATTGCTAAATGAAATTATATCTGAAAGCTAAATATATGAGATCTAGGAGCATCCATTAGCTGATAGTAAAAAAATCTCACCAGGGATCCTACCCCCGAACAATGTAATATAAATTCACAATGAACATAAATTTTTACTTTATTTATAATAACTGGCCACTTTATTAGGTATACCTCCCCTTTCCATGAAATAGACTGCTTTTCAGTGATAGCTTCATGTATTCATACCATGCTATTAAAAACATAATTGATAGGTCCTAGGGATTCCATGTATGTACGTAATTCAGTATGAGAAAAGACAACTTTGAACATTGAATAGTAGTTGGTGCTAATGTGAGCATCTCAGAAACAGTGACCCTGCTAGGGTTTTCATGCATGATAGTGTCTTGGTTGTATTGAGAACAGTCCAACACCCAAATAAACATCCAGCCAACAACAGTCCTGTGGTGGAAACAGCTTATTGATGAAAGAGGCTAGTGTTGGCTGACACAACTTGTGCAGAGTCACAGGTGAGCTACAGTCAGTCAGCAGCTAAGTATAAAGTGGTAGTAAAAGAAATATATCAGCTCTTAATACCTTGTCACGTATAGAGTTAGGCAGCCTTAATCAGGTTCCATTCTGTCAGCAACAAACAAGAAACTGCAATGGTAATGGGCTATGGAATGCAAACACTGGAGAAGTTGAAAAATGTCTCTTGGTCTGATAAATCCCAGTTCTTGTGGTTTCATACTGATGGGAAAGTATCAAGATATGGTGAAAACTGCGTGAGGCCATGGACCCAGCCTGCCAGGAATCAACATAACAGACTGGTGGTGGTGGTATAATAGTATGGGGAGTGTTTCTGTGGCACACATTGTGTTCCTTAATCCCAGTGGAGCAATGTCTGAATGTCATAGGATATTGGAACATCGTTGCCAATCAGTTACAACCTTTATGGCAGCAGTGTATCCATCTGTGAATGGTTTCTTTCAGAAGGATGATGATTCCATGCTACAAGGCTAGGATCATTGAGGAATGGTTCCAGGAACATGGCAATGATTTCAGGTTACTGCAGTGGCTTTCCCAGTCACCAGATATCAATCCAATTGAGCACTTGTGGGATGAGGTGGAATGATTTATTTGAAGTAGAGATCCACCACAGCCATTTTGTAACCAGTATTCATGTGGCATATGTTCAACACCTTGTTGAGTCCATGCTCTAATTAATGCAGGCTGTTTTGAAGGTAAAAGTGGGAGTTATTCACTATTAGGTGGATGTACTTTATGAAATGGTCACTCAGTGTATATATTACAACAGATGCCAATTATGAAATCTTCCATCTTAGAATCACTTTATTGGAATTTGTGAAAAGTAAATCAATCTTGCACAGTATATTTTTCTCTGATTATTATACTCATGTTTTCTCATAATTGAATCAGAATTCTCACTGATAAAATTACAAGAACATACCTACATTCTATTTGAAGGAGAGCAAACTCATCATTACTAACAGCAAATATAACTCTCATAAAGGATGCAAGATCTACTTATATTATGTAAATACACAAAGCAAGAATAAAAAATAAAATCATTTTGCGCACTACTGAAAGCAACAGGTACAGCTTACACAATGGAAAGAGCATAACTTGGCACATTTGAGCACTGTAGAATATCTGTCAGAGATTTTATAGTAGTGTTTTTAATAACAGGCAAAAACAAGTAAGCACCTGTAGCTTGTGAATAATCTTGAATGAAAGGAGCATTGTCTTAATTTTTGTTGTCTAGCACTCAACCCAATAATTTTTGCAGCATTGTCATTGGGAGATATTGGAGCATCCTGCCCTAGTGATTGTCATATTTTTCAAGCTCTGAAGGAATATTTTGAAAGCCACAGTTTTAGAGGGGGGGGGGTGCTCAATCAGTAGTTCCATAGTTCCCAGGCTTGAGTCCCACCTGAGCCAGTATTGAGATTTATCTCTCCTGAACCTCTATCCTGCCCTCAGTCAAAAAGGTGACATTGATGGGCTTGGAAAGGCTGCCATCCATCATAGGGGACATTGAGCTGTGGCCCTGTGTACAAAAGATCCATACCCTGTGCACGTTAAGTAATGTGCTGGATGGCCTTGAGGGGAAGTGCTCATCAAGGCCATCTCCTAACAGCTGTCCAGTGGCTTCCTTTCTCCCAAACTTCTCTCCAAACTTCTGAGACTTCAGGATCCTTATGACCTGGTCATTTGACCATTGTGTGAAAAAAAGTGCCACTCAGAGGTAAAACAGCACAACAACCTAAAGCACAGGTTTCAAAGTGATGATGACATTGAAACAGCAGTGAAATTATGCCTGAGTCAAAAAGACAGACTTCTGCTGACAAGGAATAGAAAAACTCATCTCACTCTATGATTATTTCATTCTTTGCAGAGACTGTGTTAAAAATTAGTTGTACAATTTTTAACACAGTCTCTGCAAATTGTATTTAGGTTTTTAATACAATTGTCTTTTCATATTAGGGATAGTAATAAAAAACCTCAAACTATATGCCATGTAAACTTACTTCCTAATTGGCCTTCATATATCTATTGTATAGAAAATTATCATTCAGTCTGATTATTTACAGCAGTGATTCTCACTTACTTTTATGCTTCACATACCCCCTGGAAATGTGTATGTAACTGGCATACCCCTTATACAGATAGATAAAACTATAGTTATAATATAATAATGCCAACTTAGAAACTTTGTTTCTAGATCTAGTGACCTTTGAGCTCTCATGGCGTACCCCAAAAAATTTACTGCGTACCCCACATTGAGAACCCCTGATATACATTATCAAGATTGTATGTACAAATCTACTCAGATTAACCATTTGGTTTCTGCAAGGTTGTTTAGGGTAGTAATCCAAGTTTGTAACTGTATCTAATCCAAGTTCAGTGTAGGAATAAAGTGGTATTTTGAAAAAAAAATGCTTCATCAAGTATTTTCAACTACTGCTGCAAGTACACAAGTTCTTATTTACCAAGTTAATTTTTAATATTTAGATCTCATAAGGAATACAATTGTGATTACAGTTTTTTTGTCCATAGCAATACTTTGCTGAATGCACACAATGGTCTGCACTACAGGGTTACTATATATATGTGAAAATGGATAACTAATAGTTGATCACAATCCTGACATTAGTTTGAAGTGTTGTAACTTCTTGTAAAACAAAGTATAGTTACAATTTCAGATAGAAAAAACTTAACCTTACAAAAGTGCATGAGAATTAATACAGCATGTAATTGTGGTTCATCTTACAATTATCAAATGTAAATTTTTAACCTAGTCTTTGTTTAGATTTTAGTAATTTTTATTATAAATATTTCATTATTTCTCATCCATAGAATATTTTGAAAATTACTCTGCTGTGAATGCCTTTCTCATGACTTGTGAAAAGACTAAAAGTAATTTTTGTAATGTTTAGGTTGAACAAGATTATTCCAAGTTAGGACGCACAATGTGGGGTATTGTTGGTCTTGGAGCCTATGGTATTACGCATCAGTTGCCTCCAGAAAACAAACGAATTATAGCTACAACAAGATCTCACTCAAATCCAACAATTAACAATGCAGTAGCAGCAATGGAACCAGATACAGTTCTTAGAGTTGGTGGAGCTGGCCATAAGGTATTATTTTTGTGTATTTTACATGAAACCTTAGAATAATGAGGGACTTACACATCAGCTTTATTAATCATTCATTTGTGCATACTAAGATACTAATAATTTCCACTCTGTAAATTGACTCAAATATTTAGAGGAAAAATTGTCTTGAGCCGGGTGGGAAACGAACCCACGACCTCCTGATAACATGTCAGGTGCTCTGGACCACTGAGCTACTGGCCACTGATCAAGATCTCCTCTAACTGATGTTATGAATATTCTCAACCTACCTTCCTAATGTGTAGGGAGTGGTCAGTCAATCCTGCCTCAAGCAGCTTTTTAATGCCTTTTCTTAGATGGAATGCATGTCTTACAAGTATACAATCTACAAATAATTATTATTAAACTCAACTATTAAATATCCACTAATAATTTCCACTCTGTAAATTGACTCAAATATTTAGAGGAAAAATTGTTTTGAGTCGGGTGGGATACGAACCTACGATCTCCTGATAACATGTCAAGAGCTCTGGACCACTGAGCTACTGGCCGCCGATCAAGATCTCCTCTAACTGATGTTATGAACATTCTCAACCTACTTTCCTAATATGTATGGAGTGTTCACAATCCCGCCTCAAGCGGCTTTTTAATGCCTTTTCTTAGATGGAATGCGTGTCTTATGAGTATGCAATCTACAAATAATTATTATTAAACTCAACTATTAAGTATCCACTAATAATTTCCACTCTGTAAATTGACTGATTTGAGTCAATTTACAACAGTATACATTCATTTATATTACTCTGTAAATTTCAATTACAGAGTGGATATATTGGTGCAGTCAAAACTCTAACTAAGCATTATAAACTTCTACATTGCATTAGTTATATACAAGACTAGTTTAAGAAGAGATGGCGGGAGGGGGGGGACAAGAGTGTCTGTGTCTGAAGAAAATGAGCGACTGTTTTACTCCCTATCTAGCACTGCTTTTTTAAAGTAGCACATTATTTGATTTAGTGAAAAAATTTCAATTGGTAATAATATGCTCAAAGAAAGCTATAGCATTACCTTTCCATGTTATGTCAATGGGAATCTAACTATGAAGCTCTCTACCAGGGAGGGCCAAACGTTTGGACTCTGCGATCAACTTTTCAGACAGAAAATCTTTAGCGATCGACCAAAGTGCATAAGTCAAAAAAAGATGTAACTGCTTGACCAGATAAGCATAAAATAACAATTTAGCATCAAACATATTAACGTCACATTGTTACATTACATAGGCTCCGTGATGCTCCTAGATGTGTGCCAATCCTGCTGCTGGCCGTGGTGATGCCACCATCATCTGCACCCAAACAGAGGCATGGCTCATCTGAGAAGACATTGTGCTGCCATTCCCCCTCCCAAGACACATGCTCGATGCATCACAGACAATGTACCTGGTGATGATTAGCAGTCAGAAGCAATCTGCACAGGGGAGTCGTGCCTGTAATTCAGCTACTTTCAATTGTCATTCGGTGGTCTGTGAACATTAGCACATGCATTGCAGGCATCACATTATGCTAAATTGCTGTAGATGTTGCATAGGGGTCAGAGATTGCTTGTCAGCAGATGAGGGTTGGGTTGTTTTACCTCTGAGCAGCACTTTTTTGCACACCATGGGCTAAATGGCCAGGTCACATGGACCCCGAAGGCTCAGAGAAGGTCCAACCTTCTCTGAGCCTTCTCTGAGCCTTCGGAACAGCTGTTCCAGTGGGAGGGGACCCACTGGAACAGCTGTTGGGAGACAGATGGTAGCCTCCCGTCAAGGCCATCCAGCGTGTTCTTTAACGTTCACAGGGTATGGCTCTCCCGCACACAGGGCCACGGCTTAATGTCCCATCTGACGGATGGCAGCCTTTCCAAGCCCATCGGTGTCCCCTACTGACCATGGGCATGGCGGGAAATTTTGCGGAGATAAATCTCAATGCTGACCCAGCTGGGACTCGAACCTGGGAACTACAGATTACAAGCCTGGCACGCTACCGACTGAGGAATGACCTGACCTTTATGGAATGCTGCCATCTCCTTCCCCCCAACTTTTTCTGAGCCCTTGGAGTCCTAGTGACCTGGCCAGCAGATGAGGAGATCTTTGGGTGTGATATGTACAGGGACTTGAATGTGAAGTGGTACCTCTTCTAGTCCACTGCTATGAATGGTGTGTTACAATGCTCACACTGTGACAGATGGTCAGCTATATGAGGGCAGACCAACCTGTCTCATGCATTCCCACAATTATCCCACAGATAAGGCATGGAAAACACGAATTTTCACAAAACGGCCTGTTCAAAGGCATTCAAAGGGCTGCTGATAAGGTGCTCATGTTTGTTGCCTGGGTATAACTGAAATTCACTTCTGCTGACTTACCTGCTGTCTGCTACAGTGGCTTTTATTGGGTTGCTCCAGTGACTCCCAGTGCTATGTGACATGCTGTTGTCACTAGAATCATTTACATAGGACCACTGATACTACCTGTGTAATGATTTGGTGTCGCTGCATTAATCCTTTATCACTGTTGTAATTTTTATGTCCACAAGTGTATATTGGTTTGATTTGGTGTCACTTCATTAATCCTTTATCATTGTTGTAATTTTTATGTCCACGAGTGTATATTGGTTTGATTTCGTGTTTTCCTAACTAAATACTTTCTTGAAGTTTAAGATTTATTATTTGGCATATAAGTCAACTTTAAAATTTTAGATGATTTTACAGTTTTGATAAAATTACCTATATGCTGTTATATAATGGATGTCAGTAAACTCTTTTTTTTTAAGTTTTGATTATCAGATTGTTCATTATTGATCAAAAATTTCTTTGCTGAAAAAGTAGAAACAGAATAAAAAAAAATAATGCATCTTGTTATTTATAAATAGATTCATCTGTTTGAGTTTCTAATAAAGGATAATTTCTCCAGGTTCTTCTGCTGATTGAAGGAAAAGCTCATGCATATGTATTTGCCAGCAAAGGTTGCAAGAAATGGGACACATGTGCTCCTGAAGCCCTTCTTCATTGCTTTGGAGGAAAGCTCACTGATATCCATGGACAAGCCATTAAATATCATAAAAATGTAGAACATGTCAATCTTGGTGGTGTTCTTGCTACTTACAGTGCTTCAGTTCATAACTGGTACAGTTCTCGAATTCCAGATGAGGCCAAAAAAGCTTTGCCAACCAATGACTAAAGTTTTACCATTAAAATGGTTTCTAATATGGAAAATATACTGATTTTATATATATGGAAAATATAGTTAAGATGCAAATTTTGAAATAAGTGTATAAATTTTGGGAAAAAATTAGACAATTCACTATTGTAATCCAGTATAAAAGGAATTGTGTCTTTTTTTTAAGAGAATTATTTCTAATATCAAATTATATTTTTGTTTCATAAGAATAAAAGTGTTGTAAAGAATATTTAAGTGTAGTGACATAATTTCGAATTTTGGGCTCCCTGAAAATAAATTCGGACTTGCCTCTCCCTCTGTTATAACTTAATTAATATTTACATACAGTAGCAGACCCAATGGTGGGGATTATAATACCTCTCCCCTCATGAGGGCTTCAATAGCATATATTTTCTAAGGCAGTCCTTGAAAATCAGACTCAAGTATGTGAAATTTACCCTTCAGAAGTTTCTGTGTACACCACTGTTGGTAGTTTAAAGCACTTTCTTGAATGTCTCCCTCCTGTCACTTATGCTACTGCCATTATACTTTGGGGCGGGGGTGGCTCAGTCGGTAGCGCGCCAGGCTCGTAATCTGTAGTTCCCAGGTTCGAGTCCCAGCTGGGTCAGCGTTGAGATTTATCTCCGCAAAATTTCCCCGCCCTGCCCACGGTCAGTAGGGGACACCGATGGGCTTGGAAAGGCCGCCGTCCGTCAGATGGGACGTTAAGCCGTGGCCCCGTGTGCGGGAGAACCATACCCTGTGCACGTTAAAGAACACACTGGATGGCCTTGAAGGGAGGCTACCATCTATCTCCCAACAGCTGTTCCAGTGGGTCCCCTCCCCCAACCTCTGAGCCTTTGGGGTCCTTGTGGCCTGGCCATTTAGCCCATGGTGTGCAAAAAAGTGCCGCTCAGAGGTAAAACAATCCAATCTAAAAGCCATTATACCAAATGAATGCAGGATAAGTAATGCAAATTCCTGATACATTTAGAGGTGAGGCAAGGGTAGCTCAGTCAGTAGCACACCACCATTGAGCTCCCTGCACTCTCCTCAGTCAGTAGGGGACACCGTTGGGCTTGGAAAAGCCGCTGTTCGTTGGATGGAATGTTAAGCCATGGTTCTGTGTGCAGGAGCCATACCCTTTGTAAAGAATACCCTGGATGACCTTTATGGAATGCTGCCATCTCCTTCCCCCCCCCCCCCCCCCCCAACTTTCTCTGAGCCTTTGGAGTCCTAGTGACCTGGCCATTTAGCTCGTGTACAAAAAATGCCTCTCATAGGTAAAACAACCCAACCCATCTAGAGGTTTTCAAACTGTAATGCACAAGCTGTCTCTTAGGACATTATAATTAAAATATATTTGTTCTTAATATTTTTTGTAATAACTAGCACAATGTTTTATTGTTTATTTCTACCTTATAACTGTAAATAATTTATATTAAATAATTCTAAAATGGATAGAAATTTGAATAGAAGTTCTATTCAAGACTGTGACCCTCCTTTGAAATATATACTCAATTCAAAATTCACATTCATTTGTTAAACCTCGAATAGTTGTGCTATGTTTAGCATTTTGATTATGAGGTATACTGTGTGACCAAATTATTATGAACACTTAATCATGCACGAAGTATCATGAAATGTGCAATATTTGAAATATTTGCAATATATTATTGCACGCAATCATGAAACGTGCAAATTTTGAAATATTTGCACGATAATATTGTACGCATGATACATATGATGAAATATTCATATATGTATCATGTAATGTCAAACTCCTGTTTGGTCAGAACTCCTATTTGACCATGGATGTGAAGATGACAGAATATAAAGTTCCTGTTCTTTCTTAGTTAGCCATATTTACCAATTTTTAGCTCTCCAGCACTAGTATATCGAATTTAACCTCAAAGGATATTAGACATCATTTTTGAGATCTACAACTCAAAATATCTGAGGAATAAAATTTTATCACTCTAGTACTGGTAGATCTAAATTTGATGTTTGTCCTCAAAGAACCTTCCGGATCCAAAATTTCATAACCTTTCCGATATCTATAACCCAAAACACTTCCAGACATCAATTTTCACGTTTTTATCACTCGGTAGATCATGGTTTGACCTTGAAGGACACGTTGGTGATCAAATTCTGGATTTTTCTCGAGATCTACGACCCGGATTAGCCCTAGGTGCAAATTTCTAGAACTCTACCATTTCTTCATCATAGATAGAATTAGTGTGATCCCCAATCAGCCTGGGGCGGGGGTGGCTCAGTCGGTAGCGCGCCAGGCTCGTAATCTGTAGTTCCCAGGTTCGAGTCCCAGCTGGGTCAGCGTTGCGATTTATCTCCGCAAAATTCCCTGCCCTGCCCACGGTCAGTAGGGGACACCGATGGGCTTGGAAAGGTCGCCGTCTGTCGGATGGGACGTTAAGCCGTGACCCCGTGTGCGGAGAGCCATACCCTGTGCACTTTAAAGAACATGCTGGATGGCCTTGATGGGAGGCTACCATCTGTCTCCCAACAGCTGTTCCAGTGGGTCCCCTCCCCCAACCTTCTCTGAGCCTTCGGGGTCCATGTGACCTGGCCATTTAGCCCATGGTGTGCAAAAAAGTGCCGCTCAGAGGTCAAACAACCCAACCCATCTAGAGGTTTTCAAACTGTAATGCACAAGCTGTCTCTTAGGACATTATAATTAAAATATATTTGTTCTTAATATTTTTTGTAATAACTAGCACAATGTTTTATTGTTTATTTCTACCTTATAACTGTAAATAATTTATATTAAATAATTCTAAAATGGATAGAAATTTGAATAGAAGTTCTATTCAAGACTGTGACCCTCCTTTGAAATATATACTCAATTCAAAATTCACATTCATTTGTTAAACCTCGAATAGTTGTGCTATGTTTAGCATTTTGATTATGAGGTATACTGTGTGACCAAATTATTATGAACACTTAATCATGCACGAAGTATCATGAAATGTGCAATATTTGAAATATTTGCAATATATTATTGCACGCAATCATGAAACGTGCAAATTTTGAAATATTTGCACGATAATATTGTACGCATGATACATATGATGAAATATTCATATATGTATCATGTAATGTCAAACTCCTGTTTGGTCAGAACTCCTATTTGACCATGAATGTGAAGATGACAGAATATAAAGTTCCTGTTCTTTCTTAGTTAGCCATATTTACCAATTTTTAGCTCTCCAGCACTAGTATATCGAATTTAACCTCAAAGGATATTAGACATCATTTTTGAGATCTACAACTCAAAATATCTGAGGAATAAAATTTTATCACTCTAGTACTGGTAGATCTAAATTTGATGTTTGTCCTCAAAGAACCTTCCGGATCCAAAATTTCATAACCTTTCCGATATCTATAACCCAAAACACTTCCAGACATCAATTTTCACGTTTTTATCACTCGGTAGATCATGGTTTGACCTTGAAGGACACGTTGGTGATCAAATTCTGGATTTTTCTCGAGATCTACGACCCGGATTAGCCCTAGGTGCAAATTTCTAGAACTCTACCATTTCTTCATCATAGATAGAATTAGTGTGATCCCCAATCAGCCTGGGGCGGGGGTGGCTCAGTCGGTAGCGCGCCAGGCTCGTAATCTGTAGTTCCCAGGTTCGAGTCCCAGCTGGGTCAGCGTTGCGATTTATCTCCGCAAAATTCCCTGCCCTGCCCACGGTCAGTAGGGGACACCGATGGGCTTGGAAAGGTCGCCGTCTGTCGGATGGGACGTTAAGCCGTGACCCCGTGTGCGGAGAGCCATACCCTGTGCACTTTAAAGAACATGCTGGATGGCCTTGATGGGAGGCTACCATCTGTCTCCCAACAGCTGTTCCAGTGGGTCCCCTTCCCCAACCTTCTCTGAGCTTACAGGGTCCATGTGACCTGGCCATTTAGCCCATGGTGTGCTGCTCAGAGGTAAAACAACCCAACTCAATCAGCCGTCAGTCAATCATTCGCAATAGTCTATATGTAAGATGATTATTAAGTGTAACTATTTCTATTGCAGGTTCTCAGCCGATAGCACGCCAGGTTCCTAATCTGAAGTACCCAGGTTCGAACTCCCACCTTTGAGGGCACACTAGGAGTATATCCAAACATGTTCAAGGGTAGAAACCATGACTCTCAAAAACTTCATTCTAAATTACATTAGAAAAGAAGTATATATTAACATCATCATGAACTACAAAGATATCAGAGTTCGCAAATGATGTAAATTGATATCTTTTGTAGCCTGTACCAGGCTTGCAATCTGCAGTTCCCAGATTCGAGTCCCAGCTATGCCATCATTGAGATTTATCGCTGCTAACCCTGGTCAGAAAGAGGACACTGCTAGGCTTGGAAAGGTCGCCAGTGTTCTCCAGATGGGACGTTTAGCCACGGTCCTGTTTATATGAGAATCTTACCCTGTGCACATTAAAGAACATATTGGATGGCCTTAATGGAGGGGGCGGGGTGGCTCAGTCGGTAGTGCGCCAGGCTCGTAATCTGTAGTTCCCAGGTTCGAGTCCTAGCTGGGTCGGCATTGAGATTTATCTCCGCAAAATTTCCCCACCCTGCCCACGGTCAGTAGGGGACACTGATGGGCTTGAAAAGGCCGTCGTCCATCGGATGGGACGTTAAGCCGTGTGTGGGAGAGCCATACCCTGTGCACGTTAAAGAACACGCTGGATGGCCTTGACGGGAGGCTACCATCTGTCTCCCAACAGCTGTTCCAGTGGGTTCCCTCCCCCAACCTGCTCAGAAAATTTGGAGTCATGGTGAGCTGGCCATTTACCCATTGTGTGCAAAAGAGTGCTATTCAGAGGTAAAACAACTAACCCAACCTTATGTAGAAAGATATAGGAATCCTATATTATTCGCATTGCAAGAAGTTACTGTGTTCTGGATAAAATTGCTTTGCAGGCCATATATTTAATACTCAAGGTCTATAAAACTGAAAAGATCAACTTAAGTATGCTGATTATTTGTCACTCTACACAGTTCCAACACACTGCATACAGGGGGCCGCATGAACAGTAGGAGGGCTATATACGTAAATGGTTCAAGATTGGTCTGGACTTTTTTGTACAAAAGAACAGAATACACTTATCAAACTATGGGTCTTTCTCTAGGTACTCTCCCTTAACATTAACACACTTGTCCCATCTTCGCAAAAGACTGTATTCCAGCCATGTAGAAGTATTTGGGTTGCTGCCATAGTCACTGTAAGACGCACTCCTGTAGTTCATCTGTAGGGAATTTCTTCCCTTCTAAATGCTCCCTAAGCGATTCGAATAGGTGGGAATCGCTTGGAGCCAACTCAGGATTTTTAGGGGGGATGGCTGAGTATTTTACAGCCCATTGATGCCATATCTGTTGCCATGTGTGGCCTAGCATTGTCATGCCACAGGATGACCTGTTTCAACGATTTTCTTGACCTCTTGCGAATGGGAGATAGACACTTTTACAAGTGTCTATCTCCCATTCGCAATCTAAGTGAACTGTGATTTCGTTGTTGCTCCCCGTGCAAGAATATCCACCAGGAGCCGTTTGCATCCGAGAATGCAGTAGCCATTAGCTTTCCTGCAGACGGCACTGACTTGAATTTCTTGGGCGGTGCCGAACCCATGTGGCGCCATTCACAGCTGGCTTGCTTGGTTTCTGGAGTAAAATAATGAACTCAAGTCTCGTTACTGTGGAAGAAATGCATCTCCCTAAGACTTAAGGCGATGCAAATGGCGACACGAAACGAATAAATAATCAATGCCTTTGGTATCCAACTTGCACACACTTTACTGAACAGCAGGTGCTCAAGGATGATTTTTTTCCACACTACCAACACTGATGTTGACTATTGCAGCTATGTCACTTACCCTTGCCCTCCTGTTTACATAGTATACCTCATAATAAAACAAAAAACCTCAAATTTTCACACAGTATACCTCATAATAAAAATGCTAAAATTTTTATTTTGGCATGCAAAAACCTCAAATTTTCACACAGTATACCTCATAATAAAAATGCTAAACATAGTTGTGCTATGTTTAGGAGGCCAAAATAGCCTGTTGCACACGATTGATGTTCACTTCGGTCACAGCAACAGCCGATACACGTCCATGTGGTTCATTTGCAACTCCATCTCTGCCGTCGGAAAACTTGTTCCACCAATCGTAGACACTTGCTTTTGACAGCGTTTTATCCCGATGCTGTGCTTGCAACTTTCGCAAAAATTGACCCTTAAAAAATAGACGCCGAGAAGATATACCCGATGAAGGAGGTTTCACCTCCTTCACAAGAAACCTAATAATACTATGCTGTTCCACACTCATTGACACCTCTACAGACTCCATGCTTCCCACATGCACCTCGGACGCGTCGGTGGACGAAACCGCTACTGGCGTATCTGTATGTATTTACTGTAAGTATTGTGTCGCAATCAGTACAGAATATTTAGAGTTGCAATAAAAAGTCCAGGTCAGCCTTGAACCACCTAATAAGGAGGGTGTTCAAAAAGTTCTTGACACGTGTGTGTAGATTTACACTCGTCCCTCCAAAGTTAACGAGCTACGATTCGTTTGAAAGCTTGTCCAAATTTGTCATTAAGTGTTATAAACAAAGGCCATATCATCATTTCTCTCTTCCCTGGTGGCCCGTAAAGTTCTGTCTGCGAAATCTGTATGTTGCTATTTAGCTACTAAAGATGGGGAAAGATTTTGCGTTTTCACAAGGACGCAGCTTGGGGATAATGCGAAAAAAATTCATGGCGATTTATCATAAGTAAATGGGGATCATACCTGTTCATATGGATCTATTAAGAGTTGGGTTGAGTTATTTTACCTCTGAGCTGCACTTTTTTGCACACCATGGGCTAAATGGCCAGGTCACATGGACCCCGAAGGCTCAGTGAAGGTTGGGTTGTTTTACCTCTGAGCGGCACTTTTTTGCACACCATGGGCTAAATGGCCAGGTCACATGGACCCCGAAGGCTCAGAGAAGGTTGGGTTGTTTTACCTCTGAGCGGCACTTTTTTGCACACCATGGGCTAAATGGCCTGGTCACATGGACCCCGAAGGCTCAGAGAAGGTTGGGTTGTTTTACCTCTGAGCGGCACTTTTTTGCACACCATGGGCTAAATGGCCAGGTCACATGGATCCCGAAGGCTCAGAGAAGGTTGGGTTGTTTTACCTCTGAGCGGCACTTTTTTGCACACCATGGGCTAAATGGCCAGGTCACATGGATCCCGAAGGCTCAGAGAAGGTTGGGTTGTTTTACCTCTGAGCGGCACTTTTTTGCACACCATGGGCTAAATGGCCAGGTCACATGGATCCCGAAGGCTCAGAGAAGGTTGGGTTGTTTTACCTCTGAGCGGCACTTTTTTGCACACCATGGGCTAAATGGCCTGGTCACATGGACCCCGAAGGCTCAGAGAAGGTTGGGTTGTTTTACCTCTGAGCGGCACTTTTTTGCACACCATGGGCTAAATGGCCAGGTCACATGGATCCCGAAGGCTCAGAGAAGGTTGGGTTGTTTTACCTCTGAGCGGCACTTTTTTGCACACCATGGGCTAAATGGCCAGGTCACATGGATCCCGAAGGCTCAGAGAAGGTTGGGTTGTTTTACCTCTGAGCGGCACTTTTTTGCACACCATGGGCTAAATGGCCAGGTCACATGGACCCCGAAGGCTCAGAGAAGGTTGGGTTGTTTTACCTCTGAGCGGCACTTTTTTGCACACCATGGGCTAAATGGCCTGGTCACATGGACCCCGAAGGCTCAGAGAAGGTTGGGTTGTTTTACCTCTGAGCGGCACTTTTTTGCACACCATGGGCTAAATGGCCTGGTCACATGGACCCCGAAGGCTCAGAGAAGGTTGGGGATTGGGTTGTTTTACCTCTGAACGGCACTTTTTTGCATACCATGGGCTAAATGGCCAGGTCACATGGACCCCGAAGGCTCAGAGAAGGTTGGGGGAGGGGACCCACTGGAACAAGCTGTTGGGAGACAGATGGTAAGTCAAGGCCATCCAGCGTGTGCTTTAACGTGCACAGGGTATGGCTCTCCCGCACACGGGGCCACGGCTTAACGTCCCATCCGACGGACGGCGGCCTTTCCAAGCCCATCGATGTCCCCTACTGACCGTGGGCAGGGCGGGGAATTTTGCGGAGAAAAATCTCAATGCTGACCCAGCTGGGACTCGAACCTGGGAACTACAGATTACGAGTCTGGCGCGCTACCGACTGAGCCACCCCCGCCCCATCTATTAAGAGATGGATGCTAAGATTTAGAGAAGGACAGTTGAGCTTCGAAAACTTACTCATGCAGGAAGACCGAAGGCGGCCGTGAACGAGAAAACCATTGCTGTTTGTGAGCCATTAAGGAAAACCCACACATCACTGTTCAGGTAACAAGTTTAGATGGCAGTGTGGGAACAGTTATTCATCAACATTTAAAATTGATACCCCCAAACTGACAGTACAGCAAAAAAAGTCTAAGAGTCGACACCTGCAAGGAGATGTTGGCAATGCTTGAACCTAGTGGCACCAAACGGCTAACAGGCATTATCACAGGTGATGAGACGGCTTTATTACTATACAACTCCCAAAAAGATAAACAACAATGTTTAGGTTGCAGAAGATGAAATTCCTCCCCAAATCTTCCAACACTTACGCTCAAGGAAGAGGATGCTCACAATTTTTTTTCAATCCATAAGGAGTGTTAGCCGTGGACACCTTGTATGAAAAAAATGACAATAAATGGCCAATACTACACTAACATTGTTTTGCCCAAAATGGTTAAAGAGATGAAGGAGAAACACCGAAAAACAGGTGGGGTTAGGGGTCTCCGTGAAAATGCAAGTGCTCAGAAAACCCGGCAAGTTACGCCTTATGGAGCAGGAGAAATTCAAGCATTTACCCTATCCTGCATATTCAACCGTTCTTATACTATGCTATTTTCGGTTGTTTCCAAAAATTGAAACGTACTTACTCAGAAGCCTTTTTCAAGGGTACAAGACCTTCCAAAATGCCTTCATTCAGAGTTGCGGAGTATTTTTCCAACAGGAGTACCACCAAGCCTTCCAGAATTGGCGTAGACATCTCCATCTTTTCGTAGATAATGAGGGGAGCATTTTGAAGGATAGTAAGTTTTGTTGAGGTAAGTACAATGGTTTTGTTTTACAGATGCATGTCAAGAACTTTTTGAATGCCCTCGTACACGGAGACCAATTTTTTTTATCTGCTTCACCTTCTTCAACAGAAAAGCTCATTTAATTCATCAGGTTTTGAGCCCAGGTAGTAGACAAATGGGTATTCATATTACAGATCAGTTTGAACACCGATTCTAGACTCATGTTAATTTGGACAAACAAAGAACTCGCTACAGTTATTATAATATCAGAGAAAGGGAGAAATAAGTGGACTTTTACTCATTCATATTACACTTTTGCGTTATTATTCCTGTATATCATGAGTAGTCGTCAGCGTGGGTGAAACATATGCACAAGGAATGATGACAATAAACTGAGGTAGACGTGCACTGATATTTACAGATTTATTTTTTTTTCTTTACACCTATCAGTAAAATATGACGCCGATCTGCATTCTCAGTGCAGAATGCTGTCTCTAGATCTACTAGTCACTATAAAAAGGAAGCAAAATGGCTTTTTTACACTGGCTCAGCTAGGAGGCAGTTTGAACCATGGAGGTAGGAAGATAAGAGGAGGAGCCCTAAACACTTGAAAATGATGCTACGGCAGCCATGTTGTTCTATTCAAAACATTGATCAATAGTTACTCACCTATGCTAATTTTTGTCGACATTTGTATTTTGGCAGCCTGTTCAGCTTACGGCTGCACGAATCGCACAGTAAAACTGAATGTAAGTAGGCTTGATTGCAGCGGCAGACGGTTTGTTTTGAATGCAACAACATGGCTACCGCAATGCTGCGTAAGCATCATTTTCCTTCCACAGGGAAAGCACGTTAGGGTGTCTCCTTATCTTCCTACCTCCATGGTTTGAACAATCCGACCCACTGCAGAATTCCAACTGAATGTAAGTTACAGAGAAGTGGTATATGCAAAGATGACATTTCTATGATAAAAACATGGTATCTGTAAGAGATCGTAGGAGAACGCTGAGCAACTGAGCCAAATGCTTCATGTGCTGTGGTTGCCTGCAATAAATTATGAAAGAGTGTTGATAGCAGATTTTGAGATCAAAGTGTAGAAAATCCCACAAGACCTTTCATCACGCATTTCTTCAGCTGAATTCATTTGAATGTGCTCAGGTTGTAGGGCTACGAAGATGGATGAAAAGATCGCTGCAAATGTGCGCCGTAATTCAATGATGGATGAACGTTGTTGGCTCTAATGATCTCAAGAAAATACTAAGATTAGTCACACAGGGGCACTGTCACACATAAAACACCACTGAGGAAAGCGCCATACATGTGCAGGTGGAAGCAGATCCAACATGAACCATAGCTACTGTTGGATTAACTGTAACTACTACCCACACAACCACACTATCCATATCTAAGATGAGCAGTGGATATCTATTTATCATCTTATATGTATCTTCTGAATATCTAAATATTTTTTTGTGGGTATAGAAGTTCTCATGACCAAGACCATTTCTGGAAGACAGATGCAGGACTGTGAGGCCAGCATCAATTGCATAGACTTGACATGTACTGTCGAGCTCTGGTAGGCTCCTATTAGGTTAAATGTACTTGAAAGAACATTTTTTTTTTCAGTGACAAATCCCATTTCTGTCTGGGCACTGGTGATTGGTGGATCATGTCTAGAGATTACATGGGCAGAGGTTTGATCCAGCTCTCATTTGCGAATGCCGTATTGGGTTGGGTTGTTTTACCTCTGAGGGGCACTTTTTTGCACACCATGGACTAAATGTCCAGATCACATGGACCCGAAAGCTCAGAGAAGGTTGGGGAAGGAGACTCACTGGAACAGCTGTTGAGAGACAGATGGTAGCCTCCCATTAAGGCCATCCAGCGTGTTCTTTAACGTTGGTTTGTTTTACCTCTGAGCGGCACTTTTTTGCACACCATGGACTAAATGGCCAGGTCACATGGACCCGAAGGCTCAGAGAAGGTTGGGGGAGGGGACCCACTGGAACAGCTGTTGGGAGACAGATAGTAGCCTCCCATCAAGGACATCCAGCGTGTTCATTAACGTGCACAGGGTATGGCTCTCTCGCACACGGAGACACTGTTTAACATCCTATTCAACGGACGGTGGCCTTTCCAAGCCCAGCGGTGTCCCCTACTGATCGTGGGTAGGGCGGGGAATATTGTGGAGATAAATCTCAACGCTGACCCAGCTGGGACTCGAACCTGGGAACTACAGATTACGAGCCGGCACGCTATCGACTGAGCCACCCCTGCCCCACTTAAATGCCTTATTGCTCGCCCAAATACTGCTGCAATCTTCAGGGTGCATTTTCAAGGCATATGCAATTAATTTTTCGATGACACTACTCCTTGACCAACCATGGCTCCAGGCCTGTCACCCATTAAGCATGGTTAGGACATGAGTGATGATTGGACGTTGCTTACAAGCTCTCCTTCAACCACTCCAAAGTACATCTGCTCTTTGAGATCATGTGCATGGAGGGACATCATTACTCAGGACACCAGAAATTTCTATGTTATGATATGTCGGTGAATATACCACTAATCATTAAGCTTCAATACATACTAAAGATGTACAATCGCTCAAAAAAGTATCCGAACGCTATGGGTGACTACCGAATTCACAAAAAAAATATGGCAACGATTTTTTAGAAATTAGTGATCTGGTAACCTTCGTGTACTGTACACGAAGGTTGCCAGATCACAAATTTAAAAAAAAAAATCGTTGCCAGATATTTCTTCCGAATTCTGTAGTCAACCATAGCGTTCGGATACTTTTTTGAGCGACTGTACATTTTACTGAATAATAAGGGTCGGATTTCCATTCCAAAAGCCACTAGATGCAGGCGCTAGTAGCACTTCCTTGTATGACATCATTTTTTTCCAGTTTTCTATAAAAACATAAATTTTGTTTATGTTTTATAAAACTGGTTAGCACTACAGTTTGGTTGTTTTACCTCTGAGCGACACTTTTTTTCACACCATGAGCTAAATGTAAATGTCTAGGTGACATGGACCCTGAAGGCTCAGAGAAGGTTGGGGGAGGGGACCCACTGGAACAGCTGTTGGGAGACAGATGGTAGCCTCCCATCGAGGCCATCCAGCGAGTTCTTTAACGTGCACAGGGTATGGACTCTCCAACACACGGGGCCACGTCTTAACGTCCCATCCAAAGGACGGCGGCCTTTCCAAGCCCATTGGTGTCCCCTACTGACCATGGGGCAGGACAGGGAATTTTGCGAAAATAAATCTCAATGCTGACCCAGCTGGGACTCGAACCAGGGAACTACAGATTATGAGCCTGGCACGCTACCGACTGAGCTACCTTCGCCCCCGTACTACAGTGGTGTATTTATCCAATAATCAGTGGCATACCGGAAAATCTTGGCGGCCCTTTTGTGAAAATCCATTAGTTTTCACTTACTGAAATTTTTTAATTTCCTTTCATAATATCTTTGTTTTAAGATGTTTTTAAATAATTTACATTTTTAGAACCCAGAGATACGTTACATAATACCAGAATTATTACATTTTGCTGCATAAAATGCAAATGTGTGCGATTTGATTCAAACGATTAGTGTAGTTTTGTACAGTGGTGGAATTCAGACGAATCTCATCGGGTTAGTGCGAATGTTCCTAGAATTTCCGAAGTTCGCCGAACGGATCCTTAATTCTTTCGGATAGGCTACTCTTCACGTTCGGGGATCGCAATTATTGCTCGCGCGATTTCGCAGATGATTGTTGCCCAAATCTCAATTTCAGTAAAATATTTTTGGTTTTTATTTTTCGCTATGTAAGGTGAGAGAGAATCGGTTGCTCAAATTTCTGAATCCCACCTCTGGTTTTATACCTATACTAAATAATTAACACCCCCTTAAGCAGCTGCTTGCCACAGAGGTCTGACATGAGCCTGTCAGTTTATATGCCATAGTAGAGGGTCTGAGAGGATGGCAGGACCTCAGCACAAAAGCGACACATACATCCATGCCTTACCCAGGGCTCGAACCCTTTAGATCAGTAGCCAAAGCACGCTAACCACTCGGCCACGGGACGGCACATATACTAAATATTATATAAAGCACTTATCAAAAATTAGTCATATTGTGCAAACTATTCCTTAGTAATTTTATGCAAATTTTATGCCTTATTAGAGTACAAAGGAAAGGCTTTGAGACAATGAGTTCTGGCCCACATGCAGCAAATAGAGGAATTTCTAATGTGGAAAGCAAAGCTGATTGTTCAGGATGAGTTTTAATTTCCTGACTGTTCATCAGGATGTGTCTTAATTCATTGATTGTTCGGGATCCGTTATAATTCCCTGATTGTTCAGGATCCGTTTTAATTCCCTGATTGTTCCCGATCAGTCTTAATTCCCTGATTGTTCAGGATCCGTCTTAATTCCCTGATTGTTCCCGATGAGTCTTAATTCCCTAATCGTTCCCGATCAGTCTTAATTCGTTGATTGTTCACGATCCGACTTAATCCTTTGATTGTTCAGGATCCGTCTTAATTCCCTGATTGTTCCCGATCAGTGTTAATTCTCTGATTTTTCATGATCCGTCTTAATTCCCTGATTGTTCCCGATCACTCTTAATTCGTTCATTGTTCACGATCCGTCTTAATCCCCTAATTGTTCCGGATCCTTTTTAATTCCCTGATTGTTCCGGATCAGTCTCAATTCCCTGATTGTTCCCATCAGTCTTAATTCGTTGATTGTTCCCATCAGTCTTAATTCGTTGATTGTTCACGATCCGTCTTAATTCCCTGATTGTTCCCGATCAGTTTTAATTAACTGGTTGTTCCCGATCAGTCTTAATTCCCAGATTGTTTATGATCCGTCTTAATTCCCTGATTATTCCCGATCAGTCTTAATTATCTGATTGTTCCCGATCAGTCTTAATTCCCTGATTGTTCCCGATCAGTCTTAATTCGCTGTTTGTTCCCGATCAGTCTTAATTCGTTGATTGTTCCCATCAGTCTTAATTCGTTGATTGTTCACGATCCGTCTTAATTCCCTGATTGTTCCCGATCAGTTTTAATTAACTGGTTGTTCCCGATCAGTCTTAATTCCCTGATTGTTTATGATCCGTCTTAATTCCCTGATTATTCCCGATCAGTCTTAATTATCTGATTGTTCCCGATCAGTCTTAATTCCCTGATTGTTCCCGATCATTCTTAATTCGTTGTTTGTTCCCGATCAGTCTTAATTCGTTGATTGTTCCCATCAGTCTTAATTCGTTGATTGTTCACGATCCGTCTTAATTCCCTGATTGTTCCCGATCACTTTTAATTAACTGGTTGTTCCCGATCAGTCTTAATTCCCTGATTGTTTATGATCCGTCTTAATTCCCTGATTATTCCCGATCAGTCTTAATTATCTGATTATTCACGATCCGTCTTAATTCTCTGATTATTCACGATCCGTCTTAATTCTCTGATTATTCACGATCCGTCTTAATTCTCTGATTATTCACGATCCGTCTTAATTCCCCGATTGTTCCCGATCAGTTTTAATTCGTTGATTGTTCCCGATCAGTCTTAAGTCTCTGATTATTCACGATCCGTCTTAATTCTCTGATTATTCACGATCCGTCTTAATTCTCTGATTATTCACGATCCGTCTTAATTCTCTGATTATTCACGATCCGTCTTAATTCCCCGATTGTTCCCGATCAGTTTTAATTCGTTGATTGTTCCCATTCAGTCTTAATTCGTTGATTGTTCACGATCCCTCTTAATCCACTGATTGTTCCCGATTCGTCTTAATTCCCTGATTGTTTCCGATCAGTCTTAATTCGTTGATTGTTCACGATCCGACTTAATCACCTGATTGTTCAGGATCCGTCTTAATTCCCTGATTGTTCCCGATCAGTCTTAATTCTCTAATTTTTCATGATCCGTCTTAATTCCCTAATTGTTCCCGATCAGTCTTAATTCGTTGATTGTTCACGATCCGTCTTAATCCCCTGATTGTTCCCGATCATTTTTAATTCCCTGATTGTTCCCGATCAGTCTTAATTCCCTGATTGTTCCCATCAGTCTTAATTCGTTGATTGTTCACGATCCGTCTTAATTCCCCGATTGTTCCCGATCAGTTTTAATTATCTGATTGTTCCCGATCAGTTTTAATTATCTGATTGTTCCCGATCAGTCCTAATTCCCTGGTTGTTCCCGATCAGTCTTAATTCGTTGATTGTTCCCGATCAGTCTTAATTCGTTGATTGTTCCCGATCAGTCTTAATTCGTTGATTGTTCCCGATCCGTCTTAATTCCCTGATTGTTTCCGAACAGTCTTAATTATCTGATTGTTCCCGATCAGTCTTAATTCGTTGATTGTTCCCGATCCGTCTTAATTCCCTGATTGTTCCCGATCAGTTTTAATTATCTGATTGTTCCCGATCAGTCTTAATTCCCTGATTGTTCCCGATCAGTCTTAATTCCGTGATTGTTCTCGATCAGACTTAATTCCCTAATCGTTCCCGATCAGTCTTAATTCGTTGATTGTTCACGATCCGACTTAATCCCCTGATTGTTCAGATCCGTCTTAATTCTCTGATTGTTCCCGATCAGTCTTAATATTCTGATTTTTCACGATCCGTCTTAATTCCCTGATTGTTCCCGATCAGTCTTAATTCGTTGATTGTTCACGATCCGTCTTAATCCCCTGATTGTTCCCGATCCTTCTTAATTCCCTGATTGTTCCCGATCCGTCTTAATTCCCTAATTGTTCCCGATCAGTTCTAATTATCTGATTGTTCCCGATCAGTCTTAATTCCCTAATTGTTCCCGATCAGTCTTAATTCCTTGATTGTTCCCGATCAGTCTTAATTCCCTGATTGTTCCCGATCAGTCTTAATTCGTTGATTGTTCACGATCCGTCTTAATTCCCTTATTGTTCCCGATCAGTTTTAATTATCTGATTGTTCCCGATCAGTCTTAATTCCCTGGTTGTTCCCGATCAGTCTTAATTCGTTGATTGTTCCCGATCCGTCTTAATTCCCTGATTGTTTCCGATCAGTCTTAATTATCTGATTGTTCCCGATCAGTCTTAATTCCCTGATTGTTCCCGATCAGTCTTAATTCGTTGATTGTTCCCGATCCGTCTTAATTCCCTGATTGTTCCCGATCAGTTTTAATTATCTGATTGTTCCCGATCAGTCTCAATTCCCTGATTGTTCCCGATCAGTCGTAATTCCGTGATTATTCTCGATCAGTCTTAATTCCATAATCGTTCCCGATCAGTCTTAATTCGTTGATTGTTCACGATCCGACTTAATCCCCTGATTGTTCAGATCCGTCTTAATTCCCTGATTGTTCCCGATCAGTCTTAATATTCTGATTTTTCGCGATCCGTCTTAATTCCCTGATTGTTCCCGATCAGTCTTAATTCGTTGATTGTTCACGATCCGTCTTAATCCCCTGATTGTTCCCGATCCTTCTTAATTCCCTGATTGTTCCTGATCCTTCTTAATTCCGTGATTGTTCCCGATCCTTTTTAATTCCCTGATTGTTCCCGATCCGTCTTAATTCCCTGATTGTTCCCGATCAGTTCTAATTATCTGATTGTTCCCGATCAGTCTTAATTCCCTAATTGTTCCCGATCAGTCTTAATTCCCTAATTGTTCCCGATCAGTCTTAATTCCTTGATTATTCCCGATCAGTCTTAATTCCTTGATTATTCCCGATCAGTCTTAATTCCCTGATTGTTCCCGATCAGTCTTAATTCGTTGATTGTTCACGATCCGACTTAATCCCCTGATTGTTCAGATCCGTCTTAATTCCCTGATTGTTCCCGATCAGTCTTAATATTCTGATTTTTCACGATCCGTCTTAATTCCCTGATTGTTCCCGATCAGTCTTAATTCGTTGATTGTTCACAATCCGTCTTAATCCCCTGATTGTTCCCGATCCTTCTTAATTCCCTGATTGTTCCCGATCCTTCTTAATTCCCTGATTGTTCCCGATCCTTCTTAATTCCCTGATTGTTCCCGATCCGTCTTAATTCCCTGATTGTTCCCGATCAGTTCTCATTATCTGATTGTTCCTGATCAGTCTTAATTCCCTAATTGTTCCCGATCAGTCTTAATTCCCTAATTGTTCCCGATCAGTCTTAATTCCTTGATTGTTCCCGATCAGTCTTAATTCCCTGATTGTTCCCGATCAGACTTAATTCCCTAATCGTTCCCGATCAGTCTTAATTCGTTGATTGTTCACGATCCGACTTAATCCCCTGATTGTTCAGATCCGTCTTAATTCCCTGATTGTTCCCGATCAGTCTTAATATTCTGATTTTTCACGATCCGTCTTAATTCCCTGATTGTTCCCGATCAGTCTTAATTCGTTGATTGTTCACGATCCGTCTTAATCCCCTGATTGTTCCCGATCCTTCTTAATTCCCTGATTGTTCCCGATCCTTCTTAATTCCCTGATTGTTCCCGATCCTTCTTAATTCCCTGATTGTTCCCGATCCGTCTTAATTCCCTGATTGTTCCCGATCATTTCTAATTATCTGATTGTTCCCGATCAGTCTTAATTCCCTAATTGTTCCCGATCAGTCTTAATTCCCTAATTGTTCCCGATCAGTCTTAATTCCTTGATTATTCCCGATCAGTCTTAATTCCTTGATTATTCCCGATCAGTCTTAATTCCCTGATTGTTCCCGATCAGTCTTAATTCGTTGATTGTTCTCGATCCGTCTTAATTCCCTGATTGTTCCCGATCAGTTTTAATTATCTGGTTCTTCCTGATCAGTTTTAATTATCTGATTGTTCCCGATCCGTCTTAATTCCCTGATTGTTCCCGATCCGTATTACTCCCCTGACTGTTCCCGATCAGTCTTAATTCGTTGATTGTTCCCGATCAGTCTTAATTCCCTGATTGTTCCCGATCAATCTTAATATTTTGATTGTTCACGATCTGTCTTAATTCTCTGATTATTCATGATCCGTCTTAATTCCCTGATTGTTCCCGATCAGTCTTAATTCGTTGATTGTTCACGATCCCTCTTAATTCTCTGATTATTCACGATCCGTCTTAATTCCCTGATTGTTCCCGATCAGTTTTAATTATCTCATTGTTCCCGATCCGTCTTAATTCCCTGATTGTTCCCGATCCGTCTTAATTCCCTGATTGTTCCCGATCAGTCTTATTTCTTTGATTGTTCACGATCTGTCTTAATTCTCTGATTATTCATGATCCGTCTTAATTCCCTGATTGTTCCCGATCAGTCTTAATTCGTTGATTGTTCACGCTCCCTCTTAATTCTCTGATTATTCACGACCCGTCTTAATTCCCTGATTGTTCCCGATCAGTTTTAATTATCTGATTGTTCCCGATCCGTATTAATTCCCTGATTGTTCCCGATCAGTCTTAATTCGTTGATTGTTCACGATCCGTCTTAATCCCCTGATTGTTCCCGATCCTTCTTAATTCCCTGATTGTTCCCGATCCTTCTTAATTCCCTGATTGTTCCCGATCAGTGTTAATTCGTTGATTGTTCCCGATCAATCTTAATTCCCTGATTGTTCCCGATCAGTCTTATTTCGTTGATTGTTCACGATCCGTCTTAATCCACTGATTGTTCCCGATTTGTCTTAATTCCCTGATTGTTCCCGATCAGTTTTAATTATCTGATTGTTCCCGATCCGTCTTAATTCCGTGATTGTTCCCGATCAGTTTTAATTATCTGATTGTTCCCGATCCGTCTTAATTCCCTGATTGTTCCCGATCCGTCTTAATTCCCTGACTGTTCCCGATCAGTCTTAATTCGTTGATTGTTCCCGATCAGTCTTAATTCTTTGATTGTTCACGATCTGTCTTAATTCTCTGATTATTCATGATCCGTCTTAATTCCCTGATTGTTCCCGATCAGTCTTAATTCTTTGATTGTTCACGATCTGTCTTAATTCTCTGATTATTCATGATCCGTCTTAATTCCCTGATTGTTCCCGATCAGTCTTAATTCGTTGATTGTTCACGATCCGTCTTAATCCACTGATTGTTCCCGATTCGTCTTAATTCCCTGATTGTTCCCGATCAGTTTTAATTATCTGATTGTTCCCGATCCGTCTTAATTCCCTGACTGTTCCCGATCAGTCTTAATTCCTTGATTGTTCCCGATCAGTCTTAATTTCCTGATTGTTCCCGATCAGTCTTAATACCTTTGATTGTTCACGATCTGTCTTAATTCTCTGATTATTCATGATCCGTCTTAATTCCCTGATTGTTCCCGATCTGTCTTAATTCGTTGATTGTTCACGATCCGTCTTAATCCACTGATTGTTCCCGATTCGTCTTAATTCCCTGATTGTTCCCGATAATTTAATTATCTGATTGTTCCCGATCCTGCTTAATTCCCTGATTGTTCCCGATCCTTCTTAATTCCCTGATTGTTCCCGATCCGTCTTAATTCCCTGATTGTTCCCGATCCGTCTTAATTCCCTGACTGTTCCCGATCAGTCTTAATTCGTTGATTGTTCCCGATCAGTCTTAATTCCCTGATTGTTCCCGATCAGTCTTAATTCTTTGATTGTTCACGATCTGTCTTAATTCTCTGATTATTCATGATCCGTCTTAATTCCCTGATTGTTCCCGATCAGTCTTAATTCGTTGATTGTTCAGGATCCCTCTTAATTCTCTGATTATTCACGATCCGTCTTAATTCCCTGATTATTCACGATCCGTCTTAATTCTCTGATTATTCACGATCCGTCTTAATTCCCTGATTATTTACGATCCGTTTTAATCTTCTGATTATTCACGATCCATCTTAATCCTCTGATTGTTCATTATCTGTTATTATTTGTCCATAGTTATAGGAAAAATTCCGGACCATTTCTTTCAATAATTGTATGTCAAGAGTTCCCGATTTTTTTCAGCGGTTCCCCTGCAGAGGGTGCCTCTGCCAATAAATGCAAAGCAGGAGAGAATTAAATATGCTTGTTTATAACCGTATTATTAGTAGTTACAAAAAATAATGTATTTAAAATTAATAACAACATTTATTTACCATTAAATAATTATTAATGACTTTCCCATTAAATAAAGTGCTTTCCGTTTTTGAAAATTTCTTCTACAATTATATAGTATTGTATTTTAACTCCTAATTTACCGAATTAAAAAAATTCTATACCACCTCCCCACTGCGTGTTGAATGTTTTGGTTCAGATATGGGCAGGTGTGTCTGCCCTTTGCTCAATAATGCTCCTGAGATTTTGATCACGTGAACTGATAAACATTGCAGTGTCGTCTGATTGGAAACAGTACTCCACCGCCCACAAGCAGAACTTTTCAGTTAGTTGGGAGCTGATGTTTAATAAATGAGCAAATCACAAACTTCACTGCTGCAACTCTGTGTAAAGAGAAACAAACGGTTAAGGAAATCGAAAAGTTTAGACTTACTTTTCCAGGGAACATTATACAACTGGTAAGTCTCTTCAGTTTTTCTCTGATAATAAGATGACTTTTGTAAAGATTCAATTGTAAATCTGAAGTTTTTGAAAAGACGACAGAAATGTTTAGGAGGAGGAATAAGTTTTGATAAACTATTCTGATTCACACTTTTCGAATCTCAAATAACTTTTACGTTCTTTTGACGGTGGAAAAATTAGATAATTGCAAAATTTTTAACGAATATTGCAAACGATCTATTTGGCTTTGAAATCTGATATTGCTGGAGTGTTATGATTAAAGCTAACCGTCCCGTGGTGAGTGGTTAGCACGCTTGATTGTTGATCTATGGGATCTGGATTCGAACCCCGGGTAAGGCATGTTTGTTCGTGTGATTTTTCTGCTGAGGTCCCGCCATCCTCACAGACCTACTGTGGCGTATAAACTGGCAGGCTCCTGTCAGACCACTGTGGCAAGTAGCTGCTTGAAGGGGTGTTTTAGGAGTAAGGGGGTTTATATTGGGAGCAATAATTGTCTCTTCACTCCTAGGGGGATTGAAAAACGCAACTTTCTCTTTTAAGAGATTAATGAAATATTATTTTTGAGTTGAAGAGCTACTAACAAGATATGATAATTCATAGTTTTTAATCCTTTAAAGGTCTTTAATTGACATCATTACAGCGCTCTAAATTAGAGTTGGGTTCGGTTGTTTTACCTCTGACCGGCACTTTTTTGCACACCATGGGCTAAATGGCCAGGTCACATGGACCCCGAAGGCTCAGAGAAGGTTGGGGGGAGAGGACCCACTTTAACAGCTGTTGGGAGACAGATGGTAGCCTCCCGTCAAGGCCATCCAGCGTGTTCTTTAACGTTGGGTTGTTTTACCTCTGAGCGGCACTTTTTTGCACACCATATGCTAAATGGCCAGGTCACATGGACCCGAAGGCTCAGAGAAGGTTGGGGGAGGGGATCCACTGAGAACAGCTGTTGGGAGACAGATGGTAACCTCCCGTCAAGGCCATCCAGCATGTTCTTTAACGTGCACAGGGTATGTCTCTCCCGCACACGGGGCCACGGCTTAACGTCCCATCCGACGGACGGCGGCCTGTTCCAAGCCCATCGGTGTCCCCTACTGACCGTGGGCAGGGCGGGGAAATTTTGCGGAGATAAATCTCAACGCTGACCCAGCTGGGACTCGAACCTGGGAACTACAGATTACGAGCCTGGCGCGCTACCGACTGAGCCACCCCCGCCCCACTCTAAATTAGAACTTGAACTAATATTGCAAATGATGTATATATGCTAGAAATTTAAAAGACCTGTTACTAGAATGTGCTGATCAAGAATAGATACCAGATATTTATTAATTCAAGTATAATTGATATTGATTTGTGTTTCAATTAAATTATTATTTGTTGAAATTCAACTGGTTGCTTTTGTTTTTAAAAAAGAACACAATTTTGAAAATTTTAATGCAAATGTACACTGGTTTCCATAAATTAAAGGAAAACTGAGAAAAATCGCGATAATTCGCCAAAAAAATGTACGATCCTCACCAAATTTGTTCATGTAACCAGTAAAGTAATGCCGAGTGACATATCGATGCAAATTAGTCTAGGTTGCGTCAATTTGCGTAATCAGATTGCGGCATAAAAACCAGTGTTTTGGATTGGATTGTTATTTTTGTGTTGTAAATGCGAGTGAAGAAGTTTGAAATAGCCATTTTGTAGGAATGACCTTGAGACATCATTTGCCAAATGAACTGCGGTGCATTGGCCGGCTCGAAGCAGGCCAAAGTCAGTCAGACATGGCACGATGGCTGAATGTGAGTCCTCTTGGGATTCCATATCTCAGAGGTTTAGCCAAAGAATGGTTAGAGTTACGATCACTCTAAAAGACCGATATCTGCGATTAATAGCACGAAGGAGCAGGACGTCTACAGTCTACTCCCTCTCAGCTATGATCGTCTCTTGCAGCAGCCACTGGGAGGGATGTATCAACTTCTGCCATTTGCTCAGCAAGGTTCGGCCCGGGGAAGGTTCGGCCCGGGGAACGTTTGTGTTATTAAACTGTCAGTAGAAGGCTTCATGAGGGAGGTCTGTACGCTAGGCCAATAATTTGTATACCTCCCGCATCATAGGAGAAAGCGGTTGAATTGGGCATGCATGTTAAGTGGACAGAAGGGCAATGGAGATCCGTACTCTTCACAGATGAGTCCAGATATTGCTTGCAGAGTGATTCCGGACTTGATTCCGACCCTGATTATTCACATGGAGAGAACAAGGTACCCTCTATCATCTCAGTAACATCTGTCAAAGAGAGTTATGGCGGAGGTAGTGTGTGTGTTTGGGGTGGCATTCCTTAGGTGGACGCACAGACCTCTACGTGTTGACGAGTGGGAACCTCAATGCTCAAAGGTATAGAGATGACATCCTGGACCCTTATGTACGTCCTTACACTGGTGCAATAGGTGAAACATTCTTCTTACAAGACGACAAAGCTCGTCCACACAGAGCTCGACTAGTGGAACAGTACCTTTAATAGGAGACCATTATGCGCATGGAGTGGCCAGTTCGATCTCCCGACCTAAATCCGATTGAGGATGTGTGGGATAGTCTAGGGAGACGTGCTGCTGTCCTCAACCCGCCACCTGAAAAAAAGGGGGAGCTTATGACTTTTAAGGAACAATGGTCGTTACTTCCTACTGAGCTGATTCACAACATCATAAACAGCATGGAACATCGCTGTCTTGCCTGCATTGCTGTAAGGGGTAACTATACTCCGCATTAAAGAACTTTGCCCATTGCATTCTGACACCTCATTTTCGGACAAGTTCCTGTAAGTGTTATTTTTTGACGAAAAACGTTTCTAGAGTAAAATATTTTATGCCATTCTGAAACTGGCATTGCAATTCATGTTTCCATCAAATTTCAGTAAAATTATTCATATAGTTTTTTTGTTTATCATAATTTTTCTGAGTTTTCCTTAATTTATGGAAACCAGTGTAAATAGTAATAATAAACGTGGCCGAGTTGTTAGCATGCTTGGCTGCTGATCGAAGGAAATTGGGTTCGAGACCCGGTCCAGTCAGCCTCACATATCTTCTACTATAGCGTATAAACTGACACAGGTTCCTGTCAGATCTCTGTGGCAAGAGTTGCTTGAGGGAATATTTTGATACACAGACTGATTTGCTCCCTCAACCCCAAAGAATGAGAAAACGCAGCTGTTTCATTTTAAGAGATAAATGAGAAATTCTTTTTGCGATTTACATTTTCCAATCACCTGTTACTACGATTTCCAAATGTTAAAGGTGCAAAATACAGAAAATGAAAACCATCATTTCTTTGAAAACGAGAATCCTGTATTTGTCAGAGGCGATATGTTAGTCCTGTAAATGTTAGGTCTATTTATAGTTAAAGTTCCCTTACGCGAAAACGTATATAAACCATTTTAATGCTTCTAGACTAATTTAAGATAATCGTAAAGTTGTGTTACCTATGAGCGGCACTTTTTTTTTGCACACCATGGCAAAAATGGCTTGTAACTTGCCCATGGGCACCATGGGCAAGTTATAAGGACCCCGAAGGTTCAAATAAGGTTGGGGAAGGTGGTCCACTGGAACAACTGATGGGAGACAGATGGTAGCCTCCCATCAAGGCCATCCAGCGTGTTCTTTATCGTGCACAGGGTATGACTCTCCCACATACGGGGCCAGGGCTTAGCGTCCCATCCGACGGACGGCTGCCTTTCTAAGCCCATCGGTGTCCCCCTACTGACTGTGGGCAGGGCAGGGAATTTTGCGGAGATAAATTTCAACGCTGTCCTAGCTGGGACTCGAACTTGGGAATTACTGATTACGAGCCTGCGCGCTACCGACTGAGCCACCCCCGCCCCGTATTTACCAGAGGCGATATGTTAGTTCTGTAAATGTTAGTTCTATTTATAGTAAAAATTTCCTTACGCGAAAACGTATATAAATCATTTTAATGCTTATAGACTAATTTAAAATAATCCTCAAGTAATGTTTGCATAAAGATACATAAGCATTGAAAGGGTTCACATAAAATGTCTTGGTCTCGAACCCAATGTCATTGGGTCTCGAACCCAGTTTCCTTCGATCAGCAGCCAAACATGCTAACATTTGTTGGTGAAAGTTTCTGTCATTCTATTCTACATGAATAACTTCAGGTCAACAATGAAATGTAATCTACAATATGTTAAATCCAAAGTATTTATTAATATTATTCAGCAAAAACACTCTGAAGTAAAGACCTAAAATGGAACTGATAATGAAAATAAATATTTCAATAGTCATGACCAGGGCCGCCGACAGGGGGGGGGGGGGGGGGGCAAGGGGGACTAGTGCATAGGGGCCCGTCATCAATAAGGGCCCGTCAGATTAAGTGACTCTACTTTTTCTTACAAAAATTATTCTTAGTTAGGCTATATATCGATCCTATGCTAAAAAGTTTTATGTCACACAAACTGTGTAGGCCTATGTTTTTGCATGCCTGACTGTGCAACAGGCTTTTTTTCCTCTGTATGTCATCATTGTGTCCAGAATAATTTGCTATTAATGATTTGTAAAGATAAAAAGTTTTCAAGGGGGAGCCCCCGAGCATAATATTACATAGGGGCCCATAAATTCTCTCGGCGGCCCTGGTCATGACCTCTTATTAGTTCACTGATTGTAACTGATAGTTGTCAGTTGTCAGCAGGCCCGGGATTTAGTTTTGGGTGGGACGGGAATTGAGTTTCGGGGAGGGGGGGGGGGGTCCAAGAATTTAGTATCGGGGAAGGTTCGAGAAATAATTTCGAGGTGGGAGTCTGAGATAAGACTTGAGTAGGATTTTCCAATTGCTAAAATATTCCACCAGACAAGGGTAGGTTAAAATGATATATGGAATAAAATTTTATAGTTTTTTACTTTTTATTTTTTATACCTGTTTTTAGTGTCGGCCCGGGGAAGGCATAAACGTTTGTGTTGTTTTTCTGCTGAGGTCTCGCCATCCTCACAGATCTTCTACTGTGGCATATTAAACTGGCAGGCTCTTGTTAGACCACTGTCACAAGCAATATTTATTAATATTGGATTATATTAATAAATACTTGAGGGATTATTTAATTTTGCATTGTCGGGGTTTTGGTAGGCGGCTTTATACGTATTTGAACTGCATTTTGTCGACGGCATTTTTGGTCTGGGCTTAATGTTGAGACGACGCTTTTGTTTGTCTGCCCTTTTTAATGATGCGTTTTTCTGACTTTGGTTGGTTGGTTGTTTTACCTCTGAGCGGCACTTTTTTGCACACCATGGGCTAAATGTTCAGGTCACAAGGACCCCGAAGGCTCAGAGAAGGTTGGAGGAGGGTATCCACTGGAACAGCTGTTGAGAGATAGATGGTAGCCTCATGTCAAGACCATCCAGTGTGTTCTTTAACGTGCACAAGGTATGGCTCTCTCACGCACACTGAACCACGGCTTAAAATCCCATCCGACGGACGACAGCCTTTCCAAGCCCATCGGTGGCTGGGAATTTTGCGGCGCTTTTCTGGCGGAATTTCATCGTGATATTATGCAGATAGATTATGTACCCATACCCTGTACACATTAAAGGACGCACTGGATGATCACGATCCTTACCCAGCTCTGAGCACTTATGACCAGGATATTTCGCCCGTTGTGTGCACAAAACTGCTTCTCTTCCCTGGGCTCACAATTTCTAAACTACTGCTCTAAGAGATTATCCCTAGGATTGCCTGGGAAAACAAATAGTCCAGAGTTGGGTTGTTTTACCTGTGAGCGGCACTTTTTTGCACACCATGGGCTAAATGGCCAGCTCACATGGACCCTGAAGGCTCAGAGAAGGTTGGGGGAGGGGACCCACTGGAACAGCTGTTGGGAGACAGATGGTAGCCTCCCGTCAAGGCCATCTAGCGTGTTCTTTAACGTTGGGTTGTTTTACCTCTGAGCGGCACTTTTTTGCACACCATGGGCTAAATGGCCAGGTCACATGGACCCCGAAGGCTCAGAGAAGGTTGGGGGAGGTGATCCACTGGAACAGCTGTTGGGAGGCAGATGATAGCCTCCCGTCAAAGCCATCCAGCGTGTTCTTTAACGTTAGGTTGTTTTACCTCTGAGCGGCACTTTTTTGCACACCATGGGCTAAATGGCCAGGTCACATGGACCCCGAAGGCTCAGAGAAGGTTGGGGGAGGTGATCCACTGGAACAGCTGTTGGGAGACAGATGGTAGCCTCCCGTCAAGGCCATCCAGCATGTTCTTTAACGTGCACAGAGTATGGCTCTCCCGCACACGGGGCCACGGCTTAACGTCCCATCCGACGGGCGGCGGCCTTTCCAAACCCATCGGTGTCCCCTACTGACTGTGGGCAGGGCGGGGAATTTTGCGGAGATAAATCTCAACGCTGACCCAGCTGGGACTCGAACCTGGGAACTACAGATTACGAGCCTGGCGCGCTACCGACTGAGCCACCCACGCCCCACAAATAGTCGAGAGATTGGCTCACATATAGTGATTGCAACGATGGTCTTAACAGTTGTTTTCACGCCCACCGTTATCAACAGAAAAGTCGAAAGTTCAAGTGGAAGCCAAATTGCACAGAAAGAAAGATTTCAACCAGCAGTTGAATCAGCCCACTCGTCTCCTGTGCTACACCAGCTGCAAACTGATATTCGCTCAAAAGATAAAGAATCAAACTGCGCAAATAGCACTGGATAATATCAGAGCTAGAGATTACCATTGTTAGTCAGTGACGGATTCAGCGTACAGGGTTCGTTTAGGCCTTGACGAATCGCCTTGGCACTCATGGAGGCTTCAAAACACCCAAATTTCGTTTCTTTCCAAAATTTTATTCAGTAAAATATTTCACAACTACTACTACTAATGTACACATCTTATGTTTTTGTGTTAATACCAAATTTGCTACTTATCAAAGGGACCTGCGTTCGAACCCAGGATGCTTGTGTTATCTTTCTGCTATGGTTCCGCCATCTTCACCTACTATGGCGGATAACTAACAGGCTTCTAACTAACAGGCGGATAACTAACAGGACCTACTATGGAGTATAAACTAACAGGTCCTGTCAGATCTCCGTGGCAAGCAACTGCTTGCCGGGGTAGTTATTTTATTTATTATTTAAAGTGGACATCTTTTATTTTGGTTTAAAATTCAGTTTGTGTTTATTTTTCAGTATGTGCAAGTTTATATAATATATATTAAATGTTCACTTTAGTTTATCACCAAACCAACTCCATTACCAACTCTCGTTGGTTTGGTGATAAACCAAAGTGAACATTTAATTTATAAAAATTGGTCAGGCAGATGGCGCTTCAGTCTCTTTGAATGGTTGCGCCCTTGAGCAAGTGTCTCAGTTTAATTATCTTGGGAGCTATGCAACAGATAATAGTGATATGCGGCATGAGATTAACAGACGGATAGGGATTGCTGCCGGGACTTTTAGGAATCTATGGAGAGTGTGGAGAAATAGGCGTATACACCTAAAGACTAAAATTAGACTGTATAATAGTTTGGTTCTTTCTAGGATTAGTTATGGTAGTGAAACTCGGACATTTTGTAAACAAGATAACAGGAAACTAGATGCTTTTGATTCTAGATGCTTACGCAGTATCTTGGGCATTAGGTGGTTCAACTTTGTAACTAATGATGAGGTTAGGCAAAGGAGTTTGCAACCTCCTTTAAGCAGCATATTGTGCAGAGAGAGACTTTGTTGGTTTGGCCATGTTGCTCGTATGAATAATTATAGATTGGCGAATAGGGTTATGAACAGTATGCCTAAAGGCCTCAGAAAGAAGGGGAGACCTAGAATGTGGTGGGCGGACAATGTCAAACAGGACCTTGTTAGAATTGGTGTGCAGTGGCCAGATGCAGTAGATGTAGCTCAGGATAGACTTGCTTGGAGAACTAAATTGCACCGTCTGGTTGGACCTCCGTAGCCAATGGCTGCTTGAGGATGATGATGATGATGACTCACCATAAAACATATCGTATATGCGTAAATAAGGTTGAGAACCACTGGATTAGCGAATAGGATTGTGAACAGTGTGCCTAAAGGCCTCAGAAAGAGGGGGAGACCTAGGATGCGGTGGGCAGACAATGTCAAACAGAACCTTGTTAGAATTGGTGTGCAGTGGCGAGATGCAGCAGATATAGCTGAGGACAGATATGCTTGGAGAACTAAATTGCACGGTCTGGTTGGACCTTCATAGCTTATGGCTGCTTGATAATAATGACGATGATGATGAAAGTTCAAGTAATATGCTTCTTAGTATAGTATGACAAATGACAAGCAATCCTTGATTATGAAATCACATTAAAGCTTGATTGAATTTTTCCTTAATATATAAATTTCAGAGTTTTACTGTACATATAAATTTGCATAAATATTTCAAAATTTTATTTCTTAACTTTTATGATGAAATTATTTTAGTGTTAGTTAAAAATTATTATTTATTGTTTCAGATTTAATTTCAAAGTTGTTTGTGAGTGTATCCTTGGAAATCTCATCATGAATCCATCAGCAGTATATAATCCGGTGAGGAATTTGATCAATTATGTTTAACGAATTTATTAATGCTTTTTGCATAAGAAAAAACTTCTGCTTTCTTTTTGCTTCTGCTCTCTTTTTGTATAATGAAAAACTTCTTGATATTATGCAGCTGTCGTTAATCCCATTCTTTACACTTTTTTTAGTGTTTTTCTAGGTAAATTTATACCACAAGGCTTTTTTTAAATGAAAATAAGCAAAATCTTTTTTTTCGTGTACCAACGCGAACTATTCTTTTCCAACTCAGGCGATTTGAAGAGTGTTACACCAGGATTTGAAAAAAGTGAATATATTTTCTAGAGCAGTGGTTCCCCCTGGAAATGTGTATGTAATTGTCTTACCTCTTGTATGAATAGATAAAACTAGTTATAACAATGGTTATTTTTGCTTTGTTACTAGATCTAGCGACTTTTGAGCTCTCACGGCGTACCCTACGTTGAGAACTCTTGTTCTAGAGGGGGCAGGGGTGGCTCAGTCGGTAGCGCGCCAGGCTCGTAATCTGTAGTTCTCAGGTTCGAGTCCCAGCTGGGTCAGTGTTGAGATTTATCTCCGCAAAATTTCCCGCCCTGCCCACGGTCAGTAGGGGACACCGATGGGCTTGGAAATGCGGCCGTCCGTCGGATGGGACGTTAAATCGTGGCCCCGTGTGCGGCAGAGCCACACCCTGTGCACGTTAAAGAACACACTGGATGACCTTGACGGGAGGCAACCATCTGTCTACTAATAGCTATTCCAGTGGGTCCCCTCCCCCAACCTTCTCTGAGCCTTCGGGGTCCTTGTGACCTGGTCATTTAGTCCATTGTGTGCAAAAAAAGTGCCGCTCAGAGATAAAACAACCCAACTCTACCTGTTCTAGAGGGTTGCCTTTAGGCTTGCAATGACATAACTGGTATATAGTGAGAGAGAATTGCGAGTGCTTGGATTGAAATACCTTTACTATTTCGACAAAAATTATATATTTTTACAATAAACAATTTTTTAATAGCTACAAGAATTTTTATAAATCAATGTATTGACCCTTATCCTAATTATTCTCACATACGTTAACGATTAGCATACTACTAACGAAAGCCAATTCAATACTGTATAGTTCACAACTGCTGAACCAATTTGTTGGCAGATTAAGTTACGAAAATCGATTTCGATTGTTTGATGAAGGGAAGTTTGAAATGCATGCAGACATCCTTCCTAGATTTGGATAATATGTAATGTATGGTGATGGTTGTTTTATTTCGAAACATACCAGCTCCTAATCTGATGAAAAAGCAGTTATGACATGGTTGGAGAAGTTGCCGTTGGATATGTTAAATCTTCATCACTTGTGCAATAGTTGGGTTGATTTACCTCTGAGCGGCACTTTTTTGCATACCATGGACTAAATGGCCAGGTCACATGGACCCCGAAGGCTCAGAGAAGGTTGGGGGAGGGGACCCACTGGAACAGCTGTTGGGAGACAGATGGTAGCCTCCCCTTCAAAGCCATCCAGCGTGTTCTTTAACGTGCACAGGGTATGGCTGGCCCACACACGGGACACGGCTTAAAGTCCCATCCGACGGACGGCGGCCTTTCCAAGCCAATCGGTGTTCCCTACTGACCGTGGGCAGGGCGGGGAATTTTTGAGGAAATAAATATCAACACTGACCCAGCTGGGACTCGAACCTGGGAACTACAGATTACGAGCTTGGCGCGCTACCGACTGAGCCACCCCCGCCCCACTGAATAAGGGATTCAGTGGATAGCAGTTAAGAAACAGATGGAAACCTCTTGCCAGGCTCATCCAAAATGTTCTGTAAAGAAAACGGGGGTTGGGTTGCTTTACCTCTGAGCGGCACTTTTTTGCACACCATGGACTAAATGGCCAGGTCACATAGACCCCGAAGGCTCAGAGAAGGTTGGGGGAGGGGACCCACTGGAACAGCTGTTGGGAGACAGATGGTAGCCTCCCCTTCAAGGCCATCCAGCGTGTTCTTTAACGTGCACAGGGTATGGCTGGCCCACACACGGACCATGGCTTAAAGTCCCATCCGACGGACTGCGGCCTTTCCAAGCCCATCGGTGTCCCCTACTGACCGTGGGCAGGGCGGGGAATTTTTGAGGAGATAAATATCAACACTGACCCATCTGGGACTCGAACCTGGGAACTACAGATTACGAGCATGGAGCGCTACCGACTCAGCTACTCCAGCCCCAGTTGTACAATAGAACATGCAAGATCCTATACGTTTAGCTATGTGATTGGTACAACACCTAGTGCACCTAGAGATACCATATCCTGTTCACATTAAAGAACATATTAATAGCCTTGAGAGAGGTTTGTATCTATCTCCTAATAGCTTTCTAAGAGATTCCATTCTTCTACGCAACGCTGAGATCTTTGGATTCTTTGTAACCTAAATATTTATCCTATTCTGTGCAGAAGTGCCACTCAGAGGTAAAGCAACCCATCCCATATAACTCTGAAAACATAGCGTCCTCAGTAACAGAATATATCATTCCCTTGACCAGGATTGCCTGGAGGTCACAGGGGCGGGGGTGGCTCAGTCGGTAGCGCGCCAGGCTCGTAATCTGTAGTTACCTGGTTCGAGTCCCAGCTGGGCCAGCGTTGAGATTTATCTCCGCAAAATTTCCCGCCCTGCCCACGGTCAGTAGGGGACACCGATGGGCTTGGAAAGGCCGCCGTCCGTCAGATGGGACGTTAAGCCGTGGCCCCGTGTGTGGGAGAGCCATACCCTGTGCACGTTAAAGAACACACTGGATGGCCTTGACGGGATGCTACCATCTGTCTCCCAACAGATTTGTCTCCATCCCCTAACAGATCTACCATCCCAACAGGTCTACCATCCCAACAGTCCCAACAGATCTACCATCTGCCTCCCAACAGATTTGGGGAAGGGGACCCACTGGAAGGGTTCCAGTGGGTCCCCTTTCCCAACCTTCTCTGAGCCTTCAGGGTCCATGTGACCTGGCCATTTAGCCCATGGTGTGCAAAAAAGTGCCGCTCAGAGGTAAAACAACTCAACCCTGGAGGACACACTGAGCATGACTGTTCATAGTGCTCCTTCCCAAGTGTCTCTACTGAGTTGGGTTGGGGTGTTTTAACTCTGAGCGGCACTTTTTTGCACACCATGGGCTAAATGGCCAGGTTGCAAGGACCCCGAAGAAGGTTGGGTGAGGGGACTCACTGGAACAGCTGTTGGGAGATAGATGGTAGCCTCCCGTCAAGGCCATCCAGCATGTTCTTTAACGTTCACAGTGTGTGGCTCTCCCGCACATGGGCAAAGGCTTAACGTTCCATCTGACGGACGGTGGCATTTCCAAGCACATCAGTGTCCCCTACTGGACTATTCTATTGGGAATACAAGATCGTATAGGGGAGCTGAAATTGGATCTGACCATTACCTTGTACAAGTGTCTTGCAACTTAAATTTAAAAACTGTTATGCTAGGGTTAAAAATTTTACCTTTAATGCTGAAGCTCTGAAAGACCCAGTTATAGCTAAAGCTAACCATGATAAGTTACTTAGTCATTATGACAGTCACTATTTGCTTGCTACTGAAGTTGAGGAAGAATGGGACCGTTTTACAGGCTTTTTTGGAAATTAAAAGTACTCTTTTAGGAAAAAAAGGAGCAGAGGAGAAAGAATTACTTGAGGGATAAGGCACTTGAGCTCATTTCAGAAAGAAGGAACTGCAGGAATATCCTTAATCAGTACCCTACTAGTCCTAATAGAAAGTATTACAAAGAGCTTAATAAACGTGTAAAGGATCAGTTAGCTGCTGATAAAAATCTTTGGCGTGATGGCTTGGCTGACAAAGCCAAGGAAGCAGTTAAACAGCACAACAGCAGAGAGCTGTACCATATAGTTAATGTTTTGTGTGGTAAAAAAGTACATGTATACAGGGATTGAGGGATAAAAAACATAAGGTTATAGAAAGTGGGTATTCTGTCATAGCTAGGTAGGTAGAGCATTTCAGTAATGTTCTAAACAATATGGTTAATCCTAGTCCCATTGTTTGTGAGATATATAATATGACACTGTAGATGCGTTACTGGATTTAATGTTGGTCCTATATCATAGTCTGATGTTATTTTAGCTATTTCTAAACTGAAAATACATAAATTCCCAGGGGTAAATGATATTACTACTGAAATGCTTGGAGCTGGGAATGTTTCTGTTACCACATGGTTGACTGAAATTTTGCATATCTTTTTTGATAAAGGCATGGTTCCTAAAGATTTTACCAGAGCTATTTTTATTCCTGTTTTTTAAAAAGGTGATCACAGTACTTGTGATGCCTACAGGGGTATCAGATACTACATGTTCCAGTATAATCTTTGTATTATTGTGCTTTAATAGAATTAAGAATCTGGTTGACAGACAATTGCATGATGAGCAGTGTGGATTCATAAGTGGTAAAGGATGTGTAGATCAGATTTTTTCACTTAGGCACGTTCTTAAAATATGTTTAGCGTTTCAGAAACCTGTGAATATTAGTTTTATTGATTTCGAAAAGGCTTTTGACTCTGTTGATCGTCATAATTTGTGGTTGATCGTGTGATCGTATGGCATACCAGACAAGTTAGTTGTGTCATGAAAGTTCTATATAATAACACTGAGTCGTGTGTAACTCAATGTTATTATAGAGGCTTGTAGCAATTGGTTTAGCTTTGCTTCTGGTGTTCGACAAGGGTGCATTTTGTCTCCTTTTCTCTTTAGAGTGGTTATTGATTATGTAATGCAAAATTCACTGCAGGGGAAAGATTTTCGCCTTAAATGGTCTAGTGATCTGAAAATTTCTGATTTAGAAAATTTCTGATTAGCTCTTTTGGCAAATGATGTTGATGAGATGAACACTTTCATTCCAGCTGCTGATGATATTGGTAGTAGAGTAGGTTAGATGATGATTAGAGAGAAAACTAGTGAGGAAAAATGGTCAGGCAGGCTGTAGTTCAGTTAATGATGTGTGGCCTGAGATTAAGAGATGAAAAAGGATTACTGCTGGGACTTTTAAGAATCAATGGCAGCACACCTTAGATTGTATCACGTACTGCTGAACTGCTCCCTGGTAAAATACCGAAAGAGAAGCATTATTGTGAGAGCTTCAGGTTATCAGAACCACTGATTACTCCATTTTCTTCCTTCTTGGTACCCACTAGAGTCTTACATCCTTCTTTAAAAACTGGACCATTTTGTAAAAGGGACCTTGGCCTCTTTTTATAGTTAGAGGCTGGCCATCTCGGTGATTGACTGTCATTGGTAGATTGTGTCACATGGTTTATGGGCGCCATGTTGTCGTACCATGAGTCGAAAGCCTATGAGCTAGTGTGTGTACCTAGTTAAAAATTCACAGTTTTTACAATTTTATACATTTCTACCGCTTTTTTTGCTTATAAAAGCTTCCATATTTTACCAATGCCTTACTGAGCTGCAGTTGGATGTAAAAATTCCACTCTTAGAAATAAATTAATGAATATTTTTTCCAAGAAACTCTGCCAGAAGACAGCAGTCAGCTGCAAAAGTGAAGGGAGCTAAGTGAAAACCAAAAAATAATTTCTTTTAAGGCTCATTTGAAAAATGAGCTAATGTTTCTACTTTGTTGTCTGCTTATGCCAATATTTGTTAGTCTCTCTGTTAACTGTTTTCTGTCCGTCTGTCATTCCACCTGTCTGTCCTTCTACAGACTATCAACTTTTTTACTTTTACAGATAAATGAAAAATTCTTTTAGGGTTGGATAGATTTCGAACAAATATTACGATTTGCAATTTTAAAATCTTCCAATAGCTTTAATAGCGCCCTCTAGCGGTGGAAAATGCTAAAATTTTAAAAGAATATTGCAAACAAACTATTTACAGTAGAAATCCGAAATTTTGGTAGTACAGTGTTATGGTCAGGAGGTTTACAACGGCAACAAAACAAGACTTTACCCTCTTAGCCAAAGCGAGGTGCGAAAATGAACAAATGAAATATTTTTTTTTTGTAAGAGATAAATGAAACAATCTTTTTGTTTTGGGGTGTTAGACGTACTAACAAAATGTTAATATTTACATTTTTCGAATCCCCATCAGTTAGAATTTCCACTGTTAGAAAATGCCAAAGGTAGTAAATAAAAACTCGAAAGGCGGCCTCTAGCGGTTAAAAAATGTTGAAAATACCAGATCTTTAAATGAATATTGCAAACGATCTGTTTATGATAGAAATTTAAATTTTTGGTCATAGAGGGCAATGGTCAAGTAGTTTACACTAACAATAATAATGTATCCCGTTATAGCAAGTGGGTGTTGGTAAAATGCAGCTTTTCTGCCTTAAGAGATAAATAAAAAACATTTTTTGGTTTTATAGGTACTAATAAAATATTAATAGTTTATTTTACCAATTATGCAGTAGTTCCAATTTCTACTGTCAGAGGGTACTGAATGTGTAAAATAACTAGAAGAATGGGCTAAGTTCACCATGATCTTACAACTCGTTGAACCTCGAATCTTGCATAACGACACATGGATACATGCATGATCATCTTTGTAAGTAATGAACAATTCCCAACAGGTGGGAAGGGGCAATAATTCTTACATGATTGTGTGGACTAAAAACAAAGTGTGCCAGGAACCGATTTTCATAGTTGTGTTGTGTGGTTGTCAGGAAGTCTCATACAAGTGGATCTAGTACTGTTTGCTGGATTCTTTAAGACAGGAGTGTCAAACTCAATCTTGTAAAGTGCCAATTTTTCTTTCAAAGTATATCAGCGGGCCGGGATTCAATTAAACACTAATTTTATATAAAAAAAAATCTTTTATTTAAATTTAAAGTATACATCAAAATTAAAATGGCATTAAGTCATAACGGTTAAAAACCAGCGCATTATTTCGAAGATCCAGATACTTGACATCTTTTCAGCTTCTTTTCTGTAATCTATACCTATGTGTTCAATGTATAGAAAAATTGTTAATGAAATTCGAGTATTATTAATTGAGGTCGCGGGCCGCATCTAAATGCCCCGGGGGCTTCTCATGGCCCGAGGGCCGTATATTTCACATGCCTACTTTAAGAGGCATGATTTTTCTCCTACTACGGCTAATTAGAAATCTGCAAATGTGGGCCTTACACAAAGTACCTCAACACAACTGTTATTGCCTCAACACAAGTATTCTGCTAGCATGCACCGATTGTTTACCAAGTTACAATATAATAGCGATAGAGAAAACCTGTTTGTAAGGCGATACCTCAGCAGAAGGACAACACTAGAAAGCGCATTATCCTGGGCTCAAGACGAGACCTGGTCCCTTCAATAAGTAGCAAAGCATGCTATAATCACTCTTTCATGGGACAACATAATAAGTAGAATAAATTACCTCTCAAGCAGCTGCTTGCCACAGAGGTTTGACAGGAGCCTGTAAGTTAAATACGTCATAGAGAAGATATGTGAGAAGTACGAAATTTCAGTAGAAACATAATACAAAGATCCATGCTTTACCCGAGGCTCCAAACTAAAGGTCCCTTTGATCGATAACCACTCGGCCACTGAGATAGTTTGATGGAATAAGAAATATAAAAAATAAATACCCCCTCAAGCAGCTGCTTGCCACAGAGGTCTGACAGCAGCCTGTCAGTTTATATGCCATAGTAGAAGGTCTGACCACTCGGCCATGGGACGGCTGATGGAATAATACAATTTAACAAATATTAAGCTTTTAAATGGCAACGCAAATGCATCGTGTACATCCAAGGTGTGTATATCACATGTCGTAATCACATGTTGATGTAGTAACTTCGTTATATGGGAGCAAAATATAGAGAAGTATTGAAATATTTGATTTAAGACATTTTGCACCAATTGCTTTCTTCGTGGTTTTTAATTTGGCACGCAGTTTTGCAAGTAATATCGACATTTGTTTTTGCTTCAGTACAGTTGCTGTTTTACCACATGTTTCAGTTTGATGGAATTATTTTAAACTAAGTTGGGAGGTTTATGTTTCTCTTTAATTTTGTTTTTGGGCAAATTTTTGTACTCTGTATCTTAAATACATATTGAGTGTATAAAATTGAGTTTACTCTTGTTATTAGAAGTTTTACTCTTGAGAAGTTATTGCCAAGATGTCTATCACGTGATTTAGTGACTGGTTATTAGTGTGATGGTTGTGAACAGGGGCGTAGCGAAGAACTATGGTTGCGGGGTGGGGGGGGAGACGTCCAAAATTTTCCAACTCGACCAATATTTTGACAAAATTTGCCAACTGAGCAAACTTGCTTAGATTTTCTTCGCTCCGTGGGGGGGGGGGGGCGTTACAGTTAGACAATTTTAACGTCTCCTGCATTTTACCATTTGACTTCCAATTTTGCCAACTAGCCATAATTTCTCAGAAATACTTCAAATGTTTACATCTCATCTGAACGTCTGAATTGTAGCAAATCAGTAGGAATTTTTGCCTTGATTTGGTCAAATCTCCTTAATTTCACGAAACTAATCCCAATCTTTACATCTCTCCTAAATTTTCCAAATCACTTCAAATTTTTTTTTTTTTTTTTTGGAAAATTGAGGGGAGTTGTCAAAATCGGGGCAACTTTGCAAATCTAAGGCAGTTTGGAAAATGGAGAGACTTCAAAATTTAGAGCAGTTGGCAAAATTCAAAGCCACTTAGTAAAAACAGGTGAGTTGGCAAAATCTTAGGGAGTTGACAAAATTCGGAGTGACTTGGTTAAATCTTGGGGAGTTGGCAAAATTGGGACAACGACAAAAGTTTGGGGAATTGACAAAATTCAGAGTGACCTGGCAAAATCGTGGGGAGTTGACAAAATTCAGGTGAGATGTAAAAATTGCAATCTTTTTTTCTGTAAAATTATGGCGTGTTGGCAAAATTGAGGCAGCTTCACAATATCTAAGAGAGTTGGAAAATCTTGGGGAGTTCGCAAAATTCAGAGTGGCATTACAAAAATCGGGTGTGATGTAAAAATTGAGATTTTTTTCTGTAAAATTGTGGCGAGGTGGCAAAATCCAGGGAAGTTGGCAAAACTGGAAACCACTTGGTAAAGTACAGGTGAGTTGTAAAAATTGGGATTGGTTTTGTGAAATTAAGGAGAGTTGGAAAAACCAAGAACTCTTGGCAAAATTGGAAGCCACTTGGTAAAATACAGGGGAGTTGTGAAAATTGTGCCTTGTGCAATTAAGGAGAGTTGATAAAATTCGAAGTGGCTTGGCAAATTCAGGGAAGATGTATAAAGTGCGATTTTTTTTTTCTGTAAAATTACGGCGAGTTGGCAAAATTCGAATGCACTTGGTAAAATATAGGCGAGTTGTGAAAATTGGAATTTGTTTTGTTAAATTAAGGAGCATTGGACAAATCGAGGAAACAACAAAATGTACGGCAGTTGGCAAAATTCAAATCCACTTGAAAAATACAGGCGAATTTTGATAATTGGGATTGGGTTTGTGAAATTCAGGATAGTTGACTAAACGTTCAAACGCCCCAAAATTTTGCCAAGTTTACTCAATTTTAGTCAACTATCCTGAATTTCACGAACCCAATCCCAATTATCACAACTCGCCCATATTTGCCAACTGCCATACATTTTGTTAAGTTTCCGTGATTTGTCCAACACTCTTTAATTTCACAAAACAAATTCCAATTTTCACAACTTGTCTATATTTTACCAAGTGCATTCAAATTTTGCCAACTAGCTGTAATTTTACAGAAAAAAAATCGCACTTTTTGCATCTTCCCTGAATTTGCCAAGCCACTTCGAATTTTATCAACTCTCCTTAATTGTACAAGAAAGGCACAATTTTCACAACTCCCCTGTATTTTACCAAGTGGCTTCCAATTTTGCCAACTCCCCTAGATTTTGCCAAGAGTTCTTGGTTTTTCCAACTCTCCTTAATTTCACAAAACCAATCCCAATTTTTGCAACTCACCTGTACTTTACCAAGTGGTTTCCAGTTTTGCCAACTTCCCTAGATTTTGCCATCTCACCACAATTTTACAGAAAAAAAATTGCAAGTTTACATCACACCTGATTTTTGTAAAGCCACTCTGAATTTTGCCAACTCCCCAAGATTTTTTCAACTCTCCTAGATATTGTGAAGCTGCCTCGATTTTGCCAACATGCCATAATTTTACAGAAAAAAAAGATTGCAATTTTTACATCTCACCTGAATTTTGTCAACTCTCCATGATTTTGCCAAGTCACTCCGAATTTTGCCAACTGACCCTAGTTTTTGCCAACTCGCCATAATTTTACAGAAAAAAAAATCCAAATTTTCACATCTCACCTGAATTTTGATCAACTCTCTACAATTTTGCCAAGTTACTCCGAATTTTGCCAACTCCCTAAGTTTTGCCAACTTGCCATAATTTTACAGAAAAAAAATACTATATTTTACATCTCACCTGAATTTTGCCAACTTCCCACGATTTTGCCAAGACACTCTGAATTTTGTCAGCTCCCCAAGATTTTGCCAAGTCACTCTGAATTTTGCCAACTCACCTGTTTTTACTAAGTGGCTTTGAATTTTGCCAACTGCTCTAAATTTTGCAGTCTCTCCATTTTCCAAACTGCCTTAGATTTGCCAAGTTGCCTCGATTTTGATAACTCACCTTAATTTTCCAAAAAAAAATTACAAATTTTCACAACTCACCTAGATTTTACGAAGTCGTTTCGAATTTTACCAACTCTAAGTTACTTTGGGGGGGAGCCTCCCCCAATGGCTACGCCCCTGGTTGTGAAAAGTGATTGTCGTAGGCAGATAAGTCATTCTCACTGGAATTAGAACCACTGCCTTTTGCACTGTGTCGATGAACAGTGATTTATTTTGATGTTAAGGATTTGTTTTCGTAAGATTTCAGAATATCAAAAATATTTTATTAAGGGAAAAGTGCCAAAAATAATTGGGCAGAGGTGGCTCAGTTGGTAGCATGCCAGGCTCATAATCTGCAGTTCCCAGGTTTGAGTTTAAGATGGGCCAACATTGATATTTATCTGCAAAATACCTGCCCTGCCCATGGTAAGTAGGGGACACTGATGGCCTTGGAAAAACCCATCCATCAGATGGGACATTAAGCCATGGCCTCTTCTGCTGGAGAGCCATATTTTGTGCATGTTAAAGAACTCGCTAGATGGGCTTGACAGGAAGCTACCATCTGTCTCTCAGTAGCTGTCCCAGTGGATCCCCTGCCTTCTTTGATCTTTCGAGATTCTTGTGACCTGGCCATTTAGCCCATTGTGTGCAAAAAAAGTGCCACTGAGAACTAAAGCAATCTAACCCAAAAATAATTTGTTCATGTAAACTTTTCACTAAAAAGTTTGAATACATGATTAAATGTATGGCTTTATATGTTTAAAAATTTTATTTAAAATTATTAGACTAATTTTTTTTATGGAACTTCAAAATTTTGCCTTGCTTGAAAGCTGTTATTTTCTAATTTGCTTTGTTAGCATATTAATCTTTAAAGTGTTGTAAGCTGATTAATCAGTTCTCAAAAAAAAAGTCAACAAATGAATTTGCAACATCTTGTATGCAGTTATTTTGTATTTTAGATTACTTTGGAAAATAGAGTTCTGTCAGAGCTGCATCCTTTAACATATATTAGGCCTCACTGCAACACTGTTGTGCATTGCAGTGAAGCACATACTTAGGCTAGTAACTAAAACTTCAATCCCATATAAATAATATCTATGAAATTTAATATTAATGCATTACAGAGAAACATGTGAAAAGGCTTTTTAGACATAAAGTCTGCAAGATATCCAAAGTTATCTAACCTAGACCTTGTAAGACATGAAATTTCCTTCTGTAATGGTCTTATTGGATCTAGTGTGGCAATCATTTATAAATCACTTTTTTCCCGAAAATTCTTAAATTATTCATAAAAATTGATTTGACCACTTAGTGTCCAAGTGAAACCGAGAACAGATATTGATGTGTTAACATGGGTTGGGTCCATACTGATCATAATTAATTTTTTCCTCTATAAATTTACACTTTTTCCTATGGATTTAGTTTTAGTTTAGTTTACACTTCACAAAAATTGGGAGTTCCTTGCACAGACTTTCCCATAGAATTTATGTTTTCCTTTTTTTTTTTTGAAAATTCTTGATGTTCAGTATTTTTTTTTCCTCTTAGATTTTAAGAGATTTTTTTTTTGTTTCGTCTTCCTCCTAAACTTTAGGATTTAATTCTTTTGTTTATTTTGTTTTTGTTTATTTAATTTTGATTTATGTCTTTTTTTTTTGGTATAAATATATATATTTTTTTATTATTATTTTTTTTTTGGCTTTCTTTAATTTTTTTTTATAACCCTTTTTTTTATTATATTTTTTTTGTTATTTTGTTAATTTTTTTTTCTTTCTTTTTTTTTTGTTTTTTAGAAATTTTTTTTTTTTTTTTTTTTTTATGGAGTTGTTGAGAGCAGGCAATGCAAAAAATACATTTTTGGGGGGTTAGAAAAAATTATAGAGCAAAGAGAATTTTTTTTACTTTGGACCATATAGATCCACACTTGTGTAACAAAGTATTAAAAGGGCTTTTTTTTTAATTCTAAGCAAATATTTTTTAATTGGTTATATCTCAACTGAGTTATCAAACATGATTTTTGAATGGTTTTGTCTCCTAAAAGTATTTAATCTTGCTTGCATGCCTGCTTGACATTGGCTACTTTGGGAAGACTTTATCTGCAGTCTTTTAACCCTTTAATAATTTTAAGGCTATTATCTCACAGATGAGTATTAGCTCAAGTGGGATATCTGTTTTAGTTAAATAGATAATGAATATGAAATAAGGGCAAAGTTGTAATTACTTCTCTTTAAGAGCAATAATGTATGATAAATAATGAGATAAAGTCGACTGTTCAACGTCCACTAATAAATCAGCACTTTGACATCGATTTTAATTTAGAGGAAAAATTGTCTTGAGCTGGGTGGGATATGAACCCACGACCTCCTGATAACATGTCAGGTGCTCTGGACCACCAAGCTACTGGCTGCTGATCAAGATCTCCTCTAATGCTACGAACATATAGTGCCTATATGTGACATAAAAGGAATGTTCATAGCAGCGTTAATTAGAGATCTTGATCGGCAGCCGATAGCCCAGTGGTCCAGAGCACCTGACATGTTATCAGGAGGTCGTGGGTTCATATCCAACCTGGCTCAAGACAATTTTTCCTCTAAAATTAGAATCGACGTCAAAGTGCTGATTTATTAGCAACAAAGTAATTTATGTAGGTCTACGAGCCGAGATTTTAAATAGATTCATCATAGCTTCCCTCCTCTCCATACCTCATTTAGTAACCTCACCATCAGCAGGTATCTTGGATGACACTCCATCAGAATCATATAACAAGTACTACCTCTATGGCTTGCTTGCAGCCTAATGAAATGTAATTGTATCTCCAAGAACTGACAGAAAAATAAACATTACACCTAAAAATACAACCACTTAAGTTCATATTCTTCACTCTTCAGGGGTGTTACAGTTTGTAGCATGCCAGAGTTGTAATATGTAGTTCACAGGTTCAAGTCATACCTAGCCCAGCATTAATATTTATCTTCACAAAACTCCCCACCCTGCCCTCAGTCAGTAGGGGACACCAATGGGCTTGGAAAGGCTGCCTTCCATCAGATAGGATGTTAAGCTATGGCCCCATGTGCAGGAGAACCATACCCTGTGTGCATTAAATAACACGCTGGATGGCTTTGATAAGAGGCTACCATTTGTCCAGCTATCCAGTAGGTCCCCTCCCCAACCATCTTTGAGACCTGGCCATTTAGACCATTGTGTGCAGAAATAATTGATCTTGCTGTAGAAAGAGGCCAGTCCCTTTTTGTAGGGGAGCATTCCTTGTTTTCACTAGAAAACATGCTTTACACATGTCACCTGTCTCCAATAGCTTTTGTGAGTCTCTTTTTCTCAGCACAGTTCTTTGACTTGCTGTGATCTAATTTGACAATCCATTGCATAACAGAAAAAGTACTGTTCAAGTCTACATTGATCCAACCAGGGTTGATATTCAACCAGTATGCACTAATAACGTTGTACCAGTTGTTAAAATTTGAAATTTATTTAATATGTTGTTAAATAATATAATAACTACAAGTTTGATGCAGTTCCCTATGTCAAATCATGGCTATAAAAATCAAGAAATTATTTGGAAATTAGTAGAATGATTTGTGCTTCAACTTCTATCACTTGCAACTTTGAACTCGGAATATATATATCACTTTGTAAGCAGTTTTATAACATATATATAGTTTAATTTATTTAGAGAATAAAAGGAAAAATTCATGTGTACATTCCTTACATGCATGCTTGCACACATATTTAAAAAAAAATTATGTTACCATAAATAAAATAAAATACTGGTTGTTAAATATTTTGAATATCATCCCTGGATTTAACCCATGATGTGGTGCCAATTGGAGAGCAGCCCATTGGACCCAGTTGTCTATTAATTAAAACTAATATAATAACAAGTATGAATTAACTTATTCAGTTTATTTCTCAAATTAATTATTCTTTTAATTATCTTTTTCTATTTCCTGATTTTACAATTTCTTAAAAATAGTTTTCTTGAGGCAGTTTTAAATTCTCATTTGGCTTGCAATAATTTCTATTAAATATGGAATCAAAACTGTAAATTAAACAGGGTGGGATGAAAGTTCCTAGAGAATTTGTGAATTGGATTTAAAAAAAATATATCTGCAGAAATGGGGTAAGCTGCATTTGAAAGTGCAAATCAGGAAGTTTTTTCTCTTGCAAAGTTGATACACTTTAACGTAAGCACTCATAGTACATTCAAATAAAGTTGAAGTTCAAGCCATGTGTGTTCCTTCATTAACTGATGCAGTTACGTTAGTGATATAAATTTCAGGTTCTCAATGCTTCATACCTTAGACATGCACACCTTTGTTGTTGATATATCTGCACAAGAAAAAAAATCAAGGGATGTAATGTGCACTCAACAAAACTTTTTGCACTCAACAAAAACTTTATGCACTCAACATCATTGTCAAATGTGCTGGGTCTGCCCCCCCCCCCCTCCACACACACACACTGTCAGTTTCCAGGAATTTTTTATGCCTTACCCTGATGGTGAATTGATTCTTGTTGAACTGTGTGTTATTCATTTTTACCTGAATAGACATTTTGGTTTACTAGAACACCTAGCCTGTGGAAGTAGATTTCTCCTGTTGACTTGCCATTTTAAAATCTAAGCTGTTTGCATGGCACCAGTGCCATGTGTGTAGGGTTCAGCATATTAAAAAAAAAATTCTTCAGTTGAAATATCATATGCAACATACTGCAGTATTTTTTAATTCAATTTTCAAATTGCCTATGTACTTTTGGCTCACACTTGTATAATCATGAAAGCAATCTAAATCATTTTATGACGTTTAGCCGTCCCGTGGCTGAGTGGTAGGCGCGCTTGGCTACTGATCTACGGGACCTGGGTTTGAGCCCCGGGTAAGGCATGGCTGTTTGTGTCGTTTTTCTGCTGAGGTCCTGCCATCCTCACAGATCTTCTACTATGGCATATAAACTGACAGGCTTCTGTCAGACCTCTGTGGCAAGCAGCTGCTTGAGGGGGTATTTATTTATGCAGTTTTATATACTTTTTATTTTACAAAGACTGGTGTTAACATTTCAGCAGACCTTTGGAAGACAACTTTTCGCAAACTCATCGCAACTTCTCCTGTACTAGGCCATGGCTTTGTATTCTACCTGGCTCCTCTCTGAACCCTAGATATCCTCTTATCAATAATAAGGTGTGAGAAAGTGAGCATTAAAGATCTTGATTCTACCAAGGCTGCATCAGTTCATGCCTTAAAAAGTGGGGAATTAAAAATTACCCTTTATTATGTTAGTAATGATGGGATTTTGTATTTCATAGGTTCTTATTTGTTAGATTAATATTGCTCTGTTCCTATACTTTCTCATAAAAAATTACTTTTTTTACAATATCTGTTACATTCCAATTGATGAGTCTGTTTCACTAGTAAGATCGATATTTATAATATCAATATATTTATAAGAACTCTGTTGTACACTAATAGATTTCCCAAGATTGTTAATACTTATATTTTGAATGAAGGCATTAAATTCACATATTACTTGCAAATAATTCTAAAATGTTATTGTCTGGTGCAAAATATTTTTATTGGATTTTATTATTAATAATGGAAAAAAATTACAAATAGGTGGTGAAGAATTAAAACTCCAGTAGTTTTTCAGTAATTGCAATTATATGGCTGAAAGTATTATTTCATATTATCCTGATCCTGAAAATGTAGTTTTTTCTCCAGTAAGTGCATATAAAAATTTTTACTGTCATAATTAGGGTATAATTGAAAATAGTTTCATAATTTGTTTGAATCATCACACATTACAACCTTTAATAATAGCTATGGATAACTGTTAGTAGAGTGCCTAAATATTGCTGAACTAGATAATTGCCCAAGGTGCCAAAATCATAACAGCACTTTTATAGTGCTGTGTTAAAAATTTCATTAAAAATTTATGAAATATTGAAAGTAATAGTTTGTATCATTATCTAGAATGCTAAAATACTTTAGACTGGCCCTGAGGGAATTTCTGGGCATAGGAGTTGTATTCCAAAGTACATACAATGCATTCAGCTAATGTATTACAGGAGATGTCCTGTAGACATGGGACTCATGAAATAGCAAGCTGAAAAATGATTTTGCTCTGAGTGGGAGATGTGGGTTCAAATCCCACTCAATGCAGAAAACAATATTTTTCAGCTTACTATTGCATATAAGCATTTCGCTTTATCTAATTTAAGGGATTATTATAATTGTTTTCAAATAATTCATGTAAAAATAAATAATATTTGTGCTTTATATATTTCATTTATATTTCTAAATATTATTTATTTTTTACATGAATTATTGTGCTTTGTATATTTCATTTATAGTTTTCTAAGGTTGAAGCAAAAAAATGAGCCATGAAATACACTTCTCTTTCAGTTATCAGTTTTTGCCAGTTGAAATAGCAAAAAAACTCATCAAATATTGTTGTATTTACAGCAATACCATTGGTAGTCGTGCATTACTTCATACTCTGTTGCTTATTTGCTCGGGGTGGGGGATGCTCAGTCAATAGGGTGCTAGGCTCGTAATCTGCAGTTCCCAGGTTCAAATCCCATGGGACAACATTGACATTTCTGCAAAATTCCACATCCTGCCCTCTGTTAGTTACACACAGGGCGATGGCTTAATGTCCCATCTAATGGGTGGCCTTTCCAGACCCATCATTGTCCCCTAGTAGGGGACACTTACCATCCCCATCCAATGGGATGGTAAGATGTCCCACCCATTGGAAAACACATAGGACAGGACACACCATCAGTGTCCCCTAGTAGGGGACACTGATGTTGTGTTCTGTCCCTATGTGTCCCTGATGGTGTGTCCCTATGTGTGGGTGAGCCATATCCTGTACACATTAATAGAATACACTGGTTGGCTTTGACCGGAGGTTACCATTTGTCTCCTAGTAACTGTTCAGTGGATCCCCTTCCACTAACCTTTTTTGAGCCTCGAAGTTAAAACAAACCCAACCCTTCTTGATTTATGTTTGGCCATTTTAAATAATTTCTGTGTGGGGAATTGTTTTGAGAAAATAATTTTCCCCATGTATTTAAGTTTTTCTAATATATTTATACGTATAGTTTTGATAAATTCTGTATTAGTTTTCATAGTTTTGGTAAATATTTAATTTTGCAGTTCTAATATTGGCTACTGATCTACGGGACCTGGGTTTGAGCCCCAGGTAAGGCATGGCTGTTTGTGTCGTTTTTCTGCTGAGGTCCTGCCATCCTCTCAGACCTTCTACTGTGGCATATAAACTGACAGGCTCCTGTCAGACCTCTGTGGCAAGCAGCTGCTTGAGGGGGGTATTTATTTATTTTTTTATAATATTTTTAAAAGTAATGCAACAGATCACTTGATTTCTGTCTGGTGGTCTCTACCATCAAGTTTCATCTTGTTAAGTGTGCATTTTTGATACATTGACACCTGAAAACATTTGAAATGACTGAACTTCAAATTCACAAAACATTTCAAGGAAAACAAACTTATGTATCATACTGAAAATGGGTTGACTTATGTTATCTGATCGACACTTTTTACTTTACAGTAAACTAATTGATGAACAAGATCTGATTGAAACTCAGAAAAGGGTTAAGAAAAGATACCTACTGTACAGCTGTATATGGGCTCTTCCTATCAAAGTTACTCAGCTTTAATTCGCAGAAAGCAATACTTTCTTGTACATTAAGCTACATCTCCTAAAGTTACACCTCCTAACGTTACACAAGCTACTAAAGATGAAAAAACAATTAAAAAATAAATACCCCCTCAAGCAGCTGCTTGCCACAGAAGTCTGACAGGAGCCTGTCAGTTTATATGCCAAAGTAGATCTGTGAGGTTGGCAGGGTCTCAGCAGAAAACACCACCAACATCCATGCCTTACCCGGGGCTCAAAATATAGATAAAATTGATGCTAATGCCATACAGTGGAACAAAGTCCTAAATATTATTTATCATAAAGTATTCTGTTAGAACTCTATTCTCTGTGTGAAAAAGGGATTTCATCAGAGAGTTACAGTAGATTCAGTTGTTTTTTTTATAGAAGGGATATCTACATGCATATGCTTACACAACTTAATTCTTTTCCACCCAATATGTTACAGGTCGATGTATGGATATTTTTTGAGTAAAAGAGTAAATGAAAAGTGCTAAAGGGAAATATTTGCCAAAGTCATAAATTTTTTATTGTATTGGTTTGATTATAAAATGATGCTGAGGTATTAAAATTTATTATTTACATTGTAATTAAACTTCCTATGTGATTGTGTAAAGTTTGGTAATTTAATAATGTACTAAATCAACTAATTTTACTGTTGATTGTGTAAAGTTTGTGTCCTGTGTGATTTTGTAAAGTTTGGTAATTTAATAATGTACTAAATCAACTAATTTTACAACTTATTCAATGTTTGAAACAATTTTATCACACAACAGGGTATTCCATTTTGTGCTGCTATTCCTGGTGGCGTTACTCTTGGTAAAATAATAGAAATTTGTGGACAAGTACCACATGGAGCTCAGTCGTAAGTTTTAAGTAGCTTCCACTTACTGTTTATGAAAAATATATAAAGGTTGATTTTAAAGTCAGGAGATTAGGAAGAAATCTCTATATCAAAATGTATAAATATAGTGAAATGTCAATATAATAAAGTTGTGGGCAACCAAAATGAATTAATTACAGTGAAACATATTTTAAAAATATCAGATCAAGTGGTGCATGTTACAAATAATTACAAGAAAATAATCTTACTCTGAATTAATGTTCCTATTGGCCTGAACTTACAAAACCATCTTGTACTCCCTGCCCGAGGACTAGAAGTGGACTTACAAGATGGTCTCTTGTCTATTTACATTTCAATATTGTGCATGAAGTTCATAATTTTCTTCAGTAATGCATCTAGCAGTATATTTTGCAGTATTCTAAGATGCTAATAAATATTCTTCATAAGTATAAAAATTTATAAATTTTCCAAAAACAATCATCTGTTTTAATACTGCATCCACATGAAAAATAAATCCCTGTATTTTTGAACTCAGTATTTGCTTAATTGTAATAAAATATTAGTAACCATTTATTCAATATTCATGAGTCAAAATTCGCTTATTCATGGTTACAACTGAGGTTCTCTAGGTCATTTTTAACCTTGATATATTTGTCAAGCTTTCTGAATATGATTCTAATTTAGATTGAAACTTGAAATTTAAGAGAACCATTGACATTGCAACCTTCCCTTATGTTTTGAATTTGGAAGACATTAGAATGCAGGCTAAAGAGCAGACTGATCCTCAACCTTTTACAAATTTTCGCAGAGTTAAAGAAAAATGGAAGAAATTTGAGAAGGAAAATATTGAAAGCACTGTAGATAACCTGTAGATGTATACAGAGAGAGTTGAAAAAGATAAGTGCAATATAATAAATTGTTGTTCTACTATTATTCTCTTACTTGCAGTATGTACCTTGGCTATTCAAATTTGAATTGTAGTATAGATATATTTTTTCATGCTAATTTATTAATTTGCAATACAAAACTATCCTCCATATAAACATTAACATAATGTCAGAGACACTGTATAATTTTAACCCAAAAAATATTTGGAGAAAAGTAATAATCATAGCACCCAGGAACCAAGTACTATTTTTCCCATAAGTTAAGTTGAATTTTCCCAGATATCTCACAAATATGGAGGGATTAATGTATATGCCATGGATTATAAATAGTCCATAATATTTTTCTAAACTGTCTATTAAAATAAAGGTTTTTTCTGTAAATTCCCAAACAATTTCTCAACTCTCCAACACACTGTTTATAACTGATAATACTATAAATTGAGTCAGGTAATTGTCCAATACACTTGCCTGGATAGACATTTCATAGAGTTTAAATCATTGCAGCATTGCCAAATTCTAAAAACCAAACCCAGTAAAGATGAAAAGTATGCATCGTATTGTTTAAGGAATTTTGTTTTGAAATTGCATTATAACTAACATAAAGACAAAATAAATTGGCAGGAGGTGGATAATAAGTTTGTTTTGCTGAATATTTTGTTACTCCAGTGTTCAATGCATGATGTTTCACTGTAGTTGAAATATTTTAGATTTATTTATCATTTGAGCTACATTCCACATGTATCCCAATGTTATGTTGTCTTACTATCTGAGTTCGAGTCCCAGCTGGGTCAGCGTTGAGATTTATCTCCTCAAAATTCCCCGCTCTGCCCACGGTCAGTAGGGGACACCGATCGGCTTGGAAAGGCCGCCGTCCGTCGGGTGGGACGTTAAGCCGTGACCCCGTGTGCGGGAGAGCCATACCCTGTGCACGTTAAAGAACACGCTGGATGGCCTTGACGAGAGGCTATCATCTGTCTCCCAACAGCTATTCCAGTGGGTCCCCTCCCCCAACCTTCTCTGAGCCTTCGGGGTACATGTGACCTGGCCATTTAGCCCATTGTGTGCAAAAAAAGTGCCGCTCAGAGGTAAAACAACCCAACTCTTACTATCTGATGTTGAGTTTAGGACAGTGAGTCATTGGTGGAACTCATCAGAATGTCTGCAATGAAGATACAGCGCTAATCATATTGCCATTAATTTTAGTTATGTTCCATGTAAAGCTGAAACTGTTTTTTCATCATGACTCTGGGATTCCAATATTCTGAAACTGTTGCAATCTAGAGAGATACCTGCATACCATTCTTGCCCTTGTCACAAAATCAGTTTGGTGACTACAGCACATATTACACTCTCTCTGTGTTTCCTTAAAATATGTGACTAGTTCAAGAAATTATACAACAGGATATCTGATAAACCTTTAATTGGTTTATATCTCTTGGTATAGTTGATGGAATATAGTAGTATATAATGTCAGCAGATAGAGTGGATTTCCTTCTCTCTTAAATGAAAATTACTGAAATTGTGTCATCTGAACAGCTGGAAATCCCAGGGAAATAGTACAACTACTAATTCCTCAGAAGTTACTGTATGGTAAAATTTTACACCTGATATAGTTCTATTATTTCCCTATATGCAAACATCAAAAATTTTAAGCACATTGGAGTGTAATAGTATGTTTATTAAAGACTATCTGAACAGTATCCAGCACTGCCAGATGTCATTTTTAAGTTGAAATATGTATATTCTGACTTTCACTGCACTAAAGGTTAGTTTTATGAATAACACCCTCACCATGTAGCACAGATTGAAGACATATATAATATTGGTGGTGTAAAATGATGAAATGCAATGTTGCCAACTCTGAAAAGCAGAATCCTGCAAAATGATAAATGAACAGTTCATAATAACCACTGGAAGCCTCCTTCCCCTAAATTAATCTGTCTTTTATGTCTTGTCTTTAACTGAGAAAGAAATTATATATTTCCCAAGGTACATGTTTTAACATCATACATAATGTAAGCAAATGACGCAAATGGGAAAGGAAGATTATTACACCTAAACTTCCAAAAATGGCTACAATAGATTTGGCAGTGATTACTGTTTCCTCATAGGGATAGCATGGTAAATATTTTTTCTTCTAGCAAACCCCCTTTTGTAATTTTGACTTGAAATTGGCCATTGCAACTTCGTTGACAACCAAAAATAGTCAAATTGTGAAGTGTATACCATGATTTTCTTATGAAACTTTATGAAATTTTATGACAGACAGGCAGATACAGACATCTCCTTTTATTATTGTAGACAGTAGCCAAAATGGTCACAAAATGAGATTTAGTAACAAAAGTTTGCTGAAAAAGTTTTGTTTTTACTTATTTCAGTGAATTATTATTATCATTCATAACTTCCAAAAGTACATTACTTTGTGGGAAAAACAAGGCTGTCAAAATTTTTAGCAAATGCATCATGCACAAGATGAAAAACGAATTATAGGCATTGTGTATGCAAATATTTGCAAGAAGTGTTGCATATGCATAATGAGTGTATCAGAAATATTATTTTTTCCTTATATTAGTTGGATATTAATTTTTATTTTTTTTTTAAATTAGGTTTAACATTAACTTATCTGCTGGACGTGATCAACGTTCAAGAAAGGCAGATATGCCTTTGCACATTAGCATACGATTTAATGTTCGCAGTGTAGTGCGTAATACACGTCACAATCAACAGTGGGGTACTGAAGAAAAACATGGAATGTTTCCATTTTCAACTGGAAAGCAATTTACTGTGATTATTTTGGTCGAAGCAGACTGTTTCCGTGTAAGTGTGGCTATTTTTCTCTATCAGTTTTATAGACAATATGTATAAACAATATATGTAAACCTCTATAAAATTTTGTAGAAATGTTTTTTTCACAATAGTTTTTCCTTATGTATATTGCATAATTAAATTGCTTGCTTTAAACTTTGAGTGGCACATTGACACTATACAGCAGGTCAAAATTCTGAACAGATATTTCTTAGGATGCTAAGTAAGGAAGCAAAAATTAAAAAAAAAAATAAAATACCATTCAAAATGTTTTTTTTTTTATGTATATTATAAAAATATATAGTTTGGGCTCATTAAACCTTATGGTGTCACAACCATGAAAATGGAGTTCACAAAGCTTGTATATGGTAATGAATGCTAAACTATGTCATTAGGACAAAAAAAGTTAATTTTTTAAATATAAAATTTTTAGCAAACTTTTGTAATTGTACAATATTAAAAATAGATATTTCAGAGCCCCTAAATAATACTAATTTTTTCAGTTTATTCCTCAACTTGATGCAAAAAAAAAATCTTTCCCCTTCACTTCAACCTGCCATTAGCACAATCCAGATTACAGCTTGACCACTGATTGCATGTATTTTTACCACATTCTCCCGCTAGCATACAGAGAGCTTCATTGAGTTAATTGTTTGCTAAATATCTGCCCATATGAGTTTTCAAGGACATCAAGGGAATATTTTTATTAGAAGACCTCATTGATTTGTACAAAAAATTTGTACAATTTTTTTTCTTCATTTTGATACATTTTTCAATTTAACACAATTTTAGTGTTTCTAAATTATATTTATTTATTGTTAGATATACATTATGAAACGAATATGAAGAGAAAAAAATTTGACATTTCTTTGATCACATGATCAGCAAGCATCTGGTTTTGGTTTTAAACTTTTAGTGCATATGTTAGACTGTATAGATTAGTACTTTGTGAATGCAGTATCTGAGTCTTTTTCGGCTGATATCATGAAATATAGTGTTTAAATGATAAATGAGTGTTTGCCAAAATATTTCAATGGATGTTTTAGATCAAGTTGAGCATGAAAAATATGTTTTTCTTAAAATATTTCATTGACTCTGATGGTGATTCAGATAAAATTTTAGATTTCTCTGATTCAGTAGGAGAATATTGATTCAATTACTTCTATAACTATTTATATTACTTCTCAAATATGTAATGCAATTGGAAAGAATAATTAGTTGAAATTGGACCAAAAAGGAATTTTATTTGGTATATGACTTAAAATGGTATCTACTTTAGAGATGTCTGATTAGGACATTAACAAAAAATTTCATTTTTTACTGATAGAACATAATTTAACACTATTTTTAAATTAAAATGAAATAATTTCATAACTAGTATTCAGAATTTATAAATTTTAGATTGCATTTTGCTGCTGTTGTGAAGTTCAACTTTTTCATAGCAGTAGCTAATGCAAATTGATCTGGAATGGTATGATCTCAATTTTAGTGATTAAAGTAAACTATTTACCTTGAAATTTTTTATTACATTTTTTCATGGCTCTTGGCCATTTTTAGTTGTGTATCTTTTGGTATTTATGTAAATTACCTTGTTTTAAAATAAATATAGCATAACTACCTTAATCTTAGGATTTACCAATTGGTATTATACATTGTGTGCATAAATGACCAAAAAATAAAGAAATAAATAAATAAAAGATTTAAAGTAATGATAGACATTTTATGATTTATTTATATTAAAGTAATGAGATATTTTAGAAAATATGGCAAAAATTAATTCTTTAAAAATTTCTATACTATAGTTAAAATGGAAAAAAGGTAAGTAGAACTTTGCAATTTAAAAAAAATGCTTATAAAATATTACTTAACTGTCTTTTTTTTTTCATTTTTTTTAACCATATTTAAATGATGTTTCATTTGGTGTATAATATGACTGTTTCTGTTGATTGATTATTTGGCAAAAAAATTCCAAAGTTGAGATTCTTTTATTTGACTGAGCGGAGTTGACAAAAGTCGACATTTCTCAAGGTATATCATGAAGAAACAAGAGTACAGAATAGACTAAATCTTTTACTTCAAGCAAGAATTTTTTTTCTAAGTCAGAAACAAGCGACCTTTCTATTCATATGTAGTATAATTACTTTTTTCTATTGTTTTTGTAAAAAGGAAATTCCTACTTGCATTACCAGTTGCATTTTTTTTTACTATGTGACTCTAAAAACTCTGTTAAAATAAAACTAGTCTTTTTTTGTTAAATATTTGTAGAAAATCTAGAATTAAATGCTGATTAATTTGTCATGTAACATGCAATAATTCTTTTCATTAGTTTTTTGGCAAAAAATTTCTAAAGTTTTTTTTTTTGACTTAATACAGTTAAAAACTAGCCTGACCACCTGGTACAATTCAGTTTTTCAGGCCTGGCATGGTATGGCTTACACTATATGGTTTAACATTCAGTTTGGTAACAATTTTGATACACTATAAAATAAATAATTCTTCCCATCATTTGGATCACTATATCTTTGTAGCCATATTCAGCTTCATTGTAAGTTCTGTTTCAGAAAACTGGGCTGCAGAATAGGCTCAGTTGGTAGCACACCAGTCTTGTAACCTGTAGTTCCCAGATTCAAGACCCAATTATGCCTCTCTTAAGACATTTCCACTAACCTCCATTTTTCTCTCAATGAGAAGGGAATTCTACCTCGGTAAATCTGTCTTCAATAGGTTTTTAAAATCTGCCATCCATCAGCTGGGATGTTAAGTCACGGCCCTGTGTGCAGGAGAGCCATACCCTCTGCACATTAAAGAGCTGCTTGATAGGAGGCTTCCATTTATTTCTTAAAAACTGTTCAGTGGATTCCTTTTACCATCCTTCTCTGAACCCTTGAGGTCCTTGTGATCTAGCCATTTAGCTCATTGTGTGCAAAAATGTGCTGCTCAGAGTTAAAGTAACCAAACTCTTCAGAAAAATTTCAAGCAATATTCTGATTACAGCTCATCAGTTTGATCTGAACTGTTGCTAATGTTTTATTCTGTTAGCTTTGAAATATTTCTGAAAATAATTTTTTTTAAATTGGAGGTTTCTGAAAGCAAATACCAAATAAGTACTTTTTTTTTGTTTAAACTATTTCAATAATTTTACAATTATTATCTACCATTCTATCATTCATTGCATTATTTCCCAGAGGCAGTACCAAATCCACTGAGTTCTTTGATTTGAGCAACTTACTGTGTTCAGGTGGAGGAAAGCACAAGACAAATAAGCTGCGACTAATTAAACATGTGTAACTACTTGTAGGTTGCAGTACCAGTCTGCCTGTTATAAATATTGGATAACATTTGCTCATTTAGTATCATTTTTGGTTCTGTAGATTTATATAATATTTTTAGAGCTTTTCCTGCATCTTTCTTGTTTTTTTACCTATTTTCTCTACTGCTACTACACTGATGGGGTGTAATCCCTCCAACCCTGGGCAAACTTTAAAATAAATTATTAGGTCGTGTATTTGTATTGAATGGTTAAATTTTTTTTAGAATATTCTCAGCTCAAAAAGCTTGCCATATTACTCTGAGCATATTGGGTTATTTTAACCTTAGTGTGCCTAACTTGTAGGCACTTTGTCAAGAATGTCCCAAAAAGTGTAACAGCCAAACAGAAAATGTGGTGTTCATAGCAAGAAAATAAACACCAGTCAAGAAAAAAGTGTTTCTCCACATCACAAGAAGGACATAACTATGATGAATGTGAACAGTGCAAAGCCACTTTCTGTAATGCTGACCCATGTTTTAAAGTATGACAGTGAAAATATTATATAAATAACAAATGTTTCAGGTAAAAAAAAGTATTATTCAGAAACTTTCTTGCCTTTCATATATATATAAACTATTTTTGTTCATTCAGTTTTTCAGAATTAATTGTCTTGCCAGATTCTTTCCCCCATCTCCCTTCAAAAAATATCACTCTAAAATTTTTGGTTATAAATTTTATTTTTAAAAAATTCAGAATTAAGTGCTGTTTAATTTGGCATATAAATATGACCTATTTCTATTTGTTTTAGTAAAAAAAAATTTCTAAAGTTTTTTTGTCTGAGCACAGTGAACAAATATGGGTTTGTGGATTCATTCATTTTTCAGGATGGGTTTGGGAAGGACTGAAACATTTTGCATTAATGTAATCCTATAAATGCCATTGGGTTGTTAATTTTAACACTAAACAGTTGTTTCTGGACATTGATTTTCCATAACTGCTGCTACAATGATATACTTAGCATGAGTTTATGGCTATGAAAATTTTGGCATTTGACAGCAATTTCATTGCCAAGAGAGGTTGTGATAAGGAAAACTTGATATTGCTTTATCTGTATATTGTATCAGTAAATTAAAATTGTATCTATGTGTCAAGAAATTATATAGTTTTTTCAATGTTCATATGTAATGATGAAAAATGTGTTCTGTTTGTATTTTTGGGATGTAATTTGCCTTTGTTTCATATCACAAAAGGTAATTTTTTTTCATTGTTTCATGTGCTTACATAAATGGCATGTGGTATGTTATCTCTTGTAAGCACTTGCATGATGCTGCAAAATAATCTACCAACACAAGTAGTTGCTAGAAATCCTTTTGCACTACTGAAATGATGTAAGGCTTTATTTTTGCTGGTCACCTGGAACTGGGTTTACTAACTAGCTGGATGTTTGGTCATTGGCCCAATAAGAGGCTGTTTTTTAACTGTGAAAAAATATCCCCTCAAGCAGCTGCTTGCTACAGAGATCTGACAGGAGCCTGTCAGTTTATGTGCCATAGTAGGAGGTCTGTGAGGATGGTAGGACCTCAGCAGAAAAACAAATGAAAATTAAAATCAGCAATCAAAGTTTAAGTGCAAAATACTATTTTGTTGAAATTGGACTCGTATACCATCTGTGAAAGTGTGTGCAATATTGAATGAAGTGAACAAAGCATAATGCAGTCAGAGATCTGGGAAAAAAATAAAGAGGTTAAGTGACTCAATTGAGCAGGATAAAAAGTAAAAAGAAAAGGGGGGGGGCAGCAGACTAGAATTTTATTGTGGTAAAACATTTTCCTCATGATTTAATAGGTTTAAAAAAAGATTGAAAAATATGTGAAATATACATAAGTTTAATAGCTTTTTTACCTTCATTACAACTACTAGTATTCCTCCCAATATTATGCTTTAGCAGGGCTGTACTTGACAGCTGTTTTGTGTTGCATTCACATTTCTTAGCTTCCACTTGCCTTGTCTGTGCTGTGATGGAAAAGCATTTGATGATAATATAATCATATAGTGGGTGGTTTTAAAAAAAAATTGTTCTGTTCTTTTAAAATAAGCTTGTTGATGACTAAGAATCATGAATCTACAAAGAAGTATTTTTCATCTTAGAGATTTTTAGTGGTAAGTAAGTTTTTTTTAACTCTTTAACATAAAAGCCTAAACTGAAGATAGAAGAGAGTGAAGGAGGAATAACATTGATTAAATGAGTCCATTTAAAATCTTGCCCAGTATGATAGTGAATGTGTTAATTAAAGGAATGGGGAATATTCATAATTTTATCCACTTCAGCAGTCAGTAAAAATCTCTGGGTTTTTGAAATTTTAAGGTTCAGATGATAATAGTTTTAAATTGTTTTCCATTTAATCAAATTGTCACTTTTGGGGTACTACTTATTTTTTAGGATTTTTAATCTCTTTTGCTCACTTTTCTCAGTCCTTTTGACTGGAAAGTGTGTGCCAAGATCTATTTCCTTTCACATTGTGCCTCTACTGAATAAATGTATCTGGAGCCTCTTCCCATTTCCTAAAGCAAATTTAGCATTTTGTCTGATCCAAGTGTTATAAATGAATATTGCAACAAAATTCAAGTTTTTGCATATTAATTTCTATTTGATTTTAAATGAGAAAGATCTCGTAACTGAATACTATTTTTATCGATAATGCTAAGAAAATGTTTTGAATTAGTATTTTCTAACCTTCAGTTATTGCTGATAATTTTAAACTGTTATCTCCGAGACTTCATTCCGGGAACACCAAATTAACAGCAATGGCTAGTTTACACTTGAATAGAATCCATGAGAGACTGAAGCTTTATAGTGAAAGGCAAACTGGTCCAGTCAGTGCATATCAAAATAGAGGTAACAAGTTCTTGCCATCTTCAATACTTTAACATTTCCTAAACTCAATAGCATCTGTGAATGATTTCACAGGTGCTATTAGGTCCAATTTTTCTCTGAGCTGGGAAAGATTGATGATCCAAAAACACTTCAAGTCACTATAACTGACTATGCTATAGAAGGATATGCTTGTATAGATTGTGTTCATGAAGACAGAACCATCCATCGGATGGGACATTAAGCTGTGGCCCCGTGTGTGGGAGAGCCATACCCTGTGCACGTTAAAGAACACGCTGGATGGCCTTGACGGGAGGCTACCATCTGTCTCCCAACAGCTGTTCCAGTGGGTCCCCTCCCCCAACCTTCTCTGAGCCTTCGGGGTCCATGTGTCCTGGCCATTTAGCCCATGGTGTGCAAAAAAGTGCCGCTCAGAGATAAAACAACCCAACCCATGAAGACAGAAATACTAGGATTGATCTTGGGAATGGTGAACAACTTTCCTTTTTGAGCCTAATTACACTTTTATGTATGAGTGTTGTAAGAAATAAATTAGCTTCTGCAATGGTATATGCAAAAACTGAAACATTTTAAGCGTGCAGAAAAAAGAAGTGAAAAAAAAAACTATTTCAAAGAAAATAAAAAAAAATAGTGAATTGTGGAATTCAAAAAAGTTTAGTGATAGGTTGCTGCTCTAGTATAGCAAGAATGGCAAGTGAGTGAGTGAAGCAGGAGAAAGAATATTTTGATTTGTAAATTGAACATGATGACATAATTTTCTGTCTGTGCACAGATGAGCAAAGCTGAAAGAATATGGCTTGTTGCTTACAAGTAGATATACCACCTGATCTGAGAATAAAGTTGTAATTGAGACAATTATTTCCAGAAATACGAAAATATATAATTATTGAAGCCTAGAAATAATTGTTTTGCTATTTTTGAAGAAAAAGGTTTAATAATGCCATTTGTTTACTATTTAATTTCTATACTCTGTGGCCAAGTGGTTAGCCCACTTGGTTACTGATCAAAGGGAACTGGGTTTTAGCACCAAATAAGGTATGGGTGTTTCTTTACTGTGTTATCTTTCTGCTGATGTCTATGATATATTGACAGGTTTCTGTGAAACCTGTCAATATATCACTATCTGTTGCTGGTTACTTGGTGGGGGGGGGGGGGGGTGCTTACTTAAAAAATATTGTTGAAAATCCAAGATCTAGATATTTAACTTTAGTGACAGTTTTCCACAAAACGTTTATTTCCAAAGTTATGGAGCTTTAAATGTAGATTCCCATCAACATAATATATATATTATCCCTTAATTTTTGTGAACAGTGGATGTAAATAGGGGTCTGGTTGCTTTCGTACTAATCTGCATTGTGAGCTTCATAAGATCAATATAAAGAAATGCAGTGGAAAAGCACTAAAATAGAAAATACATTAACTATGCTACCATAATTTAAATATTAATTTTGACGCAGTTAAGCTATATGACCTTAATTTAAAACACTGTTCTAAACTTTGTATCATTACAGTAGTCTCGGTCTACGTTGAAAAAACATACAACCTATTGCTCTGTTTTATGTGCACCTTGTTATAAGGCTTTTAATTATGCAGCCTTTGCTTCCTTGGTTCTTCCATTTTTGCTTCTATTCTTGCTGTTGTTAGCCAGTTTGATGTCGTCTTGATGAGTACCTTTTTGCTCTTTGCTGGTGGCACCATTCCTACCAGTTCATTTTTATGTGATGTTATATTTTGCAAAAATTGGTGATCACTATGAAAACTAATTCTGCAGATTGTTACATTTTGTATTTTTATTAAAAATCTTTTACTATATACATTAAAACATTTACTGTATGCATTAAAATATTAAAATCATAAACTCATTTCTGCCCATGGTGGATCTTCAGTGTGTTGCTTTCTTTTGTACTGTTGCTGGTGACATAAGTCTCATCAGTTTGATTGGTCCTTGTGGGTTGTTCTATTTATGTGGTACAGGTGGTAGACTATTGCATGTGATGCTTTTTGTCCTTTGCTTTCTGTTCATCTATTAAGATCTCCCATGTATGACATACCTTTCAGAAAGAATTGGAGATCTGTAATGTATGGTAATTATTAGAAGTTTTTTATGTAATTTATTAAGACTATTTTTTTTTTCTTTTTTTTTTGTTAGTTTTCTTTGTCACCAAAATCTTTACAAGAAATTGGATGCAGATTTGTTTATAAAAATGTATATTTAAAAATTTCAGTGCAAGGAGTCTAAAAGTATTTACTCTTGTGAGTGAATATTCATTGCCTTTCTGGTCAATGTATAAAATTTTTTGGAAAATATTTAAAATTAAGTGTAATAGAAATAGGTAAGAAGAAAAAAATATAAATTTGCATGCATTGCTTAAACTTTTCTTTTTTTCTTTCTTTTAGATTGCTGTGAATGGGCAGCATTTTTGTGAATATACCCACAAGCTTGCATTTGCTAGTATAAATATGCTGGGTATAGAAGGAAATGTAGAGATAGCAAAAATTGAATATAACAATCAAAGAAACCCAGTAAGTTAATAGCAATTATAGTGCCATACATTACAGCAAAGTGTATATAAATAATGAGTTCGTTAATGTAACAAATATAACACTGTTCTAGTGAAGCTGAATATTTAACTGTTTTCTCATCTTATATAAAACAGCATAGTTAAAGAGGAATTATAAATTTTCTAGGGCTAATTCTCTTAAATATTTCTGTAACTAATTTCAGAAAACTAAATCTTTGAATAAACTTTACTTTTTGGCATGTGCTCTAAATTTCTGAGGTCAAAATTGCATTAATATGTTGTTGCCATATTCTATCACCAAATGTTGTTAAACTTGCACCACTAAATGTTCAGAGTGAGGTCACCATGTTGTATAGTGCATTGCATATGAGGAATTGTAGATGCAACTGCAGTTACGTACATTAGGATACTACAAATAAATTCAGACTTCAAGTACCCAATAATCATAAATTACAGATGACATTTTGGCAAATGTGACAGTTGTACAGAGCAAAAAGGACAAATTACCAAAGTTAGAGAAGTGTGTCCATGGGACTTCTTTGATAACTGTAGTATGCTCAGTTGTGCATATAGTCTTATCAAGATCCATTGGCTTTTAGAATGTCAGGGTGGTCTGTTATGATCCAGGTGAATAATACAGCTAATATGTTGCTAATATGTTGTACAACAGAATTTTATTGTACTTTAATGACCTGGTGTATCAGAAAAGAGTAATTGTTCTAATATTAGAATAATTGTATTGTGATGTGCAAATCACAAAGCTGTACTTGTAGCTAATACAAGCCAGTGAATGATAAAACCATTGTATATTGTATATTTAAAGCATGGTTACCCAAATGGTTGATATTGACCCTTTGGATCAATGGTACTGTGCAGGGGATAAAGAGCATAAAGTAAAATAAAGAGTAAAATATACACACTCATATCAGAATAATATGACCACCAACGAAATCAGTGTACCTGCCCAAGCACATCACAGAGTGCACATGACAAGGTCGACCACACAGAGATATAAGTAGCCAGCCAGGACATATGATCTATAGTGCATAACGTGAGCACAATGAGCAGAGGTATTGATTTGATGGACATTCAAAAAGGAATGATCATCGGCTACCACGCCAAGGGTGGAAGCATTTCAGAAACAGCAGACTTTGTGGGCTGTTCGTTAGGTGCTATAGTAAGGGTGTACCACGAATGGACTGCTGGCACACTGTGAGTACCTCCAGACATCATAACTGTGGAGCCGCAAAGGCCATCGACCCTAGAAGAGAATGTTGCCTCCATCGACTAGTAAAGAGCAATCGACACGCAACAGTGCAGCAATTGACCACTCAAATGAACGCTGTGGCACTCAGGACATGTCCCCAATATAATAATGTAATAATACAGTAGACCGAACCCCATTATGCATGGGTCTCTGGAGTCAACACTGCATAAAGGTGCCCATGTTAACCAAGGTCCATCAGCAATGATGCCTACAGTTTGCATGGGACTACCGTCATTGGACAGTGGAAGAGTGGAAAAAGGTTACCTTCTCTGACGAATCGAGGATTCTACTCAACAGAAGTGATGGGTGGTGGTGAATACAGCATCAGACACACAAGAACCAACACCCAGACACGCTTGTCAGTCAAGTACTGACCAGTGGGGCGCGGGGGTGGCTCAGTCGGTAGCGTGCCAGGCTCGTAATCTGTAGTTCCCAGGTTCGAGTCCCAGCTGGGTCAGCGTTGAGATTTATCTCTGCAAAATTCCCCGCCCTGTCCACGGTCAGTAGGGGACACTGATGGGCTTGGAAAGGCCGCCGTCTGTCGGATGGGACGTTAAGCTGTGGCCCCGTGTGCGGGAGAGCCATACCCTGTGCACGTTAAAGAACACGCTGGATGGCCTTGATGGGAGGCTACCATCTGTCTCCCAACAGCTGTTCCAGTGGGTCCCCTCCCCCAACCTTCTCTGAGCCTTCGAGGTCCATGTGACCTGGCCATTTAGCCCATGGTGTGCAAAAAAGGCCGCTCAGAGGTAAAACAACCCAACTGACCAGTGGTGGCAAGTGTGCATGTTTGGGGGGGGGGGGGGGGGGGTCCTGGTATTACCTGGGACCACTGGTACCACTGGATGGAACCCTGAATGCCAATGCCTACCTGTCCATCCTTGCTGACCACATGCATCCCTTCATGTTGGATATTTACCCTGGTGGTGGTGACGATATTATTCTGATATGACTGTATGTACTAGGGTCAATGAATGAAATTGCTTAAATACAGAAGTTTACGAGACAAAAAGGTTTTTATTAGCCAAAGTATGCAATGTTACTCAGAAATGGCATTTTTCAACAAAACTGTTAGAAGTTTGCTTTAAATCACTTGTTTTCCAAATTATAAGATAACATTCTTTCATATACACTCTTCCTTATAGATCATCTGTATTTATGTTAACACTCATCCTTATAGATCATCTGTGTAATGCTATTTGATTCATTTAGGATATATATTTCTCAAAAAGAGTTAGCTCTGACATAATCAAAACATGACTCACAAATGGCATACCCTATTACATAGGGTGTAGTGAAAGTAATACCTGTTAGGTAATAATGTCTTTATTATAATGTATAAAAGGTTCCAGTTTCACTTGTATGTACATCCATTACTTTGCTACATCAAACTACCCTTAAGTAATATCCAACATTCTATGCATTTGTATTATCACTGACTCCAAGACTAGAATCCTATTTGGAAAAATTGTGGCGAGCAGTTCTGATCCATTCCTTCAAGGTGAGTTTGATGTATGTCATAAAATCTCTGTCCCCAGACACTGTTTTTCATCAAGCCAAATAGGTGAAAGTCTGATGGTGTCAAATCCTGGCTGTAAGAAGGATAAGATATCACAGACCAGCCCTCTTTGCAATTGCCTGATTTGTGGCAAATGGTATATGAAGGTGTGTGTTGTCATGGTGTAGCTGGATGGATTTGAGACTTTTTTGTGGCCACTTTCTGGGGCTTCTCAAAGTTGCTTGCATGCCACAACAGGCCCAGATATAGAAAAAATAAGGGGGTGAGTGGGTGGTACTTGATTGAGCTGAAAAATAGTAGGAGGAGGGGGGGGGGGGGGGCAAGAGACTATTCTACTGCAACATATCAGTTTCAGATGTCTTTAAGAAATTTTAAAAATTCATGAAATACACGTGTATTAATTTTTTTCCCGTTACCCTTCCAAGAATTCTTGGGGGGGGGGGGGGGACATTCTGTTTCTGGAGTCATTAGACATAATTTAGTCTATCTTGTGCCATGACTTGATTAATGTCAGTGACATTTGTCTTGATCACAGAAGTATGCTGCAATACTGGGGGACTGTCAATCTGGGAAAACATTTCAAAGAATGTATGGTTTGGGATGGAAACCAGCATTGCATACACATTGCTGGTTGTTTTTAGTTAGTAGCATGCTATCCACAATATTTTTTGTATTACATTATGTTTCGCATTTGTAGTTATGAATTTCACAAATCAATCAAAATTACTTCATGTTGCTTTAGGTTGTTGACTTCTGTGATTTGACACCATCCAACAAAGTGAGCTTCATTGTCTATGGAAATTGTTGAACTCTTACCCACTTTTAACTGTGAGAGACTCTGTGAAAAGTGAAAGGAGTAAGGGGGGCTCAGTCAGTAGCTCACCAGGCTCATAACCTGTAATTCCCAGGTTTGAGTTCCTCCTGGGCCAGCATTGAGATTTATCTCTGCAAAACTCCTCGCCCTGCCCTTGGTCAGGCATCCAAAAGACGGCAGCGTTTCCATTGGGCTTGGAAACACTGCAGTCTTTTGGAAGGGACTTCAAACCGTATTCCCTTGTGCAGGAGAACCATACCCTTTGCACATTAACCCATTAACGTCCAAGAAATTACAGAAATGGGTAGGGATATTAAAGACAAAGGAATAGCACTATTTGGATGAGTCCATTTCAAAATGTCGGCCGTTATGGGTGTTAAAGGGTTAAAGAACCAGCTTGATGGTTCTTTAACCCTTTAACATGCTTGATGGGAGGCTACATGCTTGATGAACATGCTTGATGGGAGGCTACTGTCTGTCTCCTAACAGCTGTCCAGTGGGTCCCCCCACCTTTTCTGATCCTTTGGGGGTCCTTGTGATCTGGCCATTTAGCCCATTGTGTGCAAAAAAAAAAGCCACTCAGAGGTGTAAAACAACACAACCCTGTGCAAAATGAAGACATTGGCAATTGTCACCTTTGAAAGTTGGGTTGGGTTGTTTTACCTCTGAGCGGCACTTTTTTGCACACCATGGGCTAAATGGCCAGGTCACATGGACCCCGAAGGCTCAGAGAAGGTTGGGGGAGGGGACCCACTGGAACAGCTGTTGGGAGACAGATGGTAGCCTCCCGTCAAGGCCATCCAGCGTGTTCTTTAACGTGCACAGGGTATGGCTCTCCCGCACACGGGCCACGGCTTAACATCCCATCTGACGGACAGCGGCCTTTCCAAGCCCATCGGTGTCCCCTACTGACCGTGGACAGGGCGGGGAATTTTGCGGAGATAAATCTCAACGCTGACCCAGCTGGGACTCGAACCTGGGAACTACAGATTACGAGCCTGGCGCGCTACCGACTGAGCCACCCCCGCCCCACCTTTGAAAGAGATTCCTTCCTGAGGAGATATATTTCTGATATATTTCATGGAAGTATTGTCATTGTTAAGCAAATGACCATTCCCTTGCCATGGATACAGGACACATCTTGTGCACAACTGACACCTTGTTGAGTGGGGTGTGTGCATACTTTTGGGTTAGAGATCTTGTATCTGTTTCTGTAGGTGTAGAGGGTCATTTTTTATGTTTTTCACAACAGCTTCAATTTTTATTTTGTCAAATAACTTTTAATTGCTAGTAGTGAACTAGCTACTGTTCCAGCAGGCATACTTTGTGCATTGTCTTAGTTCTGAAACAATGGGCAATTAAACCTTTAGTCTTAGCGAAGTGCGTCCTCATATGAGATATTATTTAAAAATGTGGAGTAGCTTCTAGGATTTTTCTATGTCGTGTTGCAAAATGAAAAAGTTTTGAAACACAGTCCATAATGGAGATCATGCATACAAGTTGATATTCATGTGTTGTTGCCTTTGCATTCTTGAGTTCTGTAATAATTTATTACATTGTATTCCTGTGATTAGCATCATGGATGACTATATATTTTTTTTGTCATTTATATCTGCCTTTTTGGTGGATTATAACCTTTTTCCGAAATCAGTCACCTAATGGTAGATTATGATATTTTTCTGATGCAGATTTTTCCTTAGAAATCCAAGAATCTCCTTAAAATAATAAGGTGGCTTTAATAAGCTGCAAATATTATATACAGGGATTGACAAAACACAAATTTGTTCATACCATATACTGGCATCAGATTTTAATCCTGCATTGGTGATGAAGCTTAACATAATGTCTAAGAGGATGTTGCAGACAAAACAAGTTTTGAACAGTCCTGATAGTGAATTTTAGTGAATCATACACAATTTTTTTCAATACTCCTCACTGAAAAGGAAAGCAAGCCTCTTAAGCATTATATATCTCAAAGCATGCGACATCCCCAATGTTGTGTTACCTCAAACACGATTCCAAAAGGGGGGATGTTTATGAGTCATGTATCAGAGGAAAATTTTTGAAGGTAGGTGTTTTTAGTTAGAAAAAAATATTTAAAAAAAATACCTCTCTTTCTAATATGGGCCCTAAAAGGTAGAAAATAAGCCTAAAGCATATCAATGTTGCAATCAGTCATTGAGTTCATATCCACTTCAAAGAAAGATGGAGTGCCACTTTACCTACACAACAAGATTGCCAGCACCCTATCTTCCTTTAAAGTGAATATGAACTCAATGACTGATTGCATCATCGATATCCTTTAGCTTTACTTTCTACATTTTAGGCCCATGTAGAAAGATAATTTTTTTTCCACAAAACCTTTATTTTTTTTAATATTATTTATGTAATCAATTATTTTCTCATTGGTTTCAAGTTGAACTGAGGCATTATCATCAGAGTTTATCATTTCATTTGCATAATTTAATCCAGAGTCAAAACAATTAGGAAACTTTTTTTTTCAGTGCCACAACATGAATTATTATGTTGATTTCTCTGTTGTTACCAATGTCCTGCAGTTCCCAGGTTAGAGTCCCAGCTAGGCCAATGTTGAGATTTATCTCCACAAAAACTCTCCGCTTTGCTCACAGTCAGTAGGAGACACCGATGTCAGATAGGACACTAAGCCATGGCCCCATGTGCAGGAGAGCCATAACCTGTTCACGTTAAAGAACACACTGAATGGCTTTGATGGGAATCTACCATCTGTCTCCCAACAGCTGTTCCAGTTGGTCCCCTCCCCCAACCTTCTCTGAGCCTTTGGGGTCCTTGTGACCTGGCCATTTAGCCCATGGTGTGCAAAAAAGTGCCACTCAGAAGCAAAACAACCAATTCCCTGTCCTCTTTAGTTTTATTTTTCCTCTCATGGTTTAATTCCAAGATTTTTTTAAGTGTTAGTTGTCACTATGCATCTGTCATGATCTTTTGCACTACTCAGTGTTATTGGGTAACATCCAGATTAAGAGTACCCTAAAGCTTTCTTTGGAAATGTTGGATAAGTGGTTATTTTTACATTATTTTAATTTATAGAGGGGCATTTCAGTGAGCGATAATTCCTCCCAATCAGTGAGCTTAGGTAACACCAGCTGGTCATTATATTCATAACATTTGTAACCAAAGATTCATGGGTTTAAGATTTAACTATGCTAGTATCAAAGTTTTTGCTTATTTGTTTCATGTCCTTGGGAACAAGGAAAGCAAAGCACTGATAGGCTTGTGAAAGTTATAATGCTCTCTAGCACATTGGAATTCTTGTGGCTTGTTTACTCCATTGTGTAACAGAAATAAAACAGAAGTGACTCAACCTCATCATCATTATTTGCAATTTGAATGGTGCTTTTGTCAATTTAATGCCATTGTTTGTGTTTGAATGTCTGTCACTATTTGTGGAGTAGTACACTGAAAGCCAGTAAGCTTTGATGCTTCCAGTGTTCTTTGTTGCACTGCAGGAACGTGATATTTAAATGCCAAGATATACCATCAAATAACTCAGAAAGACGAAAGCTGATCCTGAGCCCTTCACGTAACAATGATTTAGGGGACCAGTTGATATTTACTTTTTACTTGTAGGTTCCGTATTACTATCCATCGCAAAGTTTTCAGTATCTGACAGAGGGTATGGGAAGAAAAAATAGAAAGAAGTTCAACCAACATTGGAATGGTCCTAAGTGTAGGCATGAATGCTGCTCTAGTCATTGTCATGGGTTTTATCCACAGGTAAGGTTTCAGAAAAGGTGGTGTGATATTAGAAATGAACATCTTCATTGCTGAATAAAATAAAGTTTTAATAAATAGTTATTAAATTTTTTGCATAAAATTAATGCTGCTTAATACACTGCTTTCATGTTATTTTAAATGATCTAAGTTTTTTTTTTTAAAGATATTGCAATTAATGCCATTGTTGTTGGTGACTATAACTTTGCACATGTGGTTATATTTAAAATTAGGGTAATATTTTTAAGCATCACTTTTGCCAAGTTCATTTGTATTTGTATTTTAGTGACCCTTTTATGTTCACTGAATCATATATAGTGAATCGTGTTTATATTATTGTTATTCAATCAGATTCATCAGTATTTTTTCCCGTTTTAATTGGACTTGATTAATTTTTTGTCCCTGTTATCCTTTTTACTGGTTCTTTTATTCACATTTTTTAATTCATATAGAGTGGTTGCAACTTATATTTCCATAATTTAACTTTCAATGGTTGTTATACTTAATGATATTTCTGTGTTGTATTTGATTAATATATACTCTAGAGAAGTTTATTTCATTTTGCTTTAAAGTTATATATAAAGGAAACCTTGTTACTTGTATCAATAATTTAAATATTTTATGACAAATTAGGTAAAATTACCTATCTTTGCTACTCACATTAGTAATTCAATGCTTTTAATGCAAATTTCATTCGTGTGTTTTAATTAGAATATAGGTATAAATCACCAGTTTTTACATTATCTTTATTAAATTTTAAGAGGTGCAACATAATTAACTGTCATTGTATTTTTGTCATTTTCTGATGTAGACATTCTTTAATTTAACAGCAATTGCAACAGTTTGAGACTAAAATTGGAAATTGTTACAACTATTTCAAATTCATGATTATTTGAAGTATGTATTGGAAAAATGATTTTTGCCAGTGTGTGGGACTCGAACCCACGTCTCCCCTGATTCATGCCAGAATGTTCTAACCACTAAACTAGCACTGGCTCCATCACTTATTCATTAATGTGACTTATAATCTTCCTGAACTTTTGGTACCTGTGGCACCATTTTTATGATTGGCGAAAGCAACTTCATTTTTCAATTCTTCTCTTAATAAGACATAAATAAGAAAATCACTCTTGCTAAAACATTAATGTAACTTTCAAATAATAGTAATATGGCCTGGCATGACCATATTTGTATTACCTGTTGACATATAAATCAATAAATATTTCGGCAGAAAAATTATTTTGGATAAGTGATGGAGCCAGTGGTAGTTAAGTGGTTAGAACACTCTGACATGAATCTGGGAGTTTAATAATTAAGTCTTATATTAAGTTTCCATGCTGAGAGGATATATGCTTAATTATTACATCTTTGCAATTTACATATATGATTTTTCCATCATTTCTAATTGAAATCATAAACCATCAAATTAATAGTAGTAGTGATTTTATTTTCTCCATATTTTATACAAAGGGAAAGCATACAAGAGTAATCTCATGCACATGCTTTCCATACCAATTAAATTTCAAGAGCTAAAAATATGTAATTATTTACCCAAGAAGTATAAAATGGATTAATTTTTTAACACTTCACTAAAATGCAAGAAGACTTCAAAATCATCAGATCCCAAAATTAAACTTTAGATATTTAGTAAATGTATGATAATTTGTTTCATTCTTGCAGTTTTTATGTTGCTTGGAATAAAGTTAAAGAATTTTGGAGCTAAATATAAGTAATAAGGTTTTATTTTCTCCTGAATTGAGGGATCATCACCCCTCCCCCTCTCCCTCCCCCAAAAAAACCATCATTGTCTTATATGAATTCTTGAACTTGTCTACCTGTTTTTTGAAATTTAACACTAAGCTATCTACTAAACTTCCCCCCCCCCCAAAAAAAAAAAAAAAAAAAAACACAGTGCATTTCCCTGATCCACATGCATTATATTTTTAGCACTTCATAGGTCATAGTGAGTTAGAGGAGTTTCAACACATTTTCTGTGGTAAAACAAATATTTCGTAATTTTACAAAAAATAATCATGTCTTATAGGTAATATATTGGCTTGCCTAAATAGTGGAACTGAAGACTGCCTTCCAATAGTATTAGTAATCAGCCAAATGCACCTTTTTTGAACAATAAATAGCTGTTGAAACATATTATGGTAAGCATGTCCCCGGGATTTAATACCATATGTTAACTGGGAACAGATTAAAGCATAGTACATGATGCAAATGAAAGTATTGGTACTATTTTGTTGACTGCATGAAGTCAGGCCAGGCCATATATTTTCTTTTAATCTTGTTGAAAGGAACAGTCCAAGTAGGTCTATCATCAAATCATATTCCTAAGTATTTTACAGAATATATAATCATTGTAGGTACACAATTATTTAGCAAGTTATAATTCCTTTCATGATAGATTTATTTCTGATTTCTCAGCAAATGTAATGAAATGGTAATTTTTTTTAAAAGGAAAATGGTACTAGTATTTTTTGTTTAGAGTTAGAGAATTGTTCATAAATTATTTACTAAATAGCTTCAAGTCTTCGCACAAAAAATGTAAACATATCTTAGCCTACAAGCTGTAATAATTAAAATGTAAACTATTAATGTAAACTATTAATTATAAAAACAAAATCAGGACAGACCACATATTGCAAATAATCATGAAAATAGAAAAGTTGCAAAAAATTAGAGACATCTGTCATATATGAAATAAAGTAAAGGATTAAAGTAAAAAAAAAATCTATGTATATATGAAAACAGTAGCAGTATTATGAAAGCTGTTTAAGCTTCATTCATGAAAGCTGTTTAAGCTCATTATAAATTGTGAATCTACTAATTTAATAAAAGTAAAATTATTTTATATTAAGTTATGGTTACAAGTACTGTGCATAAAATATAATGGAGCAAACACAGAATTTTACTTCTAAAGATATGATTAAAATGAACCAAATAATATTTAACTATTGAATCACTCTGAATGAGTTAATTATAGTCTGTAAGTCATTCTTCCATGCCTATGAAAAGTTCTTTTGATCTTATGTGCATTACTTTATGACCATAAGCAAAGTATCACCTCGTGATACTATATTTTGAGTAAGTCATTCAATAATATTTTGCTCTAATGTATGGTAAAATGACATAGGTAAGCATGATTTGAAATCATGCTTTCATGAACCAAAAATGAAGAGTGTGTTGACATTAGTATATAATTAAAGTAAGTTTATAAAAACCTTTTACTCAGATTGTTATAAATAAAAATATTGCTCTTCAAGCAGCCCATTTGCCATAAAGGTCTGAATAGGAAGCAACCTGTGTAATAAACCTTAGAAAAGTCCTTAAGGATAGGTGAAATCTCAGTAGAAAGAAGAAGCACATCTATGGACAATTCATAAATCAAAAAATTAATTATGCTCATTTAATTTACAGGCGTAAAATAGACTATAAAAGATAAATGCAAAGTTATTAAGGTTGTAAGAAAAATTCCATGTTTGAAAGTTGTCATCAGCATAATGAGCTGGGCAAAAAACCTTTTAGTTCTGCATGCTTTGACTTTTATGGTTCCTATACAGGTATTACCAACTAGCCAAAAAGAGTTGTCAATAGTGTCATTTTTCACATTATAATGATTTTAAAACATTATTAATATGCATTGAAATTGCTAAAAGTTTGGACAGTGAATACATTTAGAGTTAACCCTAACATTTTTGCATGTAATGAGGATGTAATAACTCAACATTAATCAAAACAGTGTAGCATTATTTCGATTATATATAATTTCAACTAGAAATGTTGGGTTGTTTTACCCTTGAATGTGTTTTTTTTTCTGTTCATTGGGCCAAATGAGCAGATAAAAGAATTCCAAGGCTCAGGGTTAGGAAGCAGACCCACCGAGAAACTGTTGGGAGTAGATGATAGCCTCATTAAGGCCTTACAGCATGTTTAAAAAAACCTTCCTCCATCAGCAGTGTACATGTTTCAAAATGGCTGCACACCCTCTTTTTTAAGCTTTTTTCAATGCATAATCAACTTTCCAAATATGTTTAATTTTTTGCTTTGAAACAAAGGTGGATGAACAATATCCATAGACATAGAAAAATTGACTATGAAAAACCACTGGTTTTTATATGGTGATGTTAAACTAATGTAAATTTAGATTGCAGTTATCAGTAAGTTTTTTAAAAATGTTGTCACACCAGCTTAATCTTTTGTTTAATTACTATGGCCAAAAATAAAATGGTCTATTCATTTTATGTTTATTTTTACATTTTTAAAAAAAGTATTAAGTTTGAGTTTTTCTATTATTATTAAAAATACACTTTTCGGAGATAATAAATAATGCTTAACATTTCAATTTATTCCCCAGCTCATTGCATCAGAAAATAATAAACATTTTCAATATTTCAAACTGCCATTATTTACAGTCCAAAGTATGTTGGTGTTATGACTCATGTTCTATTTATATCTAGGAAACCAAGCTATATATGCTTGCCTGTGCTATATTAATTAACATGTTTGTTCAAGATTTTCCTTTGCATGTTTTCATATAAATGGAAAGTTCCCTGAAGGAATATTTTTTTTTATATTACAGCTTTTTCCATCATTTACTGTGAAAGATGGTTAAAATTTAATTAGTAGCCTTGCTACTTATGCAACTTGACCATCGAGAAATTCGTTACACAACCCTTTTTCATTATACATGGAAATTTTCTCAAGTAATACAAAATGTTTTATAATCTGATATTGGCATTACTGATTTCTCACAAAATTTGCCACTTGGTAATCAACAGTAGAGGGCTGATGAGTATATAAGACAAACCATTTGCCCTTTTTCTTGTCACCTCAAGGTGCAGTTAATTGAAAGCTAAGAAATGTGTTGCATCCAGTAAATCAGTCTTTTTAAATTGATTTTTACCATCTTTTAAATGCAAGTTAATTCATATTGCACATAGAATCCAAAATTTTACCTTCTGTTTACATCATACCTGTTTCAAACATCTATTAATCCTATTACAGGCATTCAGTAATGCTAGACTTGCCAGTTCACTTTAATATGCCCTTGATTGCAACAGCCGACTAACAATGTCTCCATACACCTGCAGCAGACTAATAATCTTCAAAGCAGAGCAACCTCATACATATCAAATTGCAGCACAGAAGCAAGTCCACTGTCTTTTACAAATATCAGTGATACTAAAAAGTGTGGGGCGGGGGTGGCTCAGTCGGTAGCGTGCCAGGCTCGTAATCTGTAGTTCCCAGGTTCGAGTCCCAGCTGGGTCAGCATTGAGATTTATCTCCGCAAAATTCCCAGCTCTGCCCATGGTCAGTAGGGGACACCGATGGGCTTGGAAAGGCCGCCGTCCATTGGATGGGACGTTAAGCCATGGCCCCGTGTGCTGGAGAGCCATACCCTGTGCACGTTAAAGAACACGCTGGATGGCCTTGACGGGAGGCTACCATCTGTCTCCCAACAGCTGTTCCAGTGGGTCCCCTCCCCCAACCTTCTCTGAGCCTTCGGGGTCCATGTGACCTGGCCATTTAGCCCGTGGTGTGCAAAAAAGTGCCGCTCAGAGGTAAAACAACCCAACTAAAAACTGTCAGCTTGCTTGATGTCATCCCCGTGCTCCTGTAGCAGAATAATTATCATTTAAGCATAACATCTCGCACTTGCAGCATGTCTCAGAACAGAGGAATACAATAATAAATATAAAGATATCGACAAGGCTAAAAACTGAGTCATCAGCTTCCTTTTTAAGATGAATCCAACACCCAGTGATATGTCAGGACATTTCCTGCCAAGGCACTTTCCCTGCACAAGTTTACTAGCTCAACCACTGAATTTACATCTTGAACTCTATTAACTTAAATGATACTTTTATCCCCTACATTGTAAAATCTATTGTGAACTGTAGGAAAATAATCAGTTAGTATCTTTCAAGATTTGATTTCCTTGTTTAATACCTTAACAATGAAAGTGTTAAACTACTTGAGTTTTTGTTTAGGGCTGATGAGATTCTAGAGCAACTTTAATTTATCTTGTCCAAAGAAACATTCATGTATTAAATTTTTGTTTGGTGTGTTACATTATAATAAGATATGACATGATAATTTACTGTTTGAATAATAGCACCATAATTAACGTTTCTCAACATTAATTAGCTTGTTCTCTTTCACAGAAGAACCATTTACATGTAATTTTTATTGGTTTAACTATATATTTCTGAATTATATAATTAGCAGTGTAAAAACCAAAATACCATTTTGCATGTATTACTATTGAGTCACTACTGTTTATTGTATATTTTATGTGTACAGGAAAAAGCAACATTACTTTTGATAATCTTTTACATCTTTTTTTGCAGTTTTTGTTATATGTATATAGCTTACTAAAATTGTAAAACATTTCATAGGGATCACAAGGATGCATCCCACCTCCTGCAGTAATTCCACCACGGACATTTGAGCCTGTTATGAATCCAGTAAGTTATTAAATATTTATGAGTAATATAAATGTTACTAGTTTAAAATGTTATATATCTTTTGTTATTTCATGGGTTCATATCCCACCCAGCTCAAGACAATTTTTCCTCTAAAATTGATCAGTGTTAAATTTAGAGTGATATCTTCCTTGATAATTCATCAAATATGCCAAGGAAAGAACTCTTCAATTTAAACAACTGTATGTTTCCCATCTTAATGTATGTATTATTAAACTCAACTCATTAAGTATCCACTAATAATTTCCACTCTGTAAATAGATTCAAATATTTAGAGGAAAAATTGTCTTGAGCCGGGAAATTGAAGTGGGATACAAACCCACGACCTTCTGATAACATGTCGGGTGCTCTGGACCACTGAGCTACCGGCTGCTGATCAAGATCTCTAACTGATGTTATGAACATTCTCAACCTACTTTCCTGATACGTAGGGAGTGTTCAGGCAATCACGCCTCAAATGGCTTTTTAATGCCTTAGATAGAATGCATGTCTTACGAGTATGCAATCTACAAATAATTATTATTAAACTCAACTCATTAAGTATCCACTAATAATTTCCACTCTGTAAATTGATAATATTTAGAGGAAAAATTGTCTTGAGTCGGGTGGGATGCGAACCCACGACCTCCTGATAACATGTCAGGTGCTCTGGACCACTGAGCTACAGGCCACCAATTAAGATCTCCTCTAACTGATGTTATGAACATTCTCAACCTACTTTCCTAATATGTAGGGAGTGCAGGAAATCCCGCCTCAAGTGGCTTTTTAATACCTTAGATGGAATGCATGTCTTACGAGTATGCAATCTACAAATAATTATTATTAAACTCAACTCATTAAGTATCCACTAATAATTTCCACTCTGTAAATTGATTCAAATGTTTAGAGGAAAAATTGTCTTGAGTTGGGTGAGATACGAACACACAACCTCCTGATAACGTGTCAGGTGCTCTGGACCACTGAGCTACTGGCCACTGATCAAGATCTCCTCTAACTGATGTTATGAACATTCTCCACGTGAATGATTTGCTTGTCATTGTTTCTTGAGGCTCAGAGCAGCTGGGACAATACCTTCATGAGACACAGAGAATTGTGTACTGTTGGCAGAAAGTTCATAGCATCAATTAGAGGAGATCTTGATCGGCAGCCAGTAGCTCAGTGGTCAAAGCACCTGACACATTATCAGGAAGTTGTGGGTTTGTACCTCATCTGGCTCAAGACATTTTTTCCTCTAAAATTGATCGACATTAAATTCAGTGATATCATGTTAAAATGTTATATGTTGATAAACAATTATATGGTTATAAATTAGAATTATATCGTACATATCTAATTATTATAGTGTAACAGCTGACTAACATGAGTAATTTGGCTTCTCAGACAGTGATGCAAACTAGCATTCCCTTTTGAAAATGTTTTAACAGAGATGCTTATAGTAGTAAAGTTTTATTAAAGTTAATAAAATTGATTTATAGACTTTAAAAAGTCAACAGGTAATGCTGTGATTTTCATTTATGTTTAAATCATTAATAACAGTAAATAGCATGAAGAGACTTTATTATTTATTTCCATCATTCTTGGCTGAATATAAAAAGAAATAGTTGCCACCCGAGATCATAGATGGTGCCAACAGCAGGTGCCGAAATCTCTCTGAAGAGTTTAAAGTCTAGATTAAAGTCACTTATTAGTTTAAAGTCAGTAATTAGTAGAAAAAAAGATAGAGCTGGCATTAGTTCACTCTGGCATGTTTCTGGAGAGATGCGGGTTCAAGTCCCATACATCTCAGAATTTTTTCCATAAAATATATATTGATTTATAGACATTAAAAAGTCTACAGATAATGCTGTGATTGTCATTTATGTTTAAATGCTTAAAATTATTAATCACAATGAAAAAGTCCTTAAAATATTTTGTCCCCTTCTAGTTTTTCAGTATCTCATCAATTCTGAACATAGCAATATACATAATCTTATTCAATGCAGCCCATCAGCCTAGTCTATTGTTAAGCATACCTGAATATAATTTGACTAGGGTGTTAAGTAACACTATTCATCTCAATCATGGCAAAAACCTGAGTAGTAGAATAATTCTTTGCAGTGCTTTTCTTGATTTTCCAGTAGTGAAAATTTTTTTCCTTTGTAGAAATTCTTCGTAGAATTCTTTGTAGAAATTCATTTTATGAAATCGAGATTTTATTTTCTTTTGCCTCCAATCTTTCGGTTTCAGGCTAGATTTCCAGTAAATCATTTGTTGAGTTGTTTGATGACAATGAACTATTTTTATCGATGCTTTCCTGTAGAAGAGCTCATGCAAAAATAATTAAATGAGTTTTCTCTAAAATAGACTTCAAATAGAATAAAAAATAATCTAATGAATAAATATAAGTAAAGAAATTGAAAACATTCCCTATTTAACTTTGTGCAGTATCTTCTTAAAGGAGCTGCAGAGAAGTTCAGGATATGCGTCATCACTGCTCAATTGAAACATGAGAATTACCTCCTTTATTTTTCTCAACTATGACAATGTTTGACAGATTTGCAATCATACGCAATGAAAATGTTTCAACTATTGTCAATAAATTAATGGTCCCTTCTTCCAATTCTTTATCCTTTACCCAAATTACTCCTCTGACATAGTTCCTTCTCTAAGTGTTTAAGTGGATCACAGAGAATTGTAATATACCTGGGATTTTCACTCTATTGTAATTGCCCTGTTTTCTTTCTGCATGAAAGGAGACACCCTTTCCTTTTCACTGCAGCTCTTATCTGGCTATCACAAAGCACTTTCTGTGAGCACCAATTGCGATGAAGGTGGCTAAAACAGGTGCTTCCCACATTCTTTTGGAATGTGCCAATGAAAGGCTTTGTTCTTTGATCATAAAAGTAAATTGTACATCTGTCTGTTTCACACAAGTTTTTAAGTATATCTTATAACAGAAAAATCGGAAATGTATCAAAACACAAACTGTGAAAATAACTAAATTATTTTTTCCGTTATTTGTTAATAAATATTTAGCGGAAAAAATTTTCGACGACATACGGGGTTTCGAATTTGCATGTCTCCAGAAACATGCCAGAGTATTCTTCTAGTTGAACTAATGCCAGCTCATCTTTTTTCTGCTAATTTTAACACTAAACTCTATCACGGAGATTTTCGGCCAACCTTTGGCGCCATCTATGATCTTGGGTGGCAACCATTACCTTTATATTGCACAGAGTGAGATGGAAATAAATAATAGTCTCATCACGCTATTTAGCATTATTAATGATTTAAATGTAGATGATAATCACAGCATTACCTGATGCTCTTTAGTTTTATCTTTATAAATATTTTGAAATTCCATTAACGTTATTCATAATGTTATTCAAAATTCATTTCATTATGTTACAATAACGTTTTCCAACACTGGTTAAAATAGTGTGGGTGACACTGATGATGATGCTTAGCTGCTGTGTGTCCTAAAAGCAACACAGCATATTACTGTGAAGTAAGCATGCTGTCTTGGATGGTAGAAAATCCTGAACAATAGTGGAATTATTTTATTCTCATCATTTGTGCAAAATGTCTTGAATTATTGGGTAATGAAAATACAGCATATAGCTCGAACAGTGGTTCTGAATGTAGTAGAACCATAAGTCAGTGCCATCAGCTCATTACCTTATGAAATGGTAGAATTGCCCCCAGGTTGAGAATCACTGCACTGTTCAGTGTCAAATGCTGTATTTAGGACCCTAGGCAAAGCAAATATTTGGACTACTTATATTTAAAAAAAGAGGGGAGGGGGGGTAAATACTAAAGGGAAAGTGTAAATTTATAGAAAATCTGTAAATATTTCTAGGAATGTAACCTGATATAAGCCTAATCCAGTCAATAATTTTAATATTTGATAAAGTATTTACCTGTAAATCTTTTAATATAAATATGTAAAAAGAAATATTTTCTGTTTTAGTTTATTCATTGCGTATATATATGTATAAACAAGGTGAATTGCTCTTAGTATCAGTTAAGTGCAGTACATGATTCTATATGCCCTGTTATTGAAAAAAGACCCAACATTTTTGCATTATTGTCTCCAGTGATGAGTACAACACATCTGTTCCATGGAATGTAACAGTTTTGAAGCCCAAGACTGCCATTAAGAGAACAATGTGGTGCATCTTTTAGTCTTAAAAGCTGCTACATTTGGCAGAATTTTCGTTAGTAATGTAGTAAATAATAAAAAATATGGATTCATCAAATGCATTTGATAAAATGCTATTCTGTGGCAAGCAGCTGCTTGAGGGGGTATTTTTATTTTTATTTAATGCAAAAATGTTACCAAGTCTTTTTATTCATAACAGGAACACGTATACGTTTAACATTCACTAATTACTCACTTAATTAGTGAATGTTAAAAGCACTTGTTAAAATGCTAAAATCTTGTACTTGTATATGTTATCGTTAAAGTATGAAATCCGTTATTTCATAGAATACCTAGTTATTTCATAAAATAACTGATCAAGTCAGTTAATTTACAGGCAATATTTTTGTAATTAATGATTTTATTGTCTTTATATAAATAACATTTTGTATGCTCTATAATTCAGTCAGATTGTTTATTTTACACTTTAACTGTCTATCATTAGTTATTTCGTAGAATACCTAGTTATTTCGTAGAGTAACTAGTTAAAGTGTGGAATTATTAATTTATTACACGTTTTAACTGACTTGATCAGTTATTTCATGAAATAACTGAATTATACACTTTAATGGTAACATATACATTACAATTATGTTACAATAATTTTCAAATAATTTCCTATGCTGTATAATTCAGTCAGATTGTTTATTTTACACTTTAACTGTCTATCATTAGTTATTTCTTAGAATACCTAGTTATTTTATAGAATAACTAGTTAAAGTGTGGAATTATTAATTTATTACACGATTTAACTGACTTGATCAGTTATTTCATGAAATAACTAGGTATTCTATGAAATAACTGAATTATACACTTTAACGGTAGCATATACATTACAATTATGTTACAATAAGTTTCAAATAATTTTATGTATTTTAATAGTCAATACCCTTTTCATATCCAATATACGGAGGGCTTTATCCTGGTATGATGATATATATCAGTGGTCGACCTTCTGCCAGCATTTATAGGTAAGAAGGAATGTTTATTGTTCTTTGTCAATTTTCATCTCAGTTATTGGTAAAAGAATAAATATGAAGCTTTACAGTTTTCATGTTGGCAGATTTAACAGTAAATTTTTTTATTTCAAACAGAACAATTAGTTGTTTAGTAATTTTCTTTCCTGAATGTTATGCTTTGAGAAATGTCCAAACTTTTGTCAACTATTGTCAGTCAAATAAAGTTAATTATGGATTTTTCCCCCCAAATACCCAATTAATAGAATAGATCATGTTATGTAATAAAAAAGAAAGAGCATTTGATTGTGGTTTAAAAAATTCAAAGGACAAATTATATAAGCATTTTTTTTAATGTGAAATTTTGCTGTATTTTTTAAATTAAATTTTATTTTGCCACCTTTTTAATAAATTTTATTATTGTCTGTCCCGTGAGCAAGTGGTTAGTGCACTTGGCTACTGATCTAAGGGACCTGGGTTTGAGCCCTGCTTAAGGCATGGATGTTTGTGTTGTTTTTATGCTGAGGTCCTGCCATCCTCACAGACCTACTATGGCATGTAAACTGACAGACTTCTGTGCAAGCAGCTTCTCGAGGGGGTATTTATTATTTGAATAGAAAGACATATTTCTATAATTAAATCTTTTTTAAAATTTTTCTGAATATTTATACAGGGACTAATACATATGTTTGGAATTTTTGATGATTGGCAAACTCAAGACTATTATTATTAGTGTTACAAAAATTTATTTTGCTTTAAAATGATTTAAATAATAAAGTATATAACTAAAAATTGGTAAGAAACTGTGAAAAAAATGCCAATGTAAATAAAGTTTATTTTAACTGCTGCAGTTGAGATTCAACCATTCCAGACCAATTTGCATTAAGATGTCACCATGAAAAAGTGGAACTTTAACAACAATCACAAAAATTTCATTTAAATATTACAATTTCTTAATGTTCATTATAAATTTACCCTAAATTAAAAATAAAAAGTATTACCATTTAAAAATTTAATTTTTTGATATTTCCTGAGGAGCTGCCATATGAGGTTGCATATACCTAATGGTTTCATTTTCAGTCAAGTTTTAGATTATTCAAATTATGGAATATATTTTAGAAGCAGTAAAAATATTTATAGAATAATTTATTTCACTAACATTATGCTGTACTTGAAATCGATAAAAGATAAATCGGAATGAAATGAAATATGTATATGTAAATTTTGCCATTAAAAAAATATATGCACCATTGGCTGAGTGGTTAGCGCGCTTGGCTACTGATCTAAGGGACCTGGGTTCGAGCCCCGGATAAGGCATGGTTGTATGTGTTGTTTTTCTGCTGAGGTCCTGCCATCCTCTCAGATCTTCTACTGTGGCATATAAACTGACAGGCTCCTGTCCGACCTCTGTGGCAAGCAGCTGCTTGAGGGGGTATTTTAATTTTTAACTGACATAATAAGTGTGTATATAAGACAGTGTTGATATAAGACAGTAGCGGTAGACAGTAGCTGTAGTTGGCATTTCCATTCCATCCACTCTGGTGTTAACTTTAGTAGCAAATATGATTCCTCCCTGTTGCAAAGACACAATGTGAATGATTGTATATGATGTGCAATGATAGGCAGATGGAAGCTGGCCAATCACAGACTAAGGTATTCTGGGCTTTAAATATACCAGAAGATTCCTTCCCAGACAATTCCAATAATCATGAGAGGTAAGTTAAGAAGGCCATCTCAGGGCTAACACTAAGGATGACAGCTGTCTGTCTTTAGCAAGCAAAATGACATGGGGAAAATGACAGCTAAGTAACTGTTTCATGAACATCAGCCACAATAGGGATGGTAGTTTCAAGATAATGTGTATACAGAAGGTTGTATGATTGAAGTCTGTTGTCAACATGACCTTTGCAGTCCAGGCAAATGTGCTTGTTACAGCTGAGTCTACATCCAGTTTGAAAACTGATTCTCAATGAGTGGAGAGAACAAAGAACTTGCTACTTCTGTAATATCAGAGAAAGGAGCCATTTTGGTGGCCACAGTGGTCTAGCATAGTGATGACTAGCTATTCAGAGCTTCACATCTTTCAGGGAAGCACTCTGACTGCTCAGTGATACAAAAAAAAAACTTGCACCCAACGTGAGACTTCATGGGTTTCTTGATCCTGTTTTTGTCCTTATGGATGATAATTCACATACGCATAGGACTCGTGTGGTTGACAGTCTCCTTGGAAGGGAAGAAATTCTTATGGTGAAATGACCTCCATATTCTCAGATGAATCCAATTGAACATCTGTAATGTCCTGGGGAGGTGAATTTCAGGATGCAACCTCCCTCCCTGAATTCTTCGTAAGCTCAGATCTGTTTTTGAAGAATGGGTTTAATAGTATGAGACTTTGTTGTGCGAGTTGTATGGCTGCCTGTAAGCTTTTGATTTTAAGCATCAGTGTGTTTTTAAATTAAGAGTAATAGATTTTCAATTATTGGGAAATTTATCGATTTTTCTTTCAGACATATAGACATTTCTCCCCAAACCTAATTAAAGCCTCTATAATTAATATTAATTATATTTTTTAGGAAAAAGAAAACAAACTGCTAATGAAATTTACATCTTAATGAAATATTATTGGAAATCATGATATAGATCTATAGATCAGTCCTGGGCAAACTATGGCCTTCCACCTATTTTTCTGTGGGCCTGCAATCTACAGGTGACAGATTTGTAAAAGAGAAAAGGAACGTATAGAGGGAAAGAAATGCAACTTCAACAAAGCAAAATCCCATTAAAATAATTTTTATTAAAATTATGTTGTTTGTATTTCACTTCGGATTTTTTCTTTTAGTTTGTTTATTATTTAGTTATATATATTATTGATTATATCTTTTGCAACCTGCTGTTCCATTTTGTTTTCTGATGCAGCCCTTCAGCTTAAAGGTTGGATCAGGCTTTATGTAAAACAGGAACTAGTTTCAAAAGTGACTTTTCCCAACACCTTTTTAAGAGATAACCAATTTTTCTTGCTTTTGACATATCATAGAGTTCCAATATTTGACTGAATATAGTGTATGTGTTAATATAACATGCATATGTATAATTTATGCTTAGTATTTTTCATTGATGTATTTCATAAACGTTAATTTCGCGTTGAAATGGTTTTCAGGATTTCAAATACTGATTTTTAACCTGTGCAATCAAAGTAGGTTGTCGTTACATAATTGTTAAAGGTCTAATAAAAGTGTATTTTTCAGGTTTAATCTCAACTTCCAATGTGGCACAGCTCCTTATCCACCTCCAGATATTGCCTTTCATTTTGATGTTCGTTACTTTAACAAAACTGTGGTACGTAACACACGGAGAAATGACAACTGGGACACAGAGGAATTATCAGTTCCTTTCTTTCCATTTCAGCCTGCAGTTTATTTCGACATGATAATTCGTGTACAGGATGACAAGTACATGATTGCATTGAATGGCCAACATTTTATAGAATACAGACACCGTCTGTTACCCTTGTCGAAAATTAATACCCTCGTCATTGAAAATGACGTAGTTGTGTCTTCCATTCGTGTTGCTTAAACAATTGCTTTGACAATTGTGGCATCACACAATGGTAAATATTTTCTATAATGATTAAATATCTTTATGATAACTTGGATCATCAAGAAATGGGAATTTGCCCCCTTGTTCTTAATGCATTTTCAAATTAATATAATTGCTGTTATTAAGAAGATATTTTGGTCATAGCTTAATAATGCCTAAAACTATATTTCGGAAATGCTTAATATTTTTCATGTTGCGGGAATTTATTTTGTTGAGAAAATTGACTATTTTTAAATAAAATATTTTTTAAGTTTCTTTGAGTGCATACTTTTCTTTTCAAACAGATACTGAATATTGATTTAAACAAAATTTTTTGCTCTTTGATTCCTATATGACATATTCATTTGCCCTCATGTTTAAAAAGGTTTAAATTAAGTGCAGTGGTTAATAGTATTCGAGGGAATGTTTTATTATAACAATTTCGTATAGGATCTAAAAAATGAATAAAACTTTCGATAATCTGTAACCGTCGGCGCCTATTAACCTAAAAATATAAGTATGGTCGTTTTATGTCGAGGTCTCTATTTTGTGCATAACTCAAGTACTGGTATTGGTCGATGGATAGGGTCTCTAAAAGAATATATTCGTAACCGGTATCCACGGATAATTGGGCTGGTATTGGAACGAAATTTTCGCATACAGTGGAGTCGAATCATTGACGCATTTAACGCGAATTCAACTATACGCACTTGGGGGGATGGTGGGGACGAGTGCGATTCCGCTGCCATTTCTCCGGAGTGAGTTGAAAATCCCCCCCCCCCATTCCTTTTTTTCTCCTCGTTCCCTAATATCCCTTTTTCATTTTTCTCGATCTTTATTCTCTCTTTTCGTTTTCTCTTAACACGTCCCCCCCCCCCCCGTTTTTTACTCTTTCTGATCTCGCCTGCCACTAAATGCGTCACGTGTTTCAATGAGAATTCAAGGAGCCTGGGTCCACATTGCCAGCTTTCGGCTGGCCTGCCTTGGTGAGTGGTAATTAGGGGTGAGAGTCCTGACCATCACTCCTCCCAAGCCAGGTCCTACCCCCCCCCCCCCCCCTTGAAGACCATGGGCATCGGTTACCTATTTTTCCTTTCCCAGGCTGACGAGGTCCAGTGCGATCTTCACTGCACAGAGCCTCGGCCAACCGTCCGTTGTGTAGCTTCTCTTTTCACAAACTTATGAACATTTCCTTCCCTAATTTTAAGAATAACAGGTTTCAAAGTATAGTAATATATTAAGTTTGGAATTCAAAATTAAATTCTCAAGTTTACCAAAGATTACCATATATATATATACACTGCACGACATTGAAATTGCCCCGCCCATAAGGAGTGAGGGGATAGGGGTGAAATGTAGCCTTGGGGGGAGGCTCCCCCCCCCCCCCCCAAAAGAAAAGGTAACTCGGAGTTGGCAAAATTCGAAGCGACTTCATAAAATCTAGGCGAGTTGCGAAAATTTGTAAATCATTTTTTTTTGGAAAATTAAGGGGAGTTGTCAAAATAGAGGCAACTTGGCAAATCTAAGGCAGTTTGGAAAATGGAGAGACTGCAAAATTCGAAGCCACTTAGTAAAATACAGGTGAGTTGGCAAAATCTTAGAGAGGATGGCAAAATCTAGGGGTAGTTGGAAAAATTCGGAGTGACTTGGCAAAATCGTGGGAGAGTTGACAAAATTCACGTGAGATGTAAAAATTGCAATCTTTTTCCTGTAAAATTATGGCGTGTTGGCAAAATTAAGGCAACTTCGCAATATCTAGGATAATTGGCAAAATTCGGAGTGACTGCAAAAATCAGGTGATTGGGATTTTTTATTTCTGCAAAATTGTGGCAATATGGCAAAATTCGAATCCACTTGGTAAGATACGGGCAAGTTGTGAAAATTAGGATTGTTTTGTGAAATTAAGGAGAGTTGGCAAAATCTAGGGAAGTTGGCAACTTGGTAAAGTACAGGTGAGTTGTAAAAATTGGGATTGATTTTGTGAAGTTAAGGAGAGTTGGCAAAATTCGAAGTCACTTGGCAAAATACAGGGGAGTTGTGCCTTATGCAATTAAGAAGAGTTAATAAAATTCGAAGTGACTTGGCAAATTCAGGGAAGATGTAAAAATTGCGATTTTTTCTGTAAAATTACAGCGAGTTGGCAAAATCTAGAGTAGTTTGCAATATTCGAATCCACATGGTGAAATATAGGCGAGTTGTGAAAATTGAGATTTGTTTTGTGAAATTAAGGAGTGTTGGACAAATTGAGGAAACTGAAATTTAGGGCAGTTGGCAAAATTCGAATCCACTTGGAAAATACGTGCGAGCTGTGATAATTGGGATTGGGTTTCTGAAATTGAGGATAGTTAACTAAAATCGAGAAAACTTGGCAAAACCTTTGGGAGTTTGAAAAGTTTTAAGTGATTTGGCAAATTTAGGAGAAATGTAAAGATTGGGATTAGTTTCGCGAAATTAAGGAGAGTTGGACAAATCAAAGTAAAATTCCCACTAACTTGCTACAATTCAGATGAGATGTAAATGTTGGAATTATTTCTGTGAAATTATGGTTAGTTGGCAAAATTGGAAGTTAAATGGCAAATTACATATGGCAAAATTGGAAGTCAAATGGCAAAATGCAGGAGAGTTGTGAAAATTGGCTCACCCCTCCCCCACGGAACGAAAACCTAAGTATGCCCAGTTGGCTTGGCAAAATTTTGAATTTCGAGTTGTCAAACCTTTGATTTCTCCCCCCCCCCCCACAACCACAGTCCTTCGCTACGCCCCTGGTAGCATACACATAGCAATACATATTGGCATAAATAAAAATAAATAAATACCCCCTCAAGCAGCTGCTTGCCACAGAGGTCTGACAGGAGCCTGTCAGTTTATATGCCATAGTAGAAGGTCTGAGAGGATGGCAGGCCCTCAGCAGAAAAACGACACAAACAGCTGCAGCACAATGTGACTGCCTCAGTCACCGTCCTGAACGGCAATACAGCGTGGCATGGAGTCATACAGTCCACGGATATGGTCCTGAGAATTGCACACCAAACAGCGTTGACTTGCTCCCATAATTCATCGAGATTCTTCACGTGCTGGTGAGAGGATTGCATACGTAGTTCAATGTGGTCCCATAGGTTTTCTATTGGGGATAAATCTGGAGATCGTACTGGTATGAAAATACTTGAACATGTTTAAAACATTGTCTGGGGACCCTGGCAGTTTGTACACGGGCGTTGTCATGTTGGAAAATAGTCCGCTGCATGCCTCGCAGGAACGGTAACAAAATGGGCTGCAGGACTGTGCTAACGTATCGTGCAGCTGCCAGTGTTCCTGTGATGTGGACAAGAGGTGACCTGCTGTCACATCCAATAGCACCCTATATCATTACGCCTGGCTGACGGGTGGTGTGCCAGTCATGAACTAAAGCTTGATCCATCCTCTCGCCACAGATGGACCTGCTGATTGTCAGCACCCAAACAGAAATGGAATTCATCACTAAACGTAACCGTGTTCCCTTCGTGATCCCAGTTCGCACACCTTCGGCATCAAGCCAGGCGAGTGTTGTGATGGTTTGTAGTCAATGTTACGGTTGCCTCATGCAACCTTTGGTTTAGCGTTCCGGTCATTTTGGGGACGTCCATGGCTGCTGACGCAGTACGTCAAATATAGACTGCAGTGCTCTGTGGTGACGAACAAGCATGTCAAACAATGTGCCTATCAAGCCATGCCAGACATGGCACTCCCTCTGCAATGCACGATAGAACCTTATCTCAACACTGTTGCAAACAGTTCGTGCACCCCGATGAACATTCCGCAAAATTCCCCGCCCTGCCCACGGTCAGTAGGGGACACCGATGGGCTTGGAAAGGCCGCTGTCTGTCGGATGGGATGTTAAACCGTGGCCCCGTGTGCGGGAGAATCATACCCTGTGCACGTTAAAGAACATGCTGGATGGCCTTGACGGGAGGCTACCATCTGTCTCCTAACACCTGTTACAGTGGGTCCCCTCCCCTAACCTTCTCTGAGCCTTCGGGGTCCATGTGACCTGGCCATTTAGCCCATGGTGTGCAAAAAAGTGCAGCTCAGAGGTAAAACAACCCAACCCAACCCGATGAACATGAGCAGTAACACAATGTGCAGTCCATCCAGCTTCTCATAGGCCTATAATTCTTTTTCTCAAAAGCATCCAAATGGCGATAAACCTGCCGACTGTGTACCAGGCATTTTCAGCTTTTGCTGAACAATTTCCAAGCAGAACTACCTAATCTCAACCGTTTGCACGACTTCCATCAACATAAACACAATACCATCCCTGTTCCGTCTTACACTTTTTATCTCGAGCCACACACTTGATTCGCTCCAGATTATCATAATTTTCAGGGGTGGGAGTGGCTCAGTCGGTAGCGTGCTAGGCTCGTCATCTGTAGTTCCCAGGTTCAAGTCCCAGCTGACAGCGTTGAGATTTATCTCCCCCAAAACTCCCTGCCCTGTCCATGGTCAGTAGTGGAAACCAATGGACTTGGAAAGGCCGCCGTCCGTCGGATGGGACGTTATGTCATGGCCCCCTTTGTGGGAGAACCATACCTTGTATATGTCAAAGAACACGCTGGATGGCCTTGACGGGAGGCTACCATCTGTCTCCCAACAGCTGTGCCAGTTGGTCCCCTCTCCCAACCTTCTCTGAGCCTTCGGGGTCCATGTGACCTGGCCATTTAGCCCATTGTGTGCAAAACAGTGCTGCTCAGAGATAAAACAACCCAACCCAACTCATTTGCATATCTCAACTGTGCACACCTACCCTTCTATTTATATATTTGTACGACATGTCCTTCTGGGTGGGGCACTTTCATTGTCGAGCAGTGTAATTGAAATTTTTGCATTTTAAGTTTTGTTTCAAATATTTAGCCAATGCGCAAAAATTCAAAAAGGTTTCACACAGCACCTCAATGATTATACAATCGGGCGAAACTTGATTCTATCAGCCTTAAAAGTCATGCTCACTATAACAGGTCCTTTCTCAGCTGTGGGGCGGGGGTGGCTCAGTCGGTAGCGCGCCAGGCTCGTAATCTGTAGTTTCCAGGTTCGAGTCCCAGCTGGGTCAGCGTTGAGATTTATCTCCGCAAAATTCCTCGCCCTGCCCACGGTCCGTAGGGGACACTGATGGGCTTGGAAAGACCGCCGTCCGTCGGATGGGACGTTAAGCCATGGCCCTGTGTGCAGGAGAGACATACCCTGTGCACGTTAAAGAACACGCTGGATGGCCTTGACGGGGGACTACCATCTGTCTCCCAACAGCTGTTTCAGTGGGTCCCCTCCCCCAACCTTCTCTGAGCCTTCGGGGTCCATGTGACCTGGCCATTTAGCCCATGGTGTGCAAAAAAGTGCTGCTCAGAGGTAAAACAACCCAACCCTTTCTCAGCTGTACAGCTTATAGGAATTATTTTACAAAAGAATTTCTTAGTAGATGAGAAACATGGCGTTCTCTGTATGATGTACTATCCAGTATAGTGGAGTATTGGGGGGAGGGAGTGTCATGGAATTTCATTCCCTCAGAGATAGTCCATTGCTGTGTGCGTGTCGTTGTGTGAGTGCTTCGCATGATTCTGGTGTTTAAAGATTCGTATTTTCGTACAACATGGTCCCTAAACGCAAACCAAGTGCTTCATCTGGTGTTAAACTGATCAAATAGCGAGCTAACACTGGATAAAAAAACTTTCTCTGATGGACTTGGGGCGGGGGTGGCTCAGTCGGTAGTGCGCCAGGCTCGTAATCTGTAGTTCCCAGGTTCGAGTCCCAGCTGGGTTAGCGTTGAGATTTATCTCCGCAAAATTCCCCGCCCTGCCCACGGTCAGTAGGGGACACCGATGGGCTTGGAAAGGCCGCCGTCCGTAGGATGGGACGTTAAACCGTGGCCCAGTGTGCGGGAGAGCCATCCCTGTGCACGTTAAAGAACACGCTGGATGGCCTTGACGGGAGGCTACCATCTGTCTCCCAACAGCTTGTTACAGTGGGTCCCCTCCTCCAACCTTCTCTGAGCCTTTGGGGTCCATGTGACCTGGCCATTTAGCCCATGGTGTGCAAAAAAGTGCCGCTCAGAGGTAAAACAACCCAACTCTGATGGACTTATTGAGAGATAGTATGTCTCTCCAACATTAATTAAAAATAAGCGTCAGCTTACTATGCTCTCCTTTTTTGTTTCGCCTTTCCTATTAAACACTAATATTTAATATGATTGTTATTTACCTTTTCTGATGCAATTGATATTTCTCAGCTATTTCACTTCTCAATTTTTCTCATGTATATATTAATTGTTATTAGATAATTATGCTATGTAAATGTATATTGTATTGACTGGCGGAATAAAATAAAGATTATTATTATTATAAAAGTTTCATTTCTGGTGTGCAAAATCCTTTATATGTTCATACATTTGCCTTCATATGGGGTACTGAAGGCGTCAGGGATTTGCCTTCTTGGAAAAGAAATTGGCTGGCTGTTGAAATGAAACTCGCGGGTCCCTTGGAGGGGCCGTTGCCCCCTAAACAAAAGTCAATATTTTATTAAATTGCTAGATGATTAAGTCGCTCTTGACTAATTGTGCTTCTTTGCCATGTTTTTTTTTATTTAATATCAGGAATTTTGTGAATCGTTGGTTTTACTGAAGTTATTAAAAAATTTGCGACGACCAAAGCTAGAAAATATAATTTGAGATAATTTTTGACATTATTATAAGTTTTTATTATGCAAATCCATAACGTTTTTTTAATAAATATAAATATTACTTTTGTGTCATCATTCAAACTGACTTATCCTAAATCCTGTAGAGCAGCACGCTGCCCTTAATCTTAGCGGTAGATAGGAGGCCCGCCAAAGATCCTGGTCTAGAGGCCCGCCTCAGGATGCAGGGACCCTGGCTAGAAGACGACATAGACACCGCAAACATGTACGAATCGATGGCAACACTTTGCGAAAAAATTCTCAGCCTCTATTCGCTGCTCAAGCTTTCCACCGAGAGGGATAGCTTTCTGATGAGAAAGAATTCAAACCCAACCAAGAATGTCTTAACAGTTTTAAGAACTACTTCAACCTCAAAAACGTCCTTATATTTATTCTCCCTCTTATGCAATTAAAATATGAAAATATATTTTTATGTGGACTCATTTTATATATATACTGTACAGGGTGGGATACTGTATGAGGAATTTTCAAGGGTAATTTTGACTATACTCGATTTTCACCTTGCATGTTGACTTCACTGTATAAATAAACACCCCCTCAAGCAGCTGCTTGCCACAGAGGTCTGACAGGAGCCTGCCAGTTTATATGCCATAGTAGAAGGTCTGAGAGGATGGCAGGACCTCAGCAGAAAAACGACACATACATCCATGCCTTATCCGGGGCTCGAACCCAGGTCCCGTAGATCAGTAGCCAAGCGTGCTAACCACTCGGCCACAGGACGGCTACTTTTTTTTATGTCAACTTTATTAAAATTACCAATACGTATATGTACTCTAAGCGTGAAAAAACGGGTTCCCAAATTATTAGTCTCAAATAAAATTTGGAAGGTTACATATGAATTTGTCCTCCCGCAGCACAAGAAGTAAACAATAATGCGGTCTTAAACAATATATCTAGTTCTATTATAGCTAGACTCTCTAATTTTTAATTCCATGGAAGGCAGATGAGGAAATCCGCGTGGGAGACCGGAAGGATCAAGTAATTGAGCATTTACGAAGGATACAAGGAGCGTTCAATACGTTTTTCTAAGCAAGTTACTTCTATAATTTTAGGGAACAATCAAAAATCGCATGGTGAAAGATCGGGTGAATATCCAGGGCGTGGTAGCTGTTTGATTTCTTTCCTACAACTGATAGGCCTTAACTTGCAAGAGTTTTATGAGCATTGGTATGAAGAAGGAGAACCTTTGACACCTGTTGTTAGACGCTACTCCTTCATCTTAACCATTTTGTATAGAACAATATTGGTGTAGTATTCGACATTTATAGTCATTTTTTCAGGTATGGTGTCCACGGCTACCACTCCTTGGGAATTGAAAAAATTGTGAACATACTATTCCTTAAGCGAAAGTCTTGTCGAAGGATTTGGGATGCAGTTCATCTTCCGCAACCCAGACATAGTTGTCGATCTTTCTGGGAGTTGTATAGTAATAAAACCAAAGAATATGTACGAAGAATGAAAGCTTCCATAGAATATGTACGAAGAATGAAAGCTTCCATATACGATACTTTTGACTGCAGCGCCACAAGGTACAGATACGCGTGCTGTGCTGCAGGGAAGTTGCTATTCGTGATATCAAGGACTAAGGTACTTGCGTATTTGTTCCCATGAAAGTTTTTAGGTTCGGTAGCTGTTATTGATAGTGACATAACTTTTATAAGTGTTTTTTAATATGTATTGTAATTATTTGGAAATGTTTTCCCATCGCATGAAGCATTTTTTTTTCTTCAGCACTAACCTCTCCAGCTCCTTCACTTTTTTTTGCTGTGTTCAACAAATTTATCTGATAAAAGTTTTTTTGACATGATGATTATTTAATTTTTTGCTGTGTCTTACAATCCTTTCTGAATTTGTTTTATATTTAGTTAGTAAATCTTCATTTTATATAACAAGCTGAACACTGTAAAATGTCTATGTAAATCTTTCTCCTTTTTAGAATTTTAACATCACCAAGTTTTTATAAATTATTTACGTATGCTATGAATGTATTTAAAATAAAAAAAGCACAGAAAATTTAAGAAGTGAGCTAAGAAAATTTATTTTAATATCATTTATTCATTTCAACTGAGGTCACAGCTTGAGAAGTTGGCTATAACAGGCATCGACCGCAGTTTTCAAAATCTTGTTTTGTAAATTGTAAAAAATTGTTTGTTTTGTAAAAAATCTTACGAATATTGGTGGGTTGGTATTCGCCCTTATGTGTGAAGGGCGGTAATAGCAACTCAGCTCCGGATATAAGAAGCCTTTCATTCTTCTCCTTACATATTCTTTGATAAAACTACATGTCCTGTATAGTTAGAGTCTAACATCCTTCTTTAAAAACTGGACCATTTTGTAAAAGGGACCTTGGCCCCTTTATCATCTGGTCCACGAGAAAAAGTTTTTTTGTGTGCGTCAAAAAGTAGGGACCAGTACAGTGAAGTGCTAGCGACCCTACATGTTGGCGATAGGCTTTTGGCTGCAGTCCGCCTAAAAATGAAGGAAGTGGTTGAAGTTTGGTGCCAAGGAAGTGCTGCGTCGTAGTTTTGTGGCAAGGGGGTAGAGAGGGGAGAGATTTGGAGTAAAATTCTTCTGGGAGTGAAAATTGTAGCGTGTGTGATCACTGTGTGGCCCATGTTGGCCGGGAGTTGATAAGAAGGGTACAAGGAAAATATTCAAAATCGCCCCGAATCTCTTACAATTAAGGCTGGCCTAAAATGGTCTGCAGATCTTAAAATTTCTGATTTACAATATGCTGATGATTTAGCTCTTTTGGCAAATGATATTCATGAGATGAACTCTTTCATTCGGGCTGTTGATGAGACTGGTAGTATAGTAGGTTTGGTTATAAACAGAGAGAAAACTAAAGTGATGAAAATTGGTCAGTCAGATGGTTTGCCACCACTAGTAATTATTTTTGAAAAAGGGTACTTTGGGAGTTCTAGTCTATTGTTACAGAGTATAATTATATATATATTTGAAAACATCAATACAATTGCACTAGGGAAATAAGGTGGTGCAATAATGTGTCCAAAATGCTTCTTTTTTGTCCCTGTACTGAATCTTTTTTGTCCCTTTGGATCTTTTTGGCATCTGGATCTTTTGATGTCCAATGGATCTTTTGAGTAGGAGGTGTCTGCAGGGAGGAGAGTCATATTTCACATATTGAGATGGAGAGTCATATTTCACATATTGAGATGGATAGTCTGCAGGAAGTTGGAAGGTTAAAGGATTTTGCCAGTACTTTGTATGAAATGGGCCAGGGCCCTGAAATGTGATTTTGCGTTTGTATGGGTGGGGTTTAGGATGGTCTGTAAGGTGAATGTGGTGACTCCAAGTGTAGCAAGTTTGTGATAGAGGGTGTGTCTTTGTGTGTTGTATATTTGACAGTGTAGTAGGTAGTGGGGGATATCCTCTATCACTTGGCAGTTTGGGCAGAGTGCAGAATTTTGGCAGTTTGGGCAGAGTGCAGAGTGTATTTTTCTAATCATAAATAATCTTTGTTGATGTTCGCTCTGCCAGTTCGGAGTCTGTGTATTGCTGTTTGGGCCCTTCTGGATAGGTAGTTAAGATGTAGTGTGTTTGGAGAGACTGGCCATCTAGGTGATTGATTTCCATTGGTTGATTGAGACGTGGTTTATGAACGCCATGTTTTGTCGTACGGTGAGATGAAAGCCTATGAGTTAGTGTGTGTAGCTTCTCAGTTGTTAATTTCTGCCGCTTTTTTGCCTGTAAAAACTTCTTTTTTATCACTGTTTGCATTTGGGTGTAAAAAATTCCACTCGTAGAATTAAATTAATGAAGATTTTTTTCAAGAAATTCCCTCAGAAAACAGCAATGGGCTGTAAAAGTGAAACGAGCTAAATGAAAACCAACAAATTTCTTTTTTAATTCCTTTGAAAAAAGAGCTAATGTTTTCACCTTGTCGTCTACCAATGCCAATGTTGGTTCGTCTGTTTGTCTTTCCACCTGTCTGTCCATCTACAGAGAAATAACTTTTTTATTTTTAGAGATAAATGAAAAATTATTTTTTCCGCAAAGCTCCCTGCCCTGCCCACAGTCAGTAGGAGACACCGATGGGCTTGGAGACGCGCCGTCCATCGGATGGTACGTTAAGCCGTGGCCCCTTACGCAGGAGTTTCATACCCTGTGCACGTTAAAGAACACACTGGATGGCCTTGACGGGAAGGCTAACATCTGCCACCCAACAGTTGGTCCCCCCCCCCCCCCCCAGTCTTCAGAGTCCTCAACGTCAGACTATGCGACAAGTCGGTTGAGGTATTACAAGTCGCATCACCTTGCATTGGACTCGCCAGGAATGGAGAACGAGATGCAAAAAAATGCGGACCCTGCTCTAAGCAGGACTAGACGCAAAAGAAAAGAAGAAACGAAAAAATATTTTTCGGTAGGATAGATGTTGATAAAATGTTAAGATTAACAATTTTGAAATCTTCCAATAGCGCTCTCTAGCGGTGGAAAAAGATGGTAAATATGAAATTTCAAACGAATATTGCAAACTATCTATTTGCACTGGAAATCTGAAATTTTGGTAGTAGAATGTTATGGTCAGAAAGTTCACAATGGAAATAAGGCTTTGGCCTCTTAGCCTCGCCCTGCCCACGGTAAGTAGGGGACACCAATGGGCTTGGAAAGGCCGCCGTCCGTCGGATGGGACGTTAAGCCATGGCCTGTATGTGGGAGAGCCATACGATGTGCACGTTAAAGAAAACGCTGGATGGCCTTGACGGAAGGCTACTTTCTGTCTCCCAACTGCTGTTCCAGTGGGTCCCCTCCTCCAATCTTCTTTGAGCCTTCGGGGTCGGTGTGACATGGCCACTTAGCCCATGGTGTGCAAAAAAGTGCCGCTCAGAGGTAAAACAACCAACCAAAAACCTTACCCCCAAGGGGAATGCCTTATTGGCATTTGGAAAATGAAACTTTTTTTTTAGAGATTCAGAGAAATTCTTTTTGTTTTGTTTTACAGGTACTAACAAAATATTAATATTTATATTTTTCGAATCACCCGATGTTGGAATGTCCATTGTTTGAGAGCGCTAAAGGCGGTAAATAACTCAAAAAAGCGGTCTCTAGCAGCGGAAAAAGCTGGAAAATATCAAATATTTAAACGAATATTGCAAACGATCTATATATGCTAGAAATTTAAAATTTTGGAGCTGTAATGATAAAGTTGTTTACACTAATAGTAATGATTTAACCCCTTCTACCAAGGGAGTGTTGGTACAATGCCCACCAGAAAAGGGGCTGTTTTAAGAGATAAACGAAAAATATTTTTTTGTTTTGTACAAGTACTAATAAAAGATTAATAGTTTATTTTTTTAAATCATCCATTAGTTCGAATTTCCACTGTTAGAGGGTATTAAATGTGTAAAATAACTAGAAGTATCCATATCGCCTCTGGCGCATATGGAAATCTCGTTTTCAAAGAGAATGGAAGTTTTCCTTTACTTACTTTTTCAATCCTTAAAAGTTTTAATTCGAGCTAATGAATGATGGGGGAGGGGGAATGCACACATTATTATTTTATTGGTAATTCTGCAACAATAGAAAGTATTTATCTTTTAGTTCTTAAATTTAAAAATTTGATTTTCTTACACCTCTCGGAAGAAAAGGGGCAGATTATTGTTGTTAGTAGAATATATCTTAACACTCTACCGCCGAAATTTAAAATTTCCGTAAACAGATAACTTTAAATATTCGTTACAAGTCTTGTTTGTGGCATATTTAGTGATCTCTGATGATATAAATTGCAACTACCTTTGAAAATGCGAATTGTAATATATTATTAATAAAAAATAAATAAATACCCCCTCTAGCAGCTGCTTGCCACAGAGGTCTGACAGTTTATATGCCATAGTAGAAGGTCTGAGAGGATGGCAGGACCTCAGCAGAAAAACGACACATACATCCATGCCTTAATCCGGGGCTGGAACCCAGGTCCCGTAGATCAGTAGCCAAGCGTGCTAACCACTCGGCCACTGGACGGCTTTATATACTAACCAAAAAAAGTTTTCCAATTTTCTTTTAAAACAAAACAGTTCCGTGTCCACCTGCCCTGGGTGTAAGGGTCAACTCATTGTCGTCAATGGAATCTTCAAAACCATCACATTCCACCACCAAAATTTCACATTCCACCACCAAAATTTCAAATTTCTAACTACATCGTTTGCAATATTCATTTCAAATTTTGTTAATTTAAAACATTTCACCGATAGAGAGCGCAGTTATAGCTTTTGGGAAATTCGGAAAGTGCAATCGTAATATTTCATCAATACCTATCCAATCCAAAAAGAATTTTTAATTTATCTTTAAAAACATTATTTCCTGTTAAAACAAAAAAAAGTTGCATTCCCATCCAGGTCTAAAGGGTCAACTCATTGATGTCAATGGTAACTTCGTACCTTCACTTTCCATATCAAAATTTCAAATATCTAACATAACTACATCGATTGGAATATTCGTTTGAAATTGTCAAATTTTTTCACCGTTAGAGGGTGCAGTTATATTTTTTGGGAGATTCGAAAAATGCAGATCGTAATATTTAGTTAATGTCTATCCAACACAAAAATAATTTTAATTTATCTGCATAATAAAAACTTTCGATGTCTACAGACAGTAGACAAAGTGAAATTATTATCTCTTTTTTAAAAAAAATCCCATAAAATCTACTCCTCTTTTTCAACCGTTTTCTAAAGTGCTTCCAATCGTGAAAAATGAAATATGTATCAAATATTACCCTACCCTTTTCCAAAATCGGTACGCATTCGTGCAATACCATTCAGCTTTGCACACTAGACAATGTGAACGACGACAAAACATGGCGTCCAATTTTGAGATGGCCAACCTCTACCTATATTGGGCCTCTATATAAAACCACATCTTATCACCCGTGACAATGTTAACTATTTGAGGCCACTAGGTCCAAACATTGCCAACATCTCCTTGCAGGAGTCGACTCTAGCCCTTTTTTGCTGTTCTGTAAGTTTGTGGGGTTCCCATTTGGCACAGATCTTTCGGAACTTTAAATATTGATAAAAAAAATTGCACACTGCCAATATACACTGACATTTAACTTATTACCTGGAAAGAGATATTACCTGGAAAGAGATGTATGGGTTTTCCTTAATCAGTTTGCAAACAGCAGCAATGGTTCTCTCGTTAACAGCTTCCTTCGATCTTCCTGAATAAGAAGACGTCCTTTTCTGAATTTGCGCATCCATCCCATAACAGTGCCACATGAACAGACATGATCTCCATATACTTATGATAAATCGGCATGAATTTTTCGCGTCATCCCCAAGCTGTATCGTTAAGAAAATTTTAAATCTTTAGTAGGCTCCATAGAGCAATGCACAGATTTCATTACCGAACTTCATGCTACACTAGTGAAAAGAGGAATGATGATATGGCGTTTGTTTTTAACACGCAATGAAAAATTTAGACAAATTTTCACAGAAGTTGTAGTGCCTGCGATGACCTCTGCTCAGGATTATCTACCAGCTGATAAAACGTATCCTGTGAATCTATTCACTTGGGGCTGTCAATCCACAAACAAACAGAAAACATAGCGGTAGATTCTCCCTCCACAGAAGCTCACCAGTGCAGCAAATTCAGGATCCATAACAAGCTCAGAGCCTTATTTCAGTCCAGTAGGTTTAAATGGTCAGCACGGACCCTGTTTGGTTGATCACTCCTCAGCAGGGTAGAAAAAAAATGGAAAAGGAGCCGCAGTTGTCCAGATCAGGAGGCCACACTAATCTGTTGTCTTCTTACGTTCACTTCCACAAGAGAGTATCACTTTCGAAAGGTACTAACGGCCTGCAAACCAGAAGATGGGGTGGGACATTATGTGCTAGGCCTGGTCAGTTCTATGCATCATCACAGGGGACTGGTGCATAAGTCTCCATGAGGTCAATAAATTCAGAAAAGGCGAAAATTTTAACGAATATTACAAACGATTCATTTATGGTAGAAATCTGAAAATTTCACCGGTACTGCTCCACTGAGAGCAGCAATCTACCACATTTCGCGCCCATAAGAGTTGGGTTGGGTTGTTTTACCTCTGATCGGCACTTTTTTGCACACCAAGGGCTAAATGGCCAAGTCACATGGACCCCGATCACACATGGACCGCTCAGAGAAGGTTGGGGAAGGGGACCCACTGGAACAGCTGTTGGGAGACAGATGGTAGCTTCCCGTCAAGGCCATCCAGCGTGTTCTTTAACGTGCACAGGGTATGTCTCTCCCACACACGGGGCCACGGCTTAACGTCCCATCCGACGGACGGCGGCCTTTCCAAGCCCATCGGTGTCCCCTACTGACCGTGGGCAGGGAATTTTGCGGAGATAAATCTCAACGCTGACCCAGCTGTTACTCGAACCTGGGAACTACAGAGTACGAGCCTGGCGCACTACCGACTGAGCCACCCCCTCCCCACGCGCATAAGATGTCACACCCTTGAACAGATATATTTCAATTTTACCTGTTATTTTTTCACTCATTATGGATGCAAAATAAAACAAATTTATATGTTTTTATAGAAACTATGACAGCACATAAGGAACTGCTGATGCTTATATGTAGCGGCAGTTAAAATGCAAAACTGGCTCTTTTGGCACCAATTTCTTTGTGTAAAGCAGAGTTAAAATACTGTAACTGAAAGAACAAGGAAGTTGAAACCAGATAATGTTTACTCAGTTCATTCAGAGTAAAGACCACGAGTCGCATGTGACCTTCCAATGTCATGGTCTCACATCCACATGCCCATGCGCATTAAAAAAACACAACTTCCGGTGTATGACGAGTTTTGAGGATTGTAAGAGAAATTTGATTGCATTAGGAAGATGAAAGATGGAATGAGTAAAGGAGTCTGTGTTCAGTTGTTGACTTTAAATTGTTTCGGATAGAATTTAGAAGATATCTCACGGATTTGATCAAACGTGATAATTTATTACTGTAAGGTGAGCATTTTTAGGTCAAAATATCTTTTTACGGTGTATAGTTTACTTGGAGTAGCTGGACAACTATTTTCTTCTTACAATTTCACCCAAGAATTGATGCTAAAAAATGCTTCAGTTTTTAGAACGTGTTTAGTGAAACGAGCAAATGTTTCCACTTTGTCGTCTGTCTGTCCATCTGTAGACATTCAACTTCTTTGCTTTTGAAAAAAACTAACAATTCGTTTTGGGTTCGATAGGTATTAACGAAATATTACGATTCCTACTTTTGGAATCCCCCAATGTCCGGACTTCCGGTCTTCATGTTAATGACAACGGAGAGAGTGCAGCCGAATGGTTAGCGTATGATTATATTGTGCTAGTTTTTAGTTTCAAAATAATAATCGTAGTTTTTTTCTTAAAAAGAAAATTTTAATCCTTAGTTAAAGCAGTCGCAGAGTAGTTTTTAAATTGTTGATACAGTGATTTGTTTACAAACAAATATTTTAAAATTATTTTGTTTGGACATTTTGCAACCTTACCCTGATGTTAAGATTCGGAATTCAATCACTGTTTAATCCAGTGGTTCTCAACCTTTTATGTTTCACGTACCCCCTGGAAATGTGTATGTAACCGGCGTACCCCTTGTATAGATAGATAAAACTATAGTTATAGTATAACAATGGGAATAAAATAAAACATATATACACACATTAAATTTTGTATTCAGAAATTACATATATCGAAAAACACAAATGACATTTTTGCACAGCAGTGTTGCGGGGCGGGCAACCCAGCAACTCAGTCGGTAGCGCGTCAGGCTCGTAATCTGTAGTTCCCAGGTTCGAGTCCCAGCTGGGTCAGCATTGAGATTTATCTCCGCAAAACTCCCCGCCCTGCCCACGGTCAGTAGGGGACACCGATGGGCTTGGAAAGGCCACCGTCTGTCGGATGGGACGTTAAAGCCGTGGCCCCGTGTGCGGGAGAGCCATTCCCTGTGCACGTTAAAGAACACGCTGGATGGCCTTGACTGGAGGCTACCATCTGTCTCCCAACAGCTGTTCCAGTGGGTCCCCTCCCCCAACCTTCTCTGAGCCTTCGGGGTCCATGTGACCTGGCCATTTAGCCCATGGTGTGCAAAAAAGTGCCGCTCAGAGGTAAAACAACCCAACCCAGCAGTGTTGCCAACTTAGCGACTTTGTTACTAGATCTAGCTACTTTTGAGCTCTCACGGTGTACCCCACGTTTAGAACCCCTGATTTAATCAACAGCATTTTACGTTATCCCAAGTAACTCACTATCATATAAATTTAAAATAAAATGTGTTAATTCAGCTTCATGCTGTTCATCGATGAAAACCTTAAAAATAGATTAACTTCATCAGGGGTACCTAATATAATGCAATACATTAATGTTAGAATGTGCAAAGTTAACAAATTGTGTTATTACGATATCGTTTTTTTCCCCTAATCTCTCATTTTTTGGTAAACCAAATATTTGTAAATCTAAACAATATGAATCTGTTAATATTATTCTGATACTGTGACAATTAGGAAAAGAAGCTTATGAACATCTTCATTTGAATTTATTGCATGAAGCAATAATTTTTTGCCCTCTAAATTTTCCTGAAGTAGAAATGTTTTGTTTGAGCGAGAAATGGTTTCGAATTTTAGGAAAAAATTAAATGTCATATCATTTGCCTAAAACAGGGGAATTTGATTTATTTTCTTTTATGGCAGTTAACCCTTTCACGACTAAGGGAAACATTTTTCCCATTTTAAAATTGGTGATTGTCGTATTTAATTATAACCTTATCTGCATTTTTTATACAGAATGTCAAAATAGAACGTATGCCGAACACAATTACGTAAACGGGAACGTTTAGAAAACAAAAACAGAACTGTCAGGACGCATAATATATGTACTATGTGCAATGTCCATCTTTGCCTCACTACCAAAAGAAATTGCTTCGCAGAATATCATAATTAGCACATCATTTTGTATAGTAATTTTATTTCATAATTTTGTATTATTTTAGTTAACATTTTGTTCTAATAAACCAATAAATAAAAGACATTGCATAATAAGCCTAACTATAATTTGTGTTATCTTTATAGTCCATTGTGAAAAATATTTTCCATAAAATTCCAAAAAAACTACACATTGTTATGTATTTTTCTTATGATTTTTATTTATTTTACGTCTAAACAAACTAAAATAAACAGTTACATACTAATATTTACTCTTAGAAACCGTATGGTCCTGAAAGGGTTAATTGTGTATAGGAACAATGGTTTTTTTATTTTGCAACCCAAAGAATTGAAGCATTCGTTACAAGTTTTGATAATTCAAATACTAGTGATCAGATAGCTAATAATCTGATATAAAACATTTTTGTTGTATATTAGACACCACAAATTTGCTCCGAATTTGCAGATCAAAATGTTGTGGCAAATTTCTTGGCCTATTTGGATGCTTTTAAAAGTAAAAGTTGTATAGGTTCTTTAACACGATTATGCGAAACCTATAACGTATGCAAACCATCTTTCTTAGAATTTAAAACATTTATAGAAAGATTATTTAAAACCTTGAAATTCGGGATTTGATCGAGGGTTACTGGATAAGTTATTGAAGATGTGTTATATCGAATATAAGTTATTGAAGATTATTTATGCTACTACTCTTTAATTCTTTTACAACATCAGGAAAACCAGAAAGAAATTATCATCAACATCATAGCATTTGTGATTTTTTTCAAATACTGAGCAGCGCATATCGGTTCTAAGTTGTACTTGAACTAAAGTGCTGTTGTAATAACTTGTTTGGACAGAATTGCTGAAAATAAATTTTCTAGACAAGCTTGAGTAAAATGCGAAGTTAACAAACGCTTTACGTTGCTTTTGTTAAGAAACTTGTCGCCTTAGTACTGAAGTTGCTGACATCAGTACTTCCGTTTGAATAGGTTTCCATATGATTTTTCTCTTTCATTATAAATTTTTAAGTATTCAATACTTCACTAACATCTTTTAAAAATCTAATAGTTTCAGAGTATTTTTTCGCATCAAATATGCTGATTGCTATCACTAAGTTTCTCAAAGGTTATAAGATTAAAAAATTTATAAACAAGTTCAATAAACCATCCTGTTGACAATCATGCATCATCACCATTATCATCACCCAAAAATTTAATTGCAGAGCTAACGTCAAGTTGGGTTGGGTTGTTTTACCTCTGAGCGGCACTTTTTTGCACACCATGGGCTAAATGGCCAGATCACATGGACCCCGAAGGCTCAGAGAAGGTTGGGGGAGGGGACCCACTGGAACAGCTGTTGGGAGACAGATGGTAGCCTCCCGTCAAGGCCATCCAGCGTATTCTTTAACGTGCACAGGGTATGACTCTCCCGCACACCGGGCAACGGCTTAACATCCCATCCGACGGACGGCGGCCTTTCCAAGCCCATCGGTGTCCCCTATTGACCGTGGGCAGGTCGGGGAATTTTGCGGAGATAAATCTCAACGCTGACCCAGCTGGGACTCGAATCTGCTAACGTCAAGACTAAATACATTCGTAGCATGTGAGACATTCATTTTATCAAAATGGACAGATGTTGGGAGACAGATACTGGCCTAATGTTAAGGCCATCCAGCATGTGCTTTAATGTACACAGGGAATGGCTTTCCCGCACACGGGTCCATGACTTAACGCCCATTCCGACGAACAAGTGCATTAGTGTCCTTTACTGACCGAGAGCAGGGTGGTGAGTTTCGCAGAGATAAATCTCAATGTTCGCTCAGGTGGGACTCGAACCCATTTCGCATTTAGAAGCAGAAAAATATCATCGTCATACTCAGGCAGCCGTGGGCTACGGAGGTTCAACCAGACAATGTAATTTAGTTCTCCAAATATACTGCTCACAAAAATGAGGGGTTATTTCAAAATGAATATGAAGCGATAATATATCCCATAATTTTTGTGAGCAGTATATATCTCTCCTGAACTACATCTACTGCATCTGGCAACTGCACACCAATTCTAACAAGGTCCTGTTTGACATTGTCTGCCCACCGCATCCTAGGTCTCCCCCTCTTTCTGAGGCCTTTAGGCACACTATTCATAACCCTTTTCGCCAATCTATAATTATTCATACGGGCAACATGGCCAAACCAACGAAGTCTCTCTCTGCACAATATGCTGCTTAAAGGAGTTTGCAAACTCCTTTGCCTAACCTCATCATTAGTTACAAAGTTGAACCACCTAATGCCCAAGATACTGCGTAAGCATCTGGAATCAAAAGCATCTAGTTTCCTGTTATCTTGTTTACAAAGTGTCCAAGCACCCCCTCTCCCCCAAAGGGGTTGGGAAAATGCAAATTTTGTGTTTTAAAAGATAACTATTCGTTTATAGAGATATAAAAATTCTTTTTGGGATGGATGGGTATTGGTAAACTGGGTAAATTATTACCATTTACACTTTTCAAATCTTCCAAAAAAATTTAATGCGCCCTCTGACGGTGGAAAATTTTTAGAATTCTGAACTATTATTACAAACGATTTATTTGGGATGGAAATTGATATTTTAGTGGTGGAGTTTGGTGATCAGTTGATTTACATTGGCAGCAATAATTTGCCCTTTCACCCCCAGGGGGCAGGAACGCAAGTTTTTGTTTTGAGAGAATACTGAAATGTTTTTTAAGTTGAATAGGTATTAACGAAATACTATATGATGAGGGGCGGGGGTGGCTCAGTCGGTAGCGCGCCAGGCTCGTAATCTGCAGTTCCCAGGTTCGAGTCCCAGCTGGGTCAGCGTTGAGATTTATCTCCGCAAAATTCCCCGCCCTGCCCACGGTCAGTAGGGGACACCGATGGGCTTGGAAAGGTCGCCGTCCGTCGGATGGGACGTTAAACCATGGTCCCGTGTGTGGGAGAGCCATACCCTGTGCACGTTAAAGAACACGCTGGATGGCCTTGATGGGAAGCTACCTTCTGTCTCCTAACAGCTGTTCCAGTGGGTCGCCTCCTCCAATCCTTCTCTGAGCCTTCGGAGTCCTTGTGACCTGGCCATTTAGCCCATTGTGTGCAAAAAAAGTCCGCTCAGAGATAAAACAACCCAACTGTATGATGATTCATAGTCAGTCCCTCCCTAGGTTATGTGCCGCCGTCAGACAGGAAATGTAAGAGCTTGGTTGCGATACAGATTCATCAATTTATACAGTCGCTCAAAAAAATATCCGAACGCTATGGTTGATTACATAACCTACACTTAAGCTTCCAGCTTTGCGGTCTAATCAAAAATTGGAAAAAATGATTGTTTTTGCTGGTTTCAAAAGCATGTTAATGGCGTTGAAACATTTTTCACACTTTACTCCTTGAGAAGTTGGTTGTTTTACCTCTGAGCGGCACTTTTTTTGCTCACAATGGGCTAAATGGCCACGTCACAAGGACCCGAGGCTCAGAAAAAGTTGGGGGAGGGGATCCACTGGAACAGCTGTTGGGAGACAGATGGTAGCCTCCCGTCAAGGTCATCCAGCGTGTTCTTTAACGTTGGTTTGTTTTACCTCTGAGCGGCACTTTTTTGCTCACAATGGGCTAAATGGCCAGGTCACAAGGACCCCGAAGGCTCAGAGAAGGTTGGGGGAGGGGACCCACTGGAACAGCTGTTGGGAGACAGATGGTAGCCTCCCGTCAAGGCCATCCAGCTTGTTCTTTAACGTGCACAGGGTATGGCTCTCCCGTACACGGAGCCATGGATTAACGTACCATCCAACGGACGGCAGCCTTTCCAAGCCCATCGCTGTCCCCTACTGATTGTGGGCCAGCTGGGACTCGAACCTAGGAACTGCAGATTACGAGCCTGGCGCGCTAACGACTGAGCCACCCCGCCCTTCCTCGAGAGTCTTGTACAATATCATCCAATAATAAATTATCAGCTTTATCTGTTCAACAGATAACATGGACAGGCCTATCAATTTATCTTCATTCACGGTTGATCTTAATGATTTTTTAGTACCGTTAGCTTCGAAAAGCTCCTTTTTGTACTGGCCATGGTTTCTGGTGTTATTCATTGAAAAACTTTGAATAACTCGAATTATTCAGAGCACAGTTCAAGGGTTGAGGGAAAACGCTGTGTTGACTGAAATGGAGTAAAAAAGATTGGAGTGTTTTATCTCTGAGTGGCACTACTTCACACAATCAATCGGTCTAATCAAAAATTAGAAAAAACGATTCTGTTTGCTGGTTCCAAAAGTATGTTAATGGTGCTGAAACATTTTTCACACTTTAATTCTTGAGAAGTTGGTTGTTTTACCTCTGAGCGGTAGGGGCGGGGGTGGCTCAGTTGGTAGCGCGCCAGGCTCGTAATCTGTAGTTCCCAGGTTCGAGTCCCAGCTGAGTCAGCGTTGAGATTTATCTCCGCAAAATTCCCCGCCCTGCCCACGGTCAGTAGGGGACACCGATGGGCTTGGAAAGGCCGCCGTCCGTCGGGTGGGACGTTAAGCCGTGGCCCCGTGTGCGGGAGAGCCATACCCTGTGCACGTTAAAGAACACGCTGGATGGCCTTGACGGGAGGCTACCATCTGTCTTCCAACAGCTGTTCCAATGGGTCCCCTCCCCCAACCTTCTCTGAGCCTTCGGGGTCCATGTGACCTGGCATTTAGCCCATGGTGTGCAAAAAAGTGCCGCTCAGAGGTAAAACAACCCAACCTCTGAGCGACACTTTTTTGCACACTATGGGCTAAATGGCCATGTCACAAGGACCACGAGGGCTCAGAGAATGTTGAGGAAAGGGAACCACTGGAACGACTGCACACCATGGACAGGTCACAAGGACCCCGAGGGCTCGGAGAAGGTTGTCGGAGGAGACCCACTGGAACGGCTGTTGGGAGACAGATGGTAGACTCCTGTCAAGGCCATCCATCATATTCTTAAACGTGCACAGGGTATGGCTTTCCCGCACACGGGGCCATGGCTTAGCGTACCATCCAACGGACGGCAGCCTTTCCAAGCCCATCGGTGTCCCCTACTGATCATGGGCAGAGCGGAGAGTTTTGCGGATAAATCTTAACGTTGACCCAGCTGGAACTAGAACTTGCGAATGACAGATTACGAGCCTGGCGCGCTACCGACTGAGCCACCCCAGCCCATTAAAAAAGATATTAAATAGTGTAAAAGCATGGAAATTGGGGATTTCGACTTTTTATTTTTGTGCTAAACGTGCTCCTTTGTCAGCGGCTTGCAGGATACAGGGCGTGCAAGGAATGTGACGGCGCCACGTGTTAGGGGATATTCTACGTAGGGTTGGAGATCATCCAGAAGGTAGCACGCGAGCAATTTCCCATGCCGGAAGTGTGCTCCCAATCGACGGTGTGGCGAGTTCTATGAGACGTCCGCAGCTCGTACGTGAAATCCATGTCCGCCTTCTGCTTCGTGAAACAATCCATCCGTTGTGCAATCCACAGTAGAAATAATGAGTGCGAAAACCAGAACCTGCAACAGCTAGAGAATATAAACATGAAGTAATGCACTAATCAGCATGTGATAAAATTATCAGTGAATTTGTGAAATTTTAGATTTTTTGAGCCAGCAGAACACAGAGCGTTGTTTATAACAAAGCAAAGCATTTTTTGTGGATAAAAGAGAACAATTTCTTCTATATGAAATGTTTCGAATATATAGATATGAAAAAGCCCCTTCCCACTCAGCCCGACAAACAAATATCTTGGATATTTATATAATAATATAATATATTATTTTATATCTCTGTGGCGACCCAAGTGCTTTTTTCAAGGCTATCCAAAAAGAAAGAACCAGATAACAGGAAACTAGATGCTTTTCATTCCAGATGCTTACGCAGTATCTTGGGCATTAGGTGGTTCAACTTTGTAACTAATGATGAGGTTAGGCAAAGGAGTCTGCAACCTCCTTTAAGCAGCATATTGTGCAGAGAGAGACTCCGTTGGTTTGGCCATGTTGCCCGTATGAATAATTATAGATTGGCGAATAGGGTTATGAACAGTGTGCCTAAAGGCCTCAGAAGGAGGGGGAGACCTAGGATGCGGTGGGCAGACAATGTCAAACAGGACCTTGTTAGAATTGGTGTGCAGTGGCCAGATGCAGTAGATGTAGCTCAGGATAGACTTGCTTGGAGAACTAAATTGCACGGTCTGGTTGGACCTCCGTAGCCCATGGCTGCTTGAGGATGATGATGATGATCCAAAAAAGAAAAACTTAGGTGCTTCAGCACTCACTAAAAAAAAACCTTAGGCTCAGCCAACCACCACCAAAAAATAAAAATAAGAAATAAATAAAAATAAAAAAAAATTGAGTTGAACATTTCTAAAAAATTTGTGTTGTATACCCGACTGGTCCAGTGTTATTAATTCTGAAATAACAACTTCACGCTGATAATCTGAGATCGCTAAGCTGCAGACTGGGCTTAATCACGTTTTTTTTTTTAGGTGGATACAGAACCTAAGTTTTCTTAGCTGGGGTTGAATCAAAGGTTTTATGTGTTTGGATAGCGTCGAAAAAATTTTCCCGTGCGACATACAATAGTGTGCTCAAGATATCTGTGTTGTCGAGGTCGGCCATTGGCGCATAAGATTTCAAGATTGTATAGAATTATTATTTCAAATAAAACATAACAGCAATAGTGGCTTTTAACCTTAATTCATACGTATATACTTGTGTGTAATTCCTCTTTAACAGAAGCGCAATAAATTTTCCATCTTATCCGGATTCTTATCATCTTAGCGAAAGGTGTGGTGAAGATATAGGATGACGATTCTGTTTTTATCATCGCTGAGCTGTGTTACTCAAGAATACTTCGCAGGATCAGATTTTATTACTCGTGAAAGGTTGATTTTCCTGGTTTATTATATAGCACTACCCAACCTTCAGAGACAATGCATGAAGGGATCCGAGACAGCTCTGTCTGGGTTGGGTTGTTTTACCTCTGAGCGGCACTTTTTTGCACACCATGGGCTAAATGGCCAGGTTACAAGGAACCCGAAGGCTCAGAGAAGGTTGGGGGAAGGGACTCACTGGAACAGTTGTTGGAAACAGATGGTAGGCTTTCGTCAAGGCCATCCAGCGTGTTCTTTAACGGGCACAGGTTAGAAAAAAAAAAGTATATATGGGTATGGCTCTCCCGCGCACGGGGTCACGGCTTAACGTCCCACCCGACGGACGGCGGCCTTTCCAAGCCCATCAGTGTCCCCTACTGACCGTGGGCAGGGCGGGGAGTTTTGCGGAGATAAGTCTCAACGCTGACCCTGCTGGGACTCGAACCTGGGAACTGTAGATTACGAGTCTGGCGTTACCGACTGAGCCACCCCTGCCCCAAAGCTCTGTCTGTATCTTCTGTAGATCGAATTACGCTTTAACCCTTTTTATCAAATTTTCTTTTACTAAAGAAAAGACGATACATAATGTTTTGAATATATATGTCTTGAAAACATCACAGTACCGCCATTTGCGACGCATGGTATTGCATGACTGATTCACGACTAAAACACAACTGCAAAGGGACTGACAACAGGTAACACATCGAATACCTACCAGGCGGACGGTAAACACAGACTTTTACAGTTTTCATTGCGAACCTATCGTCCGGCACTGCAATTGCTCCTCACATCTGCCTATATGCAAGCACGTCTTCAGTGGTGTCACCTCAGACAGAACTGGAACGAACAAGAGTGAAGTACCGTGGTGTTTAGTGACGAATCTCGTTTTTTTGTCTTTATCAGCACGGCGATAGACAGTGTGTTCGCCGTCATCTAGGGGAAAGGATTTTGTTTGGGTTGTTTTACCTCTGAGCGGTACTTTTTTGCACACCATGGGCTAAATGGCCAGGTCACATGGACCCTGAAGGCTCAGAGAAGGTTGGGGGAGGGGTTGGGTTGTTTTACCTCTGAGTGGCACTTTTTTGCACACCATGGGCTAAATGGCCAGGTCACATGGACCCTGAAGGCTCAGAGAAGGTTGGGGGAGGGGTTGGGTTGTTTTACCTCTGAGTGGCACTTTTTTGCACACCATGGGCTAAATGGCCAGGTCACATGGACCCCGAAGGCTCAGAGAAGGTTGGGGGAGGGGACCCACTGGAACAGCTGTTGGGAGACAGTGGTAGCCTCCTGTCAAGGCCATCCAGCGTGTTCTTTAACGTGCACAGTGTATGGCTCTCCCGCACACCGGGCCACGGGTTAATGTCCCATCCGACGGACGGCAGCCTTTCCAAGCCCATCAGTGTTCCCTACTGACCGTGGACAAAGCGAGGAATTTTGCAGAGATAAATCTCAACGCTGACCCAGCTGGGACTCGAACCTGGGAACTACAGATTACGAGCCTGGCGCGCTACCAACTGAGCCACCCCTGCCCCCTAGGGGAAAGGAACTCCACCCTGTGCATGCGACATCGTCACACAGCTCCAGAACCTGGTATTTACATGCATCATCTTGGTGTGGTGTGACATTAGTCAGACATCTCGGTCGGAACTGGTCATCATAAGGGGATCTCTAACTGCTCAACGATATATTTCCAACATTTTGCAGCCAGTGGTTGTCCTATATGTTCAGCAGCACGGAACCTTTTACCAGCAAGATAACGCCAATGTTTTTTTTTCGTATTGCTTTCGCGCATCCTTACTAGTATTATGGTATGATGATTCGGGGGGAGGGTCACATAACCTGTCAAGATCTCTCTTATTTATGTGAGAGATCTGTTGGCCTAATATCTTTAATGGACATTTATTACACAGTAGTTGTCGTACTTAATAACAAACCATTAACTCAGTATCTCTTGACTAAATATTAGTTTAATAAACAGTACTCTACATAAACGAATACCATAACAATTGGGCGCAGCCTTAATCCACTGCTATCTCCGCAAAATTCCCCGCCTTGCCCACGGTCAGTAGGGACACCGATGGGCTTGGAAAGGCCGCCGTCCGTCGGATGGGACGTTAAGCCGTGGCCCCGTGTGCGGGAGAGCCATACCCTGTGCACGTTAAAGAACACGCTGGATGGCCTTGACGGGAGGCTACCATCTGTCTCCCAACAGCTGTTCCAGTGGGTCCCCTCCCCCAACCTTCTCTGAGCCTTCGGGGTCCATGTGACCTGGCCATTTAGCCCATGGTGTGCAAAAAAAGTGCCGCTCAGAAGTAAAACAACCCAACGTTAAAGAACACGCTGGATGGCCTTGACGGGAGGTTACCATCTGTCTCCCAACAGCTGTTCCAGTGGGTCCCCTCCCCCAACCTTCTCTGAGCCTTCGGGGTCCATGTGACCTGGCCATTTAACCCATGGTGTGCAAAAAAGTGCCGCTCAGAGGTAAAACAACCCATCGATAAAGAACACGCTGGATGGCCTTGACGGAGGTTACCATCTGTCTCCCAACAGCTGTTCCAGTGGGTCCCCTCCCCCAACCTTCTCTGAGCTTTCGGGGTCCATGTGACCTGGTCATTTAGCCCATGGTGTGCAAAAAAGTGTCGCTCAGAGGTGAAACAACCCAACCCAACCTTAATCCACTCCCCACCGAGAATATCCAGTCACACACTCCCAGAGTGTTGACCCGACTTTGTTAAAAAGTCCTTCCGAGAGCACATCAATCCACTTCCGACCCTTTCGACAGTCAAGAGAGAAGTTTCTTTCTCCTCCGATGGGCTTCACTCCCCTCTACCCGTTGTAAGCGTGCAGCCGTGACCTGTGCAGCAGACCTCACTTCACGGCATATTAAGATGCATCGACCCGAGTTCTGCAGGCCATCTGGGTCACACATGGCTCTCGCCCAAAACAACATACAGCGAAGAGGCAACATGAAAGCCCGGATGGGAACATCTTTGACATGACCCTACCTTTGAAAATGCAGGTAAGGGTAATGAAAGCCAAAAGTGATTAAACTGGTGCATATAGACACTTTTCATGATAATTTTTAAAAACTTCTAAAACGAAGGGCAAAATATTACACTGCCACGAAAATTCATTCTCCACCCACCCACCTGTTTTCGGCTCGACTGCGTCGGTTTCCCCCTCCCCCCATATTTTTTTATATCCGAGAGCCTGGGATGATGTACAGTGTTATTAATGAATGACTCGACTTAAATATCCCCATTGTGCTTAAAAAATTCCTACCGACGCCTGTACAGCACCGTTTCAGCAATATCCGCCACGGACACTGACAACAATACTTGTAAAGGCAAAAACTCCCATGATACCTTACGAAACTGCAGAGAATAACGGTGAATGTTGCTATATAAATAATGTCACAAATAAAAGAAAATGAGCTAAATTTATGTTTCAACATTATATTAATTTTAATATAGTAAAGACAATATGGAACCAAAATAGCAAATTCACATTTAGCGAGTTAACCGATAACTTGCAGAGTAGATTTCACTCTGGTGGCCAGAACTCAGAATAAAAAAAGGAACAACTTTTAAACTTTATCCGGAAATAACTAACAGACATAAATGACTGTGTTCTCCTCACAGACCTTCTACTGTGGCATATAAACTGACAGGCTCCTGTCAGACCTCTGTGGCAAGCAGCTGCTTGAGGGGGTATTTATTTATTTTTGTATTTATACCAAAATAAGGAGCATTTAAATGCAAATGTTTATTAAATAAAATATTTTAGAATAACAGCAACTTACTAATTTTAATAGCACTTTTTTAAAACAATATAGCAAAAGAAGAGTAATTTTGTTGGATTTGAACCTCATTCTGATATAACTAATGGACAAAATATGACAAGTAAAAGCTTAAACGAAGGAGCATTTAATTTTACATAATAATGTATAAATAGATTTTCTGGAAACATTATAATAAGCAGCAAAACAATTTAAAAACCGAAATATAAAAATCGAAACACTTAGATATATGCATTTTTATCAAATGATGCATATATCTCCCATTTAAAAACATCCACTTTTACCAGTTTTCTTTTGACCCAAAAGATTAAGAAAAAAGTCGAATGGCAACAGTTAAAAAAGAATTAATCTGCATTAGAGGCCCTGTATAGATACTGGCCTTCTTCTTCTTTCACATCCTTCTAGATACTGGCCTTCTTCTTCTTCTTCTTTCACATCCTTCTAGATTCTGGACCTCTTTGTAAAGAGAGCCTTGGCCCTCTTATCATCAGGTCCACGGGCAAAGTGAGCAGTGGGTGAATATATAGATACTGGCCTTCTTCTTCTTCTTTCACATCTATCTCTATTCTGGACCTCTTTGTAAAGAGAGCCTCGGCTCTCTTATCATCAGGTCCACTGGCAAAGTGAGCAGAGGGTGAGTATAGGCCATCTCGGTGATTCTCTGCCATTGGTTAATTGAATCACATGGTTTATGGGCGCCATGTTTTGTCGTACCGTGAGACGAAAGCCTATGAGTTAGTGTGTGTACCAAGTTAAAACTTCTCAGTTGTTATAGTTTTATACATTTCTACTACTTTTTTTCTCTATAAAAGCTATCATATTTAATGAATGCCTCACTGCGCTGTATTTGGGTGCAAAAATTTCACTCAAAGAAATAATGAATATTTTTTTTCGAGAAACTCCATTAGAAGACGTCAATCGACTCTAAGTCGTGGCCACGACTGTAAGTGAAATGAGCTAACTGAAAACCAACAAATAATTTCTTTTAAGGTTCGTTTGAAAAACGAGCTAATGTTTTCACTTTGTCGTCTGTCTATGCCAATATCTGTTCTTCTGTCTGTCCTTCTCTATGCTAACTGTTGTCTGTCCATCTGTCTTTCCACCTGTCTGTCCGTCTATAGACAATCAATTTTTGTGTTTTTAGAGCTAAATGAAAAATTCTTTTTCGGTTGGATCGGTATCAAACAAATATTGCGATTCGCAATTTTGAAAAATTTCAATGTCTTTAATAGAGCAGTTTAGAGATGGGAAAAGGTGGAAAACGATAAAATTTCAAAGGAATATTACAAATAAACTATTTACACTGGAAATCTGAACTTTTGGTAGTAGAGTGTTATGGTCCGAAGGTTTACAATGGTAACAAGGCTTTGCCGTCTTTGCCAAAAAGGGGGAGGGGTTTAAAAACTTTTTTAAGACATAAACGAAACAACATATATATATTTGTTTTACAAGCACTAACAAAATATTAATGATTTTAAACAATATTTGATAATCTCAGCGTTACCTGTAGATGTTTAAACGTCTACAAATCAATAAATTATATTTGTGAAAAAAGCCGGCGTTAGTTCAACAGGTTAGAATACTCTGACATGTTTCTGGAGAGATGCGGGTTCGAATCCCGTATGTCGGCGAAATTTTTTTCCACACAAATTATCAATATTTACAGTTTTCGAAACTTCATCAGTAGAATTTCCAGTGTTAGAAAGTGCTAAAGGCGGGTTATAAAAACTCTAAAGGCGACGTTTAGCGGCGGATAAAAGCTGGAAAATACCAAATCTGTAGATAAATATTGCAAACGATCTATTTTTGCTAGAAACTTAAATTTTTGGTCATAGAGTGTATTTGGTCAAGTGGTTTACCTTAACAGTAATGATTTGTCCCGTTGGTGAAATGCAACTTTTCTGCTTTAAGAAGTAAATGAAAAACTCTTTTTGCACATTACAGGTACTAATAAAATATTAATAATTTATTTTCTCAATTATACAGTAGTTCGAATTTCCACTGTCAGAGAGTACTAAAAGTTTAAAATAACTAGAAGAACGCATATCGCCTCTCGCGTATATGGGAATCTCGTTTTCAAAGAGAATGAAGTTCTTCCTTTGCCTACTTTTTCACTCCTTAAAAGTTTTAATTATGAATGTTTGTGTTGTTTTTCTGCTAAGGTCCCGCCATCTTCATGGACTTTCTGGTGTGGCGTATAAACTGACAGGCTCCTGTCAGACCTCTGTACAAGCATCTACTTGAGGGGTTATTCCTTTTTTAATGATGGGGGAAATGCACATAGTAGTATTTTATTAGTAATTATAAAACATAAAAAGTATTTGTCTTTAGTTCTTAAATTTAAAAAGTTGCTTTTCTCCCGCTCCTCTGAAAATAGTGGACAGATCATTGCTGTCAGTGGAATTTCTACCATAACAGAAATCTGCGTGCCGAAATTTCTACCATAAACAGATCACTTGAAGCATTCGTTAAAAGTTTTGCAGTTTCGATATTTAGTATCTCTAATGATATAAATTAAAACTACCTTTGAAAATGCGAATTACATTTCATTAGTAACCAACTGAAAAGAGATTTCCAATTATCTCTTAAAACAAAACAGTCCCTTTTCTTACCTACCTTGGACTTAGGGTCAACTTATTGCTGTCAATGGAATTTTCAAGACTGACATTCCACAACCAAAATTTCAAATTACTAGCAAATTACTACATCATTTGCAATATTCGTTTTAAATTTTTGGGATTTTTCGATTTTTTTCCACCGTTAGAGGGCGCAATTATAACTTTTGGGGGAAATTCGCAAAATAAAAATTGTAATATTTGATCAATATCTGTCCAACCTAAAAATAATTTTTAATTTACCTCTAAAAACATACACTTTTCTGTTAAAACAAAAAAAAAGCTGCATTCACCTCCCCCTGGGTCTGAAGGGTCAAGTGATTGTTGCCAATGGTAACTTCGTAACCTTCACATTTCAACACCAAAATTTCAAACTTCTATCATAACTACATTGTTTGGAATATTCGTTTGATATTTTGGAATTTTAAAATTTTTCCACCGTTACAGGGCGCAGGTATAACTTTTGGGACATTCGAAAAATGCAAATCGTAGTATATCATTAATACCTATCTAACACAAAAAGAATTTTTTATTTATCTCTATAAACAAAAAAGTTCAATGTCTACAGACGGATAGACAACAAAGCGAAATTATATATATATATATTTTTTAAAAAAGGCCTAAAATTTACTTTTCCTTTTTTTAGCCGTTTTCTAAAATGCTTCCAATAATGAACACTGAAATCTGTATCAAATATTACCCTACCCTTTTCCGGAATCTATAAGTAGCGTGCAATACCATCAGGTATGCACGCTAAACAATCCGAGAGACGACAAAACATGGCGTCCAATTTAGAGATGGCCAACCTCTACCTATATAGGGCCTCTAATCTGCATGAAACTTTAGCGTTTAGAAACATTACTAGAAAGTAGATATCAAAAATGGCTGCCACGTTTATTTTTTCAACTTTACAGAATATCTAAATAATCAAGTATCTTTTAAATACTAAATTTGACACTCAGATTTTCAGGATTAATTAAAAATATTTTTACAACGGATGATTTCTATAGGAAAAAAAATGGAATTTGGAATATATTCTCTTGGGAACTACAGTTCCCACCCATCGAATATTAGGCTGAATTTCACTCCGGCACTTTAAAGGTTAAACAAACGAGGAAATCAGAAATTCCTTTTCTTCGATATTAATATTTTGTACCTTATGTTCATATAAATTGTTCATACGTTTAATACAAAGCTAATGCTGAAACAAATTATCTCCACAAAATTTCCCGCCCTGCCCACGGTCAGTAGGGGCCACCGATGGGCTTGGAAAGGCCGCCATCCGTCGGATGCGACGTTAAGTCGTGGCCCCGTGTGCGGGAGAGCCATACCCTGTGCACGTTAAAGAACACGCTGGATGGCCTTGACGGGAGGCTACCATCTGTCTCCCAACAGCTGTTCCAATGGGTCCCCTCCCCCAACCTTCTCTGAGCCTTCGGGGTCCATGTGACCTGGCCATTTAGTCCATGGTGTGCAAAAAAGTGCCGCTCAGAGGTAAAACAACCCAACCCAACCCGTCGGATGGGACGTTAAGCCGTGGCCCCGTGTGCGGGAGAGCCATACCCTGTACACATTAATGAACACGCTGGATGGCCTTGACGGGAGGTCTCCCCACAGCTGTTCCAATGTGTCCCCTAACCCAAAATTCTCTGAGCCTTCGGGGTCCTTGTGACCTGCCCATTTAGCCCATGGTGTGCAAAGAAGTGTCGCCCAGAGGTAAAACAACTCAACTGAAACAAATTGCATTTGATTTAGACTTATGGCATATATTCAAGACAAAGTTATCAGTTATTATTTTTAAAAGAAAAATATGCATTCTCTATTGGTGTCCGCAAAGATACTACTATCCAGGCCCAGATCAAGAAAGAATCGAGGGGGGGGGGGGGCAAGAAACACAAGCAAGTCGTAAAATTGTATAAAGGAAACTGCATTTTCACTGCAGTATAACATTTCCTCCTTCACTTTTTATGTCTAAAAATTTTCCAGAAAAATGCATGAATTATGCATAAGTTTCATAATTTATTGCCTCTTTTACCTTTATTAGCATTCTGAAAGGAGGGACATGGTTCCTTCCCCCTCCAGATTCGGCCCTGCTACTGTCATGACACGATGTTTTTAGCCTCAATTTTTCAGTCACCTGCTTTGCGATTGTAGTTTTTTACAACGGTGTTGCCATTATTATTAGTAAAAATCTGTTCAAACTGTACAGTCAATTTAATATTTAGAAAACGTCTAAAACTTAATTCCGGGGACATTTATTTCTCGGGGACAGAGCCTTTAATCCAAGAAAAAAAAAATTAAAATTTTTGGGTTGTTTTACTTCTGAGCGGCACTTTTTTTAGCACACAATGGGCTAAGTGGCCAGATCACAAGGACCCCTAAAGTTCAGAGAAGGTTGGGAGAGGGTACCCACTGGAGCAACTTTTGGGAGGCAGATGGTAGCCTCCCGTCAAGGCCATCCAGCATGTTCTTTAACGTGCACAGGGTATGGCTCTCCTGTACACGGTAATGGATTAATGTCTCATCCGATGGACGGCAGCCTTTCCAAGTGTTCTTTATTTACTGTGGGCAGATTATGAGCCTCGTGCGCTACCGATTGAGCCTCCCCCCCCCCTAAGAAAAAGTGGGAGAGTTAACTAAAATATATAGTTCACTAGTTGGTGATAATTTAAAAACGCCGAAACAATGTTCTGATTCCATCTACTTGCGATGCTATTCCCACCCCAACAAGTTATTACGGTCTGCATTAGGGAATTTAGAGAGATAGGTAAAAATGAAAACTAGGAGTAATTCGTTATGGAGTCACGAAAAGATAATTTTTCATTTATTATATTCCCTCAAGCAGCTGATTGCCACAGAGGTCTGACAGTTTATATGCCATAGTAGAGGGTGTGAAAGGATGGCGGGATCTAAGTATAAATATGACACATACATCCATGCCTTACCCGGGTTTGAACTCAGGTCCCTTAGATCAGTAGTAGCGCGCTAACCACTCGGCCACGGGACGAAATATGAGTATAATTCAAAGAAAAATTCCAGAATATTAAGGTAAGATAACTATTTTTAAAACATTAATTTGATTTTTTACATGAATACAACATGTAAACTATAGAGCACATATTAACTATTAGAAAACATAACAGTATACAATTTCAAAATGACTTTGCATTTATTTTTAAGCCCACATTTTTAATTTAATATTTCAAATCGAAGAACGTTTGCTTTCTTATACTAACTGATAAAGTATTCCCATGTGAAACATTAATTTCATTTGTAGCAATATTTCGAAAGCGCACCATCAACGCATTCCACTATTACAAACCCCTTATTTTGACTTCTTACGAAACAGCGACATGATGACAATATCTTGTCGGTCATAGCCAGTGCACTCTTTAGTAATATTACCTCGTTGTCCAGAGTATGGTGGGGCGGGGGTGGCTCAGTCGGTAGCGCGCCAGGCTCGTAATCTGTAGTTCTCAGGTTCGAGTCCCAGTTGGGTCAGCGTTGAGATTTATCTCCGCAAAATTCCCCGCCCTGCCCACGGTCAGTAGGGGACACCGCTGGGCTTGGAAAGGTCGTCGTCCGTCGGATGGGACGTTAAGCCGTGGCCCCGTGTGCGGGAGAGCCATACCCTGTGCACGTTAAAGAACACGCTGGATGGCCTTGACGGGAGGCTACCATCTGTCTCCCAACAGCTGTTTCAGTGGGTCCCCTCCCTCAACCTTCTCTGAGCCTTCGGGGTCCATGTGACCTGGCTATTTAGCCCATGGTGTGCAAAAAAGTGCCGTTCAGAGGTAAAACAACCCAACCCAGAGTATGGTACGCGACAAACCCGGGAATAAATAACAAATAAATAAATAAATACCCTCTCAAGCAGCTGCTTGCCACAGAGGTCTGACAGTAGCCTGTCAGTTTATATGCCACAGTAGAAGATCTGAGAGGATGGCAGGACCTCAGCAGAAAAACGACACACACATCCATGCCTAATCCGGGGCTCGAACCCAGGTCCCTTAGATCAGTAGACAAGCGTGCTAACCACTCGGCCTCGGGACGGCTAACACCGAAATAAAACATGCAACATGATTCCTACCAAGGTCTGCCATTATGTAAGCACTCTTTTGCTGCTTCTACTCAGTCAAGGCGAAAGCGTCAAGGTCGTCACCGTTGCCATACCAACAACACGTCACCAACCATACCACTACATTGAGTGCTGACTATATTTACATCATCCTGTAAATGTAAGGCTCCTACTGTAATGTGTAATAAAATCTGGGTGTTAAATAGTTTGTCCTACATACTTTAGCTTCAACTGCCGCATGTGTGTCTTCAATATAAAGAGATTAATTTTTTTCTACTCCTGAAGTTATTTTTCTTAAGGTAAGATTTGTAGAAATTTGTAAGAGTTTTGTTTAACGCAGTAGCGGTACGTCCAGCTACATGGATAGGAATAGTTAATGCTATCAGATTGCTCTGTGGTCTTTTCCTTAAAACTTGCATTTTGGATTGCTACAAATTAATTCTTAAGCAACAAGCTAGCAATGAAATGTTCTTGCTACATAAGCATAGAAAGATTCTGGTCGTTAGAAAATTTATTTGGTTATAGGAGCATAGCCAGATTTTGTCATACTTTTTTTCCTTTGGGTTCATATATTTTCGCAGGTAACATTAAAAATATATTTTGGTAAACTGTGGATGGAAACTCGTAAATGAGTTTTGGAAATGTATATAAGTTTAAAAATAAGGCTAAACTGGATTACTTAGGTAGAATGATCAATCCATCAGAAATGTTGAGTTGATTGGTGGGACCAAATGTTTTCTAGTAGGGGAAGGGTTAATAGCATTTCTGTTTTTTTATTTTTCCTAAAAGAGAATTAATTCCAACTATACATGTATACACTCGTTGTTACATGTACATTAAGTTATATTCCACTAATTTAAGTAAATATGCCCCTTCATTTGTGATATAAATAGTTGAGTAATCTTTAGTATACAAAATCAATTTCAAAAAGTTGCTATTTAAGTTTATATTTTGTGCCAAATTTACTTTGAAGCTCATTAAATGGATACTCATAAAATTGCCTCAGTGTTTCTTATGCAGCCTTTTGAGGAAAATAATAATGCATAGAGGCAAGATTTAGGGTTGCAGCAAATGAATAGAGTCTGATTTCCATTCCTGTATACATTTTCCTCCACTGTTTTAATGTTTTTTTTTAAATTTCAAAATGTATAATATATTTATGATTTTTGTCTCCATTCTAGTTATTAAAATTAGCAGGAGAAACTTCTCCTCTTGCTGATATTGCTGATCTCTTCCAATAGATTTTACGGTTTTAAGCCTACATCTGTGTTATGAGAATAATATATGTATAATAAATAAAATAAATACCCTCTCAGGCAGCTGCTGACCACAGAGGTCTGACAGGAGCCTCTCGGTTTATACGCCATAATAGAAGATCTGTGAGGATGGTGGGACCTCAGTAGAAAAACAACACAAACATCCATACCTTACCTGGGGCTCAAACCCAGGTCCTTTGAATCAGTAGTGAAGCATGCTAACCACTTGGTCACAGGATGGCCAATATAATCATTTTTTAATTGTGTAACCAGACTGTCAATTCCAGCTTTTAGATCAAGGGTATTTTAGAAGCTAGATTTCAAGCTGAACAGAATATCGACTCAGAGTTGTGAACTCAAGGGTATCAAAGGGATTCCCCCCTCCCTCTCACAATTAAAAATATCCTTATCTCTTGCCTCATCTAATATTTTTTTCATTGAAATACGAGAGGTGAAACAGTGATATGAATGCTGCAGGTAGCATTCATGGGGTTGGAACTAAAGTTTGTTTTAACATAAATTTTTTTATGCATTTTTTTTAACTTTTGATATTAATCTCAATAATAACTTGAAACTCTTTTTGAGGCATTTGCCCCTATTGCTCCTCCAACCTTTGAGAATGCTAGTAATAGTAATGGGGGCAAAAAACTATTATGTATATTTCATGCATTTTTAAAGAAATTTTGGAAAGACCTCTGAAATAGAGGGGAAAATGTTATATGCAACAGACTTCCAGGCAATCAATAGTATATACACAGAATTATCTGTTGGCATAGAATCCAAGAGATATTTTGTAGAAAAATGTCAGTGAGTGGGCCTGAAACTTATATTGCCTACCTGCCAGGCATTCTAGATCTGGCATGTAACTAGAGAAAAGTCTCTATTAGTGGAGAAATTAATTAGCTGGGATAGTTTAGTGGTCTGGAACATCTAGCACATAACTAGGAGATGGGGGTTCTAGTCCCACTTGTCGGAGAAACTAATTTTTTTCCACAAAATTATGGACCCCCCCCCCCTCTTTGCTTTTTTCCTGCATGTTCCCCCTGCCCAGCCACTGCAATTTGCAATTTTTTTCAGATATTTTCCCCTAGAAATATTTTCTTTTACTTTTGAAGGACTGGTTTATTATTGGTTTATTATGTGTTTGTAATTAATATGCATTATTTAGTACACAATTGTTGGATAAGAAATTTAGTAGTTTGTATTGATGTGTGTGTCAGTGTGTATATTTCCCAGACCTGAAATCTGCACAAATGTTAATTAAAAAAAAGTTAGTTCAATTTTATTAAAAACAATTGCATTCATATTCAAATAGTCATGCAATGCCACTGTGGCAAATAAATGTTTTGTGTAGTAATCTTTGAGTATTAGTCTTGATATTAAAAATTATTAAAATTTTCTTTATATCACTGTAATTGGAAAAGCCTGAGACAATTAGATGGAAATACTATCTAGGGATTTACTTTGGGTTTTTTTTTCTTGCAATGATATCTGATGGGAGATGAGTTTATTGTCCTGTGGTAGATAGTTCAGTCCAGATATATGTTCACATACTTAAATCACTATCTTTTAGCCTTGATATTAAACAAACGGTCTGCCTAAAATCCTATCAGGAGAAAAACTTTATTCTTAATTGCATTGTAAGGTTTAGATTTCCAGAAACTTTATTCAGGATAGCTCATGTAGTGAATAAGTGGTAAAGATGTAAATGGGCAAGTAACTTATACACATAAATTATGTGCATACACAGTAGCCAGTGCCTCTGTGATATACATGCCCACAGGTAATAAACTGCAGCATTTAGAATGTTTCTTAAGTCAGGGAGAATTGCCAATATTTTGGCATTAGGGTATAGTTTTTCTAATGTTTGCTAGAAAAACCACACAATAGTGTTAGAATATAGATGAACCTTGATAAAATAAATAGGAAATTGTTCACCATTTCCAAATTTTTAAAAATGCAGCATGTATACACTGGCATATCAATTGCATACATACCACAGTGGCATAAATTTATATTTACAAAGATGTTAGAATAAATCTTCAAGTCTCCCCTTTCAAAAATCCTAACAGTGTTACTGTATATGTAGGAAGTATCTAGGTTTCAGACTGTAGGAATTATGAATGGGCTCTTGGTGGGGGGGTGGCTCAGTCGGTAGTGCACCAGGCTTGTAATGTGTAGTTCCCAGGTTCGAGTCCCAGCTGGGTCAGCATTGAGATTTATCTCTGCAAAATTCCCCCTCCCTGCCCATAGTCAGTAGGGGGACACCGATGGACTTGGAAAGGCCTCCGTCCGTCAGTTAAAGTGGGATGTTAAGCCATGACCCAGTGTGCAGGAGAGCCATACCCTGTGTATGTTAAAGAACACACTGGATGGCCTTGACAGGAGGCTACCATCTGTCTCCCAACAGCTGTTCCAGTGGGTCCCCTCCCCCAACCTTCTCTGAGCCTTCGGGGTCCATGTGACCTGGCCATTTAGCCCATGTTGTGCAAAAAAGTGCCACTCAGAGGTAAAACAACCCAACCCAAAAGCTCTTGGTGGTATGTGTGTGTTGGAGGGAGTTAACTTTTGAATCATACTATAGTTTTTAGTTTTTATTTAATCTTGTTTTTGTATCTTGTAAATACACAGTGGCATAAATTAGTAATTCAAATTACTAATTGCCACTCTGGTACATATGCAATTGATATGCCAGTGTATATTAATTGTTAAAATGAACAATTAATAATTGTCATATTAATTTTCATTATCTAAATATTCAAATTAACTTGCAGTGTTTTAAGTCTCTGAAACAACTTGTTCTTTCAGATTTAATTTCCAAAGTTGCTATTGGCAGATTTTAAGGGTGTTTCATCATGAATCCATCAGCAATGTATAATCCGGTAAGCTATGTTTCTAACGATACTTCAATTTCTTATTATTCCTTTCTGTTTTGTCAGAAATATGAAAAAATAAAATGGTTACTTATTTAAATATTAGATTATTGAAATGTCACAACATTGACATTTGAGATTGTTCTATTACTTTGTATGGCAAAATATTAATGCACAGTGTTCTTAAAGTAATATGTTCAAATCTTAAATTTAGAAGGTTTTTGAAAAAGGAAGTTCTAAAATGTGAAATGCTATTAAATTGAGTGCAGAAAGGTATCTTTTTACAGTGTTAGGTTAGCAGAAAAATTTCATTAACTGTGTTGAATATGAATTGTTTGTCTTTTAGTAGTATGTTTTTTGGGCTGTACCAATAAACCATTGGCTGCTGATTATGAGAATTTTTGATTAGCTGTTAATAGCACAGAGATAGGGTAATGGCATATTATTTCGAGGTTGCGAGTTAGTATCCTACCTGGCTAAAGAAAGTGTTTCTGCAAACTCAAACTACTTGGTTCTAAATGCAGTTGCATGTGAGATATAATGTGGTTTTTACATTGTTTGGTTGTGCTTAAATATTCGGATTGCTTGTTCTTTATCCCAGACATTAACAATTTTTGTAAAGCAATGTCAACAGGAGATGACAAACCCAGGTCTACAAGAGATGTAAACCTGGGTTTGTCATGTGGTGTGGGCAGGGGTAAGAACAAAGGATTTGAAAGTGACGGTAATTTTTTTTCATAAATTATGTATGCCAAAAGCAATAAATGTTTTATAATTGTTCTAATAGCCCTTTTAGAAAATATTGTAAAATATATGTGTTTACTGTTTTCTTTTACCTCCATTCTCCAGGACTTGATCTGTCTTTTGAAGGTCAGGTCTTTGAAAAGAACTGTCACCCTTTTATAGATTAAAAAGCTTATCTGTACTGAAGATTATCTTTTATATAACGTTGTATGAAAGGAGAAGAGGAAGATTGGCACAATTATGTTAATCATTGCAGTATATTAAGGAATTAATATTATTGATCTTAGTAAAAAGAAAAATCCACATTTAAATTTGTAATGCTTGTAGATTGGAAGCAACTGAATAATTGTCCTTGATATGAATTTTGCAGGGAGAAAATTGTTTATCTTCTCCTTTTTTTATTATAACATTGGAAAAAATTATCAGTGTTGTCATTTTTCTATAATGCAAATTTATAACTTTCTGGATATTCCACTGCATAGCCTTCGTGCAATTTATTCAGATTTTTTCTAACACAAAGGTTTCGTATTGAGAGTTTTCAAGTGAGCATTGAACAGTTACAAACTCTTAGAACAAGAAACAGCATATACACATTTGGGTACGTTAGTGGGTTTATGCAACACCTATTTTTGCAAAAAGTTTGGAAACAATTTTTGGAGTTTCATTCAAGAAAGCAATTAAATTATTTTTATGTTTAATTTTGCACACGAAATATTCTTTGTGTTTGGTATAGTGATGGAGACTCTTTGACATTAAGCCACAGTACATTAGGCCAGCCATTGTTTTGCTCTTTGTTTCATGTGTGTAATTGGTGATGGTTTTGGTTATATTATTTTGTATGGAAAAAAAAATCGTTAAAATTATGTTTATTCTCTTGATCTTTCGAACAGATATATTGTATATAATGTATGCACACTATAGTAAAAATGTATTGTATTTTACAGTGGCAACAAGGATGTGCCACACCTCCTGAAAATGCCCTTGTTATGAATCCAGTGAGTTATTTGATGCTTATCATTGATTTTATTAGCTCTATGTATTACTACAAAATGTTCTTTTTTAGTCTTGAAATAGGTGTGCTTTTTTTTCCACTCATTAGAAGGGCATTTGGTTTCTTAGAAGTTTTTGATTAAACTTTAAAATTCTTTGTTCTAAATATTTTTTTAAAATATCTTCATTGTTTATAATTCCATTTAAAAAAAATACACAAATGTAGGCTTTGTTTCAGTGAAAGTAAAAAGAAAAAGCATTAGGAAATTAACACCTTTTTATGTTTGTTTTTAATTTTACATGCATTTGGAATACTAATTTACATCCATAATTTACTAAAACACATTTTCAATGTTCAGACACTGGAAGTGTTTTTGGATGTAAGAGATAAAAATGGGAATACCATACAAGTGTGTGTGTGTGTGTGTATGTACGGGTGTCTGTCGGGGACAAATCTACCAATAAAAAAAGTAACAAAATTCATTCTATAATACCACAGTGAGTTGGGTTGTTTTACCTTTGGGCACATTTTTGCATACAATGGGTTAAATGGCCAGGTTTCAAGGACTCTGAGAAAATTGGGGGAGGGGATCCACTGAAATGCTGTTACGAGACAGATGTAGTCTCCCGTCAAGGCCACCCATCATGTTTTTAATGTGTGCAGGGTATGGCTCTCCTACACACGGGGCCATGGCTTAAGGTCTTGTCTGAAATACAGCAGCTTTTCCATGCTCATTGGTGTCCTCTACTGATCAAGGGTAGGGAGTTTTGCCGAGATAAATCTCGGCAGTCTCGAACCTGGAAACTGCAGATTAATAACCTGCCATGGTACTGACTGAGCCACCCCTGTCCCTAATACAGCAATGAATATGTGCAGCTTGTGGTAATAGAGAAAATCTAAGTTTTAGTAAACTTGAATGAATTTCTACATAAGCACCTTAGTGTTATGACAAATATCTATGTTTTATACCACTTCTCACCAGGTGTTTTCAAGCATCTGCAGAGTGATCGTTGGACAAGTAGCAATGATCCTGTGATGCATGTCCACAAAATCTGTTACTACAGTTTGGTGGGCAGTATCTTTGTTTAGTGGGGAGTAGTCCCAAGGAAAGAAATCAAGAGTGGTTAAATCCAGGGATCTCTGAGACCATTCTGTGGGACCTCCCTGTCCAATCCATCATTCAGGGAACTGAGCATTCAGGTGATTCCTCATATGCACAGCATAATGCAGAGAAGCTATCCTGATGAAAGAAGAATCTCTCTAAGAAGTTTGGGAATGGCATAGTTATCTGGCGGTAACTCCATGGGTTTTTTTTGGGAATCCCCATATCTGGCAAGTGCATTTGTTGACCCTTCTGGAAACATGAAATGTCCCAAAACCTGTGAATGCCACCTTCTGGAGAAATGCATTGTCATTATATGTCTTGGACATAATCAGTCAGTTGTAAATACAGAGTTTACTGTTGACACAGTAGTCAATAAATTAATTTACCAATACACGGGACTTGAACCCATTTTTCTCCATATTCATATCAGAGTTTCTAATGGCTAAATTAGAATTGACTTGTCATCCTTCCACCTAAGTGTCATACCACATGTGTCGCTGATGGTGCCATCTATGATCAGGTGTGGCACTTCATTTTCCAATGTTGCTCTGAATAATATGTAAACCCAATCAGATGGCACCATCGGCAATATGTGCAGGATGACAGATCACATTAGTGGATGGATGAAAAGCTAATTCTTGTTCAGTGGTTAGAACACTGGCATGAATCTGGAGAGATGTGGGTTTGAGTTCCAAGAATTGGCAAAGTAATTTTTTCCACAAAATTAGTGATTTATTGACTTCTATGTCAACAGTAAACTTTAAATAAAAATAAATACCCCCTCAAGCAGCTGCTTGCCACAGAGGTCTGACAGGAGCCTGTCAGTTTATATGCCACAGTAGGAGATCTGAGAGGATGGCAGGACCTCAGCAGAAAAATGACACACACATCCATGCCTAAATAATGTATTTACTATTGATTCTTTCATTAATAATGCCTTGAGTGTGAAGTGACTTCCTAATTTAAATCTTATTCAGAGCAACATTGGAAAATGAAGATGGTGCCATCAGTGATACATGGGGATGACATAGGTTACATTAGTGGAAGGATGGTAAGCCAACTCTAGTGGGTAGAAAACCTAGCATAAATCTGGAGAGACAGGTTTTGAGTCCCATGAATTGACAGACTTATTTTTTTCACAATTATGAATATCTTGGACAGTACTGTCAATACAAACTTACTCCCAATGAGTAAATATACCTTCTAGTGCTGTCATTTGGTTTCAGCTTCTATAATATTTGGATTTTGTAGGCATAAAGATGCAACCTTTTGTGAACAGCTCATGAATAGTAGACCTTGGGATCCCTGTTCTCTGCTGGCATAGCAAATGAATTTCCTTGGATTGCACTAGAACTCACAAATGTTATTGGCCAGACACTTTCTTACTATCAATCAGCAGACACTTTTACGTCGATTTTAGTTTTTGAGGAAAAATTGTCTTGAGCCGGGTGGGATACGAACCCACGACCTCCTGATAACATGTCAGGTGCTCTGGACCACTGAGCTACCGGCCGCCGATCAAGATTTCCTCTAACTAGCGCTATGAACATTCCTTCTATGTTTCCCGTTGGCGCTTTTGTCGACAATATTTCCAGCCACAAGCGGCACTTATATTGCCCAATAGATGAAAGCATATACGATAAGTATGCAGATATTTTTAAGTAAACTGCTGTCATTATTCTGAATGAAGTAAACTGCTTTCGAGTAAGTATAGCCAAGAATTTTTTCAGTTAATTAACTATATCTGCATACTTATCGTATATGCTTTCATCTATTGGGCAATATAAGTGCCGCTTGTGGCTGGAAATATTGTCGACAAAAGCGCCAACGGGAAACATAGAAGGAATGTTCATAGCGCTAGTTAGAGGAAATCTTGATCGGTGGCCGGTAGCTCAGTGGTCCAGAGCACCTGACATGTTATCAGGAGGTTGTGGGTTCGTATCCCACCCGGCTCAAGACAATTTTTCCTCAAAAACTAAAATCGACGTAAAAGTGTCTGCTGATTGATCTGAATATCTGTCGAGTTAACTCTGAGTTATTTCATTAATGAAGTCATTTCATTAATTAACTACACTTTCTTACTACTCTCACTATTTACGAGTATATTTGTTTCAAGCTATTATTTGTCTCTTCAGTGCTTGTTATTGGTATTTTAGTTTGAATATCCTCTGCATTGTTATTGGAAACTTGAATTTAGCAATCCACTTTCTGCTGCACTGTGAAAGACACCATTTTGGAAAAATAATTGCTATGTAACCATCGCGCAGAACTGTGGTGCTACAATTCAATGACACAAGACAAATGTTAAAAATTGCATTTTGCCAAAGTAAAACATATCCTTTGCTGTCAATCACCTCAATCACAAAATATATATTAATTTGCAGTTACTGTTTGCAAGTCTGTTTTGTGAGCTAATATTAACATTTTGTAATGCATTAATTTTGTATTATTATTCAATCACAAATATATATTAATTTGCAGTTACTGTTTGCAAGTCTGTTTTGTGAGCTAATATTAACATTTTGTAATGCATTAATTTTGTATTACCATAGAGTGTTCCTTTTTGGGGTCCTATTGCTGGTGGCATGGAGATCGGTAAAATGATAGAGATTTCAGGACACATTCCTTTTGTAGCCGACAGGTAAGGTATAGTTTTATTTGATATACGTTAATTAAGCATACACTGAAGTAATATACATGTTTTAGTGTAGATTCATCTACGAGTTATACATAAAAGTTCGTGAAGACGGTATATGTGTTGCTAGAAAGATTGATATATGTGTGCTCTAAGGGGAACATTTCTGTACATCTTTGTCTTATTAATTGTAGCAGTGTGTATTACTAATATGTTAGAATTTTTTAAATGTTATATTGATGACAAAACTAAGAGAACTGTTGCAAAATGCCTTGTTTCATACATATTTTGAAAAACACGTAAAGTATAATTAAGATGTATGAAAGCAAGAGCTGTGTTTATGTAGTTGTTATAAATGCACCAGAACTGCATTTTTCCTTGTAAGACAGAAATTCTTATTTAGGTTCATTTCTTCAATAGGTTTGTAATTAACTTAACTGCTGGATCTGATCAGGGTAGGGAAGCAGATAAGCCTTTGCACATCAGTGTGCGATTTGATGAGCTTGCTGTAGTACGCAATACTATGCAAAATGAATGGTGGGGAGCAGAAGAAAGAGATGGAGGATTTCCATTTTCACCTGGAAAGGAATTTGCTGTCATTATTCTGAATGAAGTAAACTGCTTTCGAGTAAGTATAGCCAAGAATTTTTTCAAACTCTTTGTTTTATTCATAAAGAAAATAAAAATGCACTCTGTAATAACATATATTAACCCTTTGCACCAAAGGGTGCCACAGCAGCGCCTCTTGATTTTATCATAAAAACTCGTGGGCGTCATAATGGTGACACTATGGTCAATCTGGTGCTAACATCTATAGTGGATGGTCGTGTGTCATATCTGTGCTCTGTATTATTATTCATGATCATAATTTTTACTTATAAGCATGGCAGATAAACATATAAATACCAGTGATAGAAGTTATAGCATGACTGATAGCAGTGACGATGAATTTGTTTTCAACAACTGTGATGAAAGTGGAAAACACATTAAAAAATTATAAGTTGTAGTTTTTTGTACATGCATATTTTTTATTTTTTATACATGCATATTTTTTATTTTTTATTTTATTTTTCAGTGATGTTTGCTTGTATTTTGATATATTTTTTGTAAATCACTTATTTTTGTTCCATACATATGTATAAAGGTCCTTATCAATAAAAAAAGTTTTTGCAGGCAAATATTTTGATAATATTTATATTTAAAAAATTTTAACTACAATATGAAAAAGCTATTCTTTTTCAATATTGCTTTGAGTAACTAGTAACATGTATACAAAAAAAAATCAAGTTCAAAGGGTTAAAGCTTGTAAAGTATTTGTGTTGCTGAAAAAAAAAATAAAAAAAATTACACTGTGAGAACATTTGATTAATCATCATTGATACATAGAAAATGGAAGGAAAATTTGTAAGGATATATAAAATTATCTTGCTATTTATAATATATATGAAAAAAGCTTTGAAAAAGAAAGGAACAAGCAAAATTTTCTTGGAGCTGTTTTTCATAGGAATTCAAACCATGTTTCACATGCATTAGTGTCCTCTGACAATGTAAATTAAAGTCTTTTGGTGGTTTTGAAACCTTTGGATAATTTTGTTAATACTTATTCAACTCGAAGGAATTTTTTCACTAATCTCTTAAAACTAAAAGCTGCATTTTTCCCACCACCTCTGGGGGGGGGGGGGGGGGTAAAGGGACAAATTGTTGCTGCCAATGTAAACCCTTTGATCATCACTCACCACCACTAAAATATCGAACTCCTAGTCCAAATAGATGGTGTAAAATTTTAAACAAATATTGCAAACTATCAGAGAGTGCAATTAAAACTTTGAGAGATTGGAAAAGTGTGAATCATAATGGTTTACCAACACCCATCCAACCCAAAAAGAAATTTAATTTTTCTCTGAAAAAGTTATCTCTTAAAAGACTCAAATTGAATTTTCCCACTCCCCCTGGGGGTAAGGTGGAAAATCATTGTTGTCAATGCAAACTTGGTTACCTTCACATTTTACCACCAATATTTCAAATATCTAGCATAATTACATCGCTTGCAATACTCAGTTTAAATTTTGCCATTTTCAAATCTTCCTACCATCACAATTATTTATTCAGTACCTATCAAATCCAAAGAGAATATTTGGTTTACCTTTAAAAAGAAAGAAGTTGTATATGAACAGAGAGATGACAGTGGAAACATTAGCTCATTTTTTTTTCTGAAAACAAACTAAAAAACATAACTAATTGCAACAGATTTTCATTACGCTTCCTGAGATCATGGAGGTGTTTGCCTATATTTCTTCCCTACTGAGAGATTGGAAAAGTGTGAATCATAATAGTTTACCATGCCCAACCAACTCAAAAGAAAATTTTAATTTCTCTCTGAAAACAGTTATCTCTTAAAAGACTCTGATTTTCCACCTTACCTCCAGGGGGAGTGGGAAAATTATTGTTTTCAATGCAAACTTAGTTAAATTCACATTTTACCACCAATATTTCAAATATCTAACATAATTACATCACTTGCAATATTCAGTTTAATTTTTTTTCTTCCCCCATCTCCCCCCCAACAAAAGAAGAAAACTCTGACACAGTAAGATCTAAAACCACAAAATTTGGTTTAAAGCTTCCTCATAGCTTAAGCCAGTTGTTCTCAATCTTTTTGAAACCATGACCATTTTCTGTAATTTTCAACACTTTAGATATAGCTGCTATTGGGAACTGTCCAAGGTTGGCAGACTTTTAGTGCCACCATGCAGTCTATGGGTGACACTGCTCCTCTGTATTGATTTACCTTTTTAACTCATTTTCAGAAAAGAAAATATCTGTCTCTCTCTCCATCTGTAGACATTCAACTTCTTTGTTTTTAGAGATAAATTAAAATTTGTTTTGTGGTTTGATAGGTATTGAATATATTTATATATTTGATAGTAATTGAAATATTACAATTCACACTTCTGGAATTTCTCAACAGCTATAATTATATCCTCTAACAATTGGAAAATTTTCAAAATTTTAATTGCGAGTTATGTAATTATGTTAGAAATTTGAAATTTGGTTGTGAAATGTAAATATTATGAAGTTTGCATTAACAACAATGATTTTCACCTTTACCCCAGAGGGGGTAAGAAAATGCAATTTTTTTTCTTTTAAGAAATAATTTTTCATTTTCAGAGATAAATCAAAAATTCTTTTTGGATTGGGTAGGTATTGAAAAACTTATCATTAACACTTTCCGAATCTCCAAAAAGTTTTAATGGTAGTAAAACCTCCATTAAATCATCCTCTGATGGTAGAAAAATTTTAAATGAATGTTGTAAATGATATATTTGGTCTAGAAATTTGATGCGTTAGTGGTGGAATGTGATGATCAAGGGGTTTACATTGGTAGCAACAATTTGTCCCTTCACCACCAGGGTGGGTAGGAGAAAACAACTTTTTTTTTGAGAGATTAATGAAAAATTTTGTTTTTGAATTGAATAGGCACTAATGAAATATGATTCATAATTTTCAAATCCTCCAAAAGGCTTTAATTTACATCATTATAGGACATGAAATGCAAAAAATATAAAATTTGAAATACTATCGCAAATGATATATTTATGCTAGAAATTGGAAATTCTGGTATAGAATGTGTTGATGAATAACTGATACCCAGATAACTTGTTAACAGAATATAATTGATATTCATATGTTTTAAATTACAAGTGGTTAAAATTTTACAATATCTGCCTTTTTTTTTTTTATAAAGCTTAATAAATTTTAAAATTTTCAGTGAAATAAAATTATTTATTACTATGTTATATATACACTGACTGACTTACCATTTAACCCTAGGGGATGAAAAATGCAACTTTTTCATTTTAAGGGATAAATGAGAAATTCTTTTTGTGCTGTTTACATTTTCTGAATTACTACTGTTGAAGGGTGCAAAATTCAGAAAGTGAAAAACTTTGTTTCCTTTGAAAACGAGCATGCCATATTTACCAGATATGATATGTTATTATTCTAGTTGTATGTGAAGTGTGTTTTGGTAGTCTTGTGATATAGAAAGCTTTTTAAAAATCATCACAGCAATAAATCATCAAGTATTGCAAATATCAGATTTTGTAGTACGAGTTTTTGACTTTTTCATTTTTATAGTACACAATTTTTTTTGTTTGCACGTAGATAATTACACTGAGAAACTAACATCTCTTTCAATAATACCAGCTTCAACTTCTAACACTTTAATGCAAAAGCTTAAGAGAAAAAATGCTCAGTGTCAGTAGTCAATAATTTTAGTGTAATGATTTTAGTATTAAATTGATGTAATATTATATAAAATACGTTACCTTTTTTTTTTACACTGAAATTAAAGAAATACATCAAATTTATCATTTTATGTAGAACAGTATGCAAACATGAAGTTTGCTATTTGGTAATAGTTAGAATTGTTTTAATCTGATAACAAATACATAATTTTAAATTTTTTTAGATGACTACTTTTTTTTAAATTTGCCACTTTATCTACTTTATTTTTACTAAAAAAAGCTCACAGAAAATATTTTACAATACAAATATATATGAAATATTCTCTTTCACAGATTGCTATCAATGGACAGCATTATGCTGAATATGCTCATAGACTTCCTTCTGCCAGTGTAACCATGCTGAATGTGAATGGTACTGTGACACTAACAAAAATTACATTTACAGATCGAGGACCCTCAGTAAGTTATGAATCATAAGTATTCTTCACGTATTACAACTAACTAACTGAATGAAGATGCTGCATTAATGTAACAACTAATAAAAAAAGAAATAATTGAGATTAAAATTTGAAATTAATCATAAACTAATAAAACTAGCTATCTTTCATAATATCTCTTGCTTTGTAATATCAATTTACTTAATTTGCTAAAATCATCATAACTAACTTTTGGTACTTAAATAAGTTGTACTAAAGTTTGATTACCATTAATTAGTGTAATTGTTAATTTGTGAAAAAAAAATGGCTTAGTAGTAACAGTTCAGTTGTTAAAGCATCTGATTTTAATGTTAGCTTTTTTTTTTCAATGTTATATTAACTACCTATATTACAACTCGTAAGATTTCTACTATTAAATAGTGGACTTCTTGCTAAATGAATGAAGTGCCCATTAAACATCACCAGGACTTTGTGTGACTGCAATCTCGGCAGCATTTGTGAACCCATATCTTCTTACACTTCAGCATCTTGATCTGTTCTACAAAGAACATGCCCTATTTATGAACTTTCTCTCTTGCCACATTTTCCTGAAATCAGTATCTTAAACGAGCAGCTGTAGATTTTATACAACACTTTTTTTTTACCAACCCTTGTCTCACTTTTGTCTCTCGTGCTCAGCAATATATCATTTATGGTATTAGTACATAGTGCTTCTATCTGTAAATGAAACTAAACTTACTACTTAGTGGGTAACTCCTGCCTAAATGTTTATTTACCAATGTTTTACATAAGGTTTATTAAATCTTTTACTACTTCACACTGTAATGTAAATCTTCATATCATTTAGCTAAGGCCAAAGTGTTTGAATATATTAAAACTCTGGCTAAAACTTAATTGCAATTATAATACTGATATGTAGTTTAATCAACCTTTTTACTTGGCTCACATGTAATCTATTGTAAATTCATTTCCATGCATTAAATAATATTGCTAAAAAAGTTAAGTACTTATGCTGTAGGTTTAGATTATTAAGTCTATGTAATTCAGATATCTAATGCAGTATATGGGTATGAGTGGGATGGTCTGAAATTGGCTTAGAAGCAGCAGAAAAAGTAATTTTTCTTCCAAAGGCATCATAAATGGCCTAAATCTGCTGCTTAAAAAATAAATATTCCATGTGAATAAAAACGACAGTCTCCTTTTTATGGGATTTGTTTGCATTTATTTTTGTGAAAAAAAAAAAGGATTGGTGACTATTCATTTTGATAATTTGATATTCTAAAATTTGGGAAAACTTTCAGTTGTCACAAGGAACTATTCCATATCCTGGGGAAAAAAATTATCCTGAGGAAAAAAATTGACCTTTTCAACCTTTTTATAAATCTACTAAGTTATTTAATGCTATGTTCAGTATTAGCATATTAAATTGTGGTAAATGTTTGCCTTACATTGTTTCCAGTTGTTACTGATGAGATTCAAAAGTGGTTGTCCATATTTTAGGGTCTCAAGATACATTCATTTCATATACATTTGCATGAAACATCACCAAGACTTTGTAGCAAAATTACTTTTAACTTTAATTTTGCTGTATGTGCTCTGCAGGATTGTTTCTCTTTTTTTTTTTAAAAAAAAAGACTGAATTATGGATCATTTCACCAAACCGAATAGACCAAATATTGTAGAGAGAAATGAAGCTGTTGATTCTGCTGGATCCTTTTACATTTGTGGTTTTTATATACAGTGTTTTCTCCAGGAATTGAAAGTAGAAAGTGCAGTTTTTTTAAAACCTGTTCTTATGGATACATGTACATGATGAAGGGACTGCCCAGTGAAGGTTCTGCTTATTATTTAGTTGCTTTCACTTGATCCTGAAAACCCATTATGTATTTACATCATTGCTGGGAAGAATTCTGGTGGTTCAGTAGGAGGGTCCTATTTGGTCTTTCCCCGCCTGTGTTAAATGCTAGTATTCCCTTCTACCTTCTCCACAGCTGAAACCATTGCAGTTGTAGGGCAGGGGTGTCTTCAATACAGCACTTTATATTTCAGTTTTCTTCAGGGAAATCGATGAACTTGGAGTCCACTCCATCAAGAATCAATCTGCTAGTGTGTTTACTTAGGGGCTAACCATGCAGGAGTGTTTTCCTCTTATGACATGGAATCTCTCCCTCAATGTTATAATAATTATGCAGCCCTTTCATCCAATTTAGCATCTTCAAAAAGTGTCCTGTAGTGCATGAGACTGCTGATGCTGAAAATTTTAATTCTAAATATATATTTTTCTTTTAAAAAAATTCACTTTTCTGTTCAGTGGACCCAGTGCAAAGTTCCTATTTTTTTCTGATTTGTTCTGTTTCATTTTTTCTCTGTTACACTGCATTCATTTTACAGATGACCGTAGGAATTAAACAGAATAGGAATATGTCATCCTTCTTAGTGCACATTTAAGGATTGCTCAAGTTTTCTATAATTAATCAAATGTCTAAGATTCAATGATTTGCTTATTTAGATTGTATGTGCTAATTGACAGAATTGCTTAGGAAATGATAGTAACTTGAGGGGTTTTGGTTCCATTTTGCCAAATTCTTTCATAATGAATCGGAAAGGCATAAACTGTTCCTTTTAAAGAAGAACTCTTCTCGGTGGTGTCCACCCAAGGAGGGACTGCAGTCAAGTGAATCTTAACACATGATATTAAAGGCATCCCTTTGAACAGTAAGTTAACATAATTTAAATTGTGGTGGAATCTTCAATACTCTACCTATCGTAATTCTCAAATCAAGGCTTGGGTATCTTCTTGAGATTTTAAACTCCATAATAAAATTTGGATCAAGTTTAGTTCATCTATTACACACCACCATCTTTTACTGGAAAACAAAGCAAACTACTATACTCTCAAATCTAATTACTAACATTTCACTCAAAATCAAACCAGGTGCTATTATTTGATCTCCATTATGTCTAAATTGTGGTTAAGAATCATTGTGCTGAGAATCTTATGCTGACAGTATGATTAATATTTACCAGACTAATTTGAAATTAATGAAAATCATATTAATAATTTAAATCAACCTACACCAGTGTTCTCAACATTCTCTTAGCCTGACAAAACACAAGAATGTATTGCTGCAGCCTAGTAGTAATTTTAGTGTTCTTTAAATTTTTCCAACTCTCACATGTACTATAATCAGTGTATTATTTTAAACATTGTACAATTCAATAACGTACACTCTTGCAGTCAAATATTATTATTAAAACACCTTTTAAGATAATATCCTTGAAAGTTAAGCGATATATTCTCAAAGTTTGAGTACAGAAAACCCTTGCTGATTGTGGGGTTACATTCCTTGAAAAGCCCATGATGAGTGAAATGTGATACACAATTTCGATACCTTATGGGGATGATACAGATTTTTAACTATAATAGAGGTAAAAATAGTTTTTTTTTAAATAAGCATGAAAGTAAATACTCATACTTATTTATGAGATAAATCAAAAAACAAAACTATTAAAAAAAAAAGTAGAATTCATCTGTTGTACAGTAAATTTGGTCTGTAAATGGAAGCTAGGCATAAACTGGAAGGAGAGCTGTGTACCAATCCCCAGTAATAATACACAGAGCCAGCCAGGTCTGGCACCTAATGTCCCACCCCACCTACTCATGGTGCAGGTGGTTAGTACCTTTCAAAAAATTTTTCTCTTTTGGAAGGGAACGGAAGGGGAGGGCTGCCATCTCAGTGTAGCCTACTGATCTCCTCATCTGTGGCCACCTTTTTCTTTTTTTCAACCCAGCTGAGGAGTGGTCAACTTCACAGGATCCTGGTGTTTACCATTTATACATGGATCCTGGACTTGTTGCACTAGTGGCCCTCTGTTGAGGAGGAATCTGCCACTGTGTTTTCTATTTGCTTGTGGGTTATCAGCCCTAAATGAACAGAGACATGGTATACCTTATATCAGCTGGTGGATAATCCTGATCAGAGGCTATTACAGGTACCTGAACCCTCTCTTAGCTAGTTGGGCATCATCAATCCTAAACTGGAGTAATGTGTCTCAGGCAGGCCATATGGCTCTTGAAAAAGTCCATTTGAAAAGGTGATGCCTGAAGTTCTTACCAGCATTGGTGACTTCAGCCTTTAGCAGAGGAGGGATAGGTCTTTGCCCCATGCCTGCAATCAGGGGGTTGTTGATATTGTTGGCCCTACCTCTCTCAATAAACCTAGTTTCTTCAAAATCCTACTAATCATTTTCTCTCTGCAGGTACTTGGAACATGAGGACGTTACATAGAGATTATTCTCTTGATGTCCTCGTGCAGGAATTCCAGCATTATAACTAAGCTATTCTAGGCTTACAAGAAACCAGATGGACAGCTAAAGGTGAGATACTTAAAGTAACTTTAAATTTCTCTTTTCAGGCAGGGAGGATGGAAAGCATCTCCAAGATGTAAGTTTGCAGCAGACATGCCAGCGATGTTCTTCTAGGATATGATTGCATTAATAAAAGATTTCTTACAGCAAAATTTAAAGCAAAAATTAAAGACTTGAATGTCATATGTCCCCATAGAGGACTCTGATGAGAATAAGAAGGATACATTTTAGTGCCAGCTTTAGGATATTTTGAATTTTGTGAAGAAAGGAGATATTTCTCTTGTGCTGGGTGACTTCAATGCTAAAGTTGGTACTGACTCTAATCTTTAAGCAGGAGTTTTATGTCCCTTGGCAGTTCCAATGGCAATGGGGAACATCTCCTACAGGTAAGTAAACTTAATGATTTGTGAATAACTAACGCATACTACAAACATTGGGACATTTATAAATATACATGGGTTTCACCTGATGGGTTGCACAGTAATATGATAGATTATATTGTAATTAACAGCAAATGGGCTCATTCAGTTAGAAATATCGGATCATACAGAGGAGCTGAAATTGGGTCTGATCTTTACCTGGTCAAAAGCGTTTTGCAGCTGAAGCTTAAGAAATGTTGTGCTAAGGTTAGGAAAATTAACTTTAACACTCATTGTCTGAAAGATCCAGATATTTTCCAAAGCATACCATGATAGGCTACTTAGTCATTATAACAAACGTTGTTTGCTTACTGCTAGAGTTGAGAAAGAATGGGATCAGTTTAAACAGACTTTTCTTGGAACCAACAGTACTCTTTTGGTAAAAAGGAACAGAGGAAACAAAATTATTTGTATGATAAGGCTATGGAACTTATTTCGGAAAGAAGGAAGTGCAGGATTAATATGAATCAATACCCTACTAGGTTCTAATAGAAGGCTTTACAATGAGCTTAATATGCATGTAAAGGATCAGTTAACAGCTGATAACAATTTTTGGCTTGATAGATTGGCTGACAAAGCAGAGAAAGCAGTTAGAATAACGTAACAGCTGGGGTTGTACCAGATTGTTAATTTTTTATGTGGGAATAAACAGACAGGTACACAGGGATTAATGGATAAATATGGCAAGGTGGTTGAAGATGAGGATTCTCTGATGGCTAGGTGGGCTGAGCATTTCAGAGAAGTTCTAAGTAATGTGATTATTTCTACTCCCATTGTTTGTAATTAGGAGGGATGCATTACTGGCTTTAATGATGGCCCAATATCACATTCTGGAGTCGCTTTGGCTATCTCTAAATTAAAACTATAAATCCTCAGGGTTGGATGAAATCACCACTGAAATGCTTAGAGCTGAAAATACTGTGTTGTCATATGGCTGACTGACATTTTGAATATTTTTTATGATAAAGGTGTTCTTCCTAAGGATTTTACTAGAGCTATCATTGTACCGAATTTTAAAAAAGGTGATCGCAGTTCTTGAGATAATTATAGAGGGATTAGTTTACTTTTTGTTCCAAGTAAAGTTCTTTGCATTATTATGCTTAATAAGAATAATAGAATAAATAGAATTAAGAATTTCGTTGATGGACAACTACATGATGAACAGTGAGGATTCAGAAGTGATAGGGAATGTATTAATCAAATATTTTCACAGGCGGATTCTTGAAACATGTTTAGAAGTTCAGAAACCTGTGGTTACTAGCTTTATAGATTTCAAAAAGGCTTTTCACTCTATTGATCGACATAATTTGTGGTTGATTGTTAGATCATATGGAATGCCTGATAAGTTGGTTAGTGTAATGAAAACTCTCTATAATAAGTCATGTCTGAGAATTAGTAAGGCTTGTGGCAATTAGTTTAGCATTGCTTCTGGTGTTTGACAAGGTGCATTTTTGTCACCTTTTCTCTTTAGTTTGATTATGTTATGTGAAATTCACTGCAAGGGAAAGATTTTGGTCTTAAATGAGTAATGAGAGATCTGAAAATTTCTGATTTTAGAGTTATGTTGATGAATTGACCCTGTTGGCTAATGATGTTGATGAGATGAATTCTTTCATTAGGGCTGTTGATGAGATTGGTAATAGAGTAGGTTTGATGATAAACAGAGAAGAAACTAAAGTGAAGAAAATTGATCAGGCAGATGGTGCTTCAGTGGCTTTGAATGGCTGCACTCTTGAGCAAGTGTCTCAGTTTAATTATCTTGGGAGTTATGTAATAGATACTGGTGATGTGCGGCATGAGATAAATAGGAGAATAGAGATTGCTGCTGGGTTTTTAAGAATCTATGGAGAGTGTGGAAAAATAGGTATGTACACCTATAGACTTAAATTGGGCAGTATAATAGTTTGATTTTTTCTAAGGTTAGTTATGATAGCAAAACGTGGACCATTTGTAATCAGTATAACAAGAAACGATGCCTTTGATTCTAGATGCTTATGCAGTATCTTGGGCATTAGGTGGTTCGATTTTGTAAGTAATGATGTGGTTAGAAGGAGTCGTCAACCTCCTTTGAGCAGCATATTGTGCAGAGAGAGACTGCATTAGTTTGGCCATGTTGCTCATATGCATAGCTGCAGATTGGCAAACAGGATTATGAACAGTGTACCTAAGGGTTTCAGAAAAAGGGGGAGACCTAGGATGCGATGGGCAGACAATGTCAAACAGGACCTTGCTAGAATTGGCATAGAGTGGCCAAATGCAGCAGCAAATAGCTCAGAACAGATGCATCTGGAGAAGAAAATTACATAGTTTGGTTGGACCTCCTTAGCCCATAGCTGCATGAGGTTGGGTTGTTTTACCTCTGAGCAGCACTTTTTTTTGCACACAATGGGCTAAATGGCCAGGTCACAAGGACCCTGAAGGCTCAGAGAAGGTTGGGGGAGTGGACCCACTGGAACAGCTGTTAGGAGTTGTTGGTAGCCTCCAATCAAGGCCATCCAGTGTGTTCTTTAATGTGCACAGGGTATGGCTCTCCCACACATGGGGCCACGGCTTAACGTCCCATCCAATGGACGGTGGCCTTTCCAAGTCCATCGGTATCCCCTACTGACTGTGGGCAAGGTGGGGAGTTTTGCAGAGATAAATCTCAACCCTGACCTAGCTGGGACTCGAACCTGGGAACTGCAGATTACAAGCCTGGCAGTCTACCGAATGAGCCATCCATAGCTGCATGAGGATTTTCTATGGATGGATAGGTAAATTCTGAGTAAGCTGTCATCACTACTTGAAATGGCTTAATATTTAGGAGCCACATTTCTATTAAATGCTAACTTAAAAAAATTAAAATAGAAATTTTGCTAGGACAATAATTTTAATAACAGCAGTAATTAAATTGATGACAAGAGCATGTTCCTCTTTCTGATACGAAATAAGACATGCATATGTCATGAATGCTTGAATGTAGACTTTGCATATCTCACAATTGTAAGATTAGAGACTGTACAGTCAAATTTCTTCTGCATTTGGCCAACAGGTATCACATTTAAACACATGTAATCAAATCTGGAATCAGCTAAGGTTTCCTGTATATAGTTTCCGAAGTAAACTCTCAGTCCAACTGTGTAGGACCACTGGCCTAGACAGTCAGAATCTGTTACTATACCACTTCTTAAAACTCTTTCCTTCCCATCTTTTGCCTTAGCTATGATATGCTATACAAAAAGATAACAACTGAAAATCTCAAAAACGGGATTGGGGGAAACTACAGGCGATGGTGTCATCCCAATTAATTAACAATTGGTTCTTTTCAATTGTAATTTTACTATTATTTTTAACGTGCTACAATACAAACACATTTAGGAGGCACTGTTTTTTTTATAATATGAAAATAAGGAGAGTAACCACAATTCTTTATATACAAGTGACATATATAGGGGATCCGTAGTCTGGATACTCCCCTCTTCTGGAGTGGTGTTGGCTCAGTTGGTATCGTGCCAGGCTTGTAATTTGCAGTTCCCAGGTTCAAGTGCAAGTGCCACCAGCTCAAGCATAGAGATTTATCTCCACTAAGCCCCAACACTGTCCTTTGTCGTTAGGGAACACTGATGGGCTTGGAAAGGCCATCATCTGTTGGATGGAATATAAAGTAGTGGCCCTGTGCAAGAGAACCATATCCTATGTATATTAATGATGGATATATTAATGACTGGATGGCCTCGGTGAGAGGCTACCATTTGTCTCCTAATAGCTGTCCAGTGTGTCCCCCTTCCCCAAGCTTCTCTGGGCCTTTGTGGTCCTTATGACCTGGCAATTTAGCTCATTGTGTATTAAAAAAGTTGTTCGGAGGTAAAACAACCCAACTCCCCTCACCACATAAAATAAGGATATATATTTGTAGTAAAATAAAGAATTTAAAAAAATTCTTCAAAATTTAAAAGATAATTTTTTTTGATTACTTAATAATCAAATTTTGCTGCCTGATATATTTTCCATTTGTATTGATTTTAAATTCCTTATGTACTTTCTAAATTTTGCCCCTTCCCATAAGAAAATGCTTTGTATGCAACTGATATACATATATAAAAGCACATTTCTTTCGTTATTAATAATTGTTTGTATTGTTAATTATTTCAAATTAGTTTCTAACATTTCTTAGTATTCATCAAATTAGTTTTTTAACATCAGGTTCAGTGATCAATAATATTTTTAACTGGCTACAGGCCATCTCTTACTATAATTCCATAATCTAAGAAGCTAAATATAAAACTAACAATGCTGAAAAGTACTACTAAAAATAATAAAGAAAGGCTAACGAGCTAAAATTATGTAAAATATAATAACACTATTCGAGTTTAGAGAGATGTAATTGTCGAAAAAAGTGGGTGATACTCTGTCAGTAAATGTACATTCTGATCACTTTTTAATGCAGAAACACCATGTGAGACTATTATGATTGACAAAGGACTGTATACACTGAGATGCCAGTTTATTAGGTACATCTACTAAGTAGCATGTTGTACCTCTTTTGGCCTTCAGAACAGCCCAAATTCCTTGGGGCATGGAACTTGCTGGATGCAATGTGCAGGATTGTTGTGTATGATTTTTTTTTGGATGCAATGTGGATTTGGATGCAATGTGGGGATTGATTGTGTATGTACAGATTTGGATGGCAGCACAGTCTTGCTGCTAACAGCCCTTTTCAACTCATCCCAAAGATGCTCAATAGGATTTAGATCTGGGGACTGCAGACCAATGAAGCTAGAAAAACTCGTTGGCATGTTCTTGGAACCAGTCGGTGATGATATGTGCCTTGTGAGCAGGTGCATTATTATGCTGATCTTGTCCATCCAAGTGAGGATAAACTGTAACAATGAAGGGATGAGCTAAACAGCCATGTTCAAATATGCCATGGCATTCAGGTGTCCTTCGATTGGTATCAGGGGGCCTAATGTGTTCCAGGAAAACATTCCCCACACCATCACACTGAAACCACCTGCCTGGGTTGTTGGGTTGTTTTACCTCTGAGCGGCACTTTTTTGCACACCATGGGCTAAATGGCCAGGTCACATGGACCCCGATGGCTCAGAGAAGGTTGGGGGAGGGGACCCACTGGAACAACTGTTGGGAGACAGATGGTAGCCCCCCATCAAGGCCATCCAGTGTGTTCTTTAACGTGCGCAGGGTATGGCTCTCCCGTACACAGGGCGACGGCTTAACATCCCATCCGACGGACGGCAGCCTTTCCAAGCCCATCGGTGTCCCCTACTGACCGTGGGCAGGGCGGGGAATTTTGCGGAAATAAATATCAACGCTGACCCAGCTGGGACTCGAACCTGCCTGTACTGTTGACACTAGACAATATGGCTCCATGGCCTCATGTTGCCTGTGCCAAATTCTGATCCTTCCATCAGCATTAATGCAAAAAGGACCTTGATTCGTCCAACCAGACTACCTTTTCTTGTCTGATGCTCCTGTTCTCACTGAATATGCACTGTTGTGTTCTTTGCTGACAACATTAGCACTTGACCAGGTTGGCAACTGTTGTAGCCCATTTGTGACAAGGTCCAATATGTGGTGTGTTCGGAGATGACATTCTACACACCAATGTTTAATTCTGCTGTGATTTGCCTGGCTGTAGCCTTTCTATTCGCTTGCATGATTCTCACCAGTCTCCTTTGACCTCTCTGATGCATGAGCTGTTTTTATCCACAGGATCATTGATCATTGATAGTTTTTTGCTTTTTTCACAATTCTCAGTAAACCTTTGAGATGGTTGTGTGTGAAAAACTCGGAAGGACTTGGGAGATGCTGGAACCGGCACACATAGCAACAACTGTTGTGCCATGTTCAAAGTCTCTCGGGTCACTCGTTTTGCCCATTCTGGTATGTAATCCAACTCTTAACTGATGCTCAAAGAGCTGGTCTGCCTAATTTATACTGAGATTGTTAATAATTAAATTTCAACAATGAGAGATTATGAAGACAAAACAATAGTGTTTCAGCATTTTGTGGGAGAAATTTATTCCTCCACTCTTCATATGCGATTCCCACCTCTCTAAACATCTTTTCACTGGGTATGCTGCTTGTAGGTGTAATGTCTGGCCAATTTTCACATTTTGTGATATATAGCTGCATTTTTTGTTAAGTTAAAGGATTTTCTTTACGAAGGATGTTAGAACATTTAAGAAAATTTTCAAATTACCTCTCTTCTTTAGAATAAGAAATTTTCAAACAAAATTTCATTTAAGCAATCCTCACACAATTGGATTTTATTGTCATCAGTTTGTCTCTTCTTTAGGTTCTCATGGTTCATTGTTATATTTTTCTTTACTTTTAAATAATGGAGACAGACTTTTCATTTCTTCTAGAATACAGATTTTAGCAATAAAGGTGTGTATTGGGTTTCAAAAATTTATGTTTGTAATATGGTTCCAAAATAATTCAATCGCTTAATTCCACATTATGAAATCTAGCTTGCAAAGATTTTAGTTGCCCTCTTTTCATAGTTATGATGCTTTTGTTTTTTGCTGTGAAACCACTCTAAAGCAGTTAAATTTTGAATAACTATTGGAATACATCTCATTCTAGGAGCCTAAAACTATCTCATATAGGAAAAGCTAATACTGTGCTGTAGGTTTATATTTTATTTTCCTGTAGCATGAGCATGCCATCCCCTGGCAGAGTGGTTAGCATGCTTAGCTACTGATCGGGGGCTTGAACCCAGGTCCCTTAGATAAGGCATGGATGTTTGTGTCGTTTTTCTGCTAAGGGCCTGCCATCCTCTGACCTTCTACTGTGGCATATAAACTGACAGGCTCCTGTCAGACCTCTGTGGCAAGCAGCTGCTTGAGGGGGGTATTTATTTATTTATTTATTATTATGTAGCATGAGCACATGAAATTGGCACTGTCAGTACACACATTCATCATTTGAATCAAATTGGTTCAAAGCCAGGTAATTTTTCTTTGGTACCCTGATTTTTTAGTACCTGGAACATCACTGGTATTAACCATAATTTTTTTTTTTGGTTTCAAATACTCTGCAAATACTTTGTAAAATGTACATGACAAAAAACTTGTTAGTTGAAGTCTGGTCTTCCTTGGTCATGTATCACAGTAAAATGAAGTATCTTACCTGCCACTTTTCACAGTCCTATAAGAACAAACTGTATAGCAAACTGCATCATAACCCTCCTGGGCTAGAATGAGAAACAGCTTCTCATTCATATAGTCATCAATAGTACACTCTTGCAATGAACTTCATCTGGAGGAAACGATGTCACTACAGGAAAGTGTTAACAGAAAAAGAATTATTTTTTATCTTTACTAAACAGTAACTGAAACAGTTGAAGGATGACAATACACTCAGGGAATGCATAGACTTCACTATTATATAAAAACAGCTAGCCATTTTGTGTCAAACCATATTGAAAAAGTTTGAAAAGTTGCAGCAGATTCAGTTTAACACTGTGATTGGACAGAGAAATAGCAAAGTTGGGCAAGTCAAACAATAGGATATCAAAGAGTTAAATGAGAGAAAAACAACTTTAAACTAAAAATTGTAAATTTCCGTTACTTTTTTTCATTTATTTAAATCTTTTATTTTTCAAAGAAATGGCTGTGGCATTCCTCCTTGATGTAGACCTGATCACTCTCGAACAATGATTTGTAGATGAAATAAAAATGTAATAAAGGATATAGTTACATATGCAATGCATATCTTGCATTCATGGTGTAATAGCAACTGATATTTGGTTTCACTGAAATTTTTTTTAAATCCATATTCCATTTCTTGTCATTTGTATTATTTTGGGAAAAAACAAAAATCAATAAACCTCTGATTATTCTTTTGTTTTTGTTCACATTTATATTTTGTGTATATGTAACATATTTAAAATATTGTGAATTTTTCAGTTACCACAAGGACCCATTTCTGCTCCTACTCTTAATCCTGTTATGAATCAAGTAGGTGTTTAATATTTATCATTTATGAATCTTAGTACTTTAAATTATCAAAAGTTCTGTTAATTAGTGTTGCATCACCTATATAGTGGTAATGGTACATGTTTAAATATAGTTAATATTAGAATTTATTAAACTTTTTTTTCACTGTTTTGGTGAACAATTTTCTAAATTCTGTTCACAATGGTAGTTTTGTTAAATTTTCCCAATTGAGAAATTTCTTATGCAAAGCAAGAAAAACTATTAATAGAAAATGAAAAGATAAATCTTTTTTTTTCATTGATACAAAATTTTATAATAATGATATTTGAGCCGGGTGGGATATGATCATATCCCACCCAGCTCAAGACAATTTTTCCTCTAAAATTAAATTGACTTACAAAGTGGTCAATATTTAGTATATACCAAGAAAGTCGAGTTTATTCAATATTTAATCAATTGTATACTTGTAAGATATACTTTCCATCTTTAAGGCATTTATTTGCCGTATTGTGGCCAAGATCGCCCGAACAGCACCTATATGTGACATAATGGAATATGTACTATAGGTTGAGAATGTTCATATCATCAATTAGAGGAAATCTTGATCGGCGGCCCGTAGCTCAGTGGTTTAGAGCACCTGACATGTTATCAGGAGGTCATTGGTTCATATCCCACCCGGCTCAAGACAATTTTTCCTCTAAAATTAAATCGACTTACAAAGTGGTTAATATTTAGAAGGTAATGGCAACATAAGGTTAAAGAATATTCACTTAATTTACCTCATCTCTTAATTAAAATTTGTGGTAAAAGAAAAAAAAATGTTTCACTTTTGTGGATGTTTTTATTGATTGCAAAGATGTTTAAACTCTGTCATTTCATTGTAGCTTCAAATAAATTGTGGCATGATGAAAGTAGCCACTATTGCAATCCAAGCACTCTCTCACAAAAAGAAGGAGGGCAGCATGATATACCTTTCTGTTCTCTCATAGTGCAGTACTAATTTGATCATTATATCGATTCATCATCATCCTCAAGCAGCCATGGGCTACGGAGGTCCAACCAGACCGTGCAATTTAGTTCTCCAAGCAAGTCTATCCTAGTGAATAGTTATTATTAATATTTTGCCTTTATTTTCCTTAATGTAAAGCATGCATTGTGCAGACTTATGCTTGCTTGAAACTACCACTTCCTAGGTGGCGTGACAAGATCCATCACTGCTGCAGTCCAAGAATGTTGTAAAAAAATCATGGGATAGCAGCACAGCAATTATTTCTGTTCTCATTGTAATGTAGTGCTTATTTAATTATTGGTTATTGATTATTGGTTATTCTTGTCATTTTCATTAATATCATATTGTACTGCCCTTGGTTAGAAATGGAGACTGATGGGTTGGAAAGGTCACAGTCAATCTGATGGGACATACGTCATGAGCCAATGTGTATACAGTTCTTTGCCTTTGGCTTTTATCTCTCTTACAGCTGGTGATTTTGAGCATTGTTGTCATAAAAGGGCCATTATGAAATTTATACAACCCAGTTCATGTTTAACATAATTCATGTGTTTGGAAATGCATTTCAAATATATTGTGGCATGACGAATTCAAATTATGAGATAGTGCCCACCACTTTTCTGCGGTTGTTAGTCTGCCACTGGATATAATCACAGATAATGTTGAAAAACAATTGGTCATTTATTGCAGGAATGTGAATAAATGGATTCAGTCTTCTTGTTATTAGGAAGAAATTTCATTGATAATCCACTAATGGGAGCCATAAAATTACCATCCATTTTGAACTTTGATCATTTACATGAGGATGGAGAGGTCAATTTTGAATTCCCCTGCAGTGGTTTGAAGCTTGCAGAGTGGAGTGGACAGTTGCATGACCAAGTCCAATGCATGCTGCCTTAATGGGATTGAATCAGTAGGCACCAATCATCTATTATAATCATTTAATCGATATACTGTATAGAGATAAGCCATGCTTTTTCAACAAAGTGCTTGGATTTCGTTAGGCTCATTGGATCTCCTCATGCCACACGGGAAACGGTGGTTTGTGGCGTAGGCATAGGACCCAAGTTTGTGTCATGCATACTTTGATATTAGTGAAAATAGAAAAGGCCAAATATTAATAACTAATAATCATTCAATAATCGATTAATCATTATAATGATCAAATTAGTACTGCCCTTTCTTTTGTGCTTTTGTGTGTGTGAGAGAGAGAGAGCTTTGACTCTGGTAGTGGCAGCTTGTGTCATGCCACATCAGTGTCTCCCTTTGGAAACAGTGGCTTGTGGTAATGAAAATAGAAGTCTGTGTCATGTGTACTTTATTATATTAATTAAAATAAAATTATCCTCAAAATTAATAACTAATAATTGATAGATAACATTTGGTGATTAATAATCGATAAGTTCCATTAATTTACATTGAAATGATGGGAATAAGCCTCAATTATAATGTCACAGGAATGTTGACTCCCATCAAATGGACATTAAAATATGAACATTAAGTGTCAAAGGTTGTAGACTTGTGCCAAATAAATTCTGCAAATATTTGAAATTATCACTTTCCAAAGATGCTTTTCCAATGCTAAAGAAATCACCATTTAAGCTCTTCAGTTATGAAAAGTGGTTTAATTGTACCAGGTTGGGTAAGTGTTGGGTTCTCCATCCTTTGGGAATGCTAGTAACTGCTAAGGCGACAAAAAATATAAAACATATATATATATTACCCATATTTTTCAAGAAATGAGACTAATAAAACAGAGGGAAGAAACTTATACCGAAACAGCAATCTGGTTCATTCCAACTCGATCTTTGATACACACTTTTTTTTTTTCTAGATCCTGGCCTGTTTTCAAATTATTTTGACATTGTAATCATAAAAAACCATATGATCCACTATTCAGTACATAAATAGAGCAGAAGAAACCAGTTTCAGCATTTAATCTGGATGCCAAAAAACACAAGTGGCCAATTTGCAACTAATTTGTTTCTTCTACTGGAGGGTCTCTTCACCTGGTAGGTTGCTACATTCAAATTGCAGTCCCATTTGAGTAAAGTAGCAGGTGCTGCATATACATCATTTGATGCGAGATGCTGAGTGCTTGAGTGAGCCATTTCAGCTCGCTCAAATTAGATCATAAAATAAATTTTGACAAAAAACCAGGTGCTGTATTACATAATGCAGCAAAGAAATCTTGAGGCTGTCTCAATTGAATTGCAGTACCATGCTTGTAGTTGGCTAGTCACACAGTTATATGTATAAGCGATTTCAATCATTTTACTATTTGATTGCTTATGTATTGTTAATATTTCTAGTTTTGTTGAACATGCCCATAGAATATGCTAACCACATTGAACTAGTTCTTTTTTAGAGTTTCAGAGAAGTTTTCAACTTTATATATCTTCTGTGATTTTAATAAAGATTATCTACTCTACACAAAACTGTTTTTCAAGAATTGGAGACAAATTACATTTAAACTATAGACATTAAGGTAGATTTGAAATTAATTGTAACCATATGATATGATGTAAATTTAATGCTTTTCTTTCCTAATTTATGTATATATACATACTCAGTGCTCACTAAATTATGACCACCTCCCTCTGTGTTATATAAGTGGAAGCTAATTTTGAAGCTCCATAACTTCTAAACTAAGTGTCTTGTGGGAAAATGTAACAGAAGATCTCAATCAAATCTATTTAAATCTCGATTTTCAATGTTCACTCTGTACTTAAAGAGTTGTGGACTTTGAATATTTAACAGCAACAATGCAAGTTTTAGGAAAATTGAAAAATATCAAAAAATTATTTGAATTAACTTTTCCAATATACATCTGTTGTATTAAATGGTGTGAAATAATACTTCATTTTTAAATTAGAATTTAACTCAGAAGTTAATTATAACATTAGAGATTGCTTTTTTAAAATATTAAAACTTCCACAACTCTTTAAATATTAAGGGAATATTGTGAAAATCGAGATTTAGATAAATTTGATTGATATCTTCAGTCCCATTCTGTCACAAAACTTTTTTTTTTTGGAAGTTATAGAGCTTCGAAGTTAACTTCCACTGACATAATATGGAGGGAGGTAGTCATAATTTAGTGAGCACTGAGTGTATGTACTTATGGGGAAAAATTTGAATATCTAATGTTTTATGTATTTTAATAGTCAACACCTATTGCCTACCCAATACATGGAGGACTTTTTCCTGGAAAAATGATATATATTAGTGGTCGACCTACTGGTGATGACAGGTAGGTAAACTCCTTTTTCTATTGCTGTTATTTTCTTCTTGTTTCGTTTTTGCACTTTTTGTAAAATTTATTGATTGTTCTCACAGATAATATATACACAATACACAGATAACTGTGTATGCACTGATAGGTTCCTGTCAGATCTCTGCAGTAAGCAGCTGCTTGAAGGTGTATTTTTTAATTCTTTTAGTGAATATTGCAGTTGTTAACGTTTTTAAGCCGTCCCATGGTAGAGTGGTTAGCGCGCTTGACTACTGATCTAAGGGACTTGAGTTCGAGCCCCAGATAAGGCATGGTTGTAAGTGTTGTTTTTCTGCTGAGGTCCTGCCATCCTCTCAGATCTTCTACTTTGGCATATAAACTGACAGGCTCCTGACAGACCTCTGTGGCAAGCAGCTGCTTGAGGGGGTATTTATTTATTTTTATTTTTTTAACATTTTTGATCCTCAAAGATCAATGTGAAATAATCCAGTTCAGATTAGCTACTTTTGTTATTCCATTGGAAATAAAGTAAGAACCCATAACCATTGTAATAAATTACCTATGATAGCAGGTTGGATGTACCGAATAGGGTACGATTTTGTTTTTATATTTAGGACTGGTATAATTTTGTATTAGTAAGATCTGTTACCAGGCCCCTCTCTTATGTGAGTGTTGCTCAGTCAAGAATAATAATACTTTCTCTGCTTCTTACAAGTTACCACCTAATTTCAACATTATTGTAATTCTAGGGAATCAGAATGTAAAATTAGTTAGCAAAAACCAATGAAGTTTAATAGTTATGGGGGGGGGAATTAACAATCAAATAAAAAAAAATGCAAATCTACTTGTAAGAATTAGCAGGTTTCAATTCAAATCATTTTCAAATATATGGCTCTTGGAGTATTATCAGTATTAACTCTTCGACTGGCAGTACTTAGTGAATGTAATGGTTGAAAGAAATATGTACGAGTCACAATGAAATGACACGGTGGCGAAGTGTTCATGGAAGCAAGGGAAGCAGTGGTTCCCCTAAAATTATCATAAACAAAAAAAATATATTAAAACATTTATATATATTTAATTTATATAAGATAAAAGTATTTTCTTAGCTTTAATAATCTTATTCTAACATAAATTTTATATTTATATAATATTCTTAGAGGTTTCCCTGTTATACTGTATAATTAACAGAAGCACCAATTTGCCAGGCCAGTTGAGCTAGGAGTGTATGAAGAACATTGCTTTATCGCTACTGCATTGCACACAATGAAAGTCCCATTTTCCATATTCAACCCAAGGGGCGGGGGTGGCTCAGTCGGTAGCGCGCCAGGCTCGTAATCTGTAGTTCCCAGGTTCGAGTCCCAGCTGGGTCAGCGTTGAGATTTATCTCCGCAAAATTCCCCCACCCTGCCCACGGTCAGTAGGGGACACCGATGGGCTTGAAAAGGCCGCCGTCCGTCGGATGGGACGTTAAGCCGTGGCCCCGTGTGCGGGAGAGCCATACCCTGTGCATGTTAAAGAACATGCTGGATGGCCTTGACGGGAGGCTACCATCTGTCTCCCAACAGCTGTTCCAGTGGGTCCCCTCCCCCAACCTTCTCTGAGCCTTCGGGGTCCATGTGACCTGGCCATTTAGCCCATGGTGTGCAAAAAGGTGCCGCTCAGAGGTAAAACAACCCAACCCATATTCAACCCAGCAGAAATTTTCCTTACAGACTCAATTTATCTTGTTGCTTTTTAGATTATGTCATACCTTTCTCACTAACTGCTAAAGGTCGCTAAAGTACTCGCTCTGTAATTAGTATCAGCCATTTTCACACTTGATAAAGTCTTCAATGTGAAATCAATCACATTGAAGGTAAGCGTAATTATTTTTACTTTCTATTTTTCTAAAAAATAATTAATCATACTTAATCTTTAACTGCCCTATGCCCAGTTTTCACTCATTCCAAATTATAAAAGAATTTCTTAATTAGTAATGTTTTGTTGGCAAAAGTTAATCGTACTGTTTTCATTGAGATACCATCTAACCTAATTGCCTTGATGCATATTTGCCGAAAAGATTTATAACTTAATTACTAAGTTTTGCTGTTCTCATCATTACCGTATTAAAACAAAAAATATTCATACAATTTATTGGGGACAAAGTGGAGTAACTTACTAATACAATTCATGAAGGCTATACTCAGTATGCAAAAAAATATAACTTGTGAAACATTTCATTCTCATCAAGATTATAACCAATATATTATCGTTACCCACTATATTGCACTACATTCAAATACGTGCAATTAGATGCATAGAATAATTTTGAAAGTCCATAGAAGCATGTGAAAGAAAATTGAAAACTCAAAAGTTATGTAAATAATCATTGAAGTATTTGAAAACGACCTACAGACAGTGCTCTGATACAAATTATTAACAACCAGATCTGTACAAATGTAATTTCCTAACTTTGCTATTATTTTAACACAGAAAGACAAGAAATGTATCTAGTGAATCTTTCCTGTATAAAAATCAGCTTTCAACTACATCAGTACTTCATATTTCTTTAATGTGCCACGAGCTGGCTGATATCAGAAGCAATTGCTAGATGTTAAGTTTGTGTGGAAACTTGATACTAAAGTAAGAAATTTATAACAGCATTTTGCATCTTTTGGCTTTTTTTCAGTATTCACTAATTACTATTGAGCGAACGTATTGTACATCACGATAGTGATTTAATTGGCAATTTTTTTGAACATTTAGATAAAATGTGGGTTAGAATTACTCACTTTTCCTGTTTAAATAATGTTTACTTATAGCGATGTTTTCCAGGAACTCGGCATAAGCTGTATTGTACTGTCTTAAAAGTTGAATTTGTTACCTATAATAGAATCTAGGTCAAACTTGAAATTAGTTTAAACATGATGCAAATTCTTAAGGACCAAAATATCGAAGTGTCAGGAAAGTTCAAAACAGTGGTAAAGAATATAGTGATAAATCAATAAACGATTTCATGGCATCATTATTAACACATAAGAATGGATAACACTTTTTTGCCAGTTGGATTTATTTACACAAGTGTTGCAATGTACTATTTATATGGGGCTGAGTGCTTTCGACTGTACTCAGCATTTATCATCAGGGTGATGTACAGTTCCTTGTATGGGCAGATTGTTGGTGACGGGTTAAGCAAAAATACCTTTTTTTCTTGCAGACATTTTTGTTTACAAGAAGAAGTTTCGGCATGCTAGTGGAGTAAAAGTCACTAAGTAAATAGTATTAAGATTAAGGTTCAGTGCTTTGCCAATATCACACCGAACTGCTGCTACCTAGCGACTTTTACTCCACTAGCATGCTGAAACTTCCTCTCATCAGTGAAAATGTCTGCAAGAAAAAAGATATAATTTTTGCTTAACCTGTCGCCAACAATCCGCCTAAATAAGGAACTGTATGCCACCCTAATGATTACTGCTGAGGACAGTCGAAAGTGCTTGGCCCCAAGTAAATAGCATATTGCAGCACTTGTGTAAATAAATCTAACCAGCAAAATAGCATTATCCATTTTTATGTGTTAAGTTCGAAACAGTTCATATAAAAAGTTCTGTCCATTTTGGTGATTGTTTAGAGTGAAATTATAAGATGTTATAATAGTTCTCATTGAGTTTTCAAGCGACATTCAACTAGTATGAATAATTTTTTTTTATGTATTAATAAACGAAAAACTTTAGTCACTGGTAGAGGCCCTTGTTTGCCATTTCAATGGCAAATAAATAACCTATCATTCGTTCACTCACATCTCTTGAGCATAGGGAATCTTGAAATAGTTTATATCAGGGCTGCTAAGTATTAAAGGTATTAAATGCAAAAGGCCATTATAACTTTTGGTTGGAAAATTGGAGAAAAATATGCAAAACATCAAAGGAAACCATTTAGTAAGAAATGGAGATGATTTTTCGGGCTCACTTTTTCGAATTCGCATCAGCCTAAGCCCGCTTTGGGAAAAAGAAATTCAGATGCATTACAAAACATATATACTGAAATGAATATCGTTAATCAGTTATTTTATTCTTATAATATTAATTAAAATCGTTTATGATAAAATTTAATCTTAATACTATTTGGAACAAAAAATATTAGAAATGCTACCAGAAACTGAAATTTGTGAGCATTCAATGCATTAATTTTAGAAGACTGAATTTAGGCTAAATAAAATGAGAATCAATTTAATTCCCTGTCATTTCTTCTTAATTTTGAAATGGCCACATTGAAAGCTATACAAAGGCAGACATTTGTACCTTTCTCGCTAACGATGAGTTCTGGCTGGAATTTTGTCGGGCTGAGCTTGGGCTCAAAGTAATTTAAATTTCAAATATTTTTTTATTTTGGAAAGCAGTAATATAAAATATTTTTGATTATAATTTCAACTATTTAATCAGTATTTAGTACTTAAAAATAAGCACCACGCAACTTTTATTTTTTGCATATTTTCTTATTTTCAATAAATTAATGGCTCTTTGCATTACCCATAAAATTTCAGTTTCTGGTAGTATTTCCAGTATTTTTTGTTCCAAATAGTATTAAGATTCAATTTTGTTATAAACGATTGTAATTAATATTATAAGAATAAAATAACTGATTAATGATATTCATTTCAGTATATATGTTTTGTAATGCATCTGAATTTCTTTTTCCCAAAGCGGGCTTAGGCTGATGCAAATTCGAAAAGTGAGCCCGAAAATCAACGCCATTTCTTACTATATGGTTTCCTTTGATGTTTTGCATATTTTTCTTTCATTTCCCAATCAAAAGTTATAATATCCTTTTGCATTTAATACCTTTAATACTTAGTAGCCCTGATATAAACTGTTTCAAGATTCCCTATGCTCGAGAGATGTGAGTGAACAAACAAATGATAGGTTATTTATTTGCCATTGAAATGGTAAACGAGGGCCACTACCAGTGACTAAAGTTTTTCGTTTATTAATACATTAAAAAATTATTCATACTAGTTGAATGTCGCTTGAAAACTCAATGAGAACTATTATAACATCTTATAATTTCACTCAAAACAATCACCGAAATGTGACAACCCCAAGACCTGATTTTAGGAAGTGTCAATGTAGTATGCATAATTACATTGAATGCTTCCATGCTAAAATGTAATAGAATGGTTTTTTAATGTGGATATACTCGCACATTATGCTGTAGATGGGCAGAATGTTTTCAATTGAGCATACTTCCCATTTTGAATGTGTTCTCTTTCTATATGTCAAATTCTTCATATGAGAGAGCAGTTTCATCAAACCTCTGTGAAAATACTAATATGGTTATGTTTCTAATTTTGAGTAATAATTATATGTAATAATAGCTTTACTTTTCAGGTTTAGTATCAACTTACAGTGTGGAACAGCTTCATACCCTACTCCTGATATTGCCTTCCACTTTGATGTGCGTTTCTTTAATTCAACTGTGGTTCGTAATTCTCTCATAAATGACTTCTGGGGAGAAGAGGAGTTGTCTGTTCCTTACTTTCCATGTCAACCTGGAGTTAATTTTGACATGATCATTCGTGTTGAACAGGATAAATACTTGGTTGCATTCAATGGCCAACACTTCATAGAGTATAGGCATCGCCTATTACCCCTATCAAAAATTGACACACTGAGCATACTGAAGGATGTATTAATCACTTCCATTGGTGTTGTTTAAGCCAACAGTTTTGAAACCTTTTTAAACTATTAAGCATTTTTTTTTCCAATTAAAGGTTTTTAATATACATCCCCCCCCCCTTGCAAAAAATTTTTCCCATTATTTATTTCTTGTCTAATAAAAAAAATGATGCAGGTAACAGTATGATAATTGCATTAATTCTAGGTTTGATTCCTGAATGTCAGTTTTAAACCTGATTGTGATAAAGTCAATTGCAATGTTCTTTGACTATGTTGCTAAAACTTATGTGGTTGGAATTTAATTGGTTAGTTTATTTAATTTTTACTATATTTTTTCAAAATATTACTTTTAAATGAAAAAAAAATACTTTATGCAAACAATTTTTTGAATATTTTTGGTGTCTGCAATGTGCCTTTTTTACCTTTAGATGTTCATGGATTACTATTTGTGGGACAAGTAGTTTTTTTTTTTTTTCAATTGTATTTTTCTCTGAACTTTTTTTTTTATTCAGCGTTTTGCAATTATATGCAATTTAAAAAATTGTTTCCTGTTTTTTTAACTGTTCAGCAAGAACTATTGTTGGAAGACTTGGTTGAATAACAAATAATAAACTTTTCAGTTTTTCATTATTTGCAATTTTTCTGAATTCTTTGTTTATTAAATTAACATTAGAAATAAACAGAAAAATTTTGGGATTTGTGTCAAATTTTGTATTTGGAAGAAAGTTCAGATTGAGGCAGAAAGCATGAATGAAACTTGCAGTACCATGGCACCAGTTATTTATGCACATCAACATTTCAAGACTTTCATAGACTTACTCACTTTTTCAAACCTGAAATGTTAAATTAGGTAGAGAAAGAAAATCGGTACTATTGTACTAGTCTATCTTCCTTATTAGCACTTTTCTAAGTCTATCTTCCCAAGTCTATCTATTTTTTAAAGTCTATCTTCCTCATTAGCACTTTTTAATGCTGAATACATCACATGATTTTAAAACATTGTTCATCAGTCTTCATATTTAAATAGAGCCATCAGCACATATGGTAGTATAACTGAAATTTAAATATGTGGGAAGCCTCCAAAATTTAGAATTACCTCATTCATAAATAACATTAAAATAGGAACTTAATGAGAGGGACATCGCACAAAAGCTACACTCCCAAACATATGTATAAATTCATGTAGTTCCCATGGTTTTTAATAACGAATCTTGTCGCTTCTGTTCAATAAGAAAGTGCTTATTGGTCATGATCTTTAAATATATCATCCCCGTGTAATGAAACAAAGAAGGCAAATCCAAATAGCTTTTATTTAAAAAAAAATCTTTAGCACTGGTAAGAAAATAAGGCATTGTATCAAAATTTCTTATTCTCTTCTATGAAACAACCATTCCACAGTTGTTAGTTTCCCCACCCGACAATGAGACCAAATAATAAACTTCCTAAAAATGTTGAAGGTAAGTGTAGTTTGTACAAATGTAGTTGAACACTCGTAGAAAATCTCTAGACATTCTTCTGTCAATGTTTTGCTCATAATCTGTACTTCCCAGGTTCGAGTCCCAGCTGGGTCAGCGTTGAGATTTATCTCCGCAAAATTTCCCCGCCCTGCCCACGGTCAGTAGGGGACACCGATGGGCTTGAAAAGGCCGCCGTCCGTCGGATGGGACGTTAAGCCATGGCCCGTGTGCGGGAGAGCCATACCCTGTGCACGTTAAAGAACACGCTGGATGGCCTTGACGGGAGGCTACCATCTGTCTCCCAACAGCTGTTTCAGTGAGTCCCCTCCCCCAACCTTCTCTGAGCCTTCGGGGTCCTTGTGGCCTGGCCATTTAGCCCATGGTGTGCAAAAAAGTGCCTCTCAGAGGTAAAACAATCCAATCCAATCTGTCTGGTTTGTGCCAAACTTATACTTCAAAATTTAATGCAATAAACTACATAATATATTTTTTTACATTAGAAGCATATTTGGCCAATTGCATTTTTCTTTGGTGTGTAAAATTCTACACTACACCAGAGAATTTTTTCCTTAATCTTTCACCCTGTACCATTTGAGACTTATAAAAAAAAAAATTAGCATTTAATAACTAATGCAGGATTTTGCCTGGTGGATAATAAAAATATTCTCCTGTTGTGTGTTGCATTAGAATGGTGAACACAGTAATTGCAATGTGTAAATCCATGTGTTGCATGTCAGATTTTTCCACAAGGCCTCTTGACAAAGATATTAATTCAGCAGTAGAGCACCTAAGTTGTTATCATGAGGTAGTAGCCAGGTTCCACCTGTTAAATTTGGGTGCTTTAAAATCGTTTTAAACTCGACAAATTTCAGTAATTAGAAAGATCAAGTATTAAAAATATTCCCCATGTTCAGTTCCCACTGTTTTTGGAGTACAAAATAACATTACATTAAAATATTTTTGAAATAGGTCTTGCTCTCATGAAATATTAAAACATTTTTTTTTTGTTTAAAATATAAAAAGATACTACACCAACTCTTGTATATTTCCATTTCTGTGAGTTTTGCCCTTTAGAACATATAGGGGGAAATACTGGGATATTTTTCTGTTTGAAAGTGTAAGAATATAAAATTAAAAAGCTAATTTCCATGAGAAATGATCACTGAGTTTATAATCTTAATTTGTATGCTATTCACTGAACGTGATACATAAAAATAACACTAGAAACCAAGACTAGTATGTTTTGAAACTGCCAAACAAAAAACGTGTGCCTATGGTTAATGTATTTGTGCAAAAGTGTAGTTATTCTTTCTACCCTGCAGTTTCACTGGTTTCATAATGGTGTCTACTGACTCTTATCAAGAAGTGCAACCTGGGGCATTTACAGCAAAAGGACAGGGTCAGGATGGTAACTTGATGTTTTCAGATTCAAGACACCACTCTTTGTTCAGAATTTCTCCGTTAATATTGCATAATAATGAGATTCTCCGCTTTAGAAATTTCGTATTTTAATAGTATTGCTCATATATAGGTCCATATATTGCTTATAGGAAGTCGCAGATAATACATAAGTCTCGTAAAAAAATTATATGTATTTCTAAGACAGACCAAAAAAAAATTAGAGAAATGGTTTTGCTTGAAATATATTTAAAATGCATATGATATATTTAAAATTTAAAATGCATTTATTATAAAATGCAATATATATATAAAATGCATATGCATATTGTACAACGTGATAGGCTTCAATAAAATCATTTAAAATAATGTAGTCTTATGTTTTTCTTTTACGGGATCACCCGACTTGGTTTTGGATAATTGAGCAGTGGCAGCTCGCGTATAGGCACTGGAACTGGAGCACCCCCAATTTCAACTTGATATTATCGATAACATTTAATATAATGAGTCCTTTTTTTCTTTAATTCTTTCTTTATACAATATATAATCCCCAATATATAATGTACAATATATAATCCTTAAGCTTAATGTCAGTACCCATCCCCCAGTTTATGAAAAAGATACAAAAATCTTTGTATGGAACTATGCGCTTCACAGTACTAGCGGCGAGGTGTTTGACTGTTATGCGCACATAGGAAGCTACACGCGACGCTGCAAAGAGAGAGAGAGCACTGTCGTTCCCGCAGTGTCGATCCTGGCGTGCTGGTTGAAGATAGTTTTTTTTTACTCCGCGTGTGTTGTGCTTAAAAACCGTGTACCATATTCTTGAATGTGATAAAGTGTAGAATTAGATTATTATCCTGCTTCCAGCTATTCTATTTGATTCGTTTTTTTTTTTTCGCGCAAATTAAAACGAAGAATGAATTTCATTTTTAAATGAATAGATTAAGCTTGAACTGTAACAATTTAGGTTAAAGTAAGTAAAAAAGTGTTTGATTTTGTTCTTTTAGGATTTTATCAAGTTTGTGAATAAATTTTCTTTTGTTTCCTTTTACCCAATTTTAAAACGAAGGCTAAAAATTTTCTGGAACAGCACCCCCACTAATTTTAGCTACGAGCCGCCACTGTAATTGAGAGTTCACTATGGTAGGAGACTGCCAAAAAGAAAGTAGAACATGGATTATTGATTATAGTCTGTAAATATGACTAATATAAAATACTTTTGTTTTCAGTAAATTCTTTATATTTGTGTGCACTGAAAAATCCAAAAAAACTTCTAATGAAGATATTGAATTCACACTGCAAATTGAAAGATTCTTTCAGAAGATGAATTGATATCTGATTCTGCATGCCCAGTTAAAAGCTCTGTTAGCATTCTTATGGCTGCAGTAGCTAGCAGATTGCAGCGAAGTTTAGCACCTTAACCCTTTCACGACTAAGGGAAACATTTTTCCCATTTTAAAATTGGTGACTGTCGTATTTAATTATAACCTTATCTGCATTTTTCATACAGAATGTCAAAATAGAACGTATGCCGAACGCAATTACGTAAACGGGAACGTTTAGAAAACAGAACTGTCAGGACGCATAATATATGTGCAATGTCCATCTTTGCCTCACTACCAAAAGAAATTGCTTCGCAGAATATCATAATGAGCACATCATTTTGTATAGTAATTTTATTTCATAATTTTGTATTATTTTACTTAACATTTTGTTCTAATAAACCAATAAATAAAAGACATTGCATAATAAGACTAACTATAATTTGTGTAACCTTTATAGTCCATTGGGAAAAATATTTCCCGTAAAATTCCAAAAAAACTACATTGTTATGTATTTTTCTTATGATTTTTATTTATTTTTACGTCTAAACAAACTAAAATAAACGGTTACATACTAATATTTACTCTTAGAAACCTTATGGTCCTGATTGTTTGGATTGTTTTACCTCTGAGCGGCACTTTTTTGCACACCATGGGCTAAATGGCCAGGTCACATGGACCCTGAAGGCTCGGAGAAGGTTGGGGGAGGGGACCCACTGAAACAGCTGTTGGGAGACAGATGATAGCCTCCCGTCAAGGCCATCCAGCGTGTTCTTTAACGTGCACAGGGTATGTCTCTCCCGCACACGGGGCCACGGCTTAACGTCCCATCCGACGGACCGCGGCCTTTTCAAGCCCATCGGTGTCCCCTACTGACCGTGGGCAGGGCGGGGAATTTTGCGGAGATAAATCTCAACGCTGACCCAGCTGGGACTCGAACCTGGGAACTACAGATTACGAGCCTGGCGCACTACCGACTGAGCCACCCCCGCCCCTGTTTATGGTCTTGAAAGGGTTAAGAGTTCTGTAGCTGTTGAGGCTGATCATATAACATGATGCTGTTTTCAGAAGCTTTTAGAATATGTGCCCTGTTGTCAGTGCCTATTTAAAAGGAAGATTCAACTCCCCCAAATGTATACATTAGTAGTTGGGGACTTGTGGGTTCTGGAACAACGTTTCTTCGACGAAATTCCATGTTAACCTATGGGAGAGGTTTCGGGAGATGAGGGTAATTTTATGCGAAAATGGCGGTCTGCGGGAGAGGTGTGAAATGTTTTGCTCAGAAAATGTTAGTTATCATACCACAGAATTATTAGACTGATGGGTGTGAAAACTAGTAAATCGGAGAAACTGAGAAAGCAAGATAGTTGTCGAAAATCTGTTTGAAAAACTCAATTCAAAACCAACAGGTAAAATGACGTTTTCTGGGGCTGGGAGGGAAAAACGTAAGATGGATAGATTATCGTGATATACTCTCCGCTATATATTTATATATACCCCCCCCCCCCCCCCCTCGCTACGCCCTGACTGTGAGTAATTTTGACAACTCTTGGATTCAAACTTTGGACCAAGCGGCCCACAAAAAACATGCCTTAGACCACTGAGCTACAATAGAGCAGTGGAAACCCTTAACCGTTATATACATATCTAATACGATGTAAAAAATTTAACTTATGGGGGAGAGAGAAAAAAATCTGTTAGATTGATTTCACAAGGAAGTGGTATGTCAGAAATTATTTATTAGGGAGGGGAGAGGATATTATTTTTATCATCTAGCAAGTGGTGCCATCTATGTACTCACTGTGAAGTATACATCTTTCCATCGTGTTTTTCTCTCCCAGCCCCCAAAAATATCATTTTTGCCTGTTGATTTTCAATTGTTTTTTTTTAAATTACTTTCCGAAAGTTGTCTCTTAATTTCTCCGATTTACTCGTTTTCACAGCCCAAAAATTCAGTAAAGTGTACGATAAATGCAGCATTTTCTCAGCAAAACCCAACTTTTCACACCTTTCCCGCATACAGTAATTTTCACATAAAATTATCATCTCCCGAAACCTCTCCCATAGGTTAACATTGAATTTCGTCGAAGTAACATTGTTCCAGAACCCACAAGTCCCTAATTACACCTGTCCCTCGATTTACACGGTACTCAGTTCACACAATTTTGGCTTTGCACGGTCAAAAAATGCAACCCGTTTCGATTTACATGGTACTGACTGAGATTTCCTTTTTTAATAATAATAATAATCTTTATTCATGTTAGTTATACAAAATTTTAAACAAATGACCCGCAAAGCATCTGCAGGAGAGAAGAATAATAACGTTACATGAAAATACATAAGATATAGTTTATAACAATGTCATCAAATTATATGAATTCCAGTGGAAGCTCCATTGTAGTGGTTGAAATTTTTATTTAAAATTTAGTGCCTAGAAGAAAATTTTTTGTCTTATTTTTGATTTCTTTAAAATTGTTTAATAAAATAATTTCCCTTGGCAGTTGATTGAACACGTAAGGTATTGTATATGCCCTTGTACATTTCCCGTAATTGTTTAATATTTTTGGAAGTTGGAAATAATTTTTGGATTGTAACCTTGTGTTTTTCCCATGAGAGATTTTAGATTTAAATTGATTATCAAAAAAAATTTTAAAGTGATGCTGTATTTGTAAAGGTTGTGAAAAGAGAGTACGCCTAGATAATTTAGTCTTTCTTCGCTATGATAAAATGAATTTCTTAAGTTGTATGGGATTATATTTTTAGCAATGGATGATTGAATAGTTTCTATTTTCTTTATATTTGTGAGGTTAGTTGAGCCGTATATTGTCAAACCATAGGTCAATATAGATTCACAGATAGCTTTGTAAACCAAAATACATGTATGTGTGCTTGCAACAAATTGTAGTTTATAAAGTTTAGATGCACATAGACGCAATTTCTCTGCTAACTTTTGAATATGTGTATTCCATCGGAAGGTTGTGTCCATGTAGAGTCCAAGATATTTATGGCTCTCAACACGCTCAATAACATCACAGTCTCAGCAGTCAGGGTCATGATTTCTCATGATGTGAGGACACAAGGGTTCGTGGTTTTTAATTGCATAAGATGAGAGATCATAGTATCCTGGTGAATGAAAGCTCATCCATTTGGTTTTTTCTGAATTTATGTAAATACGATTAATGTTAGACCAGTAAATAATTTTGTTAAAATCATCCTGTGTATCTCGGACTGCGTTTCCTATATTGTGATTCACGTTAACCAAGGCGGTGTCATCAGCATATATATAAAGAGAGCCCTTCAGTTTAAGGTTAGCTAGATCATTAATATAAATAATGAATAAAAGCGGACCTAAAATTGAACCTTGTGGAACACCAGTGTACACTGTTCTCTTCTCACTAAAAACGCCATTAATTTTGGTAACATGCACTCTATTTTTTAAATAATTTTCAAACCATTTAAGGGTAATACCTCGGACACCATAAATATACAATTTTTGAAGCAAAATATCGTGATCCAACGTATCAAATGCCTTACGAAAGTCCAGAAAGATAGCTGATGCTTTTTTTCCGTTGTTTAAAGTTCCGTTAATGACGTCAGAAAACTCCGTTAAAAGTGTAATTGTATTTTTACCTTTTTTGGAAACCATATTGCTTTTCACTAATAATGTTATGTTTTTTCAAGAAATTGGCTAGAACGTTAGCTACATATCTTTCAAGTATTTTGTGAAGGACGGGTAAGATGGCAATGGGCCTATAGTTAGTGCAATCGGATTTAGTTCCACTTTTGTAAATTGGTCTTAGAATAGCAATTTTGAGTTTATTAGGGATGTTTCCTGTAGATATGCTTTCATTGATAAAGTTTGTCACGAGATCAGCTAAGGAGGTTTTGCATGCTTTAATGTGCTTTATGTGTACCTGATCGTATCCACATGATTTTCTTTCATTTAAGTCACTTAGAATTTTGAAAGTTTCTTGTTTTGAGATGGGAGGAATAAAAAATGAGGGGACAGAAGGTTGGATATGTTTAGGAACTGTAGATAGATTCTGTATACGGTTATCGTCTCTGAGATTGACAATAATGTCTGCAAAGGTGTTGTTAAATTTCTCTGCTGCTTGAGTTTCAGACATACCTTGTGGCATATTCTTCATGATAAAATCGTCAATGGCATTTTTAGGTTTATTGATAATTTGGTTGATGAGTTCCCAATTTTGTTTTGGTTTATTTTTACATGACTCAAATTGTTTGAAGTAATATTTTTTCTTTTCCTGCCTAATAACGGACGTGACTGTGTTTCTTAAGTTTGTGTATAATAATTTAAAATTTCTGTTTCTCTTGTTATTTTTGTAATCAATCCAAGCCGAGTCTCTTTTACGTATTAAGTTTATTATTTCCTGATTTATCCAGTCTTTGCTACAATTTCGTTGTTTCATTTTTGAGCCATCCGATAGTTTATTAATTTTGTTATTGTTAACAATCGCCGTATATTTTTTTTATGAATGTTTCATAAAGTACGTCTATTAGTTCTGAATTTGGGGTTTCGTTTCCAGTGCCTCTGTCCAGCCAGTCTGTTAGACTTATTTCTTTGCATATGTTTTTATGATCTAAGATAGTTTTCGTGTTAAAATTGCTGTCTAGCTTTTTAGTGTGATTGGACGAATTCCCAATTTTTTTCCTCCGCAAATTGCCGCGATTAAGTAGTGGTCTGCGATCCTACTGCCAAAAATCATTGAATTTGTGTCGAGTTTAATGTCAAGTCGGACGTTAATGTGATCAATGCATGTCTGAGAAAGTGAGTCACCAATGATGTCTTCCCTGGTGATACCAGTAATGATAGGTGAGAAACCAAACTCGGTTAACGATTCTACGTATTTGGCAACTCCGTGTTTTTTGATATTTTTGATATCTAAATTAAAGTCTCCAACTAGTATTTGATTGCGATGTTTATCAGTTGTTTCGAACCAATTTTTGAGATTAGAAAGAAAAGTGTTAATGTTCGAGCTTGGTGATCTGTAAATAGCAAGTAAATTGAAAGTTAAATTACCCTTGTAGATGTTTATATTCAATGTTTCAGCAGGAATTACAAGTGAAGGTATCGTTTTGACTAATAACGTGTCGCGGAAGAAAAGTAGAATCCCATGTTCAAACGCACCAGGAGTTCTCGTAAAAAGTTGATTAAAATTTTCTAGATTGAACAATGGAGCATCCGTGCTGAGGATGTTAGTTTCTGTTAATATTGTTACGACAGAAGGAATCTGGCAACCGAAAGCAAAAAGTTTCAGCCAACGAACAAGAACGTTGGGAGAATTTGGAGAAGAAGAGTAGAGCGTTAACGGTCGTTGTATTGTAACGGTCGTTGTATTGTAACGGTCGTTGTGTTGTAACGGTCTGTGAGTTCGAAAATGGACGGTGAGCTGTTCTGAAACAGTGCGCGTAAGTATCAAGAAGTAACTTGATGTGTTGTGTATACGCGGAAGGATAAAAGTGGGATCTTTTATCGTTAAGTATCAAGAAGTAACTTGATGTGTTGTGTATACGCGGAAGTATAAAAGTGGGAACTTTTATGGCTAACTTCGAATGTCTACACGGACTGTCTTTTTGTTCGGCTAGTGTGTGAAAAGTTATTAGCACAGGACGAGAATTGGTTTACGAGTGAAGATCTTCGGGTGACCTGGTAAATCAAGTAAAAGGTAGTATTTAGTAAAATACACAGAGCTGATATTGTGTGCTCTACGCAGGAAGATTGATGACTTGTGCATGTTAATAGTTGATTTGTTAATAAGATACTTCATCCATATTTCCTTTGTAACAATTTACCTTGTATTGAATTTGGTTTTGAAATATAGCTTTTAATACTCACGCTCAGTGGCTATCCATTTTTGTAATCCGCAACATTTGGTGTCAGGAGTGGGATGATAATTATTTAATTGAATGCCTTTCACTAGAAGTATGGATGAGTTAATAAAGCTGATGACTGATATGAAAGCCGATATGGCTAATAAAATAGGTGAACTTTCTAGTGACCTAAATAATAAAATAGGTGACCTGGCCGCACAAAATACTGAGATGAAAGCCGATATAGCTGCCCAAAGCGATAAAATAGGTGACTTGAAAGCCGATATAGCTGCCCAAAGCGATAAAATAGGTGACTTTAAAGCCGATATGGCTACGCAGATGACTGATATGGCTACACAGATGAATGACATTAAAAGTCAAAATAGCGAAATGGCCGCACAAAATACTGAGATGAGAGCTGAAGTGGCTTCTCAAATTGATAAGATTACTGATCAGTGTAAGGACATTAAAACCGAACTTAATAAACAATGTGATTGTTTAAAGGTTGAAATTGACAGTGTAAAATATGATCTTGATAGTGTTAAGTTAGATTATAAACATGAAATAGAAATTGTAAAAACTGATTGTGAACGCCAGTTTCAGATTTTGAGAAATGAAATGTTACCTTCTGCTTTTGATAATAATAATTCTAGTGGAAATAATGTTATTACACATATCGCTAAAAATACAACTAAACCTTCTACATATGATGGTCAATCATCTTGGACAGTATTTAAAACACAATTCGAAGTTATCGCTACAGCCAATGAGTGGAATGAATTCCAAAAGGCCAGTTTTCTTGCAGCTTCCTTAAGAAATTCTGCTGCGGAAGTTTTGCAGTCTGTTCCAGAAGAAAAACGACTTGATTATCAAAGTCTAGTTTCTGCATTAGAACTAAGGTTTGGTGATAGTTATTTAAAACAATATTACGTGACTCAATTTAAACATCGCATGCAGAAAAGTGGTGAAACTTTGCAAGAGCTTGCTAGTGATATTGAGCGTCTAGCTAGATTGGCTTATAGTAACTGTCCACCAGAAATTCAAGATAATTTAGCTCAATTACAATTTATTGATGCTATTGCTGACCCTGACACTCAGCAATCTCTGAGGATGTTGGAAGGTGAATCCTTAAAGTCAGCTGTGGTACATGCTATGAAATACGAGTGCTCCAGGCTTTCCTCCCGAGCGAACAAACGTGCAGTGAGATTTGTGAGTGCAGAAGAAACTGTAGAAAAGGATAATGAAATGAAAGAACTAACCAAAGCCATACTATCCGTTTTGAAAGATATAAAAGGTTCTTCTTCAAAACCTACAACAGACCTTCAGTGTTGGAATTGTGGCAAGACCGGACACATTCGTACCAACTGCACTAGGAAACGAATGAGGAGTCCAAGTCCATCAACTAGACAACAGGATCAGAGAAACAGAAATTAGTCAGTCTTGCGGGGCAAAGGCTGGCAGTTGATTGGATGGCCCCAGGGGAAGTCGCCCACGTTTCGACATTACATGGCGATAATAATGGATTAGTAGCTGATGGAGCCATAAATGGAATACCTTGCCGTATGATAGTCGACACTGGTGCAAATGTAACTTTACTCAGAACGGATATAATAAAGAAAATAATACCTCACCCAAACTTGAATACTACACAGTCTAAAATAAGCCTACAAACAGCCACTGGAGATCGTGCAAAAGTCCATGGAAAAATAGAACTTAATATCCGAGTTGGTAGCTGTCTGGTACACCACCCTGTTTACATCGCTGACATCTACGACGAATGCATATTAGGCCTTGATTTTCTTAAGAAACATGGATTCAACATTAGACCCAGTGATAACCTACTCATCTATGAGACAGAAGAGATTCCTCTGCTTAGCCGGACGTCTGATTCTTTATCAAGCGTAACTCCAATATTAGTGACGGAAGACACAGAGATCCCAGCACAAAGTGAAGTTATAGTCCGTGGACATCGGGCGGAGACTTCTGGGGCCTTCCGATTGGCAGTTACCGATGCCTCTGGTAAAGGAGCTTTGGCTCATAATATCCTAGTTGCAAGGACTTTAGTCAGAATAGATAAAGAACAGATCCCTATCAGAGTGATGAACTGTAACAAATCCAATAGAATGTTAAAAAAAGGTGAGGAATTAGCAATATGTGAAGCTGTTACCTGTGTAACAAGTATAAATAAAATAGAAGTTACCGATTCATATCAAAATCATACAGACATCCCGTCTCATCTTACTGAATTATGGAGAGAAACCAGACAAATATTAACTGAAAACCAAGCTGTTAAGGCCGAGAACCTATTAAAAGAATTTTCTGACATTTTTTCTGCCACATCAAATGATTATGGCCGTACGAACCTGACAGAACATAAAATCAACACTGGTGATTCTCCTCCAGTCCATCTGCCGGCAAGAAGGCTTCCATTGGCAAAAAGAGAGGAGACGGAACAACTCATAAAGGACATGGAAACTCAGGGCATTATAGAACCATCACAGAGTCCCTGGACATCACCAGTAGTTCTTGTCAAGAAAAAGGATGGATCTACACGATTTTGTGTAGATTATCGCAGATTAAATGACGTAACAAAGAAAGATTCCTTTCCTTTACCCAGGATTGACGATACACTAGACACTTTATCTGGGTCAGAATGGTTCTCAACATTAGATTTAAAGAGCGGCTATTGGCAAGTTGGTATACGTCCTGAAGACCGTGAGAAAACAGCTTTCAGTACAGGGAATGGACTTTGGCAGTTTAAGGTGATGCCATTTGGACTTTGTAATGCACCTGCCACATTTGAGCGACTAATGGAGTCAGTGCTCAAAGGTTTGTCTTTGGAGGTCTGCCTGGTTTACTTGGACGACATCATAGTTCTTGGAAGAACTTTTGAAGAACATTTGAGAAATCTTCGTCAAGTATTTGAAAAACTTAAGGCAGCCAAGTTAAAATTGGGACCGACAAAGTGTAAACTGTTCCAGCAAGAAGTTCATTACCTTGGTCATGTGATCACTACAGCAGGGATTAAGACTGATCCTAGTAAGATAGAAGCTGTAAGAGACTGGCCTCCACCACAAGATGTTCATCAACTTCGTAGTTTTATTGGACTTTGCACCTACTATAGAAGATTTGTCAAAGGTTTCTCCAACATCGCAAGGCCATTACATCGTCTGACAGAAGAGGGCCAGCGGTTTATGTGGACCACCGAATGCGATATAGCCTTTCAACAGCTGAAGAAAACTCTTTCCACAGCACCAGTGCTAGCGTACCCACAAACTGGAAAACAATTCGTAATAGATACTGACGCAAGTAACACAGGAGTTGGTGCTGTGCTTTCACAAGAACAAGACGGACAAGAGAGAGTTATAGCATACTTTAGTAAAACTTTATCCAAACCAGAGCGGAATTACTGTGTAACACGCAAAGAACTGTTAGCAATAGTAAAAGCAATAGAACATTTTCATCATTATCTCTATGGCCAGAAATTCCTTATACGTACTGATCATGCTGCACTTAGATGGTTATTAAACTTCAAAAACCCTGAAGGACAAATCGCTAGGTGGATACAACGGTTACAAGAATACGATTTCTCCATCGAACATCGAAGTGGTAAAATGCATAAGAATGCAGATGCTCTTTCCAGGCGCCCATGTATTGACAATTGTAAACATTGCTATAATGCAGAACTGAAATTTGAAACTAAAGAGATAATGCCCATAAGACAAATAGTATCGACACAAACAAACAGTGACACCCCTAACATCTGGAATCCAATTGAAATCAGGAAGGCTCAACTAGATGATGAAGACATAAAACCAATATTAGAATTGATTGAAAAATCTGATGTAAGACCTAATTGGGAGCAAATCTCGAGGTATAGTCCAACTACTAAAAGTTACTGGGCACAGTGGGACTCCTTAAAAATGGAAGACGGAGTATTATACAGAAGATGGGAGAATCCCACTGGACGACTGATCCGTTGGCAGATAATCCTTCCTCGATCCCGAGTGGAACTTGTGATGAAAGATGTACATGATAGTGCCACTGGAGGACACTTCGGTGTTAATAAGACATTAGCCAAAGTCAGGGAACGATTTCATTGGTTGAAAAGTAGGGCAGACGTTGAGAGATGGTGTAGGCAATGTGAAGCCTGTGCAGCAAAGAAAGGCCCTAAGACTAGGAGTCGGGGTAAGCTGCAGACGTATAACGTTGGTGCCCCTTTTGAAAGAATAGCCATTGATGTAATGGGTCCGTTTCCTAGAACTGATGATGGAAATCGATATTTATTAGTGGTAATGGATTATTTCACAAAGTGGCCTGAGGTATATCCCATCCAAGACCAGGAAGCAACAACAGTGGCTGAGATGATAGTTAATAACTTCATTAGTAGGTATGGAGTACCTTTACAACTCCACTCTGATCAAGGACGGAATTTTGAATCCAATGTGTTTAAAGGCATCTGTCAACTATTAGGCATTCAGAAAACCAGAACAACTCCCTTACACCCTCAGTCGGATGGTATGGTTGAAAGGTTCAATAGAACAATTGCTCAGCATTTAGCATTATTTGTGAACGACCACCAACGTGACTGGGATCGCCATGTACCACTCCTTTTGCTGGCATATAGAACGGCAGTGCATGAGACAACTGGACAGACACCTTCCATGATGATTTTTGGAAGAGAGTTACGTCTTCCCTGTGACCTTTTATATGGTCGGCCCGAAGCAATGCCTGTGTCCACTCCACAATACGTACAAGAATTGCAACAACGACTAGAAGAAATCCATCACTCCGTTAGACATAACATCGACATAACAAGTGACAGAACCAAAACAAGATATGACAGTAAAATAAATGGAACTATTTTCAATCAAGGAGATCTTGTCTGGCTATACAGTCCACATAGAAAGAAAGGACTATCTCCAAAACTTCAGAAACCTTGGGAAGGTCCATATACAATAGTTAACAGGATTAATGACGTGGTATATCGCATTCGTCGACGTCCAGCTACAAAGTGCAAGGTGGTTCACGTGGATCGTTTGGCTCCGTTTCATCGAAGAACTGAAGAAACTTTGGAATCCAGAATTGTTCGGGACGAACAAGACCTAGGAAGGGGGCAGTGTTACGACAGAAGGAATCTGGCAACCGAAAGCAAAAAGTTTCAGCCAACGAACAAGAACGTTGGGAGAATTTGGAGAAGAAGAGTAGAGCGTTAACGGTCGTTGTGTTGTAACGGTCTGTGAGTTCGAAAATGGACGGTGAGCTGTTCTGAAACAGTGCGCGTAAGTATCAAGAAGTAACTTGATGTGTTGTGTATACGCGGAAGGATAAAAGTGGGATCTTTTATCGTTAAGTATCAAGAAGTAACTTGATGTGTTGTGTATACGCGGAAGTATAAAAGTGGGAACTTTTATGGCTAACTTCGAATGTCTACACGGACTGTCTTTTTGTTCGGCTAGTGTGTGAAAAGTTATTAGCACAGGACGAGAATTGGTTTACGAGTGAAGATCTTCGGGTGACCTGGTAAATCAAGTAAAAGGTAGTATTTAGTAAAATACACAGAGCTGATATTGTGTGCTCTACGCAGGAAGATTGATGACTTGTGCATGTTAATAGTTGATTTGTTAATAAGATACTTCATCCATATTTCCTTTGTAACAATTTACCTTGTATTGAATTTGGTTTTGAAATATAGCTTTTAATACTCACGCTCAGTGGCTATCCATTTTTGTAATCCGCAACAATATAATAATATCTAAGAAATTCAAGATATCTTTAAGATAAACACAGAGAGTATCCCAGTTTTTTTTCAGACTTCGAATGTTAATCAGATTCATAACATAATTTACTAGTCAAGAACCATTTCTTAACTTCTTCATAGTCGCACAGAACATTTTCGTTGTGATCAAATGTTGGTAAGTCATCAAAATGAAAAGTCGCCATGGCAGAACAAATAAGGTGGAGCAAATAAACAATATATTTCCCTTTTAAAATTCGTTGAAATTCGTCTGCATATCAATTCGAATTACGCTGTCACCATCAGTTTTTCTCATCATGATTTTCCCGTTCCGAAACCAGACGTATTTAAAATTTTTTGATTTGGCCAGGCACCTCGCTTTCCAGAAAAGTTCTCTGTTTATTGGAGTTAAATTTTCATTTATATACACTGGCGTTTTTTTAGCGTCATCAATAACGTTACTGGCAAAGATTTTCGATTTCTTTTTTGACATCCATTGTTCACGTTCGTTTCTAGATTTAAATTGGGCAATAATCGCAGGTGTTTTTTTCTTGTTCCTTGTTGGCAGTCTATGTAAGGCTTCAAGTTGATCAATGTTAAAATTATTTATATCTAGCGCTTTTGCAACGTTGATCATTATCTGATTCAGATTTTCTTTCTCATCCTGGTCGTCCATTGGAATGCCATGTATCTCGATATTTCGGTTTCTGCCGTATTGTTCAAGATCATTAATTTGCGACTTTAGAGCCGTATTCTCTTGAGTGAGATCTGCACATGTAGTTTCAATGGTAGCTAGTTTACTCATAGTGTCTAGTTGCGTCGCTTCATATTCGTGAAATTTATTCAATAGTGTATCATATTGAGATGAGAAAAATTCTACTGAATGCCTTAAGTCTTTGATTTCGTTTCTTAAGTGCGTTATTTCATTCAGTAATGTTTGAAAGTTTCTAGCATCTTGTTGCGCCGAAGACGGGGGCCGTATACTATTAGAGTTACAGCTTTCTCCAGGTGTCTTAGAGGAGCGGTGACCCAAGGATGTCTCCTGGCTATAGTCATTATTGTTATTCGATGTCGGTGAGGGTGATACACGTGTGTTATTCTTTAGAGGCGTATTATCTCTGTTTTCTTTATCTGAAACAGGCCTGTTGTTTGTCCTGCTTAATTTGCAGTCAGTACAGAGCCACGTTTTTTTCTTCTCTTGAGTCATCTTTTTATAGTTTCTCTCCGTTGTGCCAGAGCACCCAAAATGCAGTTTCCCTTTGCATCCACTGCATAGGATATGGTCGGCATTAGGAGCAATTGTTTCTCCACAGCTGTAACACAATGAATTCATTGTGTAGAGAGTTTTGGCTTACAAGTTCAACGGTGGGAACCACTAATGGGAGATGCACAAATTGGGCCCTAAAGTCCAGGTGCTTAATTGATTTTAGCCAGCTCACTCTACACAAGACACTGTGTAAAGCACGACGGACTGATGCAAGGGGGAGAGGACGCGTAGGAGCAATAAAGTTTATGGCACTTACTAGTCCGGTGACGGCCCAGAAGGTCAACCCACGCTGGTCGCGGTCACGGGAGGGCAGCGGACACACCCTGCTGGCAGGAGCTCTGCGAAGAACGTCTGATCGCAACCTACGTACGTCTCAGTCAGTACCGTGTCAATCGAAACGGGTTACATTTTTTGAGCGTGCAAAGCCAAAATTGTGTGAACTGAGTACCGTGTAAATCGAGGGATAGGTGTACTTAAAGTTATAAAATAATTTTTAAAACCTATGCTTTTGAAACATTTATCAGCTATTAAGCATTGCTGCAAAATGTCTACTGATTTTTATTTACTTCTTAATTGCCTTTTTTTAAATATTTACTTATTGATTATCTATGTTTTAATCTTTTGAAAAAATCAAATCCCCCAAACTTATTTCCAAAATAGTCTACTGCCTGTTGTGCAACAATTGCCGACAGCGTATTTTCCATTGCAGCCGGCTTCTGCGAAGCATTAGCATATCTAATCGGTCCCATTCCTCTTTATGAGCTATCTTTCAACACCACTATTGACATTCACTCGGAACCAATTTATTCATTAAAGGTGGCCTCTTGTGCAAGAGAGTTGTACCCTGTGTGCGATAGCACACTGGATGGCCTTGGCAGGAGGCTTCCATCTGTCTCCTAAGTAGGTCAGAGTGGTCTCAATGGGTCCCCTTCCCTTAACCTTCGGGTCTTCGTGGTTCTTGTGATTTAGCCTGTTGTATGTCAAAAAAAGTGCTGCTCAGAGCTTGTGTGTGCCAGCCCAACTCTGGTTCTCAGGTAATACGTAATGGGCAAAAAAAAATAGCAATATAAAATCATTAATACGGGTTGGACCACCATGCGAGTCAAATACAATTGTATACGTTGTGGCATAAAGTGTGTGAAAGTTGGTAGAAGGAATAGACACCATTCTTTCACAAGAAACACGATCAATTCCTGCATGTTTGGTTGAGCTGGAAGACGCTGCCTGAGATGTTCCAGATGTTCCCAGAGATTTTCCAGCAGGTGACTGCTGTGGCCTTGGTATGGGAAAATGTCGCATGCTCCTCAAATGACTGGATGACCACATGTGCTGTGTGAGTGGGTACATTGTCATCGTGAAAGGCAGCTCACCCTTTATGAAAGAAATCCTGTAGTATTGATCAGATCAATGATGAGATAAAGATGATCACTTAGGACTCGGAAGGCAAGATTAATGCAAATCGCTAATTAACAGAATGAATGCACCCAAACCATTACAGAACCACCAAACCCTTAACATAAGTTAAAAAAAAAGTTGTATGCTTCCTTTCGGTTGGCGTCACTCATCGCAAACAAAGTAGGATGATACGCCAGACCATATCACCTTCCCCCACTGCTTGTGCTCTTCGACCCACTGGACACCACAAAGTGCATTGAACGTGTGATGAATGGCTTTTGAAGTGCAACTCGACCAGCGTGGGGGTGGCTCAGTCGATAACACACCAGATAATTATGACTAATAAAAAATACTTTTGTTTTCAGTAAATTCTTTATATTTGTATGCACTTAAAAATTCATCTGTAGTTCCCAGGTTGGAGTCCCAGCAGGGTCAGCATTAAGATTTATCTCCGCAAAATTCCCCGCGCTGCCCACCGTCAGTAGGGGACACCGATGGGCTTGGAAAGGGCGCTGTCCGTCGGACGGGACATTAAGCCGTGGCCCCGTGTGCGGGAGAGCCATACCCTGTGCACGTTAAAGAACACGCTGGATGGCCTTGACAGGAGGCTACCATCTGTCTACCAACAGCTGTTCCAATGGGTCCCCTCCCCCAACCTTTTCTGAGCCTTCAGGGTCCATGTGACCTGGCTATTTAGCCCATGGTGTACAAAAAAGTGCCGCTCTGAGGTAAAACAACACACCTACTCTGAAATCTGTGCATAACTGATCATCTATAGCTCGCAGGTTTCACTTTGCACATCATACTAACGCTGGAACTTTCCGATTCAGTGGAACTTTCCTATGCAGAGTGTTACCTTGGAAACTGTTCCTCAAGTAAAATTAGCGAGTTCAGCTGTCTTAGTAATTGATGCTCCTGCTAAACGAACTCCAACAATCATCCCCTTTCCAAATCGCTAAGGTCTTCTCTCGACATGGTACCAATAATTGCATGAAGTTGCATTGGGTTTGCCCTTTTAGACAACGCTAAGCATGCTGGGATGCCATTTGCATGATTCATGCCTTCGTCTGTGGCAGGTAGCAGCTGCTGTTTGACATAAATCGAAGGCTTTCTGCGAACTTTGATGGTTTCATTCTTGTGTCCATTACCTGTAGATCACTATACATATGCAATTTCACAAAATCTATTGTAGCCTCCAAACATTTATAGAAGGCAGCATGTGGTCCTATAGAATTTTTAAAGCAAAACTTTGGAAAAATTACACTAAATACTTGCAAATGAAAGTAATTTTAATGAAAGAAATTTAATATTAGCTGAGCCTAGATTTCAGCTTTCCTTAATTTCATTTCTCGAATGTTTTAACACTCTTCTTAATATTTAGTTCTCGTGCTGATTCATTTTCTATAGATAAAAAGGAGTCTTGCTAACCTTCTGCCATTTTACTTCTGATTTATTTTGTCATCAATTTTAATTTGGAATTGAGAGTTTTGATGTTGCCACAATTATTTGTAGCATTAACAAGAAATGCACATCTGGAGAAGCTGAAATAATAGAGTGGTTTTTAATAACACTAAATAAAAAATAAATAAATACCCCCTCAAGCAGCTGCTTGCCACAGAGGTCTGACAGGAGCCTGTCAGTTTATATGCCAGAGTAGAAGGTCTGAGAGGTTGGCAGGACCTCAGCAGAAAAACAACACGAACATCCATGCCTTACCCGGGGCTCGAACCCAGGTTCCGTAGATCAGTAGCCAAGCGCACTAACCACTCGGCCACGGGACGGCTACAACACTGAAAATGTTTCGGATATTGAAGCAGTCTTTTTAACTAATTACGAGGTGCTAAACAAGATTATGATATCAAAAATTGGTGATTGCCTCTTTTGAAAATACAGGAGGCTGTGCCCACGTACATTGCATATAGATTTGAGTCTTCCATATGCTATACAAAGCACCAAGGTGACAAAATACCAGGGAGCTATTGCATCATTCGAGGCAACGAAATACCTGGGAGTTATTGCATCATTGGTCTATAAATGGTAGCTAGGCATAAGCTGGAAGGAGAGCTGTATACCAATCCCCAGTGATGATGCACAGAACCGGCCATGTCTAGCACCTAATGCCCAACCCCTCGTGGTGCAGGCCGTTAGTATCTTTCAAAAGAGATATTCTCTTTTGGAAGGGAAGGGGAGGGCTGCCAGCTCAGTGTAGCCTACTGATCTGGCCATCTATGGCCACTTTTTTTTTTAACCCTGCTGAGGAGTGGTCAACTTCAAAGGGTCCAGGTGCTGACCATTTATACCCATATGACTGGACTGGTTTATGTATTTGAGCTTGATTATGGATCCTGGAATTGCTGCACTGGTGGCCTCTGTTGAGGGAGAATCTGCCGCTGTGTTTTCTGTTTGCTTGTGGGTTGCCAGCTCTAAGTGAACAGAGGCAGGGAATATCTTATATCAGCTGGTAGATAATCCTGATCACAGGCCATCGCAGGTACTTCAACCCTCACTTAGCTAGTTGGGCATTGCCAATCCTAAACTGGAATAATGTGTCTCAGGCAGGCCATATGGCCCTTGAAAAGGTGGTGCCTGAAGTTCTTACCAGCATCGGTGACTTTAGCAGAGGAGGGACAGGTCTTTGATATTGTTGGCCCTACATCTCTCAATAAACCTTGTTTCTTTAAATATCCTACTAATCATTTTCTCTCTGCAGGTACGTGGAACGTGAGGACGTTATACAGTGATTATTCTCTTGATGTTCCATGCAGGAATTCCAGCGTTATAACCTAGATATTCTAGGTTTGCAAGAGACCAGATGGACAGGTAATGGTGAGATACCTAAAAATAAGTTTAAATTTCTCTTTTCAGACAGGGAGGATGGAAAGCATCTCCAAGATGTAGGTTTGCTTCTCAGCAGACATGCCAGCGATGTTCTTCTAGGATTATGACTGCATTAATAAAAGATTTGTTACAGCAAAATTTGAAACAAAAATTAAAGACGAATGTCATCTAATTGTTATGCCCCCACAGAGGATTCATGAGAAGGATACATTTTAGAGCCAGCTTCAGGATATTTTGAATTCTGTGAAGAAAGGAGATATTTCTCTTGTGCTAGGTGACTTCAATGCTAAAGTTGGTACTGACTATAATATTTGGGTAGGAGTTTTAAATCCCTTTGGCATTGTTAGTTCCAATGACAATGGGGAACGTCTCCTACAGGTAAGTAAACTTAATGGTTTGCGAATAACTAACACATACTACAAACACCGGGACATTTATTAATATACATGGGTTTCACTTGATGGGTTGCACAGGAATATGATAGATTATATTTTAATGACCTGCAAATGGACTAGTTCAGTTAGAAATACCAGATCATACAGAGGAGCCGAAATTGGATCTGACCATTACCTGGTCAAAAGTGTTTTGCAGCTGAAGCTTAAGAAATGTGCTAAGGTTAAGAAAATGAGCTATAGCACTGAATGCCCGAAAGATCCAGATATAGCCAAAACATACTATGATGATAGGCTACTTAGTCATTATGACAATCGTGGTTTGGTTACTGCTGAAGTTGAGAAAGAATGGGATCAGTTTAAACAGGCTTTTCTTGAAACTAACAGTACTCATTTGAGTAAAAGGGAACAGAGGAAACAAAATTATTTTAGTGATAAGGCTATGGAATTTATTTCTCATAGAAGGAAGTGCAGGATTAATACGAATCAACACTCTAGTAGTCCTAACAGGAGGTATTACAATGAGCTTAATAAACGTGTAAAGGATCAGTTAACAGCTGATAAGAATCTTTGGCGTCATAGTTTGGCTGACAAAGCTGAGGAAGCAGTTAGACATCACAACAGCAGACCAGATTATTATAGTTTTATGCGGGAAGAAACAGACAGGTACACAGGGATTAATGGATAAACATGACAAGGTGGTTGAAGGTGAGGATTTCTAAATAATGTGATTATTTCTACTCCCATTGTTTGTAATAAGGATAGGTGTATTACTGGTTTTAATGATGGTCCTATATCACATTCTGAAGTCGCGTTGATTATCTCTAAATTAAAACTGCATAAATCCCCAGGGGTTTTGAATATTTTTTTTTATAATAAAGGTGTTCATAAGGATTTTACTAAAGCTATTATTGTCGCAATTTTAAAAAAAGATGATCGCAGTTCTTGTGATAATTATAGGGGAAATAGTTTACTTTCTGTTCCAGGTAAAGTTTTTTGCATGATTATACTTAAGAGAATTAAGAATTTGGTTGATGGACAACTGCGTGTCGAACAGTAAAAATTCAGAAGTGGTAGGGGATGTATTGATCAAATATTTCACTTAGGCAGATTCTTGAGAAATGTTTAGGTTTCAGAAACCTGTGGTTGCTAGCTTTTCACATTTAAAAAAGGTTTTGACTCTGTTGATCGACATAATTTGAGGTTGATTGTTAGATAATAGCCGTAGCGAAGGACTATGTTTGGAAGGGGGGAGGGTGAGAAATCGAAAATTTTCCACCTCGAAAATCAAATTTTTGCCAACTGAGAAAATAATGTTTCTGTCAGGTTCGTACCTAGATTTTCGCTCAGTGGAAGGCGTGTTGAGGCAATTTTCATAACTCTTCTGCATTTTGCCAACTGACTATAATTTCACAGAAATAATCCCATTATTTACATCTCTCCTGAATTGTAGCAAGTCAGTGTGAATTTTCCCAACTCCCCTTCATTTGACCAACTCTCCTTAATTTCACAAAACCAATCCCAATCTTTACATCTCTCCTAAATTTGAAAAGTCACTTCAAATTTTTTCAAACTCCAGAAGATTTTGCCAAGTTGTCTCGATTTAGCCAACTTTCTTTAATTTCACAAAACTAATCCTAATTTTCACAACTAGCCTGTATTTTACCAAGTGAATTCGAATTTTGCCAACTCCCCAAGATTTTGCCAAGAGTACTCGTTTTTGCCAACTCCTTAATTTCATAAAACCAATCGCAATTTTCACAACTCACTTGCATTTTGCCAAGTGGTTTCTAATTTTGCCAAGTGGTTTCTAATGTTGCCAACTTCCCTAGATTTTTCCAAGTTGCCTCAATTTTCCCACCTCTCCTTAATTTCACAATAACAATCTCAATTTTATATCTCTTCTGAATTTGCCACGTCACTGCAAATTTTTCAAACTCCCCAAAATTTTGCCAAGTTTTATCGATTTTGTCAACTCTCCTTAATTTTACAAACCCAATCCCAATTATCACAACTCGGCCGTACTTTACCAATTGGATTCGAATTTTGCCAACTGCCCTAGATTTTCCTAAGTTTCTTCGATTTCTCCAACTCTCATTAATTTCACAAAACTAATCCCAATTTTCACAACTGGCCCATATTTTAACAAGTGGATTCTAATTTTGCCAACTACCTTACATTTTGCCAACTCGCCATAATTTTACTGAAAATATCGCAATTTTTGCATCTTCCCTGAATTTGCCAAGTCATTTCGAATTTTGCAAACTGCCCTACATTTTGTTAAGTTTCCTCGATTTGTCCAACACTACTTAATTTCACAAAATAAATCCCAATTTTCACAAATCGCCTATATTTTACCAAGTGGATTCAAATTTTGTCAAGTTTTCTCGATTTTGTCTATTCTCCTTAATTTCACAAAAACAATCCCAATTTTCACAACTCGCCCGTATTTTGCCAAGTGGATTCGAATTTTGTCAACTGCCCTAGATTTTGCCATCTCGCCACAATTTTACAGAAAAAAATCCAAATTTTTACATCTCACCTGATTTTTGCAAAGTCACTCTGAATTTTGCCAACTCTCCTAGATTTTGCGAAGTTGCCTCGATTTTGCCAATACGCCATAATTTTACAGAAAAAAGATTGCAATTTTTACATCTCGCCTGAATTTTGTCTACTCTCCACGATTTTCCCAAGTTACTCCGAATTTCGCCAACTGCCCCTAGATTTTGCCAACTCGACATAATTTTACAGAAAAAAATTCAAATTTTTACATCTCACCTGAATTTTGCCAAGTCCCCACAATTTTGCCAAGTCACTCCGAATTTTGCCAACTTCCCCTATATTTTGCCAACTCCCTAAGTTTTGCCAACTCGCCATAATTTTACAAAAAGAAATCCAAATTTTTACATCTCACCTGAATTTTGTCAACTCCCCACGATTTTGCCAAGTCACTCCGAATTTTGCCAACTGCCCCTAGATTTTGCCAACTCCGTAAGTTTTGCCAACGACATAATTTTACAGAAAAAAATCCAAATTATTACATCTCACCTGAATTTTGCCAAGTCACTTCGAATTTTGCCAACTCCCCAAGATTTTGCCAAGTTGTCCCAATTTTGCCAACTCACTTGTATTTTGCTAAGTGGCTTCGAATTTTGCCAACTGCTCTAAATTTTGCTCTCTCTCCATTTTCCAAACTGCAATAGATTTGCCAAGTTGCCTCGGTTTTGACAACTCCCCTTAATTTTTCAAAAAAAAAAATAGATATTTTTCACAACTCATCTAGATTTTACGAAGTCGCTTCGAATTTTGCCAACTCCGAGTTACTTTGGGGGGAGCCCCCCCCCCCCCCATCCCTCCCATGGCTACAGCCCCTGCCTATAATAATACCCCCTCAAGCAGCTGCTTGCCACAGAGGTCTGACAGGAGCCTGTCAGTTTATATGCCATAGTAGAAGGTCTGAGAGGATGGCAGGCCCTCAGCAGAAAAACGACACAAACAGCCAGGCCTTACCCGGGGCTCGAACCCAGGTCCCTTAGATCAGTAACCAAGCGCGCTAACCACTCGGTCATGACTATAACTAAATAGTACCTATATAATACTTATCCAAAAGTTAATCATATTTTTGTAAAAAATGTTTTACAGAGCCCCTTACTACAGTTCGGTAGTTGCTTAAATTATTATCTATTTATTTTATTTATCTCTTAAAATAAAAAAAAAATTGCGTTTTTTCGCATTCCCTGGGGGGTAAGGAGACAAGGCATTGTCAAACCTTTTGACCGTTACACTATGTCACCAAAACTCTAAATTTTCGCATAAATAGGCCTTTTGCAATATTCATTAAATGTTTTGACTTTTCCACTGTCGTGTGAAATGTGGAAAAATGCTAATCGTAATGTTTTATCAATATATATCGAATTACAGAGTTTATATATGAACACCAAAATCAATCTTTGTAACTTCTAGGAAATAAACACCCCACTTCTAGGATAAGATTGTGGGAAAATGTGACTTATGATGAAGATTACAATTTCACCTAATTAATTTTTTTATTTTTAGCAACATTCGCTCGGTATTTAAAAAGTTATGGAATCAAAAATAGTAATATAAGTCATTAGAATTTACCTTAAACGTTAAATTTAAATAATTAGTTCAAACTATTTAGTACAAGTGTGCATTTTACAAGTTCGTGTAAATAATTCTTTAAATAGTTGTCACTTTTGGGTGTTTCTTAGGACAGGCAATATATGCTGCTCTTAAATATTCTAACTGAATAACTCTTGAAATTCTGACTGAATATTTTTGAAATTACAAATTTAGATAAGTTAAATATCTATATAAAATCTATCTTCAGGCATGTTTTTCAAAAAAAAGTTTATTTTATGAGTTACAGAACACAGAATTTGAGTTTTCACTGGTATAACATGAAAATTCTGTAATATTTTGGTTTAACAGGATCAGGCACGTACCTAGGATTTAGTTTCGGGGGGGGGGGGGGGCGATAAATAGTTGTTTTTTAAATCTGCCTTTATTATCGGACATGTATTACGGGGCTAAAATAAGTAAATTATATAACGACAACTGTTTTGGATTTCAAAGCAGGTAGATAAGTTTGAGATTTCGTTAAAAAGACTGGATTTTCATTTTCGGGGTGGGTGGGTGGGGGGTCCAGACCCTCCCCCCTCTCGACTGCATCAGAGAGTCTACAAAAAATTAGATTTTGTTTTAATCTTTTTTTTTCCAATGGTTCAGAAAATTAAAAATACTAAGAATGCTTTAAAAATAAAAGATTATCATGTATAATCATCAGAATTGGCTAATCATCAGAATTGTCAGAAGATCAGAATCTAAAATACTAAATTAAAAATACTAAGAATGCTTTAAAAATAAAAGATTATCATATATAATCATCAGAATTGGCTAATCATCAGAATTGTCAGAAGATCAGAATCTAAAATACTAAATTAAAAATACTAAGAATGCTTTAAAAATAAAAGATTATCATATATAATCATCAGAATTGGCTAATCATCAGAATTGTCAGAAGATCAGAATCTAAAATACTAAATTAAAAATACTAAGAATGCTTTAAAAATAAAAGATTATCATATATAATCATCAGAATTGGCTAATCATCAGAATTGTCAGAAGATCAGAATCTACAAAATTGTCTGCCCCTTTGGAAAATATCTGGAGCCCCAATGATATTTATCTACAGCTGACAATTGCTGGAAATTTCTAGATCTGCAACGATATTTCTCTACAAATGACAATTACTGATGTGACACACAGTCACTGCAGTAATGATGACTTTATTTCTAAATGCAGTTCTGTAAGAATATAATTCTTTTTCCTTTTATTGCATTAAATAATGAAAGGGCGCAATAGATAGGAAAGCAGCAAAAATTCCAAAACTTTGACCTTTGTTCTGCATCCACAATTTTACGCCTTCACAAATGCGCTGATACGATTCTCCGATAACTCGTGTGTCAATGGTGGCTGATTTTATACGACGAAAAAAATGAAGGTTACTGATTAGATATAAAAGTGACAGCTGTACTTAAAGCTTCGATTGGTTTAGCCTAGTCTTTAGCTGCTTTGTTATTTTGGAAGGTAAGTTATTGTTTTTTTTGTTATAGTGTAAAAGCAGAAAAAAAAGTCTCGGAGTAAAAATTTAAGTAGTTTAAAGCAAAAGTTTCGCAGTCAGAAAACAACACGTAATTAATTGGGTTGTTTGAACTCTGAGTGGCACTTTTTTTTTGTACATAGTGGCTAAATGGCCAGGTCACAAGGATCCCTAGTGGTCAGAGTAGGTTGGGGAAGGGACCCACTGGACAACTGTTAGGAGAATGATGGTAGCCTCAGGTCAAGGCCATCTAGCGTGTTATTTAACTTGTACAGGATATGGCTGTCCCGCATATGGACCGCGGCTTAACGTCTCATCCGACGGACAGCGCGTAGGTCAGTAAGCGATCCCAAGTCCATCGGTGTCCCTTACTGACCGAGGGGGTGGGGTGGGAGTTGCGGAGAAAGATCTCAACGCTGGCCCAGGTGGGACCCAAACCTGGGAACTGCAGATTACGAGCCTGGCGCTCTACCGATTGACCTCTAGCGATAATTAGTACAGGCGGACTTCAACTTACGAACATTCAAGTTGCGAACAGATCTTAAGATATATACTTAAGAAATAACAGATACTTAAGATATATACTTCAGAAGATAACAGATACTTAAGAAGGTATAGATACTTAAGAATATTCTACGTTCTAAATACATGATTTCCTATTCAGTAACAAACATAGATCCCACGCTTATAAACATCTGAGATTTTTCGATTTGCTTCTCTGCCCGGTTGGCCCAGTGTCGCCAACTTGGCTGCTTCGAAGCAAAATTCAATGACTTTGAAAGCCATGCAGATAACACTTTTATTTTAGCGATTAGCTATTAACTCTTTTTGCTTTCTCTGAACTATATTTACATTTCTTCCAGTCGTTAAAAGCTGGGATAGTTATTGATTTATTACCTTTCTTTCTACTGAATAGACGTGACTTTACCTGAAAATTGGAATTTGGGAGCCCTTCAGCCGCATAAGGAACTACTGCGCGTACTTGTAAATCGTCCATCACAGTATCTGCTGCTATCTGCTCTCTGTGACGTAACTAAGTATTCTATCTTCCGCGATAAATATCTCCCCCCCCCCCCCCCGACATACACACAACTACTAGAGTCAATCGCTATGGATTTATGGACTAATAAAATGTACAACGTTGTATACATTTACCACAAAAATAACTTAACAGCAAAATATATGATATGCCATATTTTAACGTGTATAAGGAACCCCTTTTTGCCAAAAATTGGGTCCCAAAAATAGAGGGGTTTCTTATACATGGATAGTATTATAGATATTAACAAATTACTCAATTCCTCAAACTTTAATGAAAAATCAGGGGGTTCCTTATACACGTTAAAATACGGTATATATGAAAAAAATAAATAAGTTAGATATAAAATAAAAATAACGAAAGGAAAATAAAAAGTATTTGTCAAAGGAAACGGCATAAACAAAAACATTTGAAGAAAAAAAATTACATTTGCAAATTCTATAAAAATAACATTGTTTATATACACTCCTCATCAAAAAACATTGTCCTACCGAGTGGGAATGGGGCGGGGGTGGCTCAGTCGGTAGCGCGTCAGGCTCGTAATCTGTAATTCCCAGGTTCGAGTCTCAGCAGGGTCAGTGTTCAGATTCATCTCCACAAAACTCCCCGCTCTGCCCACGATCAGTAGGGGACACCGATGGGCTTGGACAAGGCCGCCGTCCGTCGGATGGACGTTAAGCCGTGGTCCCGTTTGCGGGAGAGATACACCCTTTGCACGTTAAAGAACATGCTGGATGACCTTGACGGGAGGCTACCATCTGTCTCCTAACAGCTGTTCCAGTGGGTTCCCTCCCCCAACCTTCTCTGAGCCTTCGGGATCCATGTGACCTGGCCATTTAGCCCATGGTGTGCAAATAAGTGCCGCTCAGAGGTAAAACAACCCAACCCAACCGAGTGGGATTGTGCGTACGATACAAAGATTTTTTCTAAAAGATGTAGTTTAACAAACGATCACATTTGCAACCTGTTTAGTGAAGCCGTTACATGGATATTAGGATAACATCAGTACGAGCCGCCTTTCATTGCAATACAAGCATTAATACGGTTAGAAACGAGTCTAGAAGGTTCCTAATAATGTCTTGGTCTACGGTTCTACAGAGCTGCTGGGTTGGGTGGGTTGTTTTACCTCTGAGCGGCACTTTTTTTTGCACACCATGGGCTAAATGGCCAGGTCACATGGACCCCGAAGGCTCAGAGAAGGTTGGGGGAGGGGACCCACTGGAACAGCTGTTGGGAGACAGATGGTAGCCTCCCGTCAAGGCCATCCGCGTGATCTTTAACGTGCACAGGGTATGGCTCTCCCGCACAAGGGGCCACGGCTTAACGTCCCATCCGACGGACGGTGGCCTTTGCCAAGCACATCGGTGTCCCCTACTGACCGTGGACAGGGCGGGAAGTTTTGCGGAGATAAATCTCAACGCTGACCCAGCTGGGACTCGAACCTGGGAACTACAGATTGCGAGCCTGGCGCGCTACCGACTGAGCCACCCCAGCCCCCACCTACATAGCAGTATTCGATTAAAAATAAAAGGGAAAGTAATCCAACTAAGTCACACCCGACACAAAGACAGCGTGGAGACGCAATACTTTGACCGAGGAACACGAGTAGCTCTGCAAAGCAGTGGAGGTACAGTCGCTCAAAAAAATATCCGAACACTATGGTTGATTACAGAATTCAGAAAAAATATCTGGCAACGATTTTTTTTAGAAATTAGTGAATTAGCAACCTTCGTGTCACGTGACACGAAGGTTGCCAGATCACTAATTTCTAAAAAAAAATCGTTGCCAGATATTTTTTCTGAATTCTGTAATCAGCCATAGTGTTCAGATATTTTTTTGAGCGACTGTAGGTGGTCATATTATTTTGGTACTAGATCGTGTGGGCTCACTCACGGAAATATTGAGCGTGTGCAGTTACCGTTCACAGCAAACTGGAGCGTGTGCAGTAACTGCACACGCTCCAGTTTGCTGTGAACGGTAACTGGAACGTGTACAGTTGCTGTACACGCTTCAGATATTTTTCCTGAATTCTGTAATCACGTGACACGAAGGTTGCCAGATCACTAATTTCTAAAAAAAATCGTTGCCAGATATTTTTTCTGAATTCTGTAATCAGCCATAGTGTTCAGATATTTTTTTGAGCGACTGTAGGTGGTCATATTATTTTGGTACTAGATCGTGTGGGCTCATTCACGGAAATATTGAGCGTGTGAGCTACCGTTCACAGCAAACTGGAGCGTGTGCAGTAACTGCACACGCTCCAGTTTGCTGTGAACGGTAACTGGAGCGTGTACAGTTGCTGTACACGCTTCAGATATTTTTCTTGAATTCTGTAATCACGTGACACGAAGGTTGTCAGATCACTAATTTCTAAAAAGATCGTTGCCAGATATTTTTTCTGAATTCTGTAATCAACCATGGTGTTCGGATATTTTTTTGAGCGACTGTACAAACCCCATACTGACAGGAGTGAGGCAGCATAGAGAATTTTATGACAGAGAAACGGAGCGTAAATCTCAGGTTTGTCTAGTCAGTCTATAATGACTGGGTGAAGTTTTCTTTCTCCACAGATTTGATGTAATAAAGGAACGCAAAAGAACCTTTTTTTCTTCAAATATGTATACGCATGAATTGTGTGAATTATTTGAGAAAATTGTAGAATATTTCTTAAGTTAGTGATATATTGAGAATATGGTCATGTGAACTAAATACTATAGAGTAGGGGTTCTCAAAGTGGAGTACGCGGTAAAGTGTTTTGGGTACGCCGTGAGAGCTCAAAAGTCGCTAGATATACAGTGCTCACAAAAATTAGGGGATATTTCAAAATGAATATGAAGCGATAAAAAAAAAACATTTGAATTTTTTTTATTAAACAAGAACATCATCTGTTCCCAAAAGCAGTGTATGTTATATATACATATTTTATTTTACTCCCATTGTTATACTATAACTATAGTTTTATCTATCTATACAAAGGGTACGCCAGTTACATACACATTTCCAGGGGATACGTGAAGCATAAAAGATTGAGAACCACTGATATATATGTTTTATTTTATTCCCATTGTTATACTATAATTATAGTTTTATCTATCTATACAAGGGGTACGTCAGTTACATACACGTTTCCAGGGGGTACGTGAAGCATAAAAGGTTGAGAACCACTGATATATATGTTTTATTCCCATTGTTATACTATAACTATAGTTTTATCTATCTATACAATGGGTACGTAAGTTACATACGCATTTCCATGGGGTACATGAAACATAAAAGGTAGAACTACTCTATAGAGGAACCCCAGTGATTAATAGTTGTTTAATATGAGATAGCAACTTTAGATAGGCAAAGTGTATGTCATAACAGAATAGAAAGATTGTATACAGGAAGGGTACAAGAACTGTTGGATTTTGTTTGATGATTCTGTCATTAAGGAATAGTGATGGAATATGTGTGAAATGATACATAATTGTTCCGAGCTACACGTTGTTAAAGGAGAGAACATAGAATTAAACTCTGAACACTTATTGGGCACAGCCTATGGTAGTAGATTTTGCCGCTGTGTAACCAATTGTCCGAAATATTTTGTATAGTTTAAAAACGATGAAATATGTAAAGTAAGAGGAATAATTACTCCTAGAATGCTTCCACACTATCAGATAGTTATTAATATTGGTCAAGAGTCAGGAAAAGCCATAAATATTAATTAGAGAAAGTAACCTACAGTAGCCGTCCCATGGCCGAGTTGTTAGCGCGCTTTGGCTACTGATCTAAGGGACCCGGGTTCGAGTCCCGGGTAAGGCATGATGTTCGTGTTGTTTTTCTGCTGAGGTCCTGCCATCCTCACAGACCTTCTACTATGGCATATAAACTGACAGGCTCCTGTCAGACCTCTGTGGCAAGCAGCTGCTTGAGGGGGTATTTTTTTTTATTTAACCTACAGTTAACCTCAGATTAATGTAAGAACAAATGGCGCTCAAACTGTAAAAGCTATCAATGAAGGATGGAATGATATGTTAAACACTCTCCTTGAAAATGCGTTATCGTTGTAGGATTATGTAGGAATAGGAATGTAACAAGGGCCACGGATTAACGTCCGTGGCTACTAATTTTTGCTTCTAATGGAAATGTATATAAACATTACTTTTCCTATAATTCAAAGGATTACTCATGTATGCACAGTTCCGCATGATAAAAAAAAATTCTGAAAGATTTCACGGATAGATTCACCAAGCTGAGAACTAAGAAAAACACAAAAGAGCGACGATTATGTAAATATTTTAGCCGTGCTTTCGCTCTCCCCCGTGCTCTCCCCTCTGTGACGTCATGGAGCACACTCTCTCACACAGTGTGTCAATTATGAAATAGTAAGAAGGGTGAAGTTTAGAGAATTTTTGTTAGTAACAATAGTCTTTTTGCTAACCAACTGCATAATACATTGGTTGATATTGTAAATACCTGAATTATATCAAGATATGCACAAAAAGTGTGGCATACAAATTGTTGAATGCTCATGTGGCTTCACATACCTCAAAATATATATAGAAATGAAAACTATCAGAATAAGGAAATATATTTATTTTTATAGGCCATATAGATGGCCATATAGATGAAATGATATATCTGCGTTACTATTAATATAATGCGGAACTGTACCTAATAAATGACCCTTTGAATATACGTTGATATTACGGATATAATAATTACATCATGTGCAATTTATTTCGAATTACTATAGAATTTCTATTAGATGGTTCTGAAAAATTTTGACCTTGCGCTTAAAATTAAATTCGATCGACTTAAATCACCAGATTTTTATCTCAACTTATCTCTTTACCAACTATGTGAATAATCATAATGAAAATAATAAAAATAAAATTTTCCGCCGCCGTGAGGAGTGGTTTAATTTTGTCTCTCCCAAAAAACATTTAATGTGACCTGGGGTAAATGCAGTTATCAATTTACTAAGGAATTTTTTTCTTGGAGTTATCCAATGAAAAGTTGCTTTTTTTTTCAGTTTTGATTAATTCTGAAATTTTTATTCTGCTGCATCAATTTTTATTTATGTTTATTCCACTGCTTTTGCTTTGATCTTAATCGTGTTTGCAAATCAGAGATTTTCCCTTCTGGTTTATTTAGTTTTTAATAGCAATTTGAAACTGCTCTTGTAATTTTCTAATGCGTAAACTATGACGCACGGACATAACTTTTTATTCCCATGAATCAGTACAGTATAAGCCAAGGTATTTAAATTATCAGTTACCTGAGATAATGCTACTTTTTCATTGGCTACACTATTGTAGTTTTCAGAACGATCGGTTTCTTATTCCAACAATCATTTCGTTGTTTCCTGAGATATCGTTTGGTCGGAGTAGAATCGGTCATCGTAACAAGATTGAATTTTTTATGTGACAGGTTTCTTTTTAAATCTGGAACGGCATTATCATTTAGTTTACGTTTAATAGGTAGTCCTAAGAGTTCGCTTCATAAATCTTACAGGCGATTGATCTTAACAGGTATCTGAAAAACGTTTTCCACATATCTTAACATGTGAACATGGAATTCATCTTCACACCGACACTGAGATCTCACACCTCACACTTCACACACTTTGCTCTCCCCCGTGCTCTCCCCTCTGTGACGTCATGGAGCACGCTCTCTCACTGACATTCGAATGACCTTGATAAAACAGCCTTTTGGCTCCATCCTACTTCCAGTAGTGTTTTCAAAAGAAAATTTCTGCTGCGCTGCAACAATTCAGGGCGCTGTGAAGCATTTTACTTATTGCATGGCCGCACACCTGGGCAGCTTAGAGGTAAAATTGGCAGCCAGGCATACAAAACAGTCGGCAAGTATGTTTTTTATTATAATGCAAGATTTTTCCCCTATGATTTGTTAGCTTCATTTCGCAAAAGGACGAAGACTGAAACCCTAGGAATACTTGAGAGCATAATAAGTCAATTGATGGCCCAGTACTAAACGTAATATATGTATTTACCTCAATTGCTTTAAATTTCTATAGCGAAAATCTTGATATCCAATTTCTAAAGAATAACAGTAACACTTTTGTAGAAAATATATAGTTATTGAATTTACTTCAAGTCCTAACATTAGTTTTATTTAAACACGTATAAAAAAAGTATGATTTTAGCCCGATATTAGTTCATTTTCGAAAAAGTGAGCTATTTTTATTAATCTATCATCCGTCCATCTGTTTAAAGACATTCCACTATTTCGTTTTTAGAGAAAGATGAAAAATTCTTTTCGTGTCGAATAGATTAAAAAATAGCACGAATAGTAAATGTTTTTCCTATTCGTGCTAGAAACTTTAAATATGGGACCAGCGATGTATCTCCCCCCCCCCCCACACACACACATACTCACGAGAGTTGGGAAAAAAATAACGTCTTTGGTTTGGGTTGCTTTACCACTGAGTGGCACTTTTTTGCACGCCATGGGCTAAATGTTCAGGTCACAAGGACCCCGAAGGCTCAGAGAAGGTTGGGGAGGGGACCCACTGGAACAGCTGTTGGGAGACAGATGGTAGACTCCTGTCAAGGCCATCCAGCGTATTCCTTAACGTGCACAGGGTTATGACTCTCCCGCACACGGGGCCACTGCTTAACGTCCCATCCGACGGATGGTGGCGTCATTTTGCGCATAAAATCATTTTGTGCAAAATAAATAATAAAATCATTTTGCGCATTTTGCGATCATTTGCGTCATTTTGCGCAGATAAATCTCAACACCGACCCAGCTGGGACTCGAACCTGGGAATTGCAGATTACGAGCCTGGAGCTCTACCGAAATGCAAAAACGAAGAGGCCATAATATGTCATCAACCTAGTGTTGCCACTAGTCACATAATTTTGTCCTGAAATGCTGTCCCGCTAAACCCATGACAACACCTGTATCTGATACACGAGAAAAGAAAAATTGTTGTTTAACTATATTTCATTCCTTTCAAGCATTTTGCGCACAAACGTTGCTCCAGGATGTGTATATCTTGACTTGGCACTAGTCCAACTCGCGCTCGTCATATCCGTCATGCTTTATTGACTAATGTTGCAGCTTTGTATACTTAAAACTCGTGAGTCTCTTATTGCAGAGGCATTGCCTTTTGTGATTTCATTGGTCAAGAGTTTGGTGAGCAGGTGTCGCACTTAAGCAGCAAAATCGTGGTAAATGCTTATGCTATAAATACCTGCTTGTGTGGTGTAACTAAACGTCACAGGATAATCAGCTGTCTTATATTTTATACATTATATCTTATGTGTTAAAGCAATACTGAAGTTTTGAAACAATAGTATTGGCAAGATTAAACTTACAGTGGAACGGTAGGTACGTTTTTTTGTCTCTAAAGGAGTTTCAAATTGATTTTCTGTTGAACAATCTTAAGTAAGCTGATTCAACTGGGTATAATAAGAATCCTAAGACTCCTGCATACGTATATTATTCTGAGAACTACAGGTAATTACATATGAATTATTACTGATGATTATATAAATATGTGAATGCCAAATGGTGACCTGCGATTCAGTAGGTAGAGCGCCAGATTCGTAATTTGATGTTCCTAGGTTCGAGTCCCGACGGTGTCAGTTTTTATCTCCCTAAATCCCCACTGGGCCTTCGGTGAGAAAGGGGACACCATTGGGCTTGGAGAGGCAGCCGTCCGTCGGATGGGACGTTAAGCTGTGACCCCGTGTGCAGGAGAACCTACCCTCTGCACACGAAGACCACGATACTGGTCTTTATGGGAGGCTTCCATCTCCTTTTCAACAGTAGTGCAGTGGTCCTCTATCTAACTCTGAACCAATGGGATCCTTGTGACATAGCCATTTAGACCACTGTTTGCAGAAAAGTGCCACTCGGAGAGGTAAAATACCCAACTAAAAATAACTTCAACTTCGTTAAGTGTTGACTCTGATAACCTTTTAATTTCTTACGACCATCCATAATGCTTTCGATAATTCATTCTTAATTTCTTTTTGGTTCTTTCATGTTTAATGATTATTTTTTTTTCGTGACCTTTTATCATTTAAATAATAATTTGTTTTTTAACAAATTATTTAGTTAGTTTTTTTTACCGCAAAATTTCGAATAATAACCCGGATTACCAATTAAATTAAAAACCACACAACCACAATATCCGTAATATAGCTATAAGATATCTACGATGTTAGATGGATATCCATGGACCATCTTAAATATCTTCTGGATATAATCTGGAGATTGTGGTTGTCTGGGAAGTAGCTAAGACCCGCACAATTATTGAGCGGGTTTTTTTCAATTAATTTATGAACATTTGGTTCCATAAAAAAAATTACACTAAATTTGTGGAGGTGCAAGACAAACATGCTCTGCGGGATTGTTCCGTAGATTCGGAGACATCTCTCAATCCTGTCTGATACACGGCCATTCTTTACAAATTCTGAGCTATTACCCGGCTACAATTCAAACACAGGCTACTATTTAGGTCCTAGAGTTTAATATGCCATATACGATATTTAAATTATTATACTAATTACCTATCATGATTATGTAATATTTTATGATTGTAACTAGTTAGCTTACATGAAATAAATAATCTGCAGCCCTCTACTGCTTTAGGAACTCAATACATTTTTCCTCTAACGCATAAAAATGCGATTCATAGATTAAATAGCTAGCATATATACTCATTGCAGCACAAAATCTGTCCAGCAATGGCCCAATCAAGCTGTTCCAAGAGTTCCTACACACACTTAATGGTGCCGCCCTTCCAGCACTTTGATTTCTTGTATTCACTCCCCTTAACTTTTTTTTTTACCCCCACAAAAATGTTTCTTCCCTGGATGCGAAATAAAAATATTTGTTTTGATCCAAAATATAAATGCAAAAAAATGTGGAATCATTTTCTGATTTATTTTTTACATTATTAGGAGAGAAAACCGTTTCTGTGACCGAATGGTTAGTTGCATGGTTACTGATCAAAAGTACTCGGGTTTGAGCCTCACATAAGGCGTGACTGTTTTCTTTCTTGTGTAGGCTTTTTTCAAAGGTCTATATTTCCTGTATTCTCTATGCCATTTTTATGACAGCTCCTGTAATAATCAGACCTCTGTGACAGGCAGCCAGGGCCGGAATGGCTGCTTGTCACAGACTCTTAAGTTGTACCATGGGATCTTCGACTTATAAAATTTTCTGGGCCTTTTAAACTTACCACAGCTTAGGGCCTCTAAACCTTGTCATAGCTTAGGGTCTCTAAACTGTAAAGTTTAGAGGTTTAAAGAAAGTTAGAGGAAAAGTTTAGGGCCTCAGAGAGTCAAAGTCCAGCCCTGCAAGCAGCTGTTTGAGGGATAATTTATTACTTATACAGGTGGCAGATAAAGTGCTTAGAGTTACACTTCCTATTGATATGAAGATACTGACAACCAAACCAAAAATGACGAAGTCACTTAAGTTTAATTTCTAACTCTACCACTAGTCTTTAAAAGATATTTTTATCACAAAAGATATATTTAATTTATAAATATCGAACTTTTTTTATAGATAGTACCATGAAATCAGTATGACCCCAGTAATGTTTGAACTTAGGTAAAATTGTTAAATTGATATTATTGGTATACTAGCTTATTTCAAATTTCAATTTTTGTCAAGGTATACTTATGTAGAGCAAAATAATTTTTTTGTTACTAAATTTTTATTAAAATTGTGAACGGATCCCATGGTATTACTTAAGAGTCAACGGCCCTTGTTACAATATATATATATGGAATATAATATCCTTATGTTTAATATCACTATAAATGCAAAAATATGCGCATTTAGGATCTTTTGTGACAACGTAATTTTTCAATGTGAGTCCTAGGAGATACTCTTAACTTGTACAAGCCTTCTCGTACAAAGACAGCACAGTACAAACAGCCACGCCACCACCCAGCACTCGAACCCAGACCCCAGACGCAGCAATACCACTCTACCACTGAGGTAGAGTGATTTATGATCACTCTACCTCAGTGGTCTACCACCACCACATGATCTATTCAATACCACTGAGGCATTGAATAGATCATGTGGTGGTGGTATTATGTGGGCAGTAGCAAGAACAAGTAACGATATCTTCGCACTAGCGTATTAGAGCATCAATTGCTTGAAAATATTGGGGGTGAGGGTGGGGGTTGCTCAGTCGGTAGCGCGCCAGGCTCGTAATCTGTAGTTCCAGGGTCAACGTTGAGATTTATCTCCGCAAACTCCCGCTCTGCCCACAGTCAGTAGTGGACATCGATGGGATTGGAAAGGCCGCCGTCCGTCGGATGGGACGTTAAGTCGTGGCTCCGTGTGCGGGAGAGCCATACTTTGTGCACGTTAAAGAACACGCTGGATGGCCTTGACGGTAGGCTACCATCTGTCTCCCAACAGCCGTTCTGGTTGATCCTCTCCCCCAACCTTCTCTGAGTCTTCGGGGTCCATGTGACCTGGCCATTTAGCCTATTGTGTGCAAAGAACTGCTGCTCAGAGGTAAAACAACCCAACTTGAAAATATTGTCTAAATTGGATAACCAAAACAACTTGAAAAAATATCCCTTTATATTTAACTGGAAGCATTTTACAACATGCTCTATAAGTACATGATAAGGTCAACTTTTGACTAAAGCTGAAAGAGTGCGTCGCTCCTCTGACATCACCACAACTTTAAAAATCGACAGAGAGGAGGACGAAGGGGGGATGGTTTCCTGTTAAAATAAAGCGACTTGAAGAAAAAAACATCTATTTTTTGACTACTAATTTAGACACTTTTAGTTATAGTTAAAACAATACAATGCACAATCACATAAAGGAATAGTGACTGCTGCCCGACAAGTCACTAAATACAGCAGGATTACCAATCATAATAACAAGGTAATAACTTATAACCAAGCCTTCTTGTGTTTTATTTTATGTTAATAAATGCAACAACTTTTTATTTTAATAAATGTTGCATTTGTTATTCAAAATTATGTCAAATGTTTATTTTTCGTCCTAAAAATTTGCTTTTTATTTTAATAAATGCAACAACGGAAACGGTTTTAATAACGGTTTTTCAAAACGGTTTTAATATATGTAAAAACGGAAAACAATTTCATATCTATGCAACAACGGAAAATTGTTGATGCAAAACAGGGCGGCGTCTTCATGACCGGCCCCTACCAAAGTCCAAGGTGCAACTGTCATTTTTGAGAATTCCTTCCCTTGTTCGAAACTACCACCAGTGCGGTCACGTGATCTATTTCAGGCTGTGAGGTTGCTTCTACCTAATCTTGTATACCTACGTTCCAAGCTAGTGGGCGACCTTCATAGAATACAACTCCAAGTCTCTCGGGACTTGATTAAACACATATATGGCTCGCGATAGCAGATCGAGTCCATTATCCATGACCCTTACAATCCATTAGTAGACATCTTGATTGGCGGTTGGTAGCTCAGTGGTCAGAGTACATGAATGTTATCAGCAGTTCCTATCCCACCAGGCTCAATAAAGTTTTTTCCTTATATTTGATATCGACGTTAAACTAAGAGTGAATACTTCCCTGATAGCTGAACAAAAACGTCAAAAAATTTCTTCAGTTTAAAAGTTACTCAGAAACTCTGATATAGGTCATCAAAAAAATTGTTTAATTTTTCATCTGGTTTAGATATGCAAAGTTGAGTTATAAAAATTAAATTATGCCAAATGTTTATTTTTCGTCCTAAAAATTTGCTTTTTATTTTAATAAATAAAATCAATTAAAAAAAACCATTACACTAGATCATTGGCACCGAGTATGGGGGTTGAGGGTCTCGTGCCCTCCCCGAAAATTTCTATTATTTATCTAACAGACGAAATAAATATGTCTGGTATACTGTTATTGTAGGTGAGCCCCCCCCCCCCACCTCTGAGAATTTAAAATCCTGGTGCCAGTGCACTAGATAATAAACCTAAATCTTATTGCTGTCATTTCAATAAGCCCAAAATCCGCAAATAGAACGGAATCAGTAAGTATTCAGATATATTAATATTTATTTCACATTTAAAAACCCTAAAGAATTCAATATTTGCTGAAAACAAAGGGAGAAATAGAAAATACTCTGGCAATGTACTTTCATCACAATACACTTCATTTTATTACCTTGGAAGATGACTTCAGTGTAGCGACAGCCTATGGATGTTTTTTCAAGTATAGCGATGCTTTGAAATGTTTCATAAAATAATAAATACCCCCTCAAGCAGCTGCTTGCCACAGAGGTCTGACCGGTGTTTGACATTGATATATCCCATAGCAGAAGGTCTGAGGGGATGGGAGGTCCTCAGCAGAAAAACGATACATGCATTCATGCCTTACCCATAACCGAAAAAGAAAAGTGTAAGAATTGAGATCAAGAGCATAGCTATGGGGGTAGCCCCCCAAAGTAAATCAGAGTTGGTAAAATTCGAAGTGACTTGATAAAATCCAGGTGAGTGTAAAATTGGGAATTTGTTTTTTTTACAATGAAGGGGAGTTGGAAGGAAACTAAATTCTCTGAGCCTTCCTAAAACTGAATTCTCCGATCACCGCCCCCCCCCCCCCCCAAAAAAAAAAAAAACTCCTAAAATTCTACTTTTAGGACACATATAAGAATTTATAATTTCTTTAAATTTATATTAGCAGAAAGGAGAAATATTCGTAAGCATATGCTTACGAATTAAATAATAATTTTACAATAAAAATAGTGCATAGTTAATAAAATAAATATAGTATTATTTTACTCCAATGGTAGAACTCGTGCAATAACTTCTACAGGTAATTCCAAACATTGTTTAACAGGAATAAAAATTCAGCCCAAAAAATGATACAAGATAATAAATGTTAGATATTTGTCAAAAATTGATTAGAATGCTCACAGTTTAGTATCCCATGATTAAGAGATCATATTATTTGCTTCTATCCTGAGAAAATAATTCAGTAGCCAATATTTTCATGTTTACTGAAATCTGTAGGCACATTAAAAGTAACTTTGAATTGTTGGATGCGAGTAAAGCAAAACGTCTTAATAATTTTATTTTGAGTAAGTAATTTAACAATAGCAGCCATAAATAATCAATCAAAGTTAAAATTGCTTTATTCACCTCTGAAATGCAATGGTCTAAGGTTGTAATTGAAAAATCGAATAAAGTCAGTGTTGCCAGCTGCGGAAGATGAAAATCTACTAAATGATTCATTGACCGTTGAACAGTTTTTAATAACCATTGGAGAGAAAAAAACTACATTGGCCTATATCTTTTATGCCTTTGCCTGTAACTTAGAAATTATAGATTTCCCGAATTGCTTATCAACATTCTACGTAATGTGAGCAAATGAAGTGACGGAAAAGGAGGGTCAGAAAATGGCAATAATGGATTCGGAAGTGATTACCGTTTCCTCTAGGAAACCCTCTCTAGCAACTCCCTTTTGGAATTTCGATTTGCTTTCAATTAGCCACTGCAACTTGGATAGTAACCAAAAACACACTGTGAAATTTTGAAGCGTCTACTACTATTTACCAAGGAGTTATGCCTGTCATCAGGGCCCCCACATCCTGAAGCGGGCCCCCTTATCTACTGTTAAGGTTAAGGGCAGCGTGCTGCGCTACAGGATTTAGGATAAAATAAGTCAGTTTAAATCAGGCGTGTCCAACCCGAGTGTCGCATGCGGCCCTGGACAGCTTCAAACATTCCCACAAAAGCGGCCCACAAAATCGTAAAGTTTACTTGTTTACAACATAAGCTTTCAACATGATTATGTGATTTTCAGCGAGTTTTTCATATCCCACTAGTTTTATGTTGCCTTTTTTTAATTTTATAAAAAAAAATAAGAAAATAAATGAAGTAGTATTATTATTATACATTAACCATATTATATATTTTATGTGCGGCCCAAAACAATTCATCTTCACTCAATGTGGCCCAGGGAAGTCAAATCCTCACTCAATGTGGCCCAGGGAAGTCAAAAGGTTGGACACGCCTGGTTTAAATGATGACACAAGAATAATATTTATATTTATTAAAAAAACTATATGGATTTACATAATAAAAACTTGCAATAATATCAAAAATGATCTCAAAGTATATTTTCTAGCTTTGGTCGTCGTCGCAAATTTTTCAATAACTTCAGTGAAATCAATTTTCTTAGCTATATCGTTTTCGATGCACAAAATTGCTAGGTGATTAAGTCGCTCTTGACTAATTGTGCTTCTTTGCCACGTTTTCAATGATTTTCCCATGTCAATTTCATGAATTTCCCAGTCTGCTGAACTATCTTTCAGCTGAAGAAACAACTGGTACTATACAAAACAGTTTAATGGTGAGGCCGATATTAGCAAACATACCTTGCAGTGTTTTGTCGTCAACTGCGTTCAGAAGTCTAATCGGGCTTCTTTCAGTGCCGAAAACTGTTTTGTGAATACTTTTAAGGTGAAGGATTTCGTGCAGTAAGTCTTCTGACAGATCTTTCTCATATGTATTTACAAGTTTTGCTGCTTTTGCGGTAAGTTGATCATCGTCTAAGTTTTGGAAGTTCAAAATGGGTGAGAATAAAAAAAAAGTGATTAATTTTCTTTTTAAAGGTATCAAAACAGGCACGTGTTGTCCATCTGCATAAATAAGAGTATGAATGGCGATAAATCACAAAGACGAAACAAAAAGTCGGTATTATGAGAGGATAATGTAATGTGCCTAATAAAACAATTTTAGTTGGATAGACAAAAGTCAATATTTTTTATAAAGTCGCTTTTTGTCTTCTATTCATCTCACTTAGCTGGCCGACCCGCCATTCCTGCCCCCCCCCCCCCCCAATCCCGGGCCACCTGGCTAGAGCCCTGTCAGCCCTCCCCTTGTGGGGGTCATGATACACATCTCATTTTATTATTATAGATTATAAATATATTCTGATTATAAATGTAATCTAATTCTATGAAGTTCTTATGTCGTTTGATTGAAATTCGACGAGAACACTCTTCAACGTTAAACTCAAAACTAAAGGAAAAGTTTTGAGTTTAAAAAAGAAAAAAAAAAAAGAAAAGAGAAAAAGAGTTTTCTAGCTCACGACCTCCTGATAATATATCAAACATTTTGACCACTGAGCCACAGAAAGTATAGGGGACAAGAAGGGGAGGCTCCATAAAGCTAATGAAAGACACACTATCAATGCACCCTCAAAATTGACGGTTCGAGTGATTGTACAGCAAAGCTTGCTTTACAGGAGTAAGTTGAAACCAATCCGGGAGAAATCTCGCACAAATGGGTGTACGTTTGCACAGCCCATCAGATGGCACTAATAGCAACCGTAATTTGGGCTTAAGAAAAAAAGAATTTCATGATCCCAGCTGGTATCGAACCGAGAACTAACATAAATAAGAGATAATCGTTCTCACCAGTGTGCCAGTTCCCGCAGTTGCTTTGCGCTTTTACTTTCTAATAAGAAATAAAGATATGAAGATGCTAACGGTTTTAAAATAATGGCTGATTCTAAGTAGATTGAAACATAAGTGAATTACATGAACTGAACGATTCCATTTGATACACTTTGGTATCTGTTAGAATTTATTATACACTGTAAGGACTTCTTTGAAATGTAAAAGTAAAGTTTACTGCTGTCAGGTCATTTTCAATTTATTTTTTTAATACACAGAAAATGTTTAATTTCTTGCAAGTAAAAATATTGTTTAACAATTTCTGAATTTACTCATTGTAATATTAGGAAATACTTTTTTTTTTAGATTTGGTTTAGATGTTCTTCAGTTACTATACCTCTAATTCATTGCATTTCAAACATTTCTGAGTAGCGGAATACTTTATAATGTGACAAAAAGTAGCAGAACACCCAATCAAATGCACATATCGTTATTTCCTTAAATCAATACAACTTAAATAAATAAATAAATACCCCCTCAAGCAGCTGCTTGCCACAGAGGTCTGACAGGAGCCTGTCAGTTTATATGCCACAGTAGATGAGCCGTCCCGTGGCCGAGTGGTTAGCGCGCTTGGCTACTGATCTATGGGACCTGGGTTCGAGCCCCGGGTAAGGCATGGATGTTCGTGTTGTTTTCTGCTGAGGTCCTGCCATCCTCTCAGATCTTCTACTGTGGCATATAAACTGACAGGCTCCTGTCAGACCACTGTGGCACGCAGCTGCTTGAGGGGGTATTTATTTATTTTTTATTATAGAAGATTTGAGAGGATGGCAGGACCTCAGCAGAAAACAACACGAACATCCATGCCTTACCCGGGGCTCGAACCCAGGTCCCGTAGATCAGTAGCCAAGCGCGCTAACCACTCGGCCACGGGACGGCTAATAAATCGCCTTTTTTGCAAAAATATTTATTAATTAAAAATATTTATTTATTAATTTTTTTCAGCAATATTTATGGAAATATCTAAATTAATAGAAAACTTAGTTTTCAGTGGGACATATCCAGGAATATTTAGGACATGTTCTGGTAACACCAATTTAAAACACTTTTCTAATCATATGACATATTCCTAACGTTAATTTATTTTTCTGATATTACATAATCGGATTTAGGGGGAGAGAAGGCGTCTTCCCAAGAATCCCTCTGCAAATGTATCTACCAGCGTATAAAACCCTCCCCTGGCCCTCTCTTTTGCTACTATCTTTCTTACAGAAATAGTAAAGAGAAACATACAAAAGTGTAAGATGAAAAAAAAAAGTGTTTCCCTTTTCCTTCTTATTGGATAAGTTTAAATTTTCATTTGTGGTTTCTCAATTTTGCGGCACTATTTAGTGCTTTGCTGGTACGAGATGCACACATTTAATCTTCCTTCTGAATGGCCTGCAGTAGCCACTCCTTCCAAGGCAGAAGATATTTGCTATAAATTTTAAATATTAAATTGTCCTCCCTAGTCATTTCAAAAACTGGTTGTCTGCTTCACCATCTTCTGAACATATGAGGGTTCTAAACAGACATGTATTCAGAGTACACTTACCCAGAGAGTATGCACACTTCAAAAATTCTATGATGAAAAATATTTGAAAGATTAAGATTTAGGAAATGAAATTTGTTATATATTTTTTAACAATTTTTTTTATTTATGTCTAACTATAAACTTTAACAAAACAAAGTAAATGCACCGAAGAGCCAAAACATTTTGTCCACCTGCCTAACATAATGTTGGTTCTCCACATACTGCCAAAACAGCTCTTACCCAGTGAGGCATGGATGCTACAAGATTTCTAAAGGTGTTTTCTGGTATCAGGTACTGTAACACGTTACCAGCAGATCCTTTAACTCTTGTAAGTTACACTGCCTTGCCCACAGTCAGTAGGGGACACTGATGGGCTTGGAAAGGTCACCGTCTGTCGAATGGGACGTTAAGCCGTGGCTCCGTGTACAGGACAGCCATACACTGTACACATTAAAGAACATGCTGGATGGTCTTGACTGGAGGCTACCATCTGTCTCCCAACAGTTGTTCCAGTGGGTCCCCTCCCCCAATCTTCTCTGAGCCTTCAGGGTCCATGTGGCCTGGCCATTTAGCCCATGGTTTGTAAAAGAGTGCTGCTCCGAGGTAAAACAACCCAACAACTTTTAAGTTACATGGTTGAGCCCCGCAGATATGATATGCTGTTCCAACACAAACCATAGATGCTCAATTGGATTGATGTCTGGGGAATTTGGAGGCCAGGGCAATACCTGGAAGTCTTCCTCATGTTCTGCAAACCATTCTCGGACAATCCAAGCAGTGCAGCATGGCACATTATCCTGCAGAAAGAAAGCACTACTAGAGGGATATACCATTGCATGACAGGATGTACCTGGTCTGCAATGATGTTTAGGTAGGTGGTAAACATCATAATTTACTGTACACAACTGACTGGACACAGGGTTTCCCAGCAGAATATTGCCCAAATCATTACACTTCCCTCCACCAACTCATTTTCGTCCCACAGTGCATCCTGGTGTCAAAACTTCCCCAGGAAAACAATGCATATATACCCGACCATCCACATGGTGCAACAGGAAACGAGATTCATCGGACCAGCTGACCTTTTTCCAATAATTCAAGGTCCAGTTATGATGTGTATGTGCCCATTGTAGGCTCTTTCGATGGTGAACTGAGGTTAACATGATCACTCGGAGTGGCCTGTGGCTACACAGCCCCATTTTCAGCAGGGTTCGATGTACTGTGTCTTATGAAACATTACTCCCATCACCAGTATTCAAATTACGGGCGAGGTGCGCCACAGTATGCCTTCTGTTAGCTCATATCATACGGGATAGCCTTCGCTCACCTCTAGCATCGATGAGCAATGATCAGCCCACACCTTGCTGGCGGTTCGTGGTTTTTCCCTCCTCAGACCACTTTTCGAAGGTATTAACCATGGCTGACTGTGAGCAACCCACAATCATTGCCGTCTCGGAAATGCTCTGATCCAGTCGTCTGGCTATTACAATTTGGCCTTTGTCAAACTCATTTAAGTCTGCTGCCCTTCCCATCTGAAGGACAACAACAACACTGATTAACAGAGCTCAGTATCAGGTGTTATTTATACCATGTGTGCTGTCTTTTACCTGCAGTTGTTTCGATTTACATAAAGACGTGCTGGTCATAATGTTTTGGCTTGTCAGTGTATCTCTACTTTTGAAAAGTTTATTTGAAGATTAAATTAACGGTATTATACCTCTGTCGAATATTTTACTTTATCTTCTACCTTCGTCTCTCCCCAGAAGTTTTGGCCCTTCATAAAATGTTTTTTGACCGAGTCTTGTCTCCAAGATACCACTGGGGAAAACGATTTTTGTTTCAGAATAGTTACTTCGTTTATAGAGTTCGAAGAGAAAATTTTAGATTGTGTAATTTTCTCTTTGTAAGTAATATTGGTCTGTAAATGGTAGCTAGGTAGTCACTGGAAGGAGAGCTATGCACCAATCCCCTGTGATGATGCATAGAACCGGCCAGGCCTAGCATCTAATGTCGGACCCCGCCTTCTCGTGGTGCAGACCGTTAGTAACTTTCAAAAGAGATACTCTCTTGTGGAAGTGATCGGAAGGGGAGGGCTGCTAGATTAGTGTGGCCTACTGATCTGGACAACTATGGCTAATTTTCTTTTTTTCTACCCTGCTGAGGAGTGGTCAACCACACAGGGTCCTGGTGCTGACCATATAAACCTACTGGACTGGACAGATATTTGGCTCTGAGCTTGATTATGGATCCTGATTTTGCTGCACTGGTGGGCTTCAGTGGAGGGAAAATCTTCCGCTGTGTTTTCTGTTTGTTTGTGGGTTGACAGCCCCAAGTGAATAGATTCACAGGATATGTTTATCAGCTGGTGGATAATCCTGAGCAGAAGTCATCGCAGGCACCCGAACTCTTTGCTTCTATTGGCATCGTCAAATTCTACATTGGAGGAAGTCTTCCAGTATAGATATCTTCAGCCTTTAGTAGTGGGGGAACGGGTCTTTGCCCCATGTCTGCGATTAGGGGGCTGTTTGATATTGTCGGCATTCCCTCTATCAATAAACATAGTTTCTTTAAACATCCCACTAACCATTTTCTCTCCATAGGTAGTTGGAATGTGAGGACTCTGCACAGAGCTTTTTCTCTTGATGTCCTCACACAAGAATTCCACCGTTATAATTTAGATATCCTCGGCTTGCAAGAGACCAGATGGACAGATAAAGGTCAGATTCTTAAAAATAATCTTAAATTTCTCTTTTCAGGGAGGGACGACAATAAGCATCACCAAGGCGTGGGTCTGCTTCTCAGCAGACACGCTAGCGATGCTCTTCTAGGATATGAGTGCATTAATGAAATGTTTCTTACAGCAAAATTTCAGACAAGCGTTAAAGACTTGAATGTTATCTGCTGTTATGTCCCCACTGAGGATGCCGATGAGGATGAGAAGGATACGTTTTATGAACAACTTCAGGATATTTTGAATTCTGTCAAGAAAGGAGATATTACCCTTGTTCTTGGTGACTTCAATGCCAAAGTTGATACTAACTCTGACCTTTGGGGACGAGTAATAGGCCCTTTTGGTATTGGTAGCTGCAATGGCAATGGGCAACGTCTCCTACAGGTAAGTAAACTCAATGGATTCAGAATAACTAACACTTATTACAAACACCGTGACATACATAAGTACACATGGGTTTCACCTGATGGGCTGCATAAGAATATGATTGATTACATATTAAATAACAACAAATGGGCTAGTTCTGTTAGGAATACCAGGGAATATAGGGGAGCTGAAATTGGATCTGACCATTACCTTGTTAAAAGTGTGTTGCAACTTAAACTTAAAAAGTGTTGTGCTAGGGTTAAAAAATTTACTTTTAATACTGAAGCTCTGAAAGATCCAGTTATAGCCAAAGCTTACCATGATAGGTTACTTAGTCATTATGACAGTCATGGTTTGCTTACTACTGAAGTTGAGGAAGAATGGGATCATTTTAAACAGGCTTTTTTGGACACTAATAGTACTCTTTTAGGAAAAAAGGAGCAGAAAAGGCAAAATTATCTGAGTGAAGAGGCACTTGAGCTTATTTCGGAAAGAAAGAACTGCAGGAATGCCCTTAATCAATACCCTACTAGTCCTAATAGAAAGCATTGCAGAGACCTTAATAAACTTGTAAAGGATCAGTTAGCTGCTGATAAGAATCTTTGGCTTGATGGTTTGGCTGACAAAGCCGAGGAAGCAGTTAGACAGCACAACAGCAGAGAGCTGTACCAGATATTTAATGTTTTGTGTGGTAAAAAACGGACAGGCATACAAGGATTGAAGGATAAACAAGGTAAGGTTATAGAAGGGGAGGATTCTGTCATGGCTAGGTGGGCTGAGCACTTCAGTGATGTTCTAAACAATGTAGTTAGTTCTACTCCCATTGTTTGTAATGATGATAGATGCATTGGTGGCTTTAATGTTGGCCCTATAACACAATCTGAAGTTATTTTGGCTGTTTCTAAACTTAAACTTCATAAATCCCCAGGGGTAGATGAAATTACTACGGAAATGCTTAGAGCTGGGAATGTTTCGGTTAACACTTGGATAACTGAAATTCTGAATATCTTTTATGATAAAGGCATGGTTCCTAAGGATTTTACCAGAGCTATTGTTATCCCTATTTTCAAAAAAGGTGATCGCAGTTCTTGTGATAATTATAAGGGTATCAGCCTACTCTCTGTTCCAGGTAAAGTTCTTTCAATGATTGTGCTTAATAGAATTAAGAATCTGGTTGACAGTCAATTGCGTGATGAGCAATGTGGATTCAGAAGTGGTAGGGGATGTGTGCATCAGATATTTTCACTTAGGCAGATTCTTGAGAAATGTTTAGAGTTTCAGAAACCTTTGGTTGCTAGCTTTGTTGATTTCAAAAAGGCTTTCGACTCTGTTGATCGTCATAATTTGTAGTTGATTGTGAGATCATATGGTATACCAGACAAGTTAGTTAACATAATGAAAGCTCTCTATAATAACACTGAGTCGTGTGCGAGAGTTGGTAAGGCTTGTAGCAATTGGTTTAGCATTACTTCTGGTGTTCGACAAGGGTGCATTTTGTCTCCTTTTCTGTTTAGCTTGGTTATTGATTATGTTATGCGAAATTCACTTCAAGGGAAAGATTTTGGCATTAAATGGGCTGGAGATACTAAAATTTCTGATTTAGATTATGCTGATGATTTAGCCCTTTTGGCAAATGATGTTGATGAGATGAACTCTTTCATTCGAGCTGTTGATGAGACTGGTAGTAGAGTAGGTTTGGTTATAAACAGAGAGAAAACTAAAGTGATGAAAATTGGTCAGGCAGGCTGTGATTCAGTTAATCTGAATGGTTGCAGTCTTGAGCAGGTGTCACAGTTTAATTATCTTGGGAGCTATGTAACAGATAATGGTGATGTGCGGCATGAGATTAACAGACGAATAGGGATTGCTGCCGGGACTTTTAAGAACCTATGGAGAGTGTGGAGAAATAGGCGTATACACCTAAAGACTAAAATTAGACTGTATAATAGTTTGGTTCTTTCTAGGGTTAGTTATGGTAGTGAAACTTGGACACTTTGTAAACATGATAACAGGAAACTAGATGCTTTTGATTCCAGATGCTTATGCAGTATCTTGGGCATTAGGTGGTTCAACTTTGTAACTAATGATGAGATTAGGCAAAGGAGTTTGCAACCTCCTTTAAGCAGCATATTGTGCAGAGAGAGACTCCGTTGGTTTGGCCATGTTGGCCGTATGAATAATTATAGATTGGCGAATAGGGTTATGAACAGTGTGCCTAAAGGCCTCAGAAAGAAGGTGAGACCTAGGATGCCGTGGGCAGACAATATCAAACAGGACCTTGTTAGAATTGGTGTGCAGTGGCCAGATGCAGTAGATGTAGCTCAGGATAGACTTGCTTGGAGAACTAAATTGCACGGTCTTGTTGGACCTCCGTAGCCCATGGCTGCTTGAGGATGATGATGATGAAATAATATTCCAATGGGTTTTTTTTTGTTGGATGTCAAAATTAATATTGACCGATTTGAAAAATCTCTGACTCATAATTCGTAACTGTAGTCTGACATTTTTGACATCCAAAAAATCACCATAATCAAGATAATTGCAATGAATCCTCATATTTCATCCGTAGAATGTTCTGAACTACCAGTTTCGACTTTTATAGCCACTGTCATTTTCACGTATTTCAGTATATTTGTTAATATTGACCTGTAGCATGTAAACAGTGTTATCAGTAAAAAATAAATTTAAAATAATGTAAAAGAAACTAGTTCATGAATAAGGCCTACAGAAGTTTCAAAATGATTAGCAAAAGCTGAGTCGTTGTTAAATTGTTGTTAACCGGAATTTTTAAAATTTATTGAGTTGTTTAGAGATGAAAGAATAATTAATATAAATCTATATGTATACTACAGTATTATTATGTTTTCCTATTTAAAAGTCAATATTTTAATCATAACAAGGCGTATTTCTGTTTTTGTGTCATAAACATTAGTTACGACTTATTCAAATAATATAGGAGGCACTGAAATGTGTTAGTTACATAGATTACTTGTCTAAATCATGGTCTAAATAAATCTAACCGGCAAAAATAAGCGTTAGCCATTCTAATGAGTTACAGTTATAAGTGTTCGTGATTCGATACCCAGTGTGACCGACCAATCTTTTAGTCAACTTTACTTTTCGTGCTTTATTTTTCCCCCTGCACAGGGTGAATATTAGTTATTAATAGATGTGTCCTAACTTAAGAAGTTATTTTATCATAATACCTTCAACGAAAAAGAAATTTTTCTTAAAAAAATTTCAAAGCCAAAATACCAGCCTTGGCCAAGGTAATACTAGTCGGACGACGAAGTGTAGTGAAAGAAAGTCTACTCTTAGATATTCCTTGGTGTAGAGGAGCGGTCAAATTGTTTCCTTCCTTTTAAGTTGTTTCCTTCCTTTTCGATGAAAGCAAACAGGATGGATCCATTAATCCATCCTGTTTGCTTTCATCGAAAAGGAAGGAAACAAAGTTTGTTTTTATGAAACTTTAAATATGGAGTACATGAATTTGACTGGGGCACAGAGTATTATTATTAACGAAAAATTTTAGTTCGTTAGAAATATTTTTGAGGCGCTGTGTAAATATGACAGTAACACATTTCTGTGTATTTTAAAAAGGCAAAGGTATAAAACTGAAATCTCATTTCTTTGAAGTCTGCAGTTTAAAAAGAAAGATCTTGAAAACTTATGTTTGTGACAGGTATTTCTTTTCTTCTAACAGGTTTTGTTTTATACCATAAACAGAGAAGAATTGTTGAATATTTCGGACGCTTGTTATTAGAACCACTGCAGCGGAGCGCATAACTTATCCTTTAAAATATTGCATAATAAAGGTAATTCTTGCCGCCAGATAAAAAAATAATCGCTTATGTAGCTGATTGCCACATGCTGGCAAACACCCTTTTGGTTTTAAAAATCTCGTATTTTGGCATTTATTGCTAGACCTTCAGAAAATATTATTTCTGAAATAAAATTATGCGTTCATATATTTGGAATTCAGTGAGAGGCAGAACTCTCCTGCATCACTCTCACTCTGAAGGAGGTCTAGCCATTAAAAGTACTGGTTTGTAGCTCAAGGCAGTTTCCCTGCAAGTGGCAATCAAAATGATCAAAGATCCAAATCATCCAGGTTCTGCTTTCAGGTATTATTTGGGCTGGGGTGAGTGCAGAAAGGGAAACTTCAATGCACAGTACCATGGACCAAAAGCCTCTAATATATCTCAGAGATACATGGCCCTGGTAGAGTTGTACATTTTTTTGAGGGGCACAATCATGTGCAAATTGTCTTTGACATGCTGGCAAAGGTTCAATTCCATTTTGTCAGCGTGGATTGCTCCCATGGTTAAGTACTGAAATCTTAACTAGGTGGAAGCTTGGGACATTTATAATTGTAAGTTTGAGTGTAAGCAACAAAACATTGTGACTAGCAGCAAACGGTTATTTTGCACTTTGGATTACTTTTGAAATATAGGTTCCAGTTTAGGCTATGTCCTTTCCTAGTTGGGGCGGGGGTGGCTCAGTCGGTAGCGTGCCAGACTCGTAATCTGTAGTTCCCAGGTTCGAGTCCCAGCTGGGACAGCGTCGAGATTTATCTCCGCAAAATTCCCCGCCTTGCCCACGGTCAGTATGGGATACTGATGGGCTTGGAAAGGCCGCCGTCCGTCGGATGGGACGTTAAGCCATGGCCCTGTGTGTGGGAGAGCCATACCCTGTGCACGTTAAAGAACACACTGGATGACCTTGATGGGAGACTACCCTCTGTCTCCCAACAGCTGTTCCAGTGGGTCCCTTCCCCCAACCTTCTCTGAGCCTTCGGGGTCCATGTGACCTGGCCATTTAACCCATGGTGTGCAAAAAAGTGCCACTCAGAGGTAAAACAACCCAACCTTTCCTAGTTAATTGGCTTTGCTGCAATACTCTTCTGTAGCTGATTCACTGTCTGTATTATTAAAAAAAACATAAGTAAATAAAGTATATAAATCTGGATTTTTTTTATATATAATGCTGTGGGCTGTACCTTGAAAATGTAAAAATTGGTAGGAATATAAAAAAAAAAGCTTTAGATGCCATCCTGTCGATAGTGGCCATTTTACATTTTTTATGACATTCAAATTAATACATTTTGAAGTCCCTCATTGATTTCAACAGTTATGCGACTGCTGCATTATAAAAAAAAAGCCCCAGAAGAAAAATAAATCATTTGTTTTTAGTTTTTTTTATATAATATGGCAGGCAATGAACTTGGAAATCTGAATCGGTCTGAAGCCAATCATTGTTAACTGGGAAAGGACTTAGCCTAAACTGGAACCTATAGTTTCCAAAGTAACCTAAACTGCAAAATAACCCAGCAAACAATGCTTTCCACACAAAAGTAGGCCTTTGTATATACTGGAGAAATCACCCTGTTGCCTGTGATAGATGTGGCAGAGCAGAGGATATTTCTTATTTACTATTTCCATTTTGTCATAGAAGTGTGGCAGAGCATATGTAATTGGATGAGAATCCAATCCTTCTTGCTGCATAGTATCCTGTTCCAGGTAGATATTGCTGTAAATAAATCACAGATGTATGTAGTAAATACACTAGTCGAAAAGTATCTGCACACTTCCATATTATGTGAATGGAAAGCCACTTTCAAAGCTCATTAACATTGAAAATAAACCTTTGTCAAAAGAGAAACTCTTTTGTGGAAGTGAACTGAAGGGGAGGACTGCCAGATTAGTATAACCTACTGATCTGGACAACTATGGCTACTTTTTTTTTACTCTGTTGAAGAGTGGCCAACCACACAGAGTTCTGGTGCTGACCATATAAACTTACTGGACTGGATTAAGGCTCTGAGCTTGATTATTTATCCTGAATTTGCTGCACTGGAGGGCTGCTGTGTAGGGAAAACCTGCTGCTGTGTTTTTTGTTTGTAGGTTGACAGCCCAAAGGGAATAGATTCACAGGATGTTTTATCAGCTGGTGGACAATCCTGAGCAGAGGTCATTGCAGGCACCTGATCTCTTGTTCCTATGGGCATCATCAAATTCTACATTGGAGGAAGTCTTCCATGTAGATGGTTTCAGCCTTTAGTGGTAGTTCCACCTGTTTGATATTGTTGACATTCCCTCTCTCAATGAACATAGTTTCTTCAAACATCCCACTAACCATTTTCTCTCCATAGGTAGTTGGAATGTGAGGACTCTGTACAGAGCTTATTCTCTTGATGTCCTCACACAAGAATTCCACCATTATAATTTAGATATTTTCGGCTTGCAAGAGATCAGATGGGCAGATAAATGTCGGATTCTTAAAAATAATCTTAAATTTCTCTTTTCAGGGATGGAATGTAAAAAGCATCTTCAAGGTGTAGGTTTGATTCTCAGCAAACATGCTAGTGATGCTCTTCTAGAATATGAGTGCATTAATGAAAGGTTTCTTACAGCAAAATTTCAGACAAGCATTAAAGACTTGAATGTTATTTGCTGTTATGCCCCCACTGAGGATGCTGATGAGAATGATAGGATTTATGGACAACTTCAGGATATTTTGAATTCTATCAAGAAAGGAGATATTACCCTTGTTCTAGGTGACTTCAATGCCAAAGTTGGAACTGACTCTGACCTTTGGGGAAGGGTAATAGGCCCTTTTGGTATTGGTAGCTGCAATGGGCAACATCTCCTACAGGTAAGTGAGCTCAATGGTTTTGGAATAACTAACACTTATTACAAACACTGTGACATACATGAGTTTCACCTGATGGGCTGCATAAGAATATGATTGATTATTGATTGATTAACAGTAAATGGGCTAGTTCTGTTAGGAATACCAGGTCATATAGGGGAGCTGAAATTCGATCTGACCATTACCTTGTTAAAAGTGTCTTGCAACTTAAACTTAAGGCTTATATTTTTAATGTTTTGTTAATTGATAAAAAATATAAAAGAATAATAATAATAAAGCTTTTTTTAATTCATGCATTTTAGTTTTAACATCCTTAAAAATAATTTAAATTTTTAGAAAGGGGGGGGGGTCTGAAATTTAGGTTGCACTTGGGGCCTCCAAGTATTTAATTCACTGCTGAGAAATTTCATTGTCAAGCACTGTATGAACAGGATGCAGTGAGGTAAAGAATATCTGCTTTTTCCCACCTTTCCCCCCCACAATTAAACTTTTCAATACCCTATAGCAGTATGCATTGTTCAAATGGCAAAATCTTTTTACCTATAGGCTGCAAGAAATTCAAGGTCAGCTAAACAAAGTCATGCAACCAAAAAAAAAATCAAATTTTTAAAAATCCAAAAATTCTCATGGGTATGGAACAAAAGTTGCACACACTCAGGATAATGCAATGGGAATGCTGTGAGGATATTAGAATTATATTAAAAAGAATGTTATACATAAATGTTGAACTTGATAATTGGAAGTTTATCCACATTCTTGTTTGTTGCATTAAACCCATTATTCTTGTTCCTTGTTAATAAAGTGAGTGAAAAATTATCTTTATTATGTTCTTATCATGTTTATATATATGTTTTCTGCATCTCTGTTACAGTGCTTCATGAATCAATGAAGCCTACTTATACCAAAGGTTGGGATCATTGCTCTAAAGATCTGTTTTTAATTTTGATAATGCAAAACAATATTGTGGGATTTTTTTTTTAGTAAAACTGTGCAATTATACTGATTTTTTTTTTATTATTATTTTTCAGGAGCTCTTTAAGTGCTACAAAAAGAAGTCATGTTATCACCTGGTAATGGGTTATATCAATATCTGCTGTTATTGTGGAAAAGTTGGTTGTTCCGTAAAAGACATTATATTATAACAGCTCTTGAAATACTGTTCCCTATCCTTTTAGCATCTATACCAATAATTATTTATTTTGAAACTGCTGCACGTCATTACGATAACAGGATTGAGGAATCTGGAAATAAGTATCGAAATGCTACCTATTACAAACCTTTTAATCCATTAAGTAAAGCAGATAACTATAGAAGAGCTTATATATTCTATACACCAGATTTTGATACATGCAAAGAAGTAATAGATTCTGCTGTAATGAAGCTGTGGCCAAGTATGGAGGAAGATAAAATAAGTGAGTAATTTTTTAACAAACATCAACTATAATTAATATATATATATATGTTGATTTTTTTTTATGTTGCACAAATCATGAGACGAGCATTTCTAATTTGTAACAAATATTAAGAATAAGTTTTTTTTGTATTAAAATTTTTTTTGACTTAGATTATGCTACACTTATAATTTAACATTGGCTAAGATTTTAATGAATTGCTAACCCCTCTGCCTGAAGAAAGATTTTTAAGAAATATAAAATGTTTGAGCTTTTATAATTGTTTAATATACACTAAGGCACTGCTGATTTTGCCACTCAGTTAACTGTCTCCTATGCTCTGCATAGTAATAGGCAAAGCATGTGAATTTTATATATATGTGTGTTCAGCAAATATTAGATACAGAAAGTTATTTCAGTGGTTTTAGTATTATTAACTCTACTAAACCTGACATCGTAATACAAAACTATTACAATGAAAGAAGCCTCACACAAACTGGAGTAGGTTATTAACATTTTCAGACTTTCTCACATCTCAAAACCATTACCGATTCATTAATACTTTTTATTGCTGCCGAACTGAAATTTGAGATAAATATGCATAAATAAAACTTTCACTATATACTTTATTCATAATGTTTTTTTGGAATATATCCCCCTTTTTTTCCATAAGTTGGTTTTGATTTGCAATGGTTTTGATTTACACGATGAGTTCTCGGAATCTATCTACCATGTAAATCAAGGAATGGATGTACATTATTTAATGAGGTATTTAAACATAATTTTTCTTCAGCATTTTCTTCTGGATAAATGATCTGATACAATCTCCAGGCACTGATAATGCAAATATCAAACTGAAGAAATAATACCCATCTTTATGTAGTCTTAATTTTGACTTTATAATGTAAAATCGGTGTTTCTAGAACATACTCTTTTTTGTTTTAGATATAACAGATTTGGCATGTTGTAGTTAATTGGCTTTTTGGTTTTCCTTTTTTTTGAGTGCCTTTCCACTATACTAAAGTGTCTACTTCACTGTATTAAATTTCTGTTATGATAAATTTATTTCCATTCTACACAATTAAATTTCATATTTGGAATCAAAATAACTGCTTTTTTTTTCCATAACATATAGTCAGAGCTAAAACAACCCTACAGACTGGGGATTAAACCTTATGTGCCATGATCATAAAAATGTGTTTCACAAAATTTGCATTTATGGTCATGAATACTAAACTGCATTGTTAGTGCAAAAACTAATTTTTTAAAAATTTTAAGCTACTTTTATATATATATACATTAAAAATAGATATGTCAGAACTTGTAAAAAAAAAAAAGGAAAACTTTGTTCTTTAAACTGCCATTAGTACAGTCCAGAATACAGCATTACTACTGATGGTTTTATTTTTACTACACTCCCCCACTAGCTGATAGAAAGCTCTAGCTAGTTAATTGAGTTGTTTACTAAATATATGCCCATTTGTGTTAATCGAAGTTAAGTGAAATCAGAAGCCAAGGGAACATTTTTTGAACATATTGGAGAATATGTGGAAGCTATTTTAACTTCAGTAAAAAAATTATAAGCATTTAAAAAAAAATGCATATATATATTTTACTTACCTATCTTTTGCATTTTTATCATTTTCTTAACTGCAATTAAATGTTCTTTCTTTTGATATATAATATGACTTATTTCTGTTGATTGGTTATTTGGCTAAAAAGAATTACAAAGTTGACTCTTTAACTGAGCAGAATTGACAAAAGTCTTGACATTTCTCAAAGTGTATCACTGAGAAAAAAATTACAGAACAAACTAAATTTTTCTTTTGAAATGAAAAATTAATTTTTCTGTGATTCAGAAATAAGTAGTCTTTCTATTCATATGCAGTATAATTGTTTATATCTACTTTGCCAGATGCATTTTTTTTACTACATGACTGTAGATAAAAGAGGTCTATTATAGTAAAACTAGTCATCTTTTTGTTAAAGATTTTATTTTCAGAAAATCCAGAAGTTGGGTTGTTTTCCTCTGTTTTTTTGCACACAATGGGTTAAATGGCTCGATCACAAGGACTTTGAAGGTTCAGAGAAGGTTGCGGAAGAGGACCCACTGGATAGCTATTGGAAGAAAGGGATTCTTTTAACATGCACAGGGTATTTCTTTTCTTCGCACTGAGGGCCACAGCTTTATGTCTCATTCAACAGATGATGTCCTTTGCAAGCCCATCTGTATCTCCTACTGACTGATGGTGAGGTTGGGAGTTTTGCGGAGATAAATCTGAACACTGGCCCAGCTGGGACTCGAACCTGGGAACTGCAGATTATGAGCCTGGCACACTATGGCCCATTACTGCTGCCAAATTCAGAAGTAAATGATAATTAAGTTGGCTAGAACATGCTATAATTCCTTTCATTAGGTATTTGCCAAAAAGTTCTAAAATTTAATTCTGTTTTTGGACTGAGCACATTTGAAAAAAAATAATCCTGGCAACCAAATTCAGTTTTTCAGGACTAACATAGTAAGGGTTAACGAAATCTGTGAATATATTCAAAAATCAAACAATATAACCAAACCATTCTCAAAACTTGGTAACTGACTATGATAAGATAAAAAGAAAATCATTAACTTCTCATTTTATCTTATAAAAAATAAAATCAGAGAAACATTATTAGAAAAGGTACAAGCATTATTTTTAATAGTTACAGATCATGAAAATTTCAGAGAAGATTAGTGAAAGACTAAATTTCACAACTGAACCAATCAGTCTTATCAGAGAACAACAACAAAAAAATGTTAAGCCAAGGATGGGACACTCTCTTTGGAATTATAACCTTTCATTTTAATTCTCATAATTCATCGTTGTAATATTAAAGAAAATGTTGTCCATATCCTGTTAAATTGTAATAAAATTGAGATTAAAATAAAACCTTATAAAATTAAAACAACTTAATATTCACGAATACACAACTGTATTTGCAAATGTCAACAAAATCATAAGAATCTATGAAAATATCATTAATTGTTTAAAAGAATTATATATATATATCATCATATTTAAACATGGTGAACTTGAAAAAACATTTCCATGGTTTCAAGGAAATCTAAAATTTTTTTGAAATCCATTGAAAAATTTAAGCCTTTTTTAACTTTTTGACTTGTAGATAATTTCACAGCAGAATAACAAGATGATTGTCTTATTTCCCTCTACAAACTCCTGGAAATATAAGCCTCCTATATTTTCCTAATTTCTCTCATTTTCCAACCAAAAGTAATATATTTAATTTGTGAATTCTGCAATATTTACTGTAGGTTTGTGTAGCAGATTTATTGTCAGAAATAAATCAGAGAGCACAAATATTGAAATTGAAACCAATCATACCACAAGAAAATGATACAAGTCAAAAAGGTGTAATTTTCCAAAAGTTTTGTACAAAGATATATAAATATTCTGTCTTCAAAGTGCTACAGATATATGCACAATATTATAGCTGCTAAAGGGAGCACTTTATCTTTGCTAATAATACTGACCTCTTCCATTGATCATGTTTTTGCTTCTCATGAAAAATGCAGTGATTTTGATTTGCATTGCTCTTCTTGTGGTGACAATATGTTTGTGGGTAATATGATGAAACAAAAATTTTTTACTTCCTCTCATAACAAAAGTAAAATGGTTGTTTATAGATGAAATAATGTAAAATTAAAAGGTGTTGATATACCAAAATAATAAAAGTGTACTTATTTAGTAGTTGACTGCAATTTTTTTTAGGTTTTTTTTAGTAATTATATTAGTTTTATTACTCTACTATTGCTTTGAATTATTGTTCTTTTATTTAATATCATGAGCATTTTATTTGATTTCCCATATGTATATTTTCTTTATTCATTGCCATTTTTATTTATCATTCCCATAAACTTGATTGTTGCTAAATTGTCAAGATATTGCACCTTTCTGTTATCTACAGTAAAATATTCATATAATGAATGCCAGAATAACAAATTATTCAGTATAATTACTATATGGAGGCAATTTCAGAGTTGCATGCCAATTTCTTTAATGATGAACAGTCATTGTTAAACAAATTGGTATGTAATTCTGCAATTGCCTCCATATAGTAATCATTTATTACTATAATAAAGCTACATTGGACCCTCTATACGAGCATTAGTCCTTCTTGGAATTCTGATTTTCATGAACAACAATTTACTTATGCTAGAAATTTGAAATTTTGGTGGTGGAATGCTTAAGGTGATGAAGTTTTCATTGGCAGCAATGAGTTGACCCTTTACCCTCAGTGGTGGTGGTGGTGGGGGAATGCAGCTTTTATGCTTTGATATTATTTTTATCTCTAAAAGGAAAAAGTTATTTTTGGGTTAGGTAGATATTGCCAAAATACTATGAACTTCCCAAATCTTTCAAAAGCTATAATTTCACCCTCTAATGGTGGAAAAAGTTGAAAATTCTGAAATTTCTGAATATTGCAAATGATGTATTTATGCTAGAAATTTTGGTGATGAAATGTGAAGATCACGAAGTTTTCTCTGGCAGCAATAAATTTAGCCCCTTATGCCCAGGGTGGGTGGGAAATGCAACTGTTTCGTTTTAAGAGATGATTGGAAACATTTTTTTTTAGTTGAATTGGTACTAACAAAATAGAATAAACAATGAAATAAGCTCGACGTATTCCATATCAACTAATAAATCAGCACTCTAGCGTCGATTTAAATTTTAGAGGAAAAATTGTCTTGAGCCGGGTGTGATATGAACCCACAACCTCCTGATAACGTCAGGTGCTCTGGACCACTCAGCTACCGGCCGCCGATAAAGATCTCCTCTGTTTAGCGCTATGAACATTCCTTTTATGTTTCATATAGGTGCAATTCAGGCAATTTTAGCCACAAGCGTCATTTATATTTGCCAATAGATGGAAGCATGTATTACAAGTATGCAGATAATAAACAATAAAATAAGCTCGACGTATTCCATATCAACTAATAAATCAGCACTCTAGCGTCGATTTAAATTTTAGAGGAAAAATTGTCTTGAGCCGGGTGTGATATGAACCCACAACCTCCTGATAACGTCAGGTGCTCTGGACCACTCAGCTACCGGCCGCCGATAAAGATCTCCTCTGTTTAGCGCTATGAACATTCCTTTTATGTTTCATATAGGTGCAATTCAGGCAATTTTAGCCACAAGCGTCATTTATATTTGCCAATAGATGGAAGCATGTATTACAAGTATGCAGATAATAAACAATGAAATAAGCTCGACGTATTCCATATCAACTAATAAATCAGCACTCTAGCGTCGATTTAAATTTTAGAGGAAAAATTGTCTTGAGCCGGGTGTGATACGAACCCACAACCTCCTGATAACGTCAGGTGCTCTGGACCACTCAGCTACCGGCCGCCGATAAAGATCTATTTATCTCTGCATAATTCCCCGCCCTGCCCGCGGTCAGTAGGGAACACCGATGGGCTTGAAAAGGCCGCTGTCCGTCGGATGGGACGTTAAGCCGTGGCCCCGTGTGCGGGAGAGCCATACCCTGTGCACGTTAAAGAACACGCTGGATGGCCTTGACGGGAGGCTACCATCTGTCTCCCAACAGCTGTTCCAGTGGGTCCCTTCCCCCAACCTTCTCTGAGCCTTCGGGGTCCATGTGACCTGGCCATTTAGCCCATGGTGTGCAAAAAAGTGCCGCTCAGAGGTAAAACAACCCAACCCAACCCGATAAAGATCTCCTCTGATTAGCGCTATGAACATTCCTTTTATGTTTCATATAGGTGCAATTCAGGCAATTTTAGCCACAAGCATCATTTATATTTGCCAATAGATGGAAGCATGTATTACAAGTATGCAGATAATAAACAATGAAATAAGCTCGATGTATTCCATATCAACTAATAAATCAGCACTCTAGCGTTGATTTAAATTTTAGAGAAAAAATTGTCTTGAGCCAGGTGGGATATGAACCCATGACCTCCTGATAACATGACAATAGACAATTTTTCCTCTAAAATTTAAATCGACCCTAGAGTGCTGATTTATTAGTTGATATGGAATACGTCGAGCTTATTTCATTGTTTATTATCTGCATACTCGTAATACATGCTTCCATCTATTGGCAAATGTAAATGCCGCTTGTGGCTAAAATTGCCCGAATTGCACCTATATGAAACATAAAAGGAATGTTCATAGTGCTAATTAGAGGAGATCTTGATCAGCGGGGTAGCGGGATCAGCGGGGTAGCTTGATCAGCGGGGATCATTCTTGGGTAGTTTTAATTTCTATTGTTAGAGATCACTAAATATGGAAGCAGTGAAACTTTTAACAAATTTTGCAAGTGATCTGTTTATGGTAGAAATTTCAGTGGTAGAGTGTCAAGATATTCCACTGCCAGCAATAATATGCCCCCTTTTTTCAGAGGGATGTGAGAAAGCGACTTTTTAAATTTAAGGATGAAAAGACAATACCTTTTTATTTTGTATAATTAACAATAAAATCAAACAGTAACAGTAATAATAAATAATAGTCACAGAGTTACCTCTTGACCTTAACATCAATAGGTAACTCTGTGAGTATTATTTAATGTTTATTAATAATTCTAATAGCGTGAAGTGATTTAATTATTTATTTTCATCTTACCACAACATTTAAAGAAGTAGTTGCCATCCCGGATCATAGATGGCACCAAGTCCAGGGGCCAAAATCACAGGAACAGTGAAAAGTCATATTATGTGGAGAAAGACCGAGCTGGCATAGTAGAATACTCTGACATGTTCTGAAGAGATGTGGGTTCAAATCCCACATGTTGGCGAAACTTTTTTCCACCAAAATATTTACTAATAAAATACTACTAATAGCCATTTCCCTATCAGCCATTAGCTTGAAATAAAACTTTTAAGGAGTGAAAAAATGGGTAAAGGAAAAAAGATTCATTCTCTTTGAAAACAAGATCTCAAGTTGGTCAGAGGCAATATGTGTTCTTCTAGTTAGGGTTAACAATTCCATTGATTTACTTTGAAATAACTTGCTTTCTCATTGTCCAACTCTCTATCATTTTAAGATATTCTAACAAAGATGTTTATTTCTCAGAATTAATTTGTTTAATCTTTCTCCCATCTGTCATCCTTGACCTCTCTAATACCAGATATTTCACAAAATACATCTGGCTCTTCTTTGTTGCCTGCTGTAATTAAAGTTTTATACTTTGAATTTACTGCATATAGGGGTCAATTTATACAGCAATAACAATGCAATTAATATATTTATGTCAAAATATTGCATTTCACTAAAATTTCTAAATTTAAATATACCGCAGTGTACACTTTTTTTTATTATGCTTTAATTTTTCTATGACCTGTGTATATATAAATAAATTTCATGACCAACTTATTGTTATTTCCTGTATTTTCTGTAGATGTCACTGCTTTGAAGAGTGAGAATGACATTGAGGATGCTGTATTACAGCTTCAGTTTGGGGATTCTATAAAATATGATGTAATTCTTGGAATTGTATTCAACAATTTTGATAAAAATGACGGCTCTTTCCCCATATCCTTGGACTACAAGCTGCGTTATTTAGATTATCCGAACAGAGATTTTCACACTAATATGAAATATGATTATGGACGTATAGGCCCACGAGGTTATGATGGTAAGTATTTGATTAAAACCAAAAAAATTTAAAAATATTTTGTTTTATTCGATGAAAGTAAACAAAAATTGCATATTTTTCTATAGACTAATGATATAAAAATCATTTATAAAGGAGTTAAATAAACAAGTTATTTATTATAAGCTTTTGATGTATCTGTAAACATCAGTAATTTTATTATTACAATATACACTGAGTTGGTTTTGCATTATGTAACGCTCCAAAGAATTATAATACTTTTAAAGTTTGGACCCTTTTGTCTGATCCAATAATTAATTAAGCTCCGGATAGCTAAGTCGGGCGCCAGGCAATAATTAACAAATTGCCAAAAATAAATTTCAAATAGGGTTCAAATACCAGTGAGCGTTACTTAATGAGTAAGAATTCAAAAATTAAATGATTGTCAATTTTAATGTAAATTCTAATCAAAACAATTAACTTTGCTCAAGAGAAAAATTAGTAAAGATTCAAAAAGGGTTTATATAACAAACAAATTTATTTCCAAAATTATTTTAAACTCACCAAACTTCAATGAAGAAGATACTACATCATTTCTATCTTACTACAAACTGACAACTAACAAACACTCTTCTACTCTGCCTTCTCAAAACTCCAACTACACTCTGCTACTCTCTGACTTAAACTAGTTGACTCTCATTGTGACTAACATGTCACCAGGTTATAACAAGAGGCTACAAAGCCAGCATGTGTCGTGTTGCACACCAGGAAAGACATTTGCATAAATTGAGCGGTGCAAGCTATGACGCAAGAGGGGGCGTGTCCTTGTACATGCGCTTTAGTGGGTGACAATCGAAAGTTCGGAATTGCGCATGCGCAACTCCTATGCTCTTGGAAATGAGCGCTGTGATGCCAAAAATGAAATAAAAAATCCCGAAATGATAAATAAACGTAAATTAAGCAAAACTGGTTAAGGTAAAGTAAAAGTGAATGAGGGAGCATCACAATTAGCAACACTTACTAATACCTTGTGGGGGCTGCCTTTTGCTCATAATACAGCCCATACATGTCAGAGTTTGGATTCCACAGGGTATTACGGGTGTCGTGATAGTGCTATCCATGTGTTCCACAGTATGTCCTGTAATGCCTGCATATTGCCAGTTAGAGTGTCAGAGCATCGAATCATCTTTTCCAATAGCTCCCAAACATGCTCAGTTGGGCTGAGATCGGTGAGTTGTGCTGCCATAGGAGAACAGAGAATTAATTATGTTCCTGAAACCAGTTTTCAACCTGCCAGGCTGTGTGGCATGGCATGTTATGTTATTGATATATGCTGGAGTTGTCTTGATACACTGTCATCATGAAGGAGTGTACTTGGTCAGTGTTGATAGAAAGGCAGGTGGTCCCATTGAGCTGTTCATTCACTGTGATCAGTGAATCCATGGCATGCTATGAAAATAGTTCCCAAACCATTCACTATCACCTCCAGCCTGCCAAAGGAGCATCCTGGTGCCATGGCCTCATGTTGATTTCTCCAAATGTGAGTGCATACATCAGCATGATTGAGTTGGAAACAGGATTCGTCTGACCAGACAACAGATTTCCACGTGATGGTTGTTCAGTGTTGGGGCTGACAATCCAAAGTGAATGCACAGTATTCCCTGTTAAGAAAGACATCAATCATGTCTTTCTTAACAGGGAATACTGTGCATTCACTTTGGATTGATTTTAATTATATATTAATGTCTTAGCATTAGCGACCTTCTCATTAACCTCTGATAATAAATGCAACGACTGAAAAAGTTGCATCTCTTTGAGTATAGATGGCGCTGTCTCAGTCGCGTCTCAGGAAGAAGATTTATAAGGTCATATTCTGAAAATATTCATTGTCCGATGCGTGGTGCAATGGTAGCACGCTCTGGCATGAATCTGGAGATATAATTTAACTATTTTTATTCAGCAGGTTTTCCGAAATGAAGCCTTAATTGTATAGTGCCATCTGTTTTTTCACCATATCACATTGAAAAAGGCTTATTAAAATCAATATACTTGCAAATTTATTTATATTATTTATTTTCATAAAATTCGTAATTAAATTTTGTTTAATTTGGTATATAATATGACCTATTTCCGTTGATTGGTTATTTTTCAAAAAAATTCTAAATTTGACTTGTTTATGTGACTCAGCACAATTGGCTAAAAGCCTGGAATTTTTTCGAAGGTGGTACTGAGAAAAAAATTACGAAACGAGAAAAATATTTACTTAAAACCAAAAAGGTAATTTTTTTGTTATTCAGAAATATATAGTCATTTTATTCATGTGCATTGTAATCATTTCTGTCTATTGATTTTTTTTTTAATTTTTGTGTTGCCAGATGCATTTTTTTACTACATGACTATAAAAAAGTCCTATTAAAATAAAACACATCGTCTTTTTTGTTAAATACTTGATTTTTAGAAAATCCAGAATTAAATGCTGATTAATTTGGCATACAACATGCCATTATTCCTTTCATTAGTTATTGGCAAAAAAGTTCTAAAGTTAAAGTTTTTTTTTTGGCTGAGCATAGGCAGAAAATAGCTTCTCCCCTGGATGGAAACCTGTTTTTCACGCTGGACACTAGAAGGGTTAAACGTCATTTAATTTCTGCCAGGCTTTTGCGTTCTTTCATCAAAAATTTAATGACCGAACGATACTTAAGTTTAAACGTTTTAAAATATTGGGCAACTGGAGTGCTACTGATGCTAGAGCTGCAAAATTTTAACTGCAGGGCAACAAAACAGGGTGGGGGTTGACAGAATTAGACTTGTCAATTCTTGTTCTAATATGTTTGGGCAGAAACTTTTGGACCTTACTATGTACCACAGAACAGGAGTAGTTCTCAATGGCAGCTGTTTCTGAGATACTGGCAGCTGAACATCATGCCACCACAATCATACTATGTTCATAGTTGGAAAGAGCATAATGCCAATGCATTCTTTGTAGTAATGGAAAAACTGATTCCCATGTGTGCACTCTACAATTGTATATTGGCCATTCTCAACCTTGAGTCATCACCAGTACACTACAGACCAATCCATTCCTAAACAAGAGGTATTGCTAATGCAAGCAAACTGAGTGTACATTTCCATGTAAAAAGATATACATTTCTCTAAAAAATAATATCTTCTGCAAATAGTTTTCAGATGATTTAATTGTGATGCCAAGTTTGAGTTGAAAATTTCCTGCTGTATGCAAGGAGGCCTAGAACAAAGTGTATTTTTATGCAATAGTGTAAGAGATCTTTTATGTGACATTTATACATCATTACACCACAAATTGTGTTAAGCACATTTGCCTTTATATTTTCCCATGATTGTAATGATAAGTGATGCTTTAATAATGAAAGGTACACAGCTAACAATATAACCATATTATATCATGATGTATGCTGTACATTCAAAGGTTTAAACACTCCTATATCTCAAATTGAGGACTGCAAATTTATTACAATTTGACTTGCATTTGTGACCCATTATGGCACAAAATATTGTAATATATATACCAAATAATTGCTAGAAATTATTATTAAGCCATAAATATATCATTATATATCCATAATGTATACTAGACAAACAAGAAATGCAAATATAATTATAAATAATTCATACACTGATAGCAATCTACTTTACTTGATATTTTAGCTTCATTTGATGTCACAAACACTTGTTCCGCCTGATATGTTTGAACTCTTCTGTTGGTATAATTGCTGAGCTTATTATTATTATCATCACTTGTAGACAATGATGTTCTTGTAATATGAGTTGTTTCAGTTTCCTTTACTAGCTGCTTTGATTTTCAGTTGTTTCATTTAGAAGCAGAGAACGTTTTAAAAAATTCATTTTATTGAATATCGGATTAATGAGAATGCTGATATTCTTTTGCTGTTTGGTTTTCTGTGCTGCATTCTTTGTTTTTTGTTTAATTCATTTAAAAGAAACTTTTAAAATATAAAATTCCATTTTAATCGTAGTTGAATTAGCCAAAATAGTCAAAAATATCAGCTGTTTCATATGGTGAATGCATTTGTTTGATTTCCCGCTGCTTTCCTTACAAAAGTAACCTTTTTAAACTACGTTTTATTGAAAGTCAGATTAATGAGAATGCAGATAGTTCTATACAGTTTTGTTCCCGGTAGTCAGTTTTTGTTTCATTTCCATTTAATTTAGTCAGAAATGATGTACTAATGAAAAAAAAAAAAACTATTGTAGTGAAGTGTCGGATTGCAGAAAGTAGATGTGAATCCTTTATTGAATTAGAGATATTGATCCCAATAGTAACCATATTGATTTCCTATAGTGTTGTTGTATGGTTTTGGATTATATCAGAAGAAATAGGTTTGTTTAGAAATTCGCCTTATTCCAGTTGGATTAATCAGTATTTATATAAATGCTGAATTTTAAACAACTTCATTTTATAGATTACTGGGTTGCACAGACTTTCAAAAGGTGATGTTTGTTTGTTTTTTCACTTAGAATTAGTGTTAGCAATCGCCAATTATATGTAACCATTTTCTTTTTCCACCCAATTGTTGTCCATCAAATTTTCATCCTTCCAATTTGCATAATCCAATGTTCTTCCACCCAGTTGTAGACCCATAGTGTCCAAATGCAGCAGCTGTAGCTCAGAATAGATTGTTCTGGAGAACAAAATTACAGTCTGGTAGGACCTCTGTAGCCCATGGCTTCATGAAGATTTTGTATGTATATCTGCAATGCTTATTATTACTGCCGAACTGAAATGAGATAAATTTGTTCAAACAAAATATTCAATGTAAGTTTTTTAAAACCTCTCTCCCATTTTTCCATAAGTTGTTGGTCTCGATTTGCATGGTGGTTTTCAGGAACCTACTGTGTAAAACAACAGATGGGTGAATATCAGAATAAGTAAAAAAAAAAGTAGAGAACAATTGATCAACCAACTGTGAAATTACATTGCAAAAAGTACTATGCTGTATTTAAGAGTAAGTAATGTTAAATTTTGTGTTCATAGCCGTTTGCCCAATGTGTCATTTTATGATGTTGATTTCTATTTTTTTTCCTTGGTAATAAGAAAAAGGGACAATTGTTTTTTGTTTGAATTTCTGAATTATCAAGAAAAAAAAAAAGGATGAAAGGTAGCAAAACTATCAGTTCTTTTGCTTTCATAAATTTTGGTGCTGTTTCTCCATGCTGTAAGAGTACAGCATTTCCCCATGCTGTACTCTTACATCATGGGGAAATAATAAATAAAAGCTTTAGTCATTTTATTTTGGAAAGAACTAAATATCTGCTTTAGAATTAATATATCCAATGTGATTTTGTTGAAAATCTCTTATGCAATACATACTATATTATTTGCGTCTGAAAAAAATTGGAAGGAGAGCTTTCAATATTTATAAATGGGCATTTCAATAGCTAAACCAATTTCACACTATTTAAATTAAATTTTGTTTAATATTATACACAAAAAAGTTACAAAATGTCTTTGTAAGCAAGACAACTGCTCTTAGTTAGCCTTGGCAACTACTAAATGAATTCACTGTTAAAAATTAACTATAATTTAGCATTAATCTTGGCTACTGATCAAAGGAACCTGGGTTCGAGCCCTGGATAAGGCATGGATGTTCGTGTCATTTTTCTGCTGAGATCCTGCCATCTCCACAGAACTTTTACTATGGCATATGAACTGACAGGCTGCTGTCAGACTTCTGTGGCAAGCAGTTGCTTGAGGAGATATTTATTTTTATTATTTATAATACAGTGGCAAATGTTAGACAAGGCGATTAGTTAACGCCTTGTCTAACATTTTTATCACGATAATGTTAGACAAGGCAATCTTGTATGCTAAGCAATGAAATTTAGTTGTGTAGTACAATATTTCAAACAAATGTACTCTAAAATTTTGAAAATATACCTGTTCTGAAAGAATCAGACAGTAATAATTGAGTAAAAAAATTTGTAATTAATCGGTTTAGATTCTGGCTAGAAATAAAAATATTCCTGAAGCAGCTGCTTGAGACAGAGATCTAACAGCTGGTATGTATAATACATTGCAGATAAAATCTGTGAGGAAGGTGATATCTCACCAGAAACAGAACATAAGAAAAAAAAAATTCTTTTCTCCCGAGCTTAAACTCAGGTTCCTTTGATCAGTAGCCAAGTTCACTAATCTTCTCGTCACTGTACAAAACTAATCGCAGGATTAACTTCTAGTTTCTATTGATATTTGGTGACAATGACAGCTGTTAAGAAATGTAATTATTTAAATAAAACTAGACCGCAAATAAACAGAGGAGTTATACCCACATTATTACATCAAAAGAATTAATCAGTAAAACTAAAGTTATTCAAATACAAAATATGAAATTGATATTTTATTTGCCTGCAAAAACAACCCAAGAACCATTCATCTGTGAAACACAAAAAAATCGGAATGGTCAAGGATGAAAAGACTTGGAGCAATTTGACCCTTGTTGTTTGTTTGGTCATCTGATATTGCAGCTATTTTTAGAAATCAGCCTCAGACCCCTGTTTAGCACAAACAATGTGGAAGCCTGAACTCTGCTCTTCTGTGGTCAATTCCACCCCCAACCCTTTGTGCCCCACCACCCTTAGGAATTGGGCGATATTCAGCACCATCTGTTGAGTGAAAACTAGCTCAGAATCGCCTTTCACTTCACCTTAAATTATTAGAAAAACTGATTGGCAGATATTTTGATCAAAGATATCTATTTAAAACTTAAGAATCTTAATTACTTGTAGTATATTCATGTTTTAGTGCATCAAATTTTTTGCAGGTAACTGCAGTTTTATTGAATTTTATTTTGAATAATACAGGTGATTAAAATATCACATGCATCATGGTACACTAAAACTGTTCATATGTTTAAGATATGCTTTTAGATATGCCAAAATGTTAAATTTGTGTAAGTATTTAATTGCTATTATCATTTTAAAATTAAAGTTAATGTAAAATATGCTTAAATTTCAGACTATGTTCAGAGTCTGTTTCTGGGCATGCAATCTGCAATTGATCTGTCTTTTATCAGCATTGTGAATAATTCAAAAAATCTTAAGCTAAAGGATATAAAGGTTGGCCTATATTTCTTTTCTAAATATAAATTTTGTAATTATTTTAAAAGTAAGCAATTTTTAATATTTACTTGTCAAACATGAGATAAGGATTTAAGCACCAGGTCTATAATAAATAAAGATGCAGATTCTGTCTAATCTATATACATAATTTTAAGAAAGTTTTAATTTGTAGAATTATTAGTAGTCATTTAATAATATGCAAATTTAATTTCTTATGCTCTGGGTAAGAATATAAATGAATATCATGTAATAATTGCAAACATTTTTCTAGAGTTATCAGAATTCCACATGTATCATCGACTCTTTTATCTGAGAATGCATTGAGATTGTGGGTAGGAGCATTTATCGAATGTTCTGTAACTGTAGGTAAAGACCCTGGTGGTGGGAAATTACTTCGCTACAAGGTTACTATGTATAACCTATTTACATGCATACGGGTGCTCCCCTACTTGCAAACGTTCAACTTACAAACTTTCAGACTTACAAATAATTTGATTGTACGTCTAAAATTTGAATTTCGCGCGGATTCGTGGCGTTGAAGTTGATAGCATGGTCTAATTTTCCTTTTTTGTTATTTACAATACATTATATTATTTATGTACAAACTTATACATTAACAGTATAAGTTGTTTTATTTATAATATCAACTTTATGTTATCATATACCACAGCAGATTTTTACCGCATTTGAAACACCTGCTAGTAAGCAGTAGTGAGCAGGTAAATGAGTGTAATGCATTCTAGTAAGTACATTGAAGGATCAGACACTAACAATAAGTGGTTATTCTGTGTACAAATGTACTTTTTAGGTTAGTTTTTGACTTACAAACATTTCGACTTACGACAAAACCTCGGGAACTTAACCTGTTCGTAAGTAGGGGAGCACCTGTATATACACTACATATCTACCAATTCCTTTCCTCAACTACACTGTTCGTGAACTATCTATATGGAGACAGCCAACCAAACATGGGGCTTCTGGACTTTGAATCCAACTAAGGATGACCTAAGGATGCATGATGACTATCCCCTTTTGCCTGTCCTAACCAAGTTGCTGCAGCCAAGTCTCCTTAATTTTCTCTGATTCCCATACTGCCAGGTCAGCTCAATCTAGAATTGGCTGATTCACCTGACCTTGCTGCTACTCTTCTAGAGCTCTTTGTTAAGTCAGGAAGTAATAGCACTAGATTGTCTCTTGGCATCTCAGGTGAACACCAATCCTTGCAATGCCCCCATCTATATAGAAATTAAGACGTATTTTTATTTTATTATTTATTACTTTTCTAGTAAAACTTTCATCTGGTATGATTTGCTGAAAATAAATGAGTCTTGGATATGGAAGCAAATTTATTTCTGTTAGCAATCTTTCGGTCGTCTGATCTTTTGATCTTTCTGAGTTATGCTAGATCGGAGGCCAGCTAAAAGTTGTTGCAGATATTTTATTTAACATTCCATTAGGTTATATGTAATTTTTCTTTTATTATTTCTTGTTTTTTTTTTGGCAAAGAAAACTTTGAGCTTTTACAGTTTTCTGAAAATGAGTGTATAGGATACGGAAATCAGCTATCATGTGGGAGGGAAATTTTGGGGAAGCGTTCCCTCTGCTAAACTCATTGTGAAAGTTTCACTCCCTCCTCCTCTAGAAAAATATATTTTTTTTTAAATTACATTTTTTTATGTTTATATTGAATGATTTTAAAGGCAGTCCCCTTCCCCTCAGTACCTTAGCTGTGCCACACGCTGTTTTTTTTTTTTTGCTCTGGTGCACAAACCTTTCTGCACGTAGCCAAGATTACCAAACTTCAACACCCAAAGAAAAAAATTCATAATGTTTAGCAAAAAAAGCAGTTAAGGAGGTTTTTTTCTATTTCATAACCAGTTCAGGAAATCCTGTGAATGTGAGAAGTTCAAGTCACATTGTATAATACTGGCCATGTTTAAAAGATACAATACTGAAAAAAATCATTAAAAGAAATAAAAATCATATTTCAGGTTGAATATTATATTATTTGGGAGGAAATTTCCTTTTGATAAATATATAATTTAACTATTTTTATTTAGCAGGTTTTCCAAAATGAAACCTTAATTGTATAGTGCCATCTGTTTTTTCATCATATCACATTGAAAAAGGCTTATTAAAATCAATATCCTTGCAAATTTGTTTATATTATTTATTTTCATAAAATTCATAATTAAATTTTGTTTAATTTGGTATATAACATGACCTATTTTCGTTGATTGGTTATTTTTCAAAAAAATTCTAAATTTGACTTGTTTATATGACTCAGCACAATTGGCTAAAAGCCTAGAATTTTTTCAAAGTGTGGTACTGAGAAAAAAATTTCAAAATGAGAAAAATATTTACTTAAAACCAAAAAGGTAATTTTTTTGTTATTCAGAAATATATAGTCATTTTATTCATGTGCATTGTAATCATTTCTGTCTATTGGTTTTTTTTTTAATTTTTGTGTTGCCAGATGCATTTTTTTTTACTACAGGACTCCAAAAAAAAGTCCTACTAAAATAAAACATATTGTGTTTTTTGTTAAATACTCTATTTTCAGAAAATCCAGAATTAAATGCTGATTAATTTGGCATATGACATGCCATAATTCATTTTATTAGTTATTTGGCCAAAAAAGTTCTAAATTAAAGGGGTTTTTTCACTGAGCATAGGGAGAAAATAGCTTGGCTTCTGGATGGAAACCTGTTTTTCAGGCTGGACACTGGAAAGGTTAATAAAGCATACAGTTCAAACTTCAGGCAACAAATGGAATATAACACTTAAAGTTTTCATGTGCTAAGGAAAAAAACTTTACACTGTCAGCAGTGTTACTGATGAAATGACACTACTCTGCCAGCAACAGTTTCTGTTAATTTCACATGCCTCCTTGTATACAGTTGGTTGGTTGTTTTACCTCTTAGCAGCACTTTTTTGCACACCATGGGCTAAATGGACAGGTCACATGGACCCTGAAGGCTCAGAAAAGGTTGGGGGAGGGGACCTACTGGAACAGCTGTTGGGAGACAGATGGTAGCCTCCTGTTAAGGCCATCCAGCATGTTCTTTAACGTGCACAGGATATGACTCTCCTGCATATGGGGCCGTGGCTTAACATCCCATCCAACAGATGGCGCCTACTTGTATACAGAGTTTTGCACTACACTGTGTAGAAAATCCACATTGTCCCATGGGTTGATGCTGCTCTGTGCTGTACTCATTTCAGCAGCTTTTTCTCTTCAATACTGGACAGAGAGGTGGAGATTATAAGGTTTAGCATGGCAGACCTGACCCTTCGTCCAGCCAATGCACCAATCCTCCTCTGCACGCTGTGCTTGTGTCAGCCCTCCCCCTTCCCAAGTGTTTCCCTTTGGTAAACCGAATTCACGGATTGTCAACCTCGATAGGGTTTCTGCATTTCAGTGGGAAGTGCCTTTCCTATAATGCACTGTTGCATCATATTGAGCAATGACCAAGGCCCATCTTTGTAATTTGCTTCTTGATGTTGCAACAGCTGTGAGTATCTAAGTAAGTCATGGTATGTAAACTCTTGATCTGGGATCCGTATAATCAGGCAGGAAACTTTTCCAGTCCCCACATCATGACATAGTCCTCATGGTGACCCATTCTTCGATGGTGGCCTATTTCTGCTGGGTATTTAGGAGCTTCTTCAAAGCAAAGGGGATGGGATATTCTTGTCCGTGGGCATCAATCTGGGAGAGACATGCCACATCACAATGCGGAATGAATGTAAGGTCATACATTCTGCTGTCTCGCAGATTCCCTATTTAGTGACTCAAACACCTTATGTGCTTCTTCGCTCCATTGCAACTGTTCAGGTGCCAGTTTCCGAGTCACCTGTGAGTGGCTTTGCAATTGTTGTATACTGGTCTAGGTACTGTCAGTAATATCCAAAGAGTCTTATAATATGTTCTTCAGTTCGAGGAGCTTTCATCTCTCTGATGACCTAGTTTTGCAGGATTGCAGCAGTGTTTTCCCAAATTATGTGACCTAACAATGTGACCCAAGTATTTGATCTCGCTCCTCCTCCAAATTCACTTTGCTAGGTTGATTGTGAAAACCTTGGCATTGATATCTCCAAGAAATGCTGAAAGATATTTCACATGGTCCTCCCTGCTGTTTGAAAAAATAAACACTATATAATCTAGATATGCACAGCAATAATCAACATGGTGTGCAATTAAGGCATTCACCATTTTTTGAAAAATGCCAGAGTTCTTCAACCCAAAGGGAAGCAGCTCCCACTGGTACTGCCCTTGGCGGGTCACGAATGCTTATGTAATCCTTACTACAGGAGCTTGTTAGTATCTGCCAGTACCCCTTCAGCATATCCAGAGTGATATAGCTTGCCCTTCCCATCTGGTACAGCAACTCTGTCAGAGAATTTGACAAAGTCAGACAGTTTTGAGAAATGTGTTTGAAACATATGACAAAATCAACAGGCAAAATGACTTTTTCAGGGGGTCTGATGAAAAGATAGACTTTGAATATCTGTGAATGTATGAAGAGAGGTTACTAGATGAAAAAAAAATTTTTTTTGGGAGTGAAAAGTGATTTAGGTTAATTTTTTAAACAATTAGAAAGAATTTGAAGTGAAAAGTGATGTAGGTTAGAATAATTTTGAGAATGTGTGAAGTTTGTAAAGAGAGAAGAGTTTTATGTTTTCGTGCTAAACGGAAATCAGTCTCGATCTCGTGAAAAGAACAACGGGCTCGAACTAAATCTCTTATGGTTCGGTTCGATGGATGGCCCTCCTCACTCTCTGTCCCCTCCTCCCCTCTCTTCCTCTCTGTCCCCTCCTCCCCTCCTCCCCTCTGCTCTCTCTGTCTCCTCTCTTCCTCTCTCTCTGTCCCCTCCACCCCTCTGCTCTCTCTTCCTCTTTCTGTCCCCTCCTCCCCTCTGCTCTGTCTTCCTCTCTCCATACCCCCCTCCTCTCTGCCTCAATCCAGCACGAAAAAACCTCCAGTTCCAGCTGTATACAAGACACAACTGGAATCGGAGTCCGTGATTAAGACCACTGCTAGACCCCCCACAGGCCGAGCGATCCCATGGTTATTGCAATCAACTGCAGAGACCATGTTGCTAGCTGGCCACTCAATACATTTAACGTATAGTATTTGCCGAATGGAACACAATGATATTAGTTTGAGTTCTGTAGCTCTATTAGAAGCAGAGTTATGAAGCCACAAAGTTAAGAGGGGTTCGACCCACTTTGTCGGCTAGAAAACGGTTTCAGACCAATTATTCTTTCGTCAGATTATAGAACTTGATAAACCCCTTCTATTACAATTGAAACCAAGATCCTAGCACAATTAGAATGGACATTGTAATTTGACAAATTCTTAAAGTGTCGAACCCAGAAAATGAAAACTAAGAGGTCGAGACTGCTTCCAATATGTTAAACATATAGTGCTTCCCGAATGTAATCTAAACACATTAGTTTGAGATGTGTGGCACAATTAGAAACAGAGTTAAATGATGCAAAATTAAGAGGGTTCGACCCAGTTTCTAGGCTAGGAAATGGGCCCGACACCATTTCCAGTTGAATTAACGAAATGAGTTCCAGTACTAGAACGTAATGTTGATGAAAAAACTGAAAACATTTCGAAATCTTAAGTAAGAATCAGCAATGTGTAGTATGCAAAAGGTTTTGAACCCAGAAGACCTTAAGTAACTAGCTCGAGACCAATACCCACATGTTCAAAGTGTAGTACACCCCGAATGAAATCCAATAATATTAGTTTCAAATCTGTAGCTTGATTACAAAACAAGTTTTGAGATCATAAATTTAAGAGGGTTCGACCCACTTTCTTGGCTAGGTAAGGGTCCGAACCCGATTCTGGTCAGTTCAGAAAATAGTGTCTGCTTAGTATTATTGAACAACACCAGAATGAGCTCTGTAGCATAATTAGATCAAAAGTTATTTCAACTTTTGTAAATTGCAAAGAATTAACTCTCACTCCTCCTAGCCTCCCTCCTCCCCCCACATCTCCCACTCCTCCTCGCCTCCCTCCTCCCCCACCTCTCCTTTAGAATCAATGTTATATAAAATACTGATCAATATTACAAAGTAATTTAATTGCACTGCTTTAATTTTTTTGCAGATAGATATTCAAAACATTGCTACAAAAACTTATTATTTTAGATTTGAGTTAAAGTTCATAATACTTTATTTTTAATTTTGTTTCTTTACCCACCGCTAGAATATGAGTTGCTGCCGTTGCTGCCGAGTATGGTATATAAGACAATTAGCTTTAAACGTTAGTATCGCTTCCCTTGATATTGAATGAGACTGCTCATCTACGTAAAGCCTTTTAAGCTCAGTACATGAGACCTGTTTGGGGGTGATCTGGGGGGGGGGGGGTTAGTTGGCTCCATGGCCAGCTAGCAACATGGTCTCTGCAGTTGATTGCAATAACCATGGGATTGCTCGACCTGTGGGGGGTCTAGGAGTGGTCTTAATCATGGACTCCGGTTCCAGTTGTGTCTTGTATACAGCTGGAACTGGAGGTTTTTTCGCGCTGGAGCGAGGCAGAGAGGAGGAGGGAACAGAGAGAGGAAGACAGAGCAGAGGGGAGGAGGGGACAGAAAGAGGAAGAGAGAGCAGAGGGGTGGAGGGGACAGAGAGAGGAAGAGAGGGGACAGAGAGAGCAGAGGGGAGGAGGGGACAGAGAGGAAGAGAGGGGAGGAGGGGACAGAGAGTGAGGAGGGCCGTCCATCGAACCGAACCATAAGAGATTTAGTTCGAGCCCGTTGTTCTTTTCATGAGATCGAGACTGATTTCCGTTTAGCACGATAACATAAAGCTCTTCTCTCTTTACAAACTTCACACATTCTCAAAATTATTCTAACCTACATCACTTTTCACTTCAAATTCTTTCTAATTGTTTAAAAAATTAACCTAAATCACTTTTCACTTCCAAAAAAAATTTTTTTTTCATCTAGTACCCTCTCTTCATACATTCACAGATATTCAAAGTCTATCTTTTCATCAGACCCCCCGAAAAAGTCATTTTGCCTGTTGATTTTGTCATATGTTTCAAACAAATTTCTCAAAACTGTCTGACTTTGTCAAATTCTCCAATTTACCTGGCTTTTTACAATCTAATAATCCAGTGAAGTGTATGATAACTCAACAAACCACATCATTTTTTATCTCTTTCACATACACCTCATTTTTTCTGAAAATTAGTTAAACAAATTAGTTTAAATCTCGTCTGCCCAAAAAACTCACTCTTTTCTCATGAAACACCCGGTTTTTTCTGATTTTCACACATATTTTCAGAAAAAACCATAAGAAACACCGATTTACATGGCTTTTACAACCGAATAATCCTGTAAGTGTATGATAACTCAACAAAACACATCATTTTTTATCTCATACACACCTCATTTCAACCTATTTCATTTAAACTAATTCACAAATTAGTTTAAACCTCATCTTTAAAAAAAACTTAAATTAGTTTTTCACATGCTAAAAAACACCTCATTTTTTTTCTAATTTTCACATATTTTCACATAAACCACAAGAAACATACTTTTTCCCCTCATCCCCCATAACTTTTCCCATGGATTTTCATAGAATTCTCGAGCCCCTTTTACTGTGCCAGAACTCTCATTTATGTTACTACTCTTGTCCACTGGTGGAGCCATGAGCTTAATAACATGTGGTGAGCATTTTGTGCCCTGCATCTCACCAGAGCATATTTGGAAACTGCCTCAATAATGTTGCTGATTCCTTATGCTGGCCCTCAGACAAGTTCTGTTCTTGAGCCAAACATTTGTCTGTCCTCATTGTAATGTTGATGTTTTTATTGCATGTATTGCACTAACTCCCACCATCAGGTAATCGAATCTAGTATCCATAAGTGTATCCATGTGTGCTCTATAATCTGATATGGACTAGTCCACCTGGCATATAATTTATTCATACCAACATAACCCGATCCCCTACTGCAAATTCCTTTCTCTTGGACCCTAAATTATGGTGCTGCACGTACACTATCTGATCACACATACATTCACCCCTTCGGAGAGACACCCCTTCTGAGTAGTGGATTCATCCATATACACCACAGCCATGGCCCAGACAGGTATAAAAGGATGCACATAGCCTGGCAAACATCATAGACATACATGAACAGGAGAATGGGCTATATGGCAGAGCTCAGTGACTTTCAACGTGGCTTAGTCATAGGATGCCACCTTAGCAACAAGTAAGTTTGGGACATTTCAGTCCTGCTGCCCCGATCAACTGTAAGTGATATTATTGTGAAGTGGAAACTCCTAGGAGCAACAATAATGCAATCACGACCTGGTAGGTCACATTAAATGGCAGAGCAGGACCACTGAGTGCTGAAATGGGTGGTGCGACAAAATCGCCTGTCCTCAGTAACAACATTCACCACTGAGTTCCAAAATTCTGGAAGCAACACCACCACCATAACAGTTCAGTAAGCCTCAATAGCATCTGAAGATGTCTGCAAAGCAGACCGACAAAATGCATTATGCTCAAAAATATATGTCAAATGTGTAAAGTGGCAGATAATCCTCTACTCCACATCACAGTTAAAGCTGGAAGAATATCTCCACTGCGACCATGTCCCATAGCATGTCATTCCTGTAGCACGCTTAGAAAAACGCCACCGTGTGCTAAACAGATGAACATTCCATGCATCAGTGGGCAGTGCCAACAACCACCCAGCAATGCTATAGGACCAGAGAACCAACGACTAGAGTACTGCAGCAACTGAGTGTAAGCCTTAGAAGCAACTACAGTAATTGTACCAGCTAAGGATTAACCTCCCATAATGGTAAATATACCTAAGCCTTTAACTGCACAACACCTAAAATGAACTATAACCATCCAATCATTTTAGCATCTCTAGCTGCAACACAGGAGGCATAAGTCTCTCAACAGTGATAATTGTGAAATAAATCAGTTATTTATTTATCACTCACTGTGTTCACCATAAAGATTTAACCATACCTTCTACATGTGCTTAGACAAGCAAGGCACCAAGATGCTAATGTCAAGGTTTTTTTGCCAAGACAATTCTGTTGGTGTGCCAGGAATTACTTTCTTTTCATTGTTACCAGCATTAAATTCCAGGTAGTTCTTTTTAAACTGGTGGTCTCTCCTTTTCCTAAGTGCAAGATTAAAAATATGCACCACATTCATATTTCATTAGTAACTATTCTGTTCAAAAGGAATTTTTTTTATTAAGTTCTCAAAACGAAAAGTTTCATTTTCCTGCCCACCCTGGGGGTGAAGGAACAAATTGTTGCTGCCAAATGTAAACCCCTTGATCATCATGCTCCACCACTAAAATATAAAATTTGTAGCCCAAATGGATCATTTGCAATATTCGTTTAAAAGTTTGAAATTTTCAAACATTTCCGCAGTCAGAAGGCACAATTAAAGCTTTTGAGAAATTTTAAAAGTGTGAATCATAATAGTGTATCAGTACCTATGTAACCCAAAAAAGAAATTTCAATTTAACTTTAAAGACAAACACTTTTTGCTTAAAACACAAAAATTGCATTTTCCACCCCCTCTGGAGGTAAAGGTGAAAAAATCCTCGTTGTCAGTGAATACTTCATGATATTCACATTTCACAGCCAAAATTTCAAATTTCTAACATAATTGCCTCACTTGCAATATTAGTTTGAAATTTTGCAGTTTTCGAAATATTTCACTGTTAGAGGCTGCAATTATAGCTGTGGGAAGATTCCGAAAGTGCAAATCATAATATTCCATCAATGCCTATGCAACCCAAAAAGAATTTTTAATTTATCTCTAAGTAGAAACAAGTTTGATGTCTACAAACAGACTGATGGATGGACAGACAGCAGATGGACAAACATAATGATGACAAAGTAATAACAGTATCTTGTTTTTTTTTCCTTCTAAAATTGGGCTAAAAATAGTGGAAATACATCAATGAAATGAAATTTCTTCCTTAGTATTATGATTAAAAAAAATCAACTAAAGCAAGACTGCAATTGTTTGCTTATAGTATTTTTTTCACTGTAATTCTTTAAAACATAGGCCAGAGTTGCATAAGGTGACTTTCACTATTCTGTGTACTGTTATAGGATATATATTTTGTGCCCTATTTATAGCAGTGCAAAAATGCTTCCTTGATTGGTGTTTTTTTTTTAATGAATATTACGCATTTTCTGTTCATTCACTTGGGGGAATCATAACGAAACACCTACAAGTTGGTGCATTAAAGATAAAAACATATTTCAGTATTCTCAGAGAGGCAAACTGAAGACTTTGGAGGAGAAGGAGTTAGAGACACCCTTGAGGAAATTGCAGTGTTCTTCGCTCTCAACCATAAGAGGATTGATTTTGGAGCTAAAGAAATCCTTTTTGCTTCTATATCCAAGACATTCATTCTCAAGAAATGATAAAGGATAAAAGTTTTTGACTGGAAATGAAGATGCAATAAAAAAAATTAAAGAATAATTTAAAGCAATGTTAAAAATCTGCAGCAACAAGTTGTAAGACTTCCTTATCAGAAGTAACTGGCAAAGATGTAGTATAACTCCAAAAGATTAATAATAATATATTAATTTATGAAAATAAAATCAAAATAATTCTATGCAAATAAAAACTAAAGTTTAATAAAATCATAAATAAAATACTGATTGAATAGTGATTATATCCAATGTTTACAGAAGGCAGACTGATGCCACAGGCACAGAAACAGTCACTACATGTGCTTCTGATTGGTGATATCTGCATCTAGTGCTCTGCTCCCACCACCTAATTACCAGTGGGCTTGGAAAGACTGCCATCCATCAGATTGAACATTAAGCCATGGATCTGTGTGTGGGGGAGCCGTACCTTGTGCATATTAAAGAACACGCTGGATGGCCTTAACAGGAGGCTACCATCTGTCTCCCAACAGCTGTTCAGTGGGTCCCCTCCCCCAACCTTCTCTGAGCCTTTGGGGTCCTTGTGACCTGGCCATTTAGACCATGGTGTGCAAAAATGTGCTGCTCAGAAGTAAAATAACCCACCACCTAATTAATAGGTATATTCCTGGAACTAAATATTTTTAGTTTCAGTCTTGGGAAATAATGTGATAAATGACAAAAATAATTTTAGAAATTTTCAAATAGGTTTAAACCAGAAAGGAGAAAGTAAAATGAAAAAAAAGTACTTGGTAATTGTTTCCAAAACACTGATTTGAAAAAGTTTTTTTTTGTTTAGCATTTGAGAGAAAATTCCCAAATTTGACAGAAAAATGTGTTGGCAGTAGTTCAGATCAAACTCGTGAGCTCAAATACATATGGTTTCTTGATTGAAAAGGATCATCCCAAATTTGGAACTAAGGATTGTCAATTGCAAAGTTAGCAAAGATAATTTATTTTTTAATGCATCAAAATTTGCACAAAATTAAACAAGTAAAGCTAAAGTTTGAATTGCATATTTTTTTTTAGTTATGTGTAAAAAAAAAATTCAAATGGAAATTTCTGTTTTTCAAAAATTAAAGTTTTGCTCATTGTATCATAATGACAAGCTCCTATGCTTCCAACCTGCAAAAATCTGATGCATAAAGTGTGTGTGACACTGGAAAATTTAAAGGTTAGACTGCATAGAGGAAACGTATAGTATTCAAAAATGTTTTAATGACATAGTTCTCCATGCCCTTTACAGTGAGTTCCTGTACATGGCGAGCAGACCATCTTGTGAAGGTTCTGCTGGTTCAGGTACCTTCACAAGGTTCTAAATGCTCAATGGCATGTTTACCATGTACTGTGACCCATGTCTCTGGAAACGAGGATTCCTAATATTTGCTTAGGAGTCTCATCTCTCCTCAGCTCAGGACTAGTGGGGTCCCCTTTAGCCTATTTTGCTGTTGGGGGAGCCTGTTCATTGCAGGATGAGGCATTGCTTTTGATACACTACTACAGTGGTCCTCAACCTTTTATGCTTCACATACCCCTGGAAATGTGTATGTAACTTGCATACCCCTTGTATAGATAGATAAAACTATAGTTATAGTATAACAATAGTTATTTTTGCTTTGTTACTAGATCTAGCAACTTTTGAGCTCTCACAGCATACCCAAAAAATTTTTACCGCATATCCCACATTGCGAATACCTACACTACTGTATACTGTTTTATCCTGTGCTTCAAGTAAACAATGGATCGATCAAAAAACCTCGTATGAACAATTGTTTGGTGGCCTAAACCTGCTAGAGTCAATTGTGCAGAGAGAAAAATGGGGAAATTCGTGAACCTATGCCCAGATATGGGCATAGGTTCATGAATTTCCTTGCCATGTTCATGGTAGAAGATTCTCTCACTGTCTGTTCAGGTATAGTACCCATATAGCCTGTCATCTTATTGGACTCTGTGGTAAGTAAAAAAATCATTCAATGGTGAGAGTACTTGACTACCTTCACTGTCAAATCCTCCATGTATATACACTGCTCACAAAAATTAGGGGATATTTCATCGCTTCATATTCATTTTGAAAATATCCCCTAATTTTTGTGAGCAGTATATATATATGTCATGCACCACACCAGTCCAGAGTCTTTATGTTGAGGATGATGAACTTCTTTTGTCTATTTTCCATGAGCAGTCAAAACAATATTTTCCATGAGTAGTGTTCTACAGTATAATTATAAATTGTGATCCTTGCTGGGCCATCCCATTTGGTACTGTATTTTTCATCCAAAGTGGGAAATGCGATACACCAATCACCCAACTGTTGTTTTTCAGTTTACATGTCTTAGGTTACCTGAGAGATATGAACATCAATCTCAATAGTGTCACCCAGTTGACAACTGAGTCTTCCCCACCAGGTTCACTGTATTCCACTTCCTGCAGTTTTTCTCTTTGCAGGATAAAGAAGTCTTTCACACCAGAATGTGTGTATTGGCAACTCTTTACCAGCTTTTATACTTGTCTTTACAGATGGCTTAAAATCTAGGGTCTTAGTGGGATCCCATGGTTTGCTGTGACATCATCATAGCAGACCAAATCCCATCAGTGTTCCACCTTCACTTCAGAGTTGCACACTATCAACCTTGTCATGGACATAGAAGTCAAGCATCATTGTTGGTGTGTGCTTTGCACCAATTTGTTTAGTTTGCTACAGGCTTTGATCTCAGTGAGGCTTCAGCTTTACCCAGTACAAGGATTTAACAGATGCTGCTGTGAAGTTGGCCATGATCCTATCCAGCTCCCTGCTATTGGCCCCATATATTGACTTCCAGCAATGTTTTTGCTTTGGCTCTGGGCACAATGGTGAAGATCTTGGTCAACAGATTACTAACAAACTGTCAATCAAGCCTGTTGTCAAACATGCCAGTCGTCTTTTTGCAGGAATTACAAAGAGGAAGTTGTGCTTGCTTGGCTCCCATAGGTCATCGATTTTTTACACTTTCTTTTCTTATTTGGGCAGATAATCAACCTATGTGCATGTTTTTTTTAATAGCATTCTTTTTGTAATATTTTAGTTGATTGTATTGCTTTGAATCTTGAATGTTATATATATTTTTAGGCTCTCATCATTTATCATCCAAGCTCCTTACACTTGAACATCTTTTAACTGATTATTGGGTATTTTGATATAATTTATAGTTTTACATAGTTTTATTCTTTCCATTTTACCTGGGTCCTTTACACTTAAGTTGATTTTATTTCCTTTACACTTGCTTTTGATTCTCTTTTTTTTATATATCTTTGCTTTTTTTTTTTGTATCTTTCTCTTGTTTTTGTGTTTTTCATGTGTGTTTTAAATTTGGTTGTGGATTCCATGTTAAGCTTTTTCATATATCTTTCATTTGACACGTTATATTCTTTGTTCTCATACACCATAAAACCCTAACAACAAATTAATCATCTCTGTCTGTGAACCAACAGCATTTCAAGTTAAACCACAAAAGCATATATATACATTTCAGAATCTTGTATTTGTGTAAAACTCAAAGGCATTTTGGAGCAAAGACAATACCACATCTTTAGTAAAAAGACAAAATAAGGAAAAATGTTCAGAGGTTATTTGCAGGGTTTTCCGAGTCCAACATTGCAGCTGGGAATGGAAGTTGCCATTTTTTCCACAGCCTTATTCAACCACCAACTCCAAACCGGAAAAAAACTTGTCAAGAGTTCAAGAGTAACCGATATAACATATGTTTCCTTTAGAAAGTTGGAGTTTGCAAAATTTCATTGTTGATGCCAGATCAGTCAGTTGCTTACTATATAGGAAAAATTCATTCAGACATTTTAAGAGAGATTTAAAGAGCACATGAGTTATATGATATACAAGAAATGTATGACAACATTAGCAAAGCTTGTCTTAAAAATGGAGCAGTTGCTGACTGAGGAGCAGCTACATTGTTTGTGACTGCTCCTTAGTACTACCTTTAACCAGGCCCATCCAACCCTAGCTTAGTGAGGGTTAGTGGGAGAGAGAAATATGTCATTTGAATATTTTTAATATTATTGAGCACGTAGGTCTAGTTTATACATATAGTAATTGGTTCACAAGTTTGATCCCTTACTTTTCCAGCATTTATATTAATTTCACATCAGTACCTACACAAAGATGACACAAAAACACTTGCAAATAATCTCTTTTGGATTGTTTGTTAAGCTATTGCCGCATTTCATAGAAATCATCTTTGTACATGATTGCAGAATATATACAGGGTGATTCAAAACTTATCGTTCAAATTTCGTGGGGAGGTAGGGAATATGTCAGGAAACCGATTTCACATAGGAAAGTATGTCCGCAAACGTCATCTACATGAACAAAATGGACAAGTAAAGTGAACACAAGGAAACAATACAGTTAAGTGGTAACGAATGTGACTTTTATTCCAACTAGGTAAAGTACAGGTTCACAGTAGGTGCTCAAAATTGCGACCATTTACACGGACACAGGATTCACAGCATCGTTGCATTGACCGCCGAACATTTTCAAAAACGCCTGGCATATCACGGACAATGCCTGCAGCGGCCACTATTCGTGCAACAAGGTCCATTTCACTGTCGACGGGGGTCTCGTACACATGGTATTTCATGGCCCCCCACAAAAAGAAATCCATGGGAGATAAATCAGGTGACCTGGGTGGCCAAGCGATCGGGAGTGGTCAGGCGTACTGTACACTGGTTGGGTACACACAGCGCCCTCTACATACGCATGCGTACATTTGCGGACATACTTTCCTATGTGAAATCGGTTTCCTGACGTATTCCCTACCTCCCCACGAAATTTGAACGATAAGTTTTGAATCACCCTGTAGAGGTCTTTACAAGAGCCTCTCTTCTGCATTTAAAAACTGAGAAGTACTACCCTTTACCCCCTCCCTGTTTTAAGTCTGAACTCCTCTTAACTACTTCATTTATTATATCATGCAACAACAGTGCATTCAGGTTTAAAAAAAAAACTTATTTTTGAAAAATGTCTTTTACAATATTTATTAAAGCATTTTGCTATTAATGCACTGCTAAAAATCTTTTTGCATAAAGTTAACTATATCAAAATGATTTTGCAATATATGTGAAAATTTTCATGTGTTTAGGTTGATTTGCAACGTTTTCCATACCCACCATATGAGTCTGAGGGAAATAACTTCACTGTTATTCAGTTGTCATCAATGATGATATCATATGGATTTATAATTTTTGCAATTGTGTTGGTGAAGAGAGTAGTGGATGAGAAAGTCAATGGCTCAAAGGTATGTTCAGAAAATTTTTACAGTGATATTTGCTATAAGGTCATTGGAATTATTGCTGATTGAACTTGCATATACTTAAACAGTAAAAAAAAATTATACTCTAAATTGCTTTAATAAAAATACTAAGGTGATTTTTAAGTCTGTGCATTTTAACATCTACTTGAGAAATGATTATTACAATATAAGAAACCTTGCTCATCAAAATATAAACCATCATTTTCATTAGTTGGTAATCATCTGTTGACAAGTTGTTCCATTCCTCTTTGATACCATGCTTGATTCTTGGAGAAAAAAACTCCCAATATCTGTTTTCGACTTCCTGAAATATTTGAAACCACCTAAATTAAAGAAAATGAACCATGGAACAAAAGAGGTAATAATATCAAGGAGCTAGGTCTGGACTATATGCTGGGCAAGGAAGAAGCTCAAATGACAGTTCCTGAAGTTTTTCTTTGGTCTGAAGTGTGATTTTGTGTTTCCTTCTTGAAGGAGTACCTGATGTCTACCAATCCTGGGTAACAATGAAGCATTAAAAAGTATGTGCACTCCAGTTGTGTTGAACAGAGATTGGCATTGATGGATAGCCATCAGAAACCAGTTCAAGTTGCACTACACCCTTAAAATTTCACCATTGCTTTTGTTTAAATCATCCCCCACTTGGGATAGGAAGGGAGGGCTGGTCTGAGTCAAGCCATTACATTTGGGTGTTCAGATTATTAAAAAAGATCCATTTTTCATTGCATGTAACAATTCACTTGATTAAACAGTGGTTGTGTGAATTAGCAAGGAATTTCCTACAGACTTTGATACAACAGTTTGCTTGTTCAGTAATTAGTTTACTGAACAAGCAAACTGTTGTATCAAAGTGGAACACTTCTAGCATCTCCTAGCTACCTTGGGATGGGGGTGGCTTAGTTGGTAGTATGCCAGGCTCTTAAGCTGCAGTTCCTAGGTTCAAATCCCAGCTGGGCCAGTATTGAGATCTATCTCTGTAAAACTTCCCACCCTTCCCTTGGTCAGTAGGGGACATCGATGGGCTTGGAAAGGCCACCATTGGATGGGACGTAAGGTCACGTCCCTATGTGTGGCAAGCTACCATCTGTCTCCCAACAGCTGTCCAGTGGATCCCCTCCCCCCAACCTTATGTGAGCCGTTCGGGGTCCTTGTGACCTAGCCATTTAGCCCATTGTGGGCAAAAAAAGATGCTGCTCAAAGGTAAAACAACCCAACCCTAGCTACTTTACTGTTGCCTTACTAGCAACTAAATTCGAACGAGAGCCTGCAAGTGCGTGTTGATGGATCAGCTTCAAAAGGTGGTACAGAATTTTGGAATCTACCAATATTGGTCATTCAGATCTCTGCAGCTTACATTCAGAGGCTTATTTCCTTTAAACTTTTGGAATCAAGTTTGAACAGCATGAATGGGGACTGTCCCTCACTTTCCACTTTGCATATTTCTTGGGCTGTTTCAGTAACTTTTAATCCTTTATACCCAGTAATGAAGTAAATTGTGCAAATGTCAATAATTGCTCATTGTACATTTGAAACCAAGGCTCCAATAAATGTAATAGTTATAAACTAATTCAGTGGATATTATGCTTTCTCACAGTACTATGTTCAGTGGTATGCAAATTCAACACAGTGTGATGTGTCACCATGAACATTTTGCATAGTGAAAAACCCACAGACTTACGACTCACCCTAGTTTTATAGTAGTGAAATGAGATGTAATTATGACTTCATTGAATAGAAAATATAGAAGTACAACAGCCTAGCAGTTATTAAAATCCTTTAATTCAAAATAATCATTATTTTTAACTTGACAGAATGATTTGCCTTATTAATAATCAAGAGGTGTTTTGACATGTATTGATGATTGCAATCTGGCTCAGATCTTGGGTGATGCACAGCAAAGGTGCCATGTTCTCCTTTGAGAATGTTAGTAATTGGAATGGAAGCAAAAAAAAATGTTAAATATTTGAATAGTTCCAGGCTATAATTTACAATTACCTGCTTGTATCTAACTACACTTTGAACCCAAACAACAAATTAAATTTCAAATGGCTTGAGACCCACACAATTATTGCACAGATTTAAAAAAATTAATTTGTGATATTTATCAGCACATAAATTTCAGAGTTTGTATAGAAATTAAGGTCTAGCAAAAACAAACACCATACACTATGAGCTGGCATAACTTTTGTCAGCATGCTGTAGAACAGGCCTGGGCAAATTTTTAACTGCAGGACTGCATAAGGAGCTGAAATATAAGTAAGGGCCACATAGGAAACTGAAGTGGAAGGCTTGACAGGCTGCTAAAAATATATATAATCAATAACTTATGTATAACTAACACTAAAAGGTCACCAGCCATACTTTACCTAGGCCTGCCCTAGAAGCAAGACATTCATTGTGACCACCTGGATGACTTACTATAAAAAAAAATTTAAATATTTTGAGTGCACCAATCTTAATTTTGCAACTTTTCCAGAAAGACTAGATGTTTTTTATATCATAATACACAAGTTATTTAGAGTTAGATTGAACAGCAGAGATTTGTGCAGCAATATACATACATGGTCTATAAATAGTAGCTAGGTAGTCACTGGAAGGAGAGCTATGCACCAATCCCCTGTGATGATGCATAGAACCGGCCAGGCCTAGCACCTAATGTCCGACCCCGCCTTCTCGTGGTGCAGGCCGTTAGTACCTTTCAAAAGAGATACTCTCTTGTTGAATTGAACAGAAGGGGAGGGCTGCCAGATTAGTGTGGCCTACTTATCTGGACAACTATGGCCACTTTTCTTTTTTTTCTACCCTGCTGAGGAGTGGTCAACCACACAGGACAGACCCTGTGCAGTTGACCATATAAACCCGTGCTGACCATATAAACCCACTGGACTGGACAGATATATGGCTCTGAGCTTGATTATGGATCCTGATTTTGCTGCACTGGTGGGCTTCTGTGGAGGGAAAATCTGCTGTGTTTTCTGTTGGTTTGTGGGTTGACAGCCCCAAGTGAATAGATTCACAGGATATGTTTATCAGCTGGTGGATAATCCTGAGCAGAGGTCATCGCAGGCACCTGAACTCTTTGCTTCTACTGGCATTGTCAAATTCTACATTGGAGGAAGTCTTCCAGTGTAGATGGCTTCAGCCTTTAGTGGTGGGGTAATGGGTCTTTGCCCCATGTCTGCAATTTAGGGGGCTGTTTGATATTATCACCACTCCCTCTCTCAATAAACATAGTTTCTTTAAACATCCCACTAACCATTTTCTCTCCATAGGTAGTTGGAATGTGAGGACTCTGCACAGAGCTTTTTCTCTTGATGTCCTCACACAAGAATTCCACCATTATAATTTAGATATTCTCGGCTTGCAAGGGACCAGATGGATAAAGGTCAGATTCTTAAAAATAATCTTAAATTTCTCTTTTCAGGGAGACAATAAACATTACCAAGGCATGGGTCTGCTTCTCAGCAGGCACGCTAGTGATGCTCTTCTAGGATATGAGTGCATTAATGAAAGGTTTCTTACAGCAAAATTTCAGACAAGCATTAAAGACTTGAATACTATCTGCTGTTATGCCCCCACTGAGGATGCCGATGAGAAGGATAGGTTTTACGGACAACTTCAGGATATTTTGAATTCTGTCAAGAAAGGAGATATTACCCTTGTTCTAGGTGACTTCAATGCCAAAGTTGGTACTGACTCTGACCTTTGGGGAGGGGTGATAGGCCCTATTGGTATTGGTAGCTGCAATGGTAATGGGCAACATCTCCTATAGGTAAGTAAACTCAATGGTTTCAGAATAACTAACACTTATTACAAACACTGCGACATACATAAGTACACATGGGTTTCACCTGATGGGCTGCATAAGAATATGATTGATTATATATTAATTAACAGCAAATGGGCTAGTTCTGTTAGGAATACCAGGTCATATAGGAGAGCTGAAATTGGATCTGACCATTACCTTGTTAAAAGTGTCTTGAAACTTAAACTTAAAAAGTGTTGTGCTAAAGTTAAAAAATCTATCTTTAATACTGAAGCTCTGAAAGACCCAGTTATAGCTAAAGCTTACCATGATAGATTACTTAGTCATTATGACAGTCATGGTATGCGTACTACTGAAGTTGAGGAAGAATGGGACCATTTTAAACAGGCTTTTTTGGAAACTAACAGTACTCTTTTAGGGAAAAAGGAGCAGAGGAGGCAGAATTATTTGAGTGATAAGGCACTTGAGCTTATTTCAGAAAGAAAGAACAGCAGGAATGTCCTTAATCAATACCCTACTAGTCCTAATAAAAAGCATTACAGAGAACTTAATAAACGTGTAAAAGATCAGTTAGCTGTTGATAAGAATCTTTGGCTTGATGGCTTGGCTGACAAAGCCAAGGAAGCAGTTAGAAAGCACAACAGCAGAGAGCTGTACCAGATAGTCAATATTTTGTGTGGTAGAAAACGGACAGGTATACAGGGATTGAAGGATAAACAAGGTAAGGTTATAGAAGGTGAGGATTCTGTCATGGCTAGGTGGGCTGAGCATTTCAGTGGGGTTCTAAACAATGTGGTTAGTTCTACTCCCATTGTTTGCAATGATGATAGATGCATTGGTGGCTTTAATGTTGGCCCTATAACACAATCTGAAGTTATTTTTGCTATTTCTAAACTTAAACTTCATAAATCCCCAGGGGTAGATGAAATTACTACGGAAATGCTTAGAGCTGGGAATATTTCGTTTACCACTTGGATGACTGAAATTTTGAATATCTTTTATGATAAAGGCATGGTTCCTAAGGATTTTACCAGAGCTATTATTATCCCTGTTTTCAAAAAAGGTGATCGCAGTTCTTGTGAGAACTATAGGGGTATCAGCCTACTCTATGTTCCAGTTAAAGTTCTTTGCATGATTGTGCTTAATAGAATTAAGAATATGGTTGACAGTCAGTTGCGTGATGAGCAATGTGGATTCAGAAGTGGTAGGGGATGTGTAGATCAGATATTTTCTCTTAGGCAGATTCTGGAACAGTGCTTATAGTTTCAGAAACCTTTGGTTGCTAGCTTTGTTGATTTCAAAAAGGCTTTCGACTCTGTTGATCGTCATAATTTGTAGTTGATTGTGAGATCGTATGGCATACCAGACAAGTTAGTTAACATAATGAAAGCTCTCTATAATAACATTGAGTCATATGTGAGAGTTGGTAAGGCTTGTAGCAATTGGTTTAGCATTACTTCTGGTGTTCGACAAGGGTGCATTTTGTCTACTTTTCTCCTTAATTTGGTTATTGATTATGTTATGCGAAATTCACTTCATGGGAAAGATTTTGGCCTTAAATGGGCTGGAGATATGAAAATTTCTGATTTAGATTATACTAATGATTTAGCCCTTTTTGCAAATGATGATGAGATAAACTCTTTCATTTGAGCTGTTGATGAAACTGGTAGTAGAGTAGGTTTGGTTATAAACAGAGAGAAAACTAAAGTGATGGAAATTGGTCAGGCAGGCTGTGATTCAGTTGATCTGAATGGTTGCAGTCTTGAGCAGGTGTCACAGTTTAATCATCTTGGGAACTACGTAACAGATACTGGTGATGTGCGACATGAGATTAACAGATGAATAAGGATTGCTGCCGGGACTTTTAAGAATCTATGGAGAGTGTGAAGAAATAGGCATATACACCTAAAGACTAAAATTAGACTGTATAATAGTTTGTTTCTTTCTAGGGTTAGGTATGGTAGTGAAACTTGGACACTTTGTAAACATGATAACAGGAAACTAGATGCTTTTGATTCCAGATGCTTATGCAGTATCTTGGGCATTAGGTGGTTCAACTTTGTAACTAATGATGAGGTTAGGCAAAGGAGTTTGCAACCTCCTTTAAGCAGCATATTGTGCAGAGAGAGACTCCGTTGGTTTGGCCATGTTGCCCGTATGAATAATTATAGATTGGCGAATAGGGTTATGAACAGTGTGCCTAAAGGCCTCAGAAAGAGGGGGAGACCTAGAATGCCATAGGCAGACAATGTCAAACAGGACCTTATTAGAATTGGTGTGCAGTGGCCAGATGCAGTAGATGTACCTCAGGACAGACTTGCTTGGAGAACTAAATTGCACGGTCTGGTTGGACCTCCGTAGCCCATGGCTGCTTGAGGATGATGATGATGATACATACATACAGACATGCTAGCTTATTACATAAAAAATATCACCTTCCTATATCCCACCAAAATAAATAAGAATGAATTTGATGGGTTATGAAGGTAGTTGGGAATGCGAGACAAACTGATGCTGTGGGAAATAGTTCTAAAGATTCTGGGACATCTGGCAACTGTATTACAATTCAAGCACAAACTACTATTTAGACTCAGAACATCTGATATTTCATATATTGTGTATATATATATTTTATGCATTTTTTTTCAAGAAATGTTTTTATTTTGTTATAATTTTACTGTATTCAATTAATTTCAATACACAGCAAAGGGTTTTAAAATGTTTAATAATTCATAATTTTGATTATTGATTATGATTGATGATATAAAAGATATAAGTAGATATATAAAAATACAGCTTTAGCACAAACAGTTGTGGAAAATCAATTACAGATAGATAATTTAACATACTAAGTTATAGCAGCACTCCCAACCAAATTTCGGTTACAGTACATGGAAAACATTATGATTAATTTTCATAGAGGTTGTGTATGCAACAGCAAGATCCTGCCCCATCCAGCAGCATGGAATATCCTGCTACATGAACCAAACAACCAAAATCAAAACTAACACCAGGGGGAGATTCTTATTTAAAGTTTCACATCCTGATGCTCTCTGCCAGATGAAGCCCCGAAGGTGCACAGAGTGAAACATTTCAATTTTGAATGTTCATATGCTTGGATTTTAAACATTTATTTTGAAATTTTGGTTGATGTTTTTTAAACGATTAGTTATAAGTTAAATTTGCTTTAGCAAAGACTCAGCAATGAAATTAGGAAAGGACACAATCAATGTAACCAATGCCAATAATGGCTAGTGATATGCGACCTCAATAGTACTGTCTGCCTTTGAAGAAGGGCTGGTGTATGGTGTTAAAATCATCAATGTTTGCATTTGGTGCTGATGATAGTGCCTCAAGCTAGTGCTGTCAACCAACACAGGAAAGCCGCCACCCAGCAAGGAGAAGGGCCCTTCCAAGAACAACAACATTGGCAACAAGATGTTGAGGCAGCCTAAAAGATCTAAGGAGACACCAATTATGGTAATATATATTTCCATCTCTTACTTTGAAGAATTAAAAGCCTCTTTAAGTGAAAAATAATAGCATGTTAAAGAACTCTTAGTTTAACTCAGAAAAGCTATGTATACTATAACTTTGAAACAACAAAATCATGAATTATTAAACATTTTATTTTATTGTAATTTTGACTCTTTTTGTATTGGTTTTACAAACATTGCTTATCTCTTGCATTTAAAAGAATATTTTATTACATATTTTTTTCACAATTGCAAAAACATTTTAAAACTTAAATTATAATTGAGTATGAAATTGCCTGTACTACTTTGCCTCTCACAGACTCAACCCTTCAAAGCTTGTGCCAAACCCATCACTAGTATATCTGTTAGTGGTGCAAGAACAATAGTTGTGAAACAAATGATAATTATATTGTGGAACAAAAGAACTTTTAATTTTTAATTAATGCTACATATTAATGAAAGGTCTGTAAATGGTAGCTAGACATAAACTGGAAGTAGAGCTGTGTACCAATCCCCAGTGATGATGCACAGAAATTGATGTTCATGAGATTAATTCTTTCATTAGGGCTGTTCATGAGAATGGTAATAGAGTAAGTTTAATTTAAGGTAAAAAAATTTAAATTATGGTAATAGAGTAGGTTTGGTGATAAACAGAGGAAAAACTAAAGTGATGAAAATTGGTCAGGCAGATAGTGCTTCAGTTGCTTTGAATGGCTGCACTCTTGAGCAAGTATCTCCATTTAATTATCTTGGGGGCTATGTAACAGATACTGGTGATGTGTGGCATTAGATAAATAGAAGAATAGGGATTGCCATTGGAACTTTTAAGAATCTGTGGAGAGTGTGGAAAAATAACCGTTTACACTTAAAGACTAAAATTTGGCTGTATAATAGTTTGGTTCTCTCTAAGGTTAGCTATGGTAGCAAAAACATGGACCCTTTGTAAGCAGGATAACAAGAAACTTGATGCCTTTGATTCTAGATGCTTATGCAGTATCTTGGGCATTAGGTGGTTTGACTTTGTAAGTAATGATGAGGTTAGAAGAAGGAGTCAACTCCTTTGAGCAGCATATTGTGCAGAGAAAGACTGCATTGGTTTGGCCATGTTGTCCGTATGCATAGCTGCAGATTGGCAAAGAGGATTATGAACAGTGTACATAATGGTATCAGAAAAAGGGGGAGACCTAGGATGCAATGGGCAGACAATGTCAAATAGGACCTTTGCTAGAATTGGCCTAGAGTGGCCAAATGCAGCAGGTGTAGCTCAAAGATGGATGGATGGATGGACAGACGGATGGACTGACCCTTATCCCACTACCGGTGAACTTTTTTGTTAATATAGCTCCTAAAATTTTCTTGAAGAACATTGTACTCAGATATTTAGCTAAGGTGTGAGGCCTCAGAAAAAGGGGGAGACCTAGCATGCAATGAGCAGACAGTGCCAAACAGGACTTATTAGAATAGGCATACAGGTGCCATATGTTGTAGCTCAGGACAGACATGTATGAAGAACTAAATTACATAGTCTGATTGAACCTCCATAGCCTTTGACTGCTTGAGGATTGTGTATGTATTATGTTAATATAATGCTTGGTAGCTGTGACAATACAACAACCCAGCAAATGGGATGGCTGCCCAGAGCCTTTCAGTGGTATGGGCCCCTCTTCGGAATGAAATTTTCTCAAGTCAAATCTATCTTGCTGAATATATATGAACTTTAATTTTTGTTAATTCTTGAAAAATTATTTATGAATTTATTCATAAATTTATATTGTTAATTCTTGAATGGGTATAACATAATTAATAATGCTATACCCATGCACATAAATAAGTATAGTGTATAGATATATATATAAACTCTTTTAGGGCCATCTAATTTCTTGCCCAGGGCCCTGCAAAACATTTTGCAACTTCTTATGTGTATGTAATTTATTTTCATTAATACATTTTAAATCTCCATAATTGGTTTCAAATGGTATAGATATATATCTTCTTTAAATTCTTCTAGGAACTGATGAGGATGATGGGCATGAGTGATTTTATCTACTGGAGTAGCACATTTATTAATTACTTTGTTCTTGCTTTCATCATATATCTTATCATTGCTATTTTGTATAAAATTCCTTTTCGTGGTCCTACATCCTGTTTAGAAAACTCTGATTTCTTCTTATTCCTAATTCTGCTATTATTATATGGAGCAAGTTCTATTCTCTTTTGCCTTGCTGTTACTACTTTCATTAATCGAGGTAAGTATTCTGAATAGCTTAAAATGTTATTCATATTTGTAATAGTTTTTTAATTATTGTATGAAAGATATTAGCTGGTACCATAGGTGGTGTGTGATTTCTAGAGAGTCCAATCACATTAAATTTTGTTTTCCTGTTAAAGTAAAAATGTAGAAAAATAAAAGAATTATAGATTAGAAACAGTGGTTCTTTTATTATTTAAATAGTAATTCAAGTGATCATTAAAACATTTCATAGAAAATTTTATATTCGAAGTAAACTATTGCTGGGAAAGAAATACAGTTTCCTTAGAACAAATTTACAATATCTCTAATAATGCCAGTAAATAATATGATCCCCATCATTTCTAGTCAACTATTGAATGTGTTCAAAAGAAAAACATTTTCTCTTTCTGCTGATCTTGTTAAAAGGTAGGAAAATTTTATCTTTAAAGTAGATGAAATCTTTATACTGCAAAATGTAAATAGAATCAAATGCCATTTACTTTCAGAGTGATAGAGGATTTCACATTGAAGATATTTACAAAAATGAAATAAATCTGGTTCATGCAAACAAAAGAGATTAATCAAAAATTTTATGACTTCACTATTAACCCTTACAGTGTCAGATGTCTGAAACCTGAACTCACTGTGGTGGCTGGATTTATTTTAAAGTGTTTTCAGAAAATAAAATAAACAACTTTAGAACCTTATCCTGAAGTAACTAATTAAGCAAAATATGTCTTATTATGTACCAAAAGAAAGAGCATTTTAACATGCTTAATAAAATGGCAAAAATTCGAAGAAAAAATGGTAGTTTAAATTTTTAAGCATTTTTTTAAACATTGCAAAATTTTACTAGTTTTTTTCTACTTTATCTTTTGTAAAATTTCAAATATATATATATTTCCCGTTTTTCCTATATTTTATTATTCTAATATAAACAGGGCTCGGTGAATTGTAGGACCCTCAGCCATCATCTTGGACTTTTCATGTGGGAAGCCAGAAAAACTATAATGTTGAGTTGCAATATGATATCCATCCACATGCCCCAATGTTTGACTGTTGTACACTGTTTAAAATAGTTATCTCTAATGAGATTATTTATTTTTTGGGACTTTTCTTAAGTTGATTCTTTAGTGAAATTTAATTTTGACAAGATTATTTTTAGGACCTTTTTTAAGTGCAAAACAGATTTATTCTGTAGCAATAAGCATTGCTAATTAATTCTTTTTATATTATTTACTTTTTGGGGCTTTCAGTGAGAAACAATGATTCATTCCTTAGTGATGGTTGGTTGGTTGTTTTACCTCTGAGCGGCACTTTTTGCACACCATGGGCTAAATGGCCAGGTCACATGGACCTCGAAGGCTCAGATAAGATTGGGGAGGGGACCCACTGGAACAGCTGTTGGGAGACATGGTAGCCTCCCGTCAAGGCCATCCAGCATGTTCTTTAACGTGCACAGGGTATGACTTTCTGGCACATAGAGCCACTGCTTAACATCCCATCTGACGGACAGTGGCCTTTCCAAGCCCATCGGTGTCACCTATTGACGTGGACAGGGCGGGGAGTTTTGTGGAGGTAAATCTCAATGCTGACCCAGCTGGGACTCGAACCTGGGAACTGCAGATTACGAGCCTGGCATGCTACCGACTGAGCCACCCTCCCCCCAGTGATGAGTTGTTAATGAAATCTAATTTTCATGACATTATTTATTTTTCAAGTAGAATCAACAGGTATATATATATCATAGGTTCAAATGTTATTTTTGATATTTAATTAGAAACAGTTGAAAAAAAATTTAGATTTTTATTAAATTTTTTTTCACAACCTTGTGCTATGGGAGCGAAACTTCATTCTCCAGTCACTAGAATGGAAAAGATGAAAGCAATTCTTCAGGCTGTGACACTGTAAAGGTTAATCACATATGATAGCTGATTGTCATGAAAAGAGTAACGAATAATGTTACAATATATCATGATACATTCATAAATAATATAATGATATCATGATATATTGTAACATGATAATATTGAATTTTTGTAATATATGCTACTCTGTGACATAGGTATTAGAAAACGTCTCGCATGAATAATGATTATAATCCCTGAAGGTCAAACCAAGGTAAATGCTAATTTTTTTATGCATTAGGAGCAAGGCATAAACATGAAATTTAATATATAAAGGTAATAGCATAGATTGCAGAGATTTTTTTATGCATTAGGAGCAAGGCATAAACATGAAATTTAATATATAAAGGTAATAGCATAGATTGCAGATACATCCAAAAATGAAAATTGGCTGTATTCTTAATAAAGACAAATATAATGTAGACCAATTATGTCTGTTTCTCTTTTATTAACTGTGTTCCAAAAAAATAGAATAGCAAATATAATGTACAAAATCACATTACTAGGAGAGGTCAAATGCCCCCATGAGGAGAAAGGGAATTATCTTACCTAGCATTGGTCAATGTCATTCTTTCAAGTTAGTCAAAAAAACTTGTATAAAAATTAAAGGAAAAATTTTTGCATTGGAGATATGAGTAAAATATACTACCCTGAAATTATGCATGGAATGCAAAAAGTCAACAGAAAAATATTTAAAAGAGGAAAAAAAAAATCCTGCTTCATCTGGATTTTTAAACCTTTGGTTTAGGAATCGATTATACTGCCCATTTGGCTATCATGATAGTCAAAGCGTAATGATAGGATAGGAAAAAATAATCGTATTTTAAGTCTGGAAGCCAGGCCTTCATATGTAAAAATATGTAATGGAAGCAGAATGGCCACATGATGATATCATAAAACACCAAAATGCCTTTATATATTTTCCTTTAATAGAGAGATTTATTTCACAATATCACTGTTAGGTTAAATGGATGAACATTCTATACATCAGCAGACAGTGCCACAGCAATGCTATTGGACTTGGCAAACTGCCAGCAACTAGAGCACTGTAACAACTGAGCATAAGCCTTGGTAGCAACTGTGGTGAGTGTGCCCACCAAGGATTACTCTCCCATAGTAGAACTAAGCTTTTAACTGCAGAATATGTAAAACAAGCTATTGCCATTGAATTGTTTTATCATCTTAAGCTGCAATACAGGAGATATTAATCTCCTAACTGTGATATTGTGATTTTTATTATTATTACTCACTGTGTTCAATTGTACGATTTATATTTTACTTTAAAAAATATTCTCTTTAACCTAACTATGTTATTTTCTTTCACTCTATAAATTGCTCAAGAAAAATTCTTTCAAATTGTTTGTAATTAAGTTTAATAATTATTTTTGCTCTCATTTTGATTACTAGCATTTTTTGTTTAGGAAGGAGCAAAGTTCCCTTGCACTCTCCCTAATCTTCATATATATATATATGATAGATATTTTTTTTATATTAGATCAGGCCCTATCAAAATAAACAATGCCTGTGAAGAAAATTGGAAGGATCTAAACATCTTTGAATCATAGGGCAATCTTGGTATTCAACAGACTTTAGTTTGACTATCTTAGATTATACAATCTGTAGTCTTGGCTGTGAGTAATATTGTGAATTTTTATTTTTCACAGCAATAGCTAATTGATACAGTGCAGACATTAAATATGTTATAATTTTTAAGACACAACAAGGTTTGTTCCCAGAGACAGTTTCTAATTTACATCCCAATTATCGCATAAGTAGATATTAAGAAAACTTTTTAAACTTAGAAAAAATTAGCCTACATATTTTTTGTAGGATCTACTTCAGTTTAATGTTTAAAAGTTTGCTACAGTTTCTTTGATATAAACTGATTATACTTTTTCAGTATGTTTTAAAATTTTTGGATATTTTATTTCATAAAGAAAATAATGCCTCAAAAGCCACTTGCCACAGTAATATGAGAGTGTAATGTGCCTTCGAGAAGTTTTGTGAGGAAAGCAAGACTTCAGCAGAGAAATAACAGAAAAGAAACATACACACCTTTATACGAAATTTGAACTCAAATCCATTTGTGCATTTGTCACACACACACACTATATATGGTTGATATAACAAATGGCAGCTAGGTGAACTTTGGACCAAAGTAGGAGGGGGGCATTGTGATTCCCCAGTGCCATGAATCCACTTGTGTGGGGGGCGGGGGTGGTTCAGTCGGTAGCGCACCAGGCTCGTAATCTGTAGTTCCCAGGTTCGAGTCCCAGCGGATCAGCGTTGAGATTTGTCTCCGCAAAATTCCCCGCCCTGCCCACGGTCAGTAGGGGACACCGATGGGCTTGGAAAGGCCGCCGTCCGTCGGATGGGACGTTAAGCCGTGGCCCCGTGTGCGGGAGAGCCATACCCTGTGCACGTTAAAGAACACACTGTATGGCCTTGACGGGAGGCTACCATCTGTCTCCCAACAGCTGTTCCAGTGGGTCCTCTCCCCCAACCTTCTCTGAGCCTTCGGGGTCCATGTGACCTGGCCATTTAGCCCATTGTGTGCAAAAAAAGTGCCGCTCAGAGGTAAAACAACCCAACGTTAAAGAACACGCTGGATGGCCTTGACGGGAGGCTTCCATCTGTCTCCCAACAGCTGTTCCAGTGGGTCCCCTCCCCCAACCTTCTCTGAGCCTTCGGGGTCCATGTGACCTGGCCATTTAGCCCATGCTGTGCAAAAAAGTGCCGCTCAGAGGTAAAACAACCCAACGTTAAAGAACACGCTGGATGGCCTTGACGGGAGGCTACCATCTGTCTCCCAACAGCTGTTCCAGTGGGTCCCCTGCCCCAACCTTCTCTGAGCCTTCGGGGTCCATGTGACCTGGCCATTTAGCCCATTGTGTGCAAAAAAAGTGCCGCTCAGAGGTAAAACAACCCAACCCACTTGTGTGGATACTTTGCTGGAGCTGCAAGTGGAGAGTGAGAGTAACTTCCTTCCCACTGATGTATTAAACTTGAAAACTCTCCAAACCCTTAACTATATGTTAAGTAACTCTAACATATTTTACAAACTAAAATGATAAATATCAAGAAATGCTTAAATATTGAATAAACTCGACTTTTTTTGGTATACACTAACTAATTATCACTTTTGATTCAAATTTTTTAGAGGAAAAATTATCTTCAGCCAGTGGGATACGAATGTTATCAGGAGGATGTGGGTTTGTATCCCACCCGGCTCAAGACAATTTTTCCACTAAAAATTTTGAATTGACTCAAAAGTGGTAATTACTTGGTGTATGTCAAGAAATGTAAATAATGATCAATCAATATTTTACTTCCAGCTTCTGTCAATTAATTCTGAATATGCTTGGTTCTGATTGGTATTTGGATAAGGGAACCTTACTAAAATAACCTCCTTTCCTTGGGAAATATTCCCAAATTCCTAGTTCCTTGTTTGCCAAAATAAATGGAGCTGTGCAGTGCAATGATGAGCAGAATCAGTACTAGTAATTTAAAAGCATCTGATCCAGACACATCAATCAGTGGGTCAGCTCCTGTGTATATTAAATTCAGTCATAGTAAAATTATGGCTCTCCACTAAATTTTTAAAGAGTAAAATAAAACATACTACCTATTTTACTATTTCACTTTCATTTACCAAGTTTACAGAAGTGGCTTGAATTCATTATTTCTGCCTTCCTCAAAAGGCAAAAATAGTGTGGAATAATAGCTGGATAAAAGAGAATTTCAAGAAATATAATAGCACAAATATCAGCTCAAAGTAATGACAATTAGAATTACTACACACTCCTAACCAAGTAAGTGAGACTTTTATTAAAAAAGCTTACCTCAGTTAGGGGAACATAGAGGGTCACCATTAGCTATTAGAATTGTTGCTGGGAGTTCTGGATAACATAAACAGTTCTTTAATAGTCCAAAGTGGTTCATTCCCTTGCACTGCTCACAAATTAATGGACAGTTCTTTAACAGAACTGGAATGAGAGGGACAAGAGTACAGTTTCTCTTCATTGGCACTTGGGAGCTCTTTGATGGCTAAGGTGTGGACAGAGTTACTGCCTTCGGTGGGAATTTCATTTCTGCTTCCACAATCACATGGATATGGGAATCTTGCTGTCATCTGGTTGACTGGCAACTCTGTTAGTCATGTGGGGGTCAGCTAATGAGGAATAAGAGAATTATATCTCTCCTGTAGTTTCACAACAAGGGAAAATTCCAAAGGAGGTGAATACAATTGCTAATTTTGCATTCAGACCAGTTTGAGGAATGCCACAATCGTTTGCTGTACTCCACTTTTGGATGCTACTCCTAACTAATACTGACGATTGCCTCTGGCAACTCCTAATGTGTGTACCTTATCTTCTTTGGTGAATGTTTCATGAATCTGCTCATTCTCATTGCCATCTAATGCACAGGGGCGGGAGTGGTTCAGTCGGTAGCACGTCAGGCTCATGGTCTTCAGTTCCATATTTGCATCCTGCCTGGGCCCACATTGAGATTTATCTCCATAAAATTTCCCACCCTACCCTTTTTCAGTAGGGGACACCGATGGACTTGGAAAGGCTGCTGTCCATCAGATGGGATGTTAAGCCATGGCTCTGTGTGCGGAAAAAATCATACCCTGTGCCCATTAAAGAACATGCTGGATGGCCTTAAGAGGAGACTACCATCTGTCTCCCAACAGCTGTTCCAGTGGGTCCCCTCCCCCAACTTTCTTCTCTGAGCCTTTGGGGTCCATGTGATCTGACCAGTTAGCCTATTGTGTGCAAAAAAGCGCCACTCAGAGGTAAAATAACCCAATCTAATGCACACTGCACTATACTGACATTGGCTGTATCCAACAGGGTGAAAATGGTCAAATAGAGTTGAACAAAGGGCATCAAAACCTATTTACAAATGTATGTCTTTGTGATCACTGGTGTTCAATTAACTTGTTGCTGTTTTCTTCTTCAAAGCAGTGACATTGCTGCTTCCTTCATGGGTGAGGTGACACAATGACAAGTTTAGACAAGCTTTCAAACAAGTTGTAGTTCATTAACTTTGGAGGAATGAATGAAAATCTACAGATTTGTCAAGAACTTTTTGAACATCCTCCATATTAATATTAGAGATGAATGCTCATGCAGTATTTTTAAAATGAAAGTGAAAAATGTCCTTATTATTACTTCAAATATTGATGGTTACTTTAAAGTTATGTCATAGTAATTTATGTTTCTAAGGTAACCAAACATGTTTTTTGCCACTAAAGACATCTGATTTCAAAAGAATTCAATTTGGCATCTTAAATGTAAATAGCTCAAAGGTCTGCTAAAATGTAACTGTTTAGTTTGAATTATTTTTGTATATTTAATTGTTTTCTGACTTGTATATGAAGTGTTTGTATTTGTATTGTTATTAAATTATTTTCTGACATATAAAATAAGTGAATTTCTATTGTTATTGAATTATTTTTAATTAATAAAAAATTCACTGTACCACCCTTAGTTTGCTAATTATGTGATATATACCAGTGTGTTCAAAAACTGTTTGTTCTCCCTTATCAGCTGTAGTAAACATTGAATGTTATGCCTTCATTTGTATACACTTGTGCATAGACATTACAGTTTATCACAGTGGCTGAAAGAGTATAAGAATATCTGGTTCCTGCCACATGACAGAGTTCATGTATATTGTTCACAAGATATTCAGAGATGATAGTTCATACTGTATGACAATGGAGAGCAGAACCACTCTTTGACAAAGGCCAGCTAGGTTTGGGAGTTTTAATATCAGATATTGGAAGCAAAAAAAAGGAGAAAATTTTAATATATAGGATAAAACCAAAAAATATGTGACTACTCATATTTTTTATTTTAATAATGCAACTATATATTTAATTTGTAAATAAAATTAAAAAAAAATTAGTGCCATATAACAGGACTTAGAATTCACTTAGTATTCATTGTGATAGCTAGGCAAAATATTAAAATTTATTAGAATTAAAGGGCCTCTAAATCAAACATAAATGGGAGCCATTGAAACTAATTTTACCTGGGGTCAGCAAATATATAAGATTAGCACTTATGGGCAGACAGCATGATACATGCAATTGGAATACTTCCAAGTGAGAAATTCTTTATTGCCTGCTTCTAGAACATACTTCTAAGCATCATAAATGGACTGTATATGAGACAGATACAGTGAACAAGCAGCAAACATAACAAAACTTGTATATAGAAACAAAACTATACAGGATGTGCATGATTGGTGACTCCAGGAAATATAGGAATAGAGGCAGTTGGAACCATGTGGACACAGCAACCTGGTTATGTGGACCATACCCAGCAGTCTGAGAATGTCACCCAAATCATGAGAAATTATCTGTATAAGTTTGGATTCATTCTCACTATCCACACAGATCTTCAGATTATGGTAAATTCCCCGCCCTGCCCATGGTCAGTAGGGGACACCGATGGGCTTGGAAAGGCCGCCGTCCGTCGGATGGGACGTTAAGCCGTGGCCCCATGTGCGGGAGAGTCATACCCTGTGCACGTTAAAGAACACACTGGATGGCCTTGACGGGAGACTACCATCTGTCTCCCAACAGCTGTTCCAGTGGGTCCCCTCCCCCAACCTTCTCAGCCTACGAGGTCCATGTGACCTGGCCATTTAGCCCATGGTGTGCAAAAAAGTGCCACTCAGAGGGTTGGGTTGTTTTACCTCTGAGCGGCACTTTTTTGCACACCATGGGCTAAATGGCCAGATCACAAAGACCCCGAAGGCTCAGAGAAGGTTGGGGGAAGGGACCCACTGGAACAGCTGTTGGGAGACAGATGGTAGCCTCCCGTCAAGGCCATCCAGCGTGTTCTTTAACGTGCACAGGGTATGGCTCTCCTGCACACGGGGCCACGGCTTAATGTCCCATCCGACAGACGGCGGCCTTTCCAAGCCCATCGGTGTCCCCTACTGACCGTGGGCAGGACGGGGAATTTTGTGGAGATAAATCTCAACGCTGACCCAGCTGGGACTCGAACCTGGGAACTACAGATTACGAGCCTGGCGCGCTACCGACTGAGCCACCCCCGCCCCACCGCTCAGAGGTAAAACAACCCAACTCAGATTATGGTGGGTACAGTCATGCAGTTTGGTTGGAATTCATTCAGGAGGATGTGACTCTTATTCTAGATCAATAGTCAGCAGTATTCAGCAGTGAATCCAGGTTCTGTCTGGTACTTGATCATAAGAATTCAAATATATGGAGGATGTCTGGCCACAGATGCTGCCTTTTCGTGTTTAAGATCTGACCTAATATGGTAAAGGTTCTGTGATGAATGTGTATGATGTGATGGTTTGAGAAGGGGGATATACAGTATGTCTTTAGTCTAAACATTTTTCAAACAATTTAAAATTTTCAAACTCTTCTTGTTTTTATCATTTATTTTTTTAAGAAATTGCATAGTTAAGTTTGCTTTTCTTCCATATAGGTGACCATATACAAAGGTATTAAAGGGGTTTAGTATTATTTTCTTGTAGCAGTGTTTAATTTGCTCTTCAATACACATTTATATTAGCACACTCTATTAGATGCACAAATTATAAGTAGACATTACAAAGAACAATTAACCAGTTCAAGAGTTTATGGATGAGGAATTTATGACTTAATTAGAAAATCAGAACAGAAAATAGTAATGATTAATAATGAGGTTTTAAAAATATATGTGCTGTAAATGTTCAAATAGTAACATGAACTACAATTTGCAATTTTTGCTTATACTTGACTTCAAGCATAGGCTATTAGTTAGGTCTCAACATTAAAAAATCAAGTATCACATATGATACTTGATTTTTGAATACAGTATAGGATAGAACAGGGGAAACCAAGTGCAAAATTGAAACAGGTCAGCTGAGTATTTGGAGAACTACATGGACCCAAAATCTGTTGAATAACATATAAATCTGAACAATTTGTGTAGAAATTAAGATCTGGCAATAATGAATACCATGCAGCATGCAATGAGTTGGGTTGGGTTGGTTTACCTCTGAGCGGCACTTTTTTTTGCACACAATGGGCTAAATGGCCAGGTCACAAAGATCCCGAAGGCTCAGAGAAGGTTGGGGGAGGGGACCCACTGGAATGGCTGTTGGGAGACAGATGGTAGCCTCCCGTCAAGGACATCCAGCGTGTTCTCTAACGTGCACAGGGTATGGCTCTCCCACACAAGGGGCCACTGCTTAACGTCCCATCCGACGGATGGTGGCCTTTGCCAAGCACATCGGTGTCCTCTACTGACCGTGGACAGGGCGGGAAGTTTTGCGGAGATAAATCTCAACACTGACCCAGCTGGGACTCGAACCTTGGAACTGCAGATTACGAGCCTGGCGCGCTACCAACTGAGCCACCCCCGCCCCCAGCATGCAATGAAGAACTGGCAAAACTTACATCAGCATGTTTCAGAATCAAGACATTCTGCCTACCTAGTGACTTACTTTCACAAAAAAAAAATATTTAAAAATACTTTTGATGAATCTTGTTTTAAAACATTCCTGGGAAGGGCAAACACTTTTTCCATACGAATACATGAGTTATTGGAGTTTGACTGAAGAGCAAAGATTTGTGTAGCAAAGACACATACACAGTGACATTTTAGCTCATTATATAAGAGATAATTCCATCTCAATAGAAATTAATTTCATGGGACATTTGAAGGCTGGAGGGGGATGCGAGACAAATTGATGCTCTGTGGGACAGTTTTATAGATTCTGGAATGTCTAGTATCACTGTCTGAGACCTGGCATTATTTACAAATTCTCTGCCATTACTAGCCATATTTTTGAAGCACAGGCTACTATTTAGTCCCCAGCATTTAATATGTCAGATATGCTATATAAAATCAGCTGCAGAAATCCGTATATTCACTTCTATTCATATTATGTCAACACTTATGTAGTTATATTTTGAAAAAAATATATATATGTAGGTAACTATTGTTTCACTGTAAGAAGTTGGATTAGATCATGATATTGTAATGTAATATGCATTCAATAACATTGTTTCAAGAATAATTTCCTTTATAAAACTGCATATCCTAATATATTTTTTAAAACATAGTAGTTGAAGGCATTGACAGAGAATATATAGTTTTACCTGAATTAATTTCTGGCATTTCTATAAATTAAGATTTGTTAAAGCTACTATTGAAATATCATTAAGGTGAAAAATTCTGATTTTAAGTATCACCATTTCATATATGTAAATGTTATAAGTTGAAGTTAAGGAAGATATCACTCTGAAGTTAACGTCTGTCAATCAAAATCGATCGACATTAACTTCAGAGTGATATCTTCCTTAACATTCATTAAATATGTCAAAAAATACCTTTTCAGTTTATAAGTTGATGCTTAGTTATGAAAAAAAATGTTTTTTAAATAGAAATGCAGTTTTGAAAGTGTTAAAATAAGAAACATTGCATATACTGATCATTTTTACCTTTCATTTTTCTTTCCAGCTGTTTTTGCTGTTGTTGCCATAATCATTTTGTGGTCTGTAACTCATGATCTAGTTTTAGCCTTTTACTTCCCCTTTTCGGAAACGGATGCTTTCTATGAACTTGGCCTAGGAGCTAAATTAGGATTATGCTTGCTGCCTAACAGTGGAATAAAAATGGCTATGCAGATTGTTTCTAAAATGATAATAGATGGTAAAATTCACTCCTTTATATTTATTTTTTTTAAAGTGGAAAAAAAATTAAAAATGTAATAATGAAATTTATGAGCACCACAAATAAGACTTTTTGGATATGTTTCTGCTAATACTGTATCAAAAATTATGTAGTTAAACCATTCCCTTTGTCAATTTCAATTTTTTTGTTCACTGGTTTATTTCATTTAGAAATATGAAATTTAAATATTTATGTGTCTAAGCTGCATCAAATACGATTTAAAGCTTTAAGATATTTTGAATGATATGAAATAATCTTTCCCTAACAAGTGTTAGAAACTACAAATTAAAAAATTTACCCTCCCCAGTATGAAATTTCTTGGCCCATTGCTGAGCTACTTTTATGTTCACAGGTATCAAAGATATATTTAAATGGTATCCTATGCTCCCTAAACTGTTTTTCTGGCATTGTAATTCTGCCATTGCCATCATCTTATATGCTGTATTTGTTGTCATGTTTATTCAAAGTACAAATTACTTTTGTATACCTAGCAGTAAGGATTTTAATGCTCTTAAAAGCAGATCATTTCAAATATTGAAAAAGTATAGAATATATAGAGTTTGCATAATTTATAGTTTAAAAATAAAAAAAAAATAAATACCCCCTCAAGCAGCTGCTTGCCACAGAGGTCTGACAGGAGCCTGTCAGTTTATATGCCACAGTAGAAGATCTGAGAGGATGGCAGGACCTCAGCAGAAAACAACACGAACATCCATGCCTTACCCGGGGCTCGAACCCAGGTCCCGTAGATCAGTAGCCAAGCGCTCTAACCACTCGGCCATGGGACGGCTACATAGTTTAAAACCAGTGCAATAATAGTATGTAAATGAAAATGATAGTTGTTGTCCACTTATCTACTGAGTGGTATACAGTGTTCTGCATGGGGTGTAATATACATACCTTGAATAAAATTTCTTGACAAATATTAATATCTGGTACATTTGATAAATTAGGATTTGAAACAGCAGATTCATGAATTATTAAAGCAAAATGCATTTATTAACCTGTCAGAATTTAACAATTACCTTGCCATGATTGCTATTCTTTGCACAGGCATTTGATATTGGAAGTTGGGGTGGCTCAGTCTGTAGCACACCAGGCTTATAATCTGTAGTTCCCACATTCGAGACCCAACTAGGCCAGCATTGAGATTTATCTCTGCAAAACTCCCTGCCCTGCCCATGATCAGTAGGGGACATAGATGTTAGAACAGCTGCCATCCATCAGATGGGATGTTAATCTGTGGCTGTATGTAGTAGAACCATACCCTGTGGACGTTAAAGAACACACTGGATTGCTTTGATGGGAAGCTACTATCTGTCTCCCAACAGCTGCCCAGTAAATCCCCTCCCCAACCTTCTCTGAGCCTTCAGGGTCTTTGTGATTTGGTCATTTAGCCCATGTTTAGCCAGAGTTCATGTATATTGTTCACTGTGTGCCAATCCCCAGTGATGGTGCACAGAACTGTCCAGATCTATCACCTAATGTCCAACTCTGCTTTGCTGAGGAGTGGTCAGCTTCACAAGGTCCTGGTGCCAACCATTTATACCCACTAGACTGGATTGCTTTATGGCTTCGAGCTTGATTATGGATCCTGGACTTGCTGCACTGGTGGGCCTCTGTTGAGGGAGAATCTGCTACTGTGTTTTCTATTTGCTTGTAAGTTGCCAACCCTAAGTGAACAGAGACATGGGATTACCTTATATCAGCTGGTGGATAATCCTGATCAGAGGCCATTGCAGGTACCTGAACTCTTGCTTCTACAGGCATCGCCAATCCTAAACTGGAGTAATGTTCTCAGGCTGGTCATATGGCTCTTGAAAAGGTGGTGTCTGAAGTTCCTACCAGCAATGGTGGCTTCATTCTTTAGCGGTGGGGGACAAATCTTTGCCCCATACCTGTGATCAGGAGGTTTTTGATATTGTTGGCCCTACCTCTCTCAATAAACCTAGTTTCTTTAAAAATCCTACTGATCATTTTCTTTCTGCAGGTACCTGGAATGTGAGGACATTAAATAGAGATTGTTCTCTTGATGTCTTCATTCAGGAATTCCAGTGTTATAACCTAGATATTCTCGGCTTGCAAGAGACCAAATGGACAGGTAAAGGTGAGATACTTAAAAATAACTTTAAATTTCTCTTTTCAGGGAATGAAGATGGAAAGCATATCCAAATTGTAGGTTTCTTCTCAGCAGACACCCAGTGATGCTCTTCTAGGATATGACTGCATTAACAAAAGATTTCTTACAACAAAATTTAAAACAAAAATTAAAGAGTTGAATGTCATCTGTTGTTATGCCTCCACAGAAGACTCTGATGAGAAGGATAAGTTTTACAGTCAACTACCGGATATTTTGAATTTTGTGAAGAAGGGAGATATTCTCTTGTGTAGGTGACTTCAATGCTAAAGTTGGTATTCACTCTGACTTTTGACATTGATAGTTCCAATGGCAATGGGGAACATCTCCTATGGGTAATTAAACATAATGATTTGTGAATAACTAACATACATGATAGGTTATAATTTAATTAACAGCAAATGGGCTAGTTCGGTTATGAATACTAGATCATACAGGGGAGTCGAAATTAGGTCTGACCATTACCTTGTCAAAAGTGTCTTGCAGCTGAAGAAGCTTAAGAAATGTGCTAAGGTTAAGAAAATTACCTTCAACACTGAAGGTCTGAAAGATCCAGATATAGCCAAAGCATACCATGATAGGTTACTTAGTGATTATGACAATGTGGTTTGCTTACTGCTGAAGATGTAAATAGGCTTTTCTTGAAGCCAACAGTACTCTTTTGGGTAAAAGGGAACAGAGGAAATGAAATTATTTGAGTACTAAGGCTATGGAACTTTTATTTCTGAAAGAAGGAAGTGCAGAATTAGTAGGATGAATCAGCACACTACTAATTCTAGCAGAAGGTATTGCAATGAGCTTATTAAACATGTAAAGGATAAGTTAACAGCTGATGAGAATCTTTGGCTTGATAGTCTGGCTGACAAAGCAGAGGAAGCAGTTAGACAGCACAACATCAGGTGTTGTAACAGATTGTTAATGATGACCTTATATAACATTCTGAAGTCACTTTGACTATCTCTACATTAAAATTGCATAAATCCCCAGAGTTGGATGAAATCACCACTGAAACTCTTAGAGCAGGGTGGGAGCGGGGGTGGCTCAGTCGGTGGCACACCAGGCTTGTAATCTGTAGTTCCCAGGTTCGAGTCCCAGCTGGGTGAGCGTGGAGATTTATCTCTGCAAAATTCCCTGCCTTGCCCACGGTCAGTAGGGGACACCAATGGGCTTGGAAAGACCACTGTCCGTCGGATGGGACGTTAAGCCATGGCCCCGTGTGTGGGAGAGCCATACCCTGTGCACGTTAAAGAACATGCTGGATGGCCTTGACAGGAGGCTACCATCTGTCTCCAAACAGCTGTTCCAATGGGTTCCCTCCCCCAACCTTCTCTGAGCCTTTGGGGTCCATGTGACCTGGCCATTTAGCCTATGGTGTGCAAAAAAAAGTGCCACTCAGAGGTAAAACAACCCAACTTAGAGCTGGGAACACTTGTTTTGCCACATGGCTGACTGAAATTTTGAATATTCTTTATGATAAAGGTGTTATTCCTAAGGATTTTACTACAGCTATTATTATTATCCTGAATTTTAAAAAAGGTGATCGTAATTCTTGTAATGATTATAAGGGAATTACTTTACTTTCTGTTACAGGTAAAGTTCTTTGCATGATTATACTTAATAGAATTAAGAATTTGGTTGATGGATAACTGTGTGATAAATATTGTGAATTCAGAAGTGGTAGGGGATGTATTGATCAAATATTTTCACTTAGGCATATTCTTGACAAACGTTTGAGTTTCAGAAACTGTGGTTACTAGCTTTATAGATTTCAAAAAGGTTGTTGACTCTGTTGATCGATATAATTTGTGATTGATCGTTAAATCTTATGGAATACGTGACAAGTTAGTTAGTATAATGGAAGCTCTCTATAATAAGACTGAATTGTGTGAGAGTTGGCAATGGTTGTTGCTATTGGCTTAGCATTGTTAGTGGAGTTAGACAAGGGTGCATTTTGTCTCCTTTTCTGTTTTGTTTGGTTATTGATTATGTTATGCGAAATTCTTTGCAAGAAAAGATTTTGGCCTTAAATGGTCTATAAATTTCAAAATTTCTGATTTACATTATGCAGATGATTTGTACCTGTTGGCTAATGATGTTGATGAGATGAATTCATTCTTTAGGGTTTATGAGACTGGTAATAGAGTAGGTTTGGTGATAAACAGAGAAAAAACTAAAGTGATGAAAATTGGTAAGGCAGATGGTGCTTCAGTTGCTTTGAATAACTACTCTTGAGCAAGTGCCCAGTTTAATTATCTTGGGAGCTATGTAACAGATAGTGGTGATGTGTGGCTTGAGATAACAAAAGAATAGGCATTGCTGCTGGGACTTTTAAGAATCTATGGAGAGTGTGGAATAATAAGCATATACACCTAAAGACTAAAATTAGGCTGTATAATAGTTTTGTTCTCTCTAAGGTTAGTTATGGTAGCAAAACATGGACCCTTTGTAAGCAGAATAACAAGAAAATTGATGGCTTTGATTCTAGAGGCTTGTGCAGTATCTTGGGCATTAGGTGGTTTGACTTTGTAAGTAATGATGAGGTGAAAAGAAGGAGGAGCCATCAACCTCCTTTAAGCAGCATTTTATGCATAGAGAGACAGTTAGTTTGGCCATTACCCATATGCATAGCTGCATATTGGCAAACAGGATTATTGGCAAATGGATTTAAATATAGAAATTTGAATCTCTATGATAAGCAATTATGAATAGTGTGCCTAAAGGCTTTTGGAAAAGGGGGAGACCTTGAATGTGATGGGCAGACAATGTCAAATAGGACCTACATTTGCTAGAATTGTCCAAATGCAGCAGCTCTAGCTCTGAACAGACATGTATGGAGAGAAAAATTTCACAGTGTGGTAGGACCTCTGCAGCCCATGGCTGCATGAGGATTTGGTATGTATGTATATATGTACAATAAAAAGCATTCAGCCTTACTTTTGGGTGCTTACAAAGCATAAGAAATATGTACTGTAAATAAACAATATCTAAATTGAATGAATACAAACCTTAATTTTTAACAATATTCATTTAGTATTAAAAGGATTGTGGAAGTTGGATTTTTTTTAAAGTAAACTGACAGGCTCCTGTCAGACCTCTGTGGCAAGCAGCTGCTTGAGGGGGTATTTATTATTTTTTATTTAACGTTAAATGCCATGATGATACTTAACATCAACTAGTCTAGGTAACCATAAACACACCACTCTCTCTCCATCCTCACAGAACCTTCGGAACTGTTCTCTTCCATTTTTATTCAAGGGTTTCTTTTGTTCTTTTTTTTTTCTCCTCTGTGGTGACATCTGGCTTTGACTGATAAATCAGGCCATATGGAATGTAGGTACAGATGGCCTTGCTCCTAAAATTACAGACAGAAAGTGGAGAGGGACCAATGTCAGCCATTCTGGTTGATCATGACAACTGTTTTATCTGAAAAATGTTCCATATGTGAGTTGTAGAGAAAACATTGAAAATGAAGAAACTTTTCTAATTACTTTCAGATGCATAAATTTACTGGAATTAAAATCTTCAATAATAAATGAATTATTTTGCTATGAAATATTTATGCATAGTTCTCTCAAATTAGTACAGAAATTCATTTATACCAGTAGAAAGCCAAATCTGAAGCTCCATATACTTTAAGTATTTTATGGAATAATATATGTACTGTTAATAAACTGAATATCTAAATTGAATGAATACAAACCTTAATTTTTAACAATATTCATTTAGTATTAAAAGGATTGTGGAACTTGAATTTTTTTTAAAGTAACATTAAATGTCCTGAACAGATTAAAATTGTGAACAACTGAAATAATCATTACATAAACTAAAAATGCACTTATTTCTCTTTTAGATGAGAAATTGCATTAATACATCCTTAATTTTTATTATTTTTTTTGCATACAAATTGTATACAGAAAAATTTATTTTTTAACCCTTTATGCAGATTAAATAATAGCACATTAATTTTAAAAAAAATTGGGATACGATTTTCATTGGGTTGCAATAAATGTTTTGCCATTTCACAACACTTGTTGCATCAGCCTGCAGTCTTAAAAGAATACAATGCATGTTTTCAGGAGATCGTGGGTTCATATCCTACCCCAGCTAATGACAGTTTTTCCTCTATATTTATTCAACATATCACCATTAGGTGCATATTTGTGAATTCCTATATTTTCAATAATAAAGTAATATTTGCTACTGGAGTATGTTTTTCAATTAAATAATATTGTTGTCTCAAACAAAACTTGGCACAGTGATTTCATTTTAGACTTGCATTTAAGAGGTCTTCAGTTTGATTCAAACATAATGATTGGTGCAAAATATAAATATATGTAAATGTTTGATGTAGAATCACTTGGAAATTTTTTTTCACAATCATGCCCAACTTAAGTCATAAAGTGTGTTTTACTGTGCAGTCACACCCATCCATAGTTGTTTAGCATCTTTTCACCAGTTAAAACTGGCTAAATTTATAGTCTTATTAATTATTGGTCTGTAAATGGTAGCTAGGTAGTCACTGGAAGGAGAGCTATGCACCAATCCCCTGTGATGATGCATAGAACCGGCCAGGCCTAGCACCTAATGTCCAACCCCGCCTTCTCGTGGTGCGGACCGTTAGTAACTTTCAAAAGAGATACTCTCTTGTGGAAGTGAACGGAAGGGGAGGGCTGCCAGATTAGTGTGGCCTACTGATCTGGACAACTATGGCTACTTTTCTTTTTTTTCTACCCTGCTGAGGAGTGGTCAACCACACAGGGTCCTGGTGCTGACCATATAAACCTACTGGACTGGACAGATATATGGCTCTGAGCTTGATTATGGATCCTGATTTTGCTGCACTGGTGGGCTTCTGTGGAGGGAAAATCTTCCGCTGTGTTTTCTTTTTGTTTGTGGGTTGACAGCCCCAAGTGAATAGATTCACAGGATATGTTTATCAGCTGGTGGATAATCCTGAGCAGAAGTCATCGCAGGCACCTGAACTCTTTGCTTCTATTGGCATCGTCAAATTCTACATTGGAGGAAGTCTTCCAGTGTAGATGGCTTCAGCCTTTAGTAGTGGGGGAACGGGTCTTTGCCCCATGTCTGCGATTAGGGGGCTGTTTGATATTGTCGGCATTCCCTCTCTCAATAAACATAGTTTCTTTAAACATCCCACTAACCATTTTCTCTCCATAGGTAGTTGGAATGTGAGGACTCTGCACAGAGCTTTTTCTCTTGATGTCCTCACACAAGAATTCCACCGTTACAATTTAGATATCAATTTTAGATATTCTTGGCTTGCAAGAGACCAGATGGACAGATAAAGGTCAGATTCTTAAAAATAATCTTAAATTTCTCTTTTCAGGGAGGGACGACAATAAGCATCACCAAGGCGTGGGTCTGCTTCTCAGCAGACACGCTAGCGATGCTCTTCTAGGATATGAGTGCATTAATGAAAGGTTTATTACAGCAAAATTTCAGACAAGCGTTAAAGACTTGAATGTTATCTGCTGTTATGCCCCCACTGAGGATGCCGATGAGGATGAGAAGGATAGGTTTTATGAACAACTTCAGGATATTTTGAATTCTGTCAAGAAAGGAGATATTACCCTTGTTCTTGGTGACTTCAATGCCAAAGTTGGTACTGACTCTGACCTTTGGGGAGGAGTAATAGGCCCTTTTGGTATTGGTAGCTGCAATGGCAATGGGCAACGTCTCCTACAGGTAAGTAAACTCAATGGATTCAGAATAACTAACACTTATTACAAACACCGCGACATGCATAAGTACACATGGGTTTCACCTGATGGGCTGCATAAGAATATGATTGATTACATATTAATTAACAGCAAATGGGCTAGTTCTGTTGGAATACCAGGGCATATAGGGGAGCTGAAATTGGATCTGACCATTACCTTGTTAAAAGTGTGTTGCAACTTAAACTTAAAAAGTGTTGTGCTAGGGTTAAAAAATTTACTTTTAATACTGAAGCTCTGAAAGATCCAGTTATAGCCAAAGCTTACCATGATAGGTTACTTAGTCATTATGACAGTCATGGTTTGCTTACTACTGAAGTTGAGGAAGAATGGGATCATTTTAAACAGGCTTTTTTGGACACTAACAGTACTCTTTTAGGAAAAAAGGAGCAGAAGAGGCAAAATTATCTGAGTGATAAGGCACTTGAGCTTATTTCGGAAAGAAAGAACTGCAGGAATGCCCTTAATCAATACCCTACTAGTCCTAATAGAAAGCATTACAGAGACCTTAATAAACTTGTAAAGGATCAGTTAGCTGCTGATAAGAATCTTTGGCTTGATGGTTTGGGTGACAAAGCCGAGGAAGCAGTTAGACAGCACAACAGCAGAGAGCTGTACCAGATAGTTAATGTTTTGTGTGGTAGAAAACGGACAGGCATACAAGGATTGAAGGATAAACAAGGTAAGGTTATAGAAGGGGAGGATTCTGTCATGGCTAGGTGGGCTGAGCATTTCAGTGATGTTCTAAACAATGTAGTTAGTTCTACTCCCATTGTTTGCAATGATGATAGATGCATTGGTGGCTTTAATGTTGGTCCTATAACACAATCTGAAGTTATTTTGGCTGTTTCTAAACTTAAACTTCAGAAATCCCCAGGGGTAGATGAAATTACTACAGAAATGCTTAGAGCTGGAAATGTTTCGGTTACCACTTGGATGACTGAAATTCTGAATATCTTTTATGATAAAGGCATGGTTCCTAAGGATTTTACCAGAGCTATTGTTATACCTATTTTCAAAAAAGGTGATCGCAGTTCTTGTGATAACTATAGGGGTATCAGCCTACTCTCTGTTCCAGGTAAAGTTCTTTCCATGATTGTGCTTAATAGAATTAAGAATCTGGTTGACAGTCAATTGCGTGATGAGCAATGTGGATTCAGAAGTGGTAGGGGATGTGTGGATCAGATATTTTCACTTAGGCAGATTCTTGAGAAATGTTTAGAGTTTCAGAAACCTTTGGTTGCTAGCTTTGTTGATTTCAAAAAGGCTTTTGACTCTGTTGATCGTCATAATTTGTGGTTGATTGTGAGATCATATGGTAAACCAGACAAGTTAGTTAACATTATGAAAGCTCTCTATAATAACACTGAGTCGTGTGTGAGAGTTGGTAAGGCTTGTAGCAATTGGTTTAGCATTACTTCTGGTGTTCGACAAGGGTGCATTTTGTCTCCTTTTCTTTTTAGCTTGGTTATTGATTATGTTATGCGAAATTCACTTCAAGGGAAAGATTTTGGCCTTAAATGGGCTGGAGATACGAAAATTTCTGATTTAGATTATGCTGATGATTTAGCCCTTTTGGCAAATGATGTTGATGAGATGAACTCTTTCATTCGAGCTGTTGATGAGACTGGTAGTAGAGTAGGTTTGGTTATAAACAGAGAGAAAACTAAAGTGATGAAAATTGGTCAGGCAGGCTGTGATTCAGTTAATCTGAAGGGTTGCAGTCTTGAGCAGGTGTCACAGTTTAATTATCTTGGGAGCTATGTAACAGATAATGGTGATGTGCGGCGTGAGATTAACAGACGAATAGGGATTGCTGCTGGGACTTTTAAGAACCTATGGAGAGTGTGGAGAAATAGGGGTATACACCTAAAGACTAAAATTAGACTGTATAATAGTTTGGTTCTTTCTAGGGTTAGTTATGGTAGTGAAACTTGGACACTTTGTAAACAAGATAACAGGAAACTAGATGCTTTTGATTCCAGATGCTTACGTAGTATCTTGGGCATTAGGTGGTTCAACTTTGTAACTAATGATGATATTAGGCAAAGGAGTTTGCAACCTCCTTTAAGCAGCATATTGTGCAGAGAGAGACTCCGTTGGTTTGGCCATGTTGCCCGTATGAATAATTATAGATTGGCGAATAGGGTTATGAACAGTGTGCCTAAAGGCCTCAGAAGGAAAGGGAGACCTAGGATGCGGTGGGCAGACAATGTCAAACAAGACCTTGTTAGAATTGGTGTGCAGTGGCCAGATGCAGTAGATGTAGCTCAGGATAGACTTGCTTGGAGAACTAAATTGCACGGTTTGGTTGGACCTCCGTAGCCCATGGCTGCTTGAGGATGATGATGATGATGATGATGAAATTTATAGTAACTTGACTGTGAACAAGTTAACAGTTAATTTACTGGTTAAAATATTATAGGCTGATGTTATAATCTAAATAAAGGCTATATTGCTTTAATATGCTTACTTACAAAATGCTGCATTTTTAGGATCTGCATGCACTGTCTGGCCAAATTATTATGAACACTGCATCATGCTCGAAGTACCATGAAACATGCCAATGTATGCAAACTTTTTTACTGATATAAGTGTGCTATGTCACTATGAAGTCCTATAAAAGCCATAACAGCATGGTAAAAAGCATAATCAAGTGCAATAGGTAAAAAGGCTGATCTGACTGATTTTGAAGGTGGCTCATCATTGGAGCCTGAATGGGAGGAGCATTGATAATGGAGATGATGGACTCAAAGGAAAATCACAGGGCACGATATCGTAAGTGTATAAAGAATGTCAGTGATCTCAAAATAAGTCCACCAATTGTGGTAAATGCTGGAGGTAAAAACTCTGACAGATAGATATTTGTTGGCATGAGCTGTACAGAAAAACGAAACTACAGCAGTTCATCAGCTGAGAGAGATGACCACTAGCAATACCCTAAAGCCTGTTTCAATGAGAACAATGATAAGAGAATTTAAAACATTGAAATATGGGAACTGTACCATAATACAATAAAGTTTATGAAGGTGTTCATAATAATTTTGCCAGGCAGTGTAATTTTGCTATGAAATTCATGAATTATTTTTATTCTTTATTATATGTTATTATTTTCCTTTATTAACATTTATCCAATTAATGAATTGCTTCTTGTAGGTTCTCTATAGCCCATGGCTGCATGAGAATTTTGTATGTATGTATGTGTGTGTGTGCGTGTGCGTGCGTGCATAAAATTAATTTGTATTTTTAATAATTTGCAATATCACCTTTACAATCAACTAATAATTTAAGTAATTGGTAGTAGCATCTTTGCAACTAATTAGTATATTTTATTGCAGGCAATATTTTATTCATTTGTATTTTCTTTGGTGTGGATTGTGCATCCCCACTGACAAGCTGCCACTTCCCTGTGTTACATTATAAATTCGAGTTCCTTCCTATAATAGAACCTAATTTTAACCAATAAAATAATTCATTAAAAATGCACCATAAAATTGACACTAAAATCACTAGTCATTATCAATATATATTTTTTCTTACCAAGTTTTCACAAAACACAAGCAGTGTCAATTAAAGAAATGGCTATTGGTATTATTTTGAAATTAATAGTCATTACAATTGTAAAATTTAAATTTCTCATTTACAAATAAAATAACTTTTAATTATGTTATTGCTAGACATAAAATGGTAAATCCACCTGACAGTTTGGTATTCTTGTAGTTGGTTGGTATTTCAAATATTGAATATTTTAAAATATGTTTTTTGTATTTTAATTTTTTTACAAATGTATGATTTAAAAATATAAAAATTGCATTATAAAATTTGTACAGCTGAAACAAATTAAAATATAAGCTCAAATTGAATTAAATGTAAATTGTATAAAATGGAATAATGAATTAAAATTAGAAAGACATGCTGGACACATAAAGAAACATTGGATACATTATCTGGCCATTGCTATTAATTATTTCGTTGTCCATTAACTGGCCATTATTGGAAATAATATCACATCTGGTTTCTCATTCAAACTGCATTATTGTAAAATAGGATCAAACTATATTTTCCTTTTTTTTCTTTTAATGCAGCAAATTTTAAAACTGGTACAAATGTAATTTTTAAAATTTTTTGAGGCAAACAGTTTGAAACCAGTATTTATGGTAACCTTAAATATGGCAGATAACATTTAATCAGATATTAACCATTTGCATACACTGGCTGTTCATATTATTACGAGCACTTCAACATTCACATCATCTGTGAAGTACAATGAAACATGCCAATGTATGCAGAATTTCTTATTGATGTTAGCATTCTGTCACTATGAAGTCCTATAAGAGCTGTAAAAGTCATGGCAGAAAAACAAATGAAAAGGTTGATCTGATTTGACTTCAAAAGGGGGCTCATTGTTGAAACACGATAGGATAGAACATTTGTAATCATCACCATCATCCTTAAGCAGCCATGGGCTACAGAGGTCCAACCAGACCATGCAGTTTAGTTCTCCAAGCAAGTCTGTCCTGAGCTACATCTGCTGCATCTGGTCACTGCACACCAATTCTAATAAGGTCCTGTTTGACATTGTCGGCCCACCACATCCTAGGTCTCCCCTCTTTCTGAGGCCTTTAGATGCACTGTTCATAACCTTATTCGCCAATCTATAATTATCCGTATGCGCAACATGGCCAAAACAAAGGAGACTCTCTCTGCACAATATGTTGCTCAAAAGAGGTTGATGACTCCTTCCCTAACCTCATCATTACTTACAAAGTTGAACCATATAAAGCCGAAGATCTTGCTTAAGCATCTAGAATGAAAAGCATCTAGTTTCCTGTTATCTTGTTTAAAAAGGTCCAAGTTTCACTACCATAACTAACCCTAGAAAGAACCAGACTATTATACAGTATAATTTTAGTCTTTAGGTGTATACGCCTATTTCTCCACACTCTCCATAGATTCTTAAAAGTCCCGGCAGCAATCCCTATTTGTCTGTTAATCTCATGTCACACATCACCATTATCTGTTACATAGCTCCCAAGATAATTAAACTGTGACACCTGCTCAAGACTGCAACCATTCAGATTAACTGAATCACAGCCTGCTTGACCAATTTTCATCACTTTAGTTTTCTCTCTGTTTATAACCAAACCTACTCTACTACCAGTCTCATCAACAGCTCGAATGAAAGAGTTTATCTCATCAACATCATTTGCCAAAAGGGCTAAATCATTGGCATAATCTAAATCAGAAATTTTCGTATCTCCAGCCTATTTAAGGCCAAAATCTTTCCCTTGCAGTGAATTTCGCATAACCTAATAAATAACCAAACTAAAGAGAAAAGGAGACAAAATGCACCTTGTCGAAAACCAGAAGTAATGCTAAACCAATAGCTACAAGCCTTACCAACTCTCACATATGACTCAATGTTATTATAGAGAGCTTTCATTATGTTAACTAACTTGTCTGGTATGCCATACGATCTCACAATCAACTACAAATTATGACGATCAACAGAATCAAAAGCCTTTCTGAAATCAACAAAGCTAGCAACCAAAGGTTTCTGAAACTCTAAACATTTCTCAAGAATCTGCCTAAGTGAAAATATCTGATCTACACATCCCCTACCACTTCTGAATCCACATTGCTTATCACGCAACTGACTGTCAACCAGATTCTTAATTCTATTAAGCACAATCATTGAAAGAACTTTACCTGGAACAGAGAGTAGGCTGATACCCCTATAGTTATCACAAGAACTGCAATCACCTTTTTTGAAAACAGGGATAATAATAGCTCTGGTAAAATCCTTAGGAACCATGCCTTTATCATAAAAGTTATTCAAAATTTCAGTCATCCAAATGGTAACTGAAACATTCTCAGCTCTAAGCATTTCTGTAGTAATTTCATCCACCCCTGGGGATTTATGAAGTTTAAGTTTAGAAATAGCCAAAATAACTTCAGATTGTGTTATCCTATGTGACCTGGTATTCCTAACAGAACTAGCCCATTTGCTGTTAATTAATATATAATCAATCATATTCTTATGCAGCCCATCAGGTGAAACCCATGTGTAGTTATGTATGTCGCTGTGTTTGTAATAAGTGTTAGTTATTCTGAAACCATTGAGTTTACTTACCTGTAGGAGATGTTGCCCATTGCCATTGCAGCTACCAATAGGGCCTATCACCCCTCCCCAAAGGTCAGAGTCAGTACCAACTTTGGCATTGAAGTCACCTAGAACAAGGGTAATATCTCCTTTCTTGACAGAATTCAAAATATCCTGAAGTTGTCCGTAAAAGCTATCCTCATCGGCATCCTCAGTGGGGGCATAACAGCAGATAGTATTCAAGTCTTTAATGCTTGTCTGAAATTTTGCTGTAAGAAACCTTTCATTAATGCACTCATATCCTAGAAGAGCATCACTAGCGTGTCTGCTGAGAAGCAGACCCATGCCTTGGTAATGTTTGTCTCCCTGAAAAGAGGAATTTAAGATTATTTTTAAGAATCTGACCTTTATCCATCTGGTCCCTTGCAAGCCGAGAATATCTAAATTATAATGGTGGAATTCTTGTGTGAGGACATCAAGAGAAAAAGCTCTGTGCAAAGTCCTCACATTCCAACTACCTATGGAGAGAAAATGGTTAGTGGGATGTTTAAAGAAACTATGCTTATTGAGAGAGGGAATGGTGACAATATCAAACAGCCCCCTAATTGCAGACATGGGACACCCATTACCCCACCACTAAAGGCTGAAGCCATCTACACTGGAAGACTTCCTCCAATGTAGAATTTGACAATGCCAGTAGAAGCAAAGAGTTCAGGTGCCTGCGATGACCTCTGCTCAGGATTATCCACCAGCTGATAAACATATCCTGTGAATCTAATCACTTGGGGCTGTCAAGCCACAAACAAGTGGCGGGGGTGGCCCAGTCGATAGCGCGCCAGGCTCGTAATCTGTAGTTCCCAGGTTCGAGTCCCAGCTGGGTCAGTATTGAAATTTATCTCCGCAAAATTCCCCACCCTGCCCACGGTTAGTAGGGGACATCGATGGGCTTGGAAAGGCTGCCATCCATCGGATGGGACATTAAGCCATGGTCCCGTGTGCAGGAGAGCCATACCCTGTGCACGTTAAAGAACATGCTGGATATCCTTGACAGGAGGCTACCATCTGTCTCCCAACAGCTGTTTCAATGGGTCCCCTCCCCCAACTTCTCTGAGCCTTCGGGGTCCATGTGACCTGGCCATTTAGCCCATGGTGTGCAAAAAAGTGCCGCTCAGAGGTAAAACAACCCAACTCAAAAAGCCGTAAACAAACAGAAAACACAGCGGAAAATTTTCCCTACGCAGAAAATTCAGGATCCATAATCAAGCTCAGAGCCTTATATCAGTCCAGTCCAGTAGGTTTATATGGTCATCACCAGGACCCTGTGTGGTTGACCACTCCTCAGCAGGGTAGAAAAAATGAAAAGTTGCCATAGTTGTCCAGATCAGTAGGCCACTAATCTGGCAGCCCTTCCCTTCCATTCACTTCCACAAGAGAGTATTTCTTTTGAAAGGTACTAACGGTACATTAGGTGCAAGGCCTGGCTGGTTTTAGGCATCATCATCACAGGGGATTGGTGCATAGCTCTCCTTCCAGTGACTACAATGGTGGTAATGAAACTCAGTGGAAAATCATGGGTCACAATATCCAAAGTGTTGGAGAATGGCAACACTCTAAAAAAAAACCTCTAATTGGAACAAATGTGGGAGGAAAAAGGCTGTGATAAACAAGAGCAGGCATTTGTTGGCAGGAATTGTTAAATGGAGCTGCTACAGTTCCATCATCCCAGAGAGATGACCACTAGCAGTACTTCAAATCCTATTTTAACAAGAACTGTGTACAGAGAATAGAAAACTCTGAAACTTGGGGACTGTATCACAATGGAGTGCTTGTAATAATTTGGTCAGGCAGTGTATGTGTAACTCATAAAATTATTTGATGCTCCTGTTAAATATTTTTATTGCCATTTTTAGATGAAATCTTGAATGTTAGTTTAGTGGCTAGAGCATCTTACATATAAGGTTGTGTTTTCCCCCATCATGCCAAAGAAAGTTCTTTCAGACTTTCAATATTGGATTTTGTGAATTAAGGTATGTAAACAGAAATATATATATTTATCTATTTACATATCTTTCACTCACCAAAGTATAACATTTAATATATTAGGAATTATTTTATAGCTCTAGAATTTTATGGTAATAATTAAAATGTTTGCTGTTCTTTATCTTTTAAAGGGAAAGGTTCGCTGTGGAGTAACATGACTGAGTTTGTATTAACACCAGATTTAAACCTTGCAATGGTAATGGCCATGATGTTTACTTCTTGTATACTGTACAGTATTATCATTTGGTATGTTGATGCAGTTTGGCCATGGAAATTAGGAGTACCTAAGCCCTTTTACTTTCCTTTTACAGTAAGTCTTCAATTTATGTTTTCATTATAGTTTGTAAGTATTTTGTATCACTTTAGCAGCAATGAGACAGCTTAACTTAGAAAATATTGCTTTCAAGTTAGGTAAAAACTTTTAAACTCAATATAAAGGTGAAGTTTTTATAAAATAAAGATAAGGCACTGTACCAGAACCAGGACACCAGTTTTAACCCTTCCAAGGCCCCTAAAGAAATAGACACTGATAGAATCTGAAATGAGAGGCCGAGGACAAACATAGATGTCTTTTGTACAACAAAAAAATTCAATTTTTTAGAAACAGAAATTTCCATTTGAAAATTTTCTTAAAATCATCTTTTAAAAATACACAATTTAAGCTTAAAAATAGTATTTCTTTTACAGGTAAAGAAATTATGGGAAGAGTGATAAGTCATATTAAAGGATGAAGGACAGAGCTGACATTAGTGATCTTAGAATACTCTGGCATGTTTCTAGAGATATGGGTTTGAATCTCACACATAATTTTTTTTAAACTGAAATGTAAATAATTTGATAAAAACTATCTGATACCATAATTTAGAAATGCTATATAATATTGCCGATTTGTTTGTTAATGTTACTCTGAATTAAAGCAACCACCTTATTTAAGCTCATAAGTTTGATTTCAACTATTCTCAACCAATTTTTCCATAAGTTAAAAAAACTCCTGAAAGTTAACAAAAAAAACTGCTATTCTTAAAAACTGCAGTTTTTGGAAGTAATTACAAAGCCCCCCCCCCCCTCATTTGATGCTCTTTTTGTATCTTAAACCCCTTGGTGCGAGCTCCTGTCTATGGTGAGGGGACCACCCTGTGAAGGTTCCGCTGGCTCGGTTACCTTCACAGGGTTCTGAACACTTGCCCGTTTGTTTGCTGTGTGTGGAGACCCGTGTCCCGGGAAAGGAGGATCCAGGTCCATTAATGGTAGTTGCTCGGGGGTCCCCATCTTCTCTCCTCAGCTCATGACTGGCAGTCCCCTTTGGCCGCCTTGCCATTGGGGAGCCTGTCATCATGGGGCTGGGCAGCGGATTCTGGGGCCTCTGCTATACACTGCTTTGGCCTCTGCTTCCGGTAAACGGGTGCTCCTGGGGTGGCCCCCCACCCCAGGAGCAATCGGCTGGTAGGCAGGTCCTGCTAGGGTCAACTATGCAGCACAGTGAGTAACCTTGCCCACGGTCCGGGTACAGGTTTGGAAGTTTCCTCACAACTTATTTTCCTTTTGTCGTTATCCTTTCTTTGTGAGGCCAGTTGATATTTTACACTTTGTTTCTTTCGTGTAGAAAGTTTTTGTTCTGCACATTTCTCTTTTCATTTTCCTTTTGTTTATTTTCGAGGGCTTGGCTCACTGTCTGTGTGGGTATAGTGCCTGCGTAGCCCTGGCGCCCGACTGGGCGTCCCCTTGTTGGGCTCTGTGGAGGGTGTGGACAGTGGGCACTGAGCCACACAAACTCGAACATGAGAGTCGATGATGAAATAAATGCGATCAATGCCGCTAAGAGGGCTTGACACGAGCCCTCATCTTCATTGTCTTTGTCATCTATGCCTCATCTTCTTCATCTGTATCTTCGTTCCCAAGATTCCTGATCGTCCACTCCACGGGTGATCAGGTACTTGGGGACGTCTCCATTTTTCATAAATAAAGGTTTGAAAGGTCTAGCGGGAGAGCTGAAATACATCAAGCACTTATGATCTGGTGACTTGCAAGTTGAGACCGCTTGTTCCAAACACTCTGAACTGCTCCTAAATGTCAAAGAGATTGGTGTTTTAGGTAGCTGTTGAAGTCACTCCCCACTAAACTTTGAATTCCTCTCGGGGTGTGATAACTGAGTGGGGTCTCCTCAAAGTCACTGAGGAGGAAATCCTCTCAGAGCTCACACCTCAAGGAGTAACAGTGGTCCACCAGGTTTCAACATGCCATGATGGGAAATTGGTACCTTCTCAGGTACTGATTGTAACATTCAACACGTATAAACACTTAAAAAAAGACGAACTATGCAATACTGATATGGCCCCCTCTCACCCACTTGGAACTTGCTATTACACAACTTCTGGTTTAAGTTGTAGAAGCACTATTAGAGGGATCACATTATATTAACCCCATCTCCCAAGGAGTTGATAGCATCTGAAGATGTCGGCAAACAGACCAATGACATGCATTATGCTTGAGAATGTCAAATGTGTCAAGCAGCAGAAGATTATCTTTTACCATCACTCAACCAGTTAAAGCATCAAGAAAAACTCCACTGCAGCCGAGGCACATAGCAAGTCACCCTGCAGCACGTGGAGATAAACAACTCCATGTGTTAAACGGATGAACATTCTGTACATCAGCGGACAGTGACAATGACCACCCATCAATACTATTGGATTTGTATTGATATTGTATTGATTCCAGAAAATGAATGAGGTCTTCAATACAAAAGCAAAACAGATTTCCTAGTCACAGAAATCAGTCCTTCTATGGGATGGTCTTTTTTCAGCATGGGTTTTTACCCCCCCCCCCTCCCCACTGACAACATTTCATTTGAAAAAATTACTGGTTTTTAAATTTATGATGATTTAAAAGATTCCTCCCCCACACCCAATAACTTGGCTCTGACAATGTAGATGTTTTTTTTCCCACTAACATTTTGGCACTTAGCCAAGATCTCCAAAATTTAACACCCAACAAAAAAAAAGAGGGGCGGGGGTGCTCAGTCAGTAGTGTGCCAGACTTGTGATCTGCAGTTCCTAGGTTCGAGCCCCAGCAGGTCAGCATTGAGATTTATCTCTGCAAAACTCCCTGCTCAGCCCACGGTCAGTAGGGGACACAAATGGGCTTGGAAAGGCTGCTGTCCATCAAATGGGATGTTAAGCTGTGGCCCCATGTGCGGGAAAGCCATATCCTGTACACTTTAAAGAACATGCTGGATGGCATTGACGGGAGGTTATCATCTGTCTCCCAACAGCTGTTCAAGTGGGTCCCCTCTCCCAACTTTCTCTAGTCGCCGGGGTCCTTGTGGCCTGGCCATTTAGCTCACTGTGTGCAAAAAAGTGCCACTCAGAGGTAAAACAACCCAAAGAAAAAAAAAATTATAATGTTTAGTAAAAAAAAGCAGCCAAGAAAGTATTCATCCATAGATGACAATCACAGCATTACCTGTTGACTTTTTAATGTCAATATATCAATAAATGTTTTGTGGAAAAAATTTCATCGAAACCTGCATATCTCCAGAAACATGCCAGAGTATTCTACTAGTTGAACTAATGCTGGCTCATCTTTTTTCCACTAATTTTAAGACTTTAAACTCTTCAACAATGATTTTGGCACCTACCATTGGTGCCATCTATGATCTCAGGTGGCAACTGTTTCTTTTTATATTGTGATGAGTAAGATGGAAATAAATAATAAAGTCTCTTCGTGCTATTTAGCATTATTAATAATTTAAACATAGATGGCTTTTTAACATCAATATATCAAATATTTTTTCCACAAAATATTTATTGAAGTATTCATCCATTTTGAAACAAGAAAGAAAATCCATTTAATGTCAGCAATCCAAGTTACATTGTATAAATGCTGACCATGTTTTAAAATATGCCACACTGAAAAGAATCATTAAAAGAAATAAAAATCATGTTTTAGGTAGTTATTATCATATTTGAGAAGAAATTTCCTTTCAATTAATATATAATCTAACTGTTTTTATTTGACAAGTTTTCCAAAATCAATCCTTAATTGCATGTGCTCTACAAAGCAAATAATAAAAAAAAAATGCCAATCGTGAAATCACTTATTCAATTCACATTTTCGTAGAAAAATAGTCATGGCAAATTTTGGCATGATCTATTTTTTTTTTTGCTATATTATTTTTAGTATCTATTTGCTATATTATGTCAAAAAGTCTTATTAAAATCTGTATTTTTATAAAATTTGGAATTAAATTGTTTAATTTGGTATATAACTTGACCTATTTCTGTTGATTTGTTATTTCTTTTTAAATTCTGAAGTTTACTTGTTTATCTGACTCAGCACAGTTGGCAAGAAGCCTGGACTTTTCTCAAAGTATGGTACCGAGAAAAAAATTACAAAACAAAAAAATATTTACTTGAAACAAGAAAATTAATTTTTTTGTTATTCAGAAATAAACAGCCTTTCTATTCATGTGCATTATAATCATTTTTGTGTATTAGTTTTTTTTTTATTTTTATTTGGAATGCCAGATACATTTTTTTTTACTACATGACTCTAAAAAAAGTCATCGAAATAGGGGGCAGGGGTGGCTCAATCGGTAGCGAGCCAGGATCATAATCTGCAGTTCTCAGGTTCGAGTCCCAGCTGGGTCAGTGTTGAGATTTATCTCCGCTAAATTCCCCACCCTGCCCATGGTCAGTAGGGGACATCGGGCTTAAAAAGGTCTCCATCCGTTGGATGGGACGTTAAGTTGTAGCCCTGTGTGCAGGAGAGCCATACCCTGTGCACGTTAAAGAACACACTGGATGGCCTTGACGGGAGGCTACCATGAGCTGTCTCCCAACAGCTGTTCCAAACTTCCAAACTTCTCTGAAACCCAATAAAACCCAAACTTCTCTGAGCCTTTGGGGTCCTTGTGACCTGGCCATTTAGCCCATTGTATGCAAAAAAGTGCCACTCAGAAGTAAAACAACCCAACCCTATTAAAATAAAACTAGTCATCTTTTTTTGTTAAATATTTTGTTTTCAGGAAGTCAAAAATGAAATGCTGATTAATTTGGCTTGTAACATGCCATAATTCCTTTCATTAGTTATTTGGCAAAAAAGTTCTAAAGTTAAAATTTTTTTGGCTGAGCTTAGGGAGATAATAGCTTAGCCTCTGGATATAAACCAGTTTTTCAGGCTGGACATTGGAAGGATTAAGGGAAAGTTTAAGAAGATAAAAAGGGAAATGTGTAAATGTTTGTTCCCCTATACTATCCAAATGTGAGGTCATTTGTCATATAGCTAATTAAACTTGAAGTTTGTGATGTGGTGAGATCTTAAAATATAAAACATTTGCTCATATGCTTTTTTCTCCCACCCACTCTCCTCCTCCACACACACCCTACCACCACAAAAAAAGGAAAGTTGTAAATGATTTTCCCCCCTATATCATCCTAATATGAGGGCTGAGGCTGCTTCAGATTATTCTCCCTTCCACCTGAAAGGGAAATGAAATTTAGTAAGAGTTGATTATAATGAATTACATATCCAATGAAAGCTTATGCCATGATGAATAATATCAGGAATATAACATTTTTACCATATTCTTCTGTAAAACAGAAAAAATGTATTTTTAACTAAAAAAAAAGGACAAAAGAAAAGCTACTGAAAATAAAATATGTGCATGTTAAAAACTTGTCTTATGTACTGTACAAAATTAAAATTAAAATATGCCAAATGTGATATCACTTAATCAATTCATGTTCATTTCAAAGGTAATAGGATACTAAAACGGGTTCATGATTTGCATTTTCTTTTTCTGCTCTTTAGAGCACATATATGAAACTAAGCATTTTTTAAAATTTTTGTTTATATTAAGTTTTGCATTTTTCAAGCAGTTTTGTAGAGGGTGAGATAGAAATTTTTAAACAAATCCATTTTAGTGTAAATTTTATATATTTTGTCGTCTTTTTTTAGAAAGAGTACTGGTATGGTTCCAAACCTCAAGAGATTGAAGAGCAAGATAATATGTCATTGCAAAGCATGGAATATTTTGAAGATGATCCTGTAAATCACACACCAGGTGTAGTGATATCTCATCTTACAAAGGTAAGAAAAAAAATAATTTTTTAGGAAGTTTTTTTGTCTGAAGTTAAAGTTGAAAACTCTAGATTTTTGAATAATTTTCAAAGACAAATTAAAAAAAATAAAGTATTTATTTCAATTTATGATAAAAATGTAGAAATATTAAAAAATTTGCTAATAAATTTCCATGATGAAATAATTGATAAACATTAAACAAAATTAAAAGATATAAAAAAAAGAATTCTGCAAAATTGGAGATATTGAACTCGAAGCAGTCTCTCCCTTAAGTTTTATTAGTTGTTCAGCATGTTGAGTTATTTCACTTAGATATACTATAAAAATATAATAAATAAAATACCCCTCAAACAACTGCTTGCTACAGAGGTCTGACAAGAGCCTGTCAGTTACATGTTTTAGTAGAAGCAAAGAATATGCAAGGAGTAGAATGAAAGCTTCCATAGGTGCAAAGTAAGACACTAATTATATAATTATGATAATAGACACTAATTAATAATACATAGACATTAATATAATAATTAGACACTAATTATTATACAGCCGTCCTGTGGCTGAGTGGTTAGCACGCTTGGCTACTGATCTAAGGGACCTGGGTTTGAGCCTCGGGTAAGGCATGGTTATGTGTGTCGTTTTTCTGCTGAGGTCCTGCCATCCTCTCAGATCTCCTACTATGGCATATAAACTGACAGGCTCCTGTCAGACCTCTGCGGCAAGCAGCTGCTTGAGGGGGTATTTATTTATTATTATTTTTAATTATTATATTAATGATAATAGCAGCTTCCCTGCAGCATAGCACACGTATCTGCATTCTTGTGGTGCTGCAGTCAAAAGTGTCTTACATTGCACCTATGGAAGCTTTCATTCTACGCCTTGAATATTCTTTGCTTCTACTAAGTCATATTAAACTGACAGGCTCTGATGATCTCAGGCGTTATGTTACTTGCATATTTTTTTCTGTGAGAATTTTAGATTCGGCAGCTGTTGTTGCTAGTTTTGTAATGTTTATAGTTTTTTTTTTAATTTGTATCATAAGCATTTTGGAATGTTTTTACATCGCATGAAATGTCTTTTTTTTCCCCTTTCCCTTTTTTTCTCCTTTAGCACTTTTATGTATGAGTTGTTCCTGAAAGGAAATATTAGTAAAATATTGATTGATACAATTTTTAATAATATATGTAATTTTCAAATGCACTGCATTCCTTACTCCCTCCAGCTCCCTCACTCCACTTTTTTTTGCTGTGTTCAACAAATTTATTTGAAAAAGAGTTTTGTGACATGATGATTGTTTAATTTTTTTTTTTGTTGTCTCATACAATCCTTCCCGAATTTGTTTCATATTTATTTAGTAAATCTTCATTCCATATAATGAGCTGAACACTCTAAAATGTATGCATAAATCATTCTCCTTTTTAGTATTTTAACAGCACTGAGTTTTTATAAATTGTTTACATATGCAATGAATGTAATTAAAATAAAAAAAGCACAGAAAATTTAAGAAGTGAACTAAGAAAATTTATTTAATATCATATATTCATTTCAACTGAGGTCACAGTATGAGAAGTTGGCATGAACAGTATGAGAAGTCACATGAAAAGTGCATGATTTTGCTATCTTATCATTTCTTTATAATTGCAAAATTTGAAAGAGAAGTTTGATATTTTGCAATTATAAAGAAATGATAAGATAGTAAAATCATGCACTTTTCATGTGAATTGAAAATAAACTGAAAATATAATCCATAATTCCTTGCTGCTTTTTAATTGTGGTGAGGAAGATTCCTTGCAATCACAGCATGCAGGCACCTTACTATGCTGCATGTGAAGCACTCTTCTACTGCAGGAGCAGGACCGGAGTCCGTGGTACAAACGGGACTGAAGTCCTCAACAAGTGTAGTTTTATGATAACAAAAATTTACTTAATTGCTAATTATGAAAAACTGATAATTAATCTGTAAGCATCAATCACTTATTAATGCTAGATGTACTTCTGGAATTAACCCTATAATTAGAGAGAAAATATCAACAATTATTGCTTGACATGCTACAAGTCATCGCCTGCCATAACTGTCAACATGATGGCAAAGCTTAAGGTAAACCACGTGCATCTGGTAAGGAAGATTGCATTTGGAAAACTACATCTATATTGTTACAAATCAAGCTTTTACTAATATTTTTTTTTCTTGGAGTGGCAAATATATCAAATAAAAGTACTGAAGGAGGAAAAAACATTCACCATACCTGAAATTCAAGATTATCATCTGCTGTTGTTCCGAAGTAACGTGCTAAAAAGTTACAGTTTGTGCATGCACAGAGACAATTCAGTCCTAGACTAACAACAACCTGTTTGTTGCATTGTCTCTGTAAGCAGGTTACATAGCAGATCTTTTATCTGGAGCTCAGTGGCAGTAGTAGTGACTCAGCTCCAGATATAAGAAGCCTTTCATTCTTCTCCTTAAACATTCTTTGTAGAAGGTCTGTGAGGATGGCAGTACCTCAGCAGAAAGACAACAACCCCATGTCCATCACTTGAACCCAGTTGTCCATCATCCCTTTTATCAGCAGCAAGTGTGCTAATTACTTAGCCATGGGACAACCCTTATAAATTATATTTGATCGATCAACAACACTGCAGTAAAAATTTGAGAAAATAAAAAACATCAAGAATTTCTACCTTTTTTTCAGAACTCTTGCATGGAAGACAGCTTTCCTGCAATGCATTAACATTACTTGCTGGCTATATATAAACTACCAGGTAGCCCAGCCAAGGTAAAAGAAGATTGAAATTGAATTGTTTCATTAGAATTGACTTTCAGTGACCAAATTCTGCTATGTAGTTGGGGTTAAGAGCTGCTTGTGATTTTTTTTCTTCAACCTCTGTGGCAAGCAGTTGCTTGTGGGGTAATTTTTTTTAATTTATATTATCTCCTCTCAACACTAAAAGCAACACCTTTTTGTATGACATTGGATTTGTAATATGTTCCCCAACTGATGTGTAAAGCAAGATAAGTTTTAGTTGATTCAGTCCATATATGGACATTATAAATGGAGATCTTGATCAGAAACTTATTATTGAAAGACCAGAGCACCTAAAATGTCATGCAGTTTGGGTTCATATCAAACCTAGTTAAAGAAAAATTTCCTGCTACTTATATTTTATTCAATCTGCTAGTGATTACATGTGAATTATTAATGATAACTCTTTCAAATACTTCAGCTTGACTTTTTCCATGTTTTTTACAGCTTTACCCTGTACACATTCAACAGCATAGCAAGGTAATGTCAGACCTTGGTATGAGACTTCTTTGCAGGGTCCCCTCCCCATCCTTAAAAGTATCTTTTGAAGAAAAAAGATATAAAGGTGCAAAGATTACACACTTTTTTGTCAACTGGCTATCAAACGCCACCCCCAATAAATAATAAACACCTGAAAAACAAATATGTTGAACATGGACCTTGGTTCAGTTGAGCATTGTAATACACCACTCTGGGCTCATTATGTTATAGTAATTTGAATTTACCTGGGGCAATGTCACAGCTGAAAGGTGTATAAGTTATATGTAATTATTAAATAAAAAATAAGTTACCCTTCAAGCAGCTGCTTGCTACAGAGGAGAGTAGTCTATCATTATAATATGCTATAATAGAAAGTCTGTGAGAAAGGTGAAACTTCAGTAGAAAGATAATACAGGAAACAACTAATCTTATTCAGAGTACAAAAAATAAGAAATTAAAATTTGTATTATAGTGATTTAATTATAATAACTGTTACAGACTGATAAAGTGGGGGTCAGTGTACTTCCAAAGAGACTTCTTTTTGCTTATATTGCAAGAAACAGTTTAAAGTCTGTTTTTATGAACTGTTTGTTTTTGGGATTTCAAAGCAGTTTATCTATTTTCAATCACCATGACCATAAAAATATGATTTTTATGTAATGTTTTAATTATAAAAGCAGTAGTACATGGTTATTTAATATGAAGTCTATCAAATAAGGTGTAAATATTTCAATTTTCTAACTAGGAATTTACAATTGGACTGAGAACAAAGACTGCAGTAAATGATGTGTCTTTGAAAATCTATAATGGACAAATAACAGCTCTCTTGGGCCATAATGGAGCTGGAAAAACCACAACTATAAATGTACTGACTGGTATGTTTGCTTAGTTTCTTTCATGAAATAAACTTGTTAATTTTTTTCCCAGCTCTTTAAGTGAGAAATAAAATTAGGAAGATCTTTATCAGAATTTATAAATAAGCTACATAAGTGATAGAAAGAATTGATTACATGGAGGTTTTTGTCTGCTTCAATGGAACACACATTTTGCTATTATAATCCTGTCATCTATAATTATAGCACAGGTGTCAAAAAGCAAAATTTTGAACAAGAAGCTTAATAAATTTCTATGTTTGTTCAGTTGAAAGTTAAGAAATCATTCTTAACATCGATATCAATGAAGATTAATTAATGTTAAGAGCAATTTCATAACTTTTAACTGAAGAACTATTGAGAAATTTATTGAAATAATTGAGTATACTTGTAGTTGTGTATTGAATCTTCTTCAGAATTCCATTTGTAAATGGAAAAGACATTGCCTTCAAGTCTCACTGATATTTGAATTTTGTACTACAGATAGAATAGTTCATATCATTTAATAGAGGAGATCTTAATTGGTGGCTGGTATCTTAGTTGTCAGAGAACCTGACATATTATCAGGAGTTGCTGAGTTCATATCCCACCTGGCTCAAGACAGTATTTCATGTAAACAGAAGCTTTCTTCTGTTAAACAAGAGTTTTTAGTAACTACCTTTTTGGCAGACTATGATTACTTGAAGTAGCTCAAAAGTTTTTTGTGTAACCTATTTTTGCTATGACATTAAGCAATTTATATTTATCAGTTTGGGAAAATATTTTGCTGCTTTTTTTAAATTTTTATTTGAAATATATATATATCATCGATTAATTGTTAAACTGTTGCTATATTCTTCTGAAAAGAAGGCACAATATCACAGTCCAGCTACTCCAGATCATATTGAGTACATATTTTGGCATTGAGCTCTGCTCACTTTAAAGCCTGATTGATTTTATGAGCTTGTTCCATTTGTTGTCATTTCAGTTTCTTAGGGTAACTGTTCACAAAACATTTCCGTGACACTCATTCCCTTCATTGGCCTCTGAATATACTTCCTTTGAGCAAAGCCACAGAATATCTCGTAGAGTTTGAAACTCATTTATAACAGAAACTCCCTAAAATAGATTTTAACAACCATTATAAATATCTTGGTTAAGATGGTCCTCAGAGATCACCAATGGCTTTTCCAACAGACTTTGTCATCATTATAAAGACCGCTTAGAATCTCTTGACCCAAGCATTTATCCATCATATTCCCATTGGCATCAAATCTTACTCTATATTATGCAGTGAAGAGATTTTAAGTCACCTTTTAAGTTAGTTTTTTGTTTAGTCTCTTTAGGCAGTAAAACTCTCACTTTTGATATATTTAGATTTGTTTTGGAAGTTTCCAACACAGCAGCTTGCATCATTGAAGTTTCATGTTTTGCTTCAGCGTTGAAGAAATTAGCAGCAAAATTGCATGCTATGTACAGTATCAATTTATTGCATTAATATTTGTGGTATCTGATAGCAAAACTCTTTTTATCATTAAAATTCTCACATCCATTGGATTATATTATCCCCTTGATTGCGAAGGCTAAAAAAAAGTCAGCCAACCAACCATAAGGGTGTACTACCACTTGCGTGCCTAGGGGTATGTCAGGTGTAAATCCAGCTCTGTTCTTACTCCAAGGTCCTGGGTATTTCAACTTCATTGCTTGCCTTTAGATGTCCATAGTTTGACAATATTAATGCTAGTTGATGGTGTCACCCACTTTAGTTGATGGTCTAGAAAATCAACAGTGGATTCTGGTAGTCAAATTGAAATATTAATATGTGACACAGTTGTTCAACTTTAGATGCTTCCGTGTGGAGTTTGTCTAAAATCTACACAGCATCAGTCACATTCAAGCTAATACTTGCTACTGATTCTGGTGTTGATGAATTCATTCTATGTATATCCATTTCTTGGTGTGTGTGGGCACCAGGATCACTCAGTCCATTATTCAGATATAGAGATTGTCCACTTTTTATTGGATGGCCCTTATATTTCGTTGCAGAATGAATGGATACAAATTCTAATCTTGTATAAGGAATGGATATATTGTTTTCATGTGGAGCTTGTTTCCCTCACTATCTATGACAAATTTCTATTTATGGTTCTTATTAAAAACTTGTCATTAGTGTGTAACTTGGCCTAAGGAGAGAGATAAATAATAAGTGTAAAGGTAAAAAAAATGTGTATTGCCAACAGTAGGTTCTATACATATCAAATAATTTATTTCTCTGTTTATAGGAATGTTTCCTCCAACAAGTGGCACTGCATCAATTAATGGATTTGATATTTTGAGCAGTACCAAGAAGGCTCGAGCCAGTATGGGCTTATGTCCCCAGCACAATGTTCTGTATGATAGTCTTACAGTAGAAGAACATCTTATGCTATATGCTGGGGTAAATTAAATATTTTTCATAAACTTTTAAATATTTTCATTGCAATAAAATTTTTTTGTAATATGTATATAGCATACACTTAAAATTGATGCATTGTAGTGAAGGTTTTTAACTATAAATATTTTAAACTAGTAAAAATTTTTTAGTGTTGCACTTGTTATCTAATTTTGTTTTTCCTGGAAATTCAAATAATTAGACATTCTTAGTTTTCTTTTTTTCAAATGTAAAAGAAAAATAGGTTTATGTAATATCAGAAAGTTATTTATATAATTTGCATAAATACAATTAAATTGTTGTTTTGAAGAGTATTTCTGATTCAGGTTTGAAATCAGATTTCATTAGAAATAAGAACTTGAATTTGTAATGTATTATGTGGTGGTATGGGAGAAACCAGTAAGAAATATTTGGAACACTGTGGTTAAGTATTTGCAAAATTATAAGGTTCTAAAATTTAAAATGACAGAAACTTTTCAATGGCCAATCAAGTTTTATATCACTAATGGATCTTGTGAATATGAAAGTGGCATAAGTGTTAAATCAATAAGCATCATTAGCCTGAAAATATGGAATTTTATTGTTTTAAAAAAAAATCTCACCATTTATTTAACTTATCAAGTTAATATTTTGAATTACATATCTTCATGCTGCACTTAAACCTCTACCAAAATTTCAAGTTCTTAGCTTTTCTTTTTATGAAGAATTATGGTGACCATAGACAAATGTAAACACACTCACTTTTATTATTACAGATTATTGGCAAACAAAAATATATTTAATGAAAAATTTAATTTTCCAACTGTTATTTTAGTTACAGCTAACATTAGGATTTCAAACAGATTTCAAGCAAAATAATTTGTAGGTATTATATCTTGATTTGTTGATATATGTAAAGTAGAAAGATCCTGAATATGTTTTTTGGCTTCATATTTAATAAAAGAACTGTGTATATAGTCAACTTGGTTTTAGTTCAAAAGCAACTTTTCTTAAGTAAATCATAAATATTGGAGAACATTAATCATTTTATAATAACATACAGCAGGCCCTTGATTTACAAGGTTTGATTTACTCCGATATGATCCACCAGTTTGAGAATTTTTTAGTAATTTCCTAAGTTCCCCTAAAAAATTCTGGAAAATTCTATTCCACACTGCTGCCACAAAAAAAAAAGTCGCTGTTCAGCACTACTGGGTGGATGGACTTGACCTGCTTCAAAGGTTCCAGAGTCTAGAACCTAGACAAAAGGCCATGGTATAAATACTGGCAAACTGAGCATCATGTCTCAGATACTATGTTGCATTCAGTAGTGGCTCTGTTACTTAACAGTGAATTTATTTTAAAACTCTGTTTCTAAATTTCAATATACTATACCTGGGTTTATAATTATCTGTGCTACATTATCAAGGTTTATTCTGTACTCTTTGTGCCTTAGAATTTTTAATAAATTTGTTCTTTAAAATAAGAAATGAAACTGGAATCATGTCTGGTCGTAAGAGTGGAAATGCAACTGCCAGTAAAAATGTTGCTAAAATACCAGACAAATCGATAATGTTAGAACAGATTCAAGTTATTAGAAAAATGGTGGGTAGGCAATCATGTCCTACTTTTTGTAGGGAGCTTTATATCACCACCTCCACTGTAACAACAATCATGAAAAATGTTGATAAAATTAAAAAGACAATGGAAACTGCAAGAAGGAAAACTGCTATAACTGTTAGATACTCACATGGTCCTGTGATTGGAGAAATGGAATAGTTACTCTCATTTTGGGTTGACGAGTTTAATGAAAGAAACATTCCTCTCACACAAAATATTATTTGTGATAAAGCAAAGAGTTTGCTTAATGAGATAAAAGAAAAGGAAGGTGGCAATACAACTTTCATAGCAAGCAAAGGCTAGTTCACTAATTTCAAGCAGTGAACTCAAATTTACAATATAAAAGTTACAGATGAGGCTGCCAGTGTTGATGAAGAGGTAGCTAGGGTGTATCCCGAGCACTTCAAGTAAGTCATTGAGGAATGTGAATACCTCCCTCATTTTATTTTGAATGTGAATGAGACTGGCTTTTATTGGAAGAAGATACCTTCAAGAGCTTTCATCTTCCATTATTATCATTCAAACCAGCCAAGGACTGTTTAACTTCCTCTCACACAAAATTCCACAGGAATCAACAAATTCAACAGGAAAATTCCACTGGAATTTTATCAGTGTTACCACTGATAAAAAAAACTTGTTATAGCATTAAGTCACTATTAAATGAGAAAGCAATATTGATAAAAATAAATAGCTTTTTCATGTAGCTTAAAAATTTTTAAATATAAATGTCATCAAAATACTTGCCTGCAAAAACTTTTTTATTGATAAGGACCTTTATACATATTTATGGAACAAAAATAACAGTGATTTACAAAAAATAAATAAAAACAAATACAAAACAAACATCAGGAAAAAAAACAATAAAAAATATACAATACAAAAAACTGCAGCTTATAATTTTTTAATGTATTTTCCCCTTTCATCAAAGTTGTTGAAAACAAATTCATTGTCTTTGCTATCAATCACACTATAACTTCTATCACTGGTATTTATTTTATCTGCCATGTTTATGGGTAAAAATTATGATCACGGATAATAATACTGAGCATAGGTACAATACACAACCATCTGCTATGGACATTAGCGCCAGACTGACCATATCGTGTCGCCACTATGGCACTGCGAGTTTTATGATAAAATCAAGATGGAGCTGCTTGGGTGCAAAGAGTTAAAATATTAAATTTTTTGTATTATTGTATGAAAGAGAATCTCAATTTTTGTGCACCTGGAATGCATCTCATTGAAATATATTATAATTTGGGTTTCATTTACGCCAATTTGATATACGCCAGCATCTCCAGGAACCTAACCCCAGTGTAAATCAAGGCTTTGTATATGCAAAACAATTAAGTTAATCAATAAACTTAAGTGTAAATGAAAATCTGGAATTCTGTAACTTCTAAAATCAACTTTTTATATGAAATTGACCTTGAAGGTAATTTAGAAAAGTAAATTTACTTTGACAAATTATAATATATGCCTACCTAATAACCTGTTGCCCCACTTTTGCCATTACAACAACAGGCAGATATCTTGGTAGGGACTCAATAAGGTGTTGAAAACCATGAAGCGAGGGTTTCCTGTTATAGAGCATCCACAGTTGCCAGTGGTGATTGGTGGGCTCAAACAAATCTTTCCAATTCACCCCACAAATTCTCAATGGGGGTTGAGGTCCAGCAATCGAGGGGGCCATTTGAGTGTGGTAAACTCACTTGAATGCTCTTGGAACCAATTGGTCACCTCTCAGGAAGTATGTGATGTGGCATTATCCTGTTGAACGATGGCATTGTGGTGAGGAAAGAGAATCATTACAAACAGGTGTAGAGGTCTGCGAGGATGTTCACATGCTTTGTGATGGAGGTCTTGATGGGTATGATGGCCCCAAGGAAGCCCGTGTAAACACACCCCAAATTATTACACTATCTCCACCTACTTGTATGACCCAAACTTGGCAAGCTGGGTCCATCACTTCATGTGGTTTACACCAGATATGCACCTCCCGTTGGCGTGATAGAGTTGAAACCGTGATTTGTCAGACCAGATGACCTGTTTCCAGTCTGCCGCACTCCAGTTCTGATAGGCCTTTGCAAACTGCAGCCTAATCTTTTGATGCCTTGCAGTCAACAAGGGGACACAATACGGACATCAACTGCCATAGCCTATATTTTCCATGTTACTATGGATAGTCTTTGTGTATAAGCTTGTGGATGTGCTCTCATTCAATTCAGACATTATCTGCTTCATGGTAGCCATGCAGTTCCTTGTAATGATGCGGGACAGTCTGCACTCACCTTGATAGTCAATTGCATGTTTTACATCCACATTTCTCCCGCTGGTTGGAAGTTTTGCCATATTTCACATAGTCTTGGTATACACGTGCGGACAGTCTGACGTGAAAATCCCAACAGTTTGGCAGTTGTGATGATTGAACAACTGGCTGTCCTCGCACCTACTATCTGGGGCCACAGTCAAACTCACTCACATTGCTTCCTTTACCCATGATTACTTCTCTGTGACTGGTTTCCAATGCAGAGACCTGCTTTATTTATAGGCATTGCCAGTTTTTGTATTATTGTATGATTTTCAGTGTCCCATGTGACTGGATGTGATACTTCTGCTTTGCATATTATTATCAGGGTGTATATAATAATTTGTCCATTCAGTTTATGTAAATCTTAAAATTTTTATATTATATATTCAGTACATAGTGAGTTACAGAAAATGAATATGTAAGATCAGAATTTTCAGTTATTCATGTAAACAGTAATTAACTGTAATTTAATAATAAACTTTTTTATTTAATGAATGCATGTTTAGAAAATTTTAATGATATTTATAGTTTTAATTTTGAAAGGTGTGAAGTCGCTCTTAACATTATTTAAAATTTAGAGAAAAAATTGTCTTTAGCTGGGTGGATTGCATCCCTGGCTCAACAGTTTTTCACTAAATTTGATATCAGTTAAGCTTAAGGGTTAACGTTAAAGCATTGTGGCAGAACATATAAAGAACATCCATATCAGACAGAGATCATAAAAAATGCTTGCTGGGTGATATGCAATAACACTTTATTCATAGCTCTGTGATTGATTGGATATTTCACAGCATTTAAATCATTGCAGCATTCCCAGATCAAAAATCAACATCTGTAAAGATACAAAAATGTATGTTACACATATTGTTAAAGATTTCATTTTACAAATTTGCTGATCATATTTTTTCTGATGGTTTTATTGATCTGAATTGATAATTATTTTATATTGATCATATTTGTTCCTATGGAATAAATTTTTATTTTGTTAAACTGATATTTTCATTATAGTGGTATTTGTTAAAATTAAGCATTTTTACATAACAATACGTAGTAAATTGGCAGGGGTTGGCAAAAAGTTATTATACTGAATATTTCATTATACTGACATTTCACTATATTATGGATCTTTAAATTTGGTCTTTTATTGATATAACAATGTTTTTGCTAATATAATATAGTAGAATATAGAGGTAAGACTGAGATAGGTAAATAATAGTAGGTTTAAATTAGATTTTTATTTACTATTTCGTTATAGTTAATAAAAGTAGGGTTGCTAGATGTCCTGCATTTGATCCGAAAATTCCCTGTCCTGCTTTGCCTCCAAAATGTTATGCAAAAATAGTTTCAAAGCAACTGTGAATAATTATATGAATTTTTTTCTAAAACACAAATATTTCAATACAACATGAATGAACACATTCACTAGCAGAAGAAAAAAAATACCCCCCCAAGCAGCTGCTTGCCACAGAGGTCTGACAGGAGCCTGTCAGTTTACATGCCATAGTAGAAGGTCTGAGAGAATGGCAGGACCTCAGCAGAAAAACAACACAATTGCACACATGCCTTACCCGGGACTCGAACCCAGGTCCCTTAGATCAGTAACCAAGCGCACTAACCACTCTGCCACAGAATGGCTCACTAGCAGAACAGTAGATTAAAAGAAATTCCTGTGTAATTTAGAGCTAGTGAAAACTAGACAAACTTAAGTATATTATTTTATCCTTATTGTGACTTTTTCAAATATATGCCCATGCCAAGGTATTCCTATCAACAATCTTATTTCTTCATACACAGAAATATTTCACATTTATTTCAGTGGTGAATTAACCCTTTGCACTTGAAGGTTTTTTTGCTATAGGGAAGTAGCAACTCGAAGTTTTTTTGCTAAAAAGTTGATGAAATTTTTTACAACTAGTATAAAAATAAATCATACATAAAAAACAAAATCAAACTCATTTTCACTGCTACTAATTTCATCATTTGACTCCATTTTTATAACCACTAAAAGCAGACTGAGTTTAAAATAATAATTTTAATTAAACACAATGCTGTACTATGAAGTGCACATAGAAAAATAGATTTACACTTCTAAAATGTAAAGAGGAAAGATATCTGTTTATAAAACAGTTATTGTCGCCTCTCAGTCACCATTCGAGTTGCTGCATCAAACCAAGTGGTGACTGAGGGTCGCCTCTCAAGTGCAAAGGGTTAAATGCCCATTTTAGTCTGCTACTACAATTCTGAATTTTTGGTACACCAGTATCAATTTCAAACTTATAAAACTTTCTATGGCATTGTCATGGATCACTTTGAAGATCAAAATTTGTGTGTTTAGAAACTGGTAGAAAATTTGAATTTATTAGGAAGGGTAGATGTATTGACACATATAAGGAATCACACTATTTGAACTATTAAATCCAACTTAAGCAGTATTCTGGAATATTTTTGAGGTGAGCATATGCAAAACTCTTCACTCTGTTAAAGTGTATTATACATTGTATTATTATTATTTTACCTCATTTTAAAATATGAATGAAATAAAGATGTCATTACTGTGCAATGTTTATGAGGGGACTTTCTCAAGTAAAACCTCATTTTTGAGGTTTTATCGAAAACTTGGAAGGGGAACTCGTAATCGAAAAAAACTTTTAAATGACTTGTAAGGAATACAAATCATATTTGAAATCAAATCATATTTGAAATCTAAAGGTGCAGCCACAATATTCAAAGGGCAAATATTCCAAAAAAAATTTCCCCATAAAAATATTTTGTCCTGCAAGAGTATTTAGTAACCAATTTGTAATTAAAGCATTTCAGTAAACAAACATATCTTGGTAGTTGGTGTCAGAAAAAAGAGTTTTGTTACAAGTATGGACATGAATATTTAACATAATATAGCTTAAAATGGGTGATACCTATGTGTAAAATTTCGATGCAGGTAGTCAAGTATTTGATTCTGGATTAAAAACTTTTAACTGTATGAAAAAGGATTTTGACCAATTTTCATTTCTAGTATTATTTGCTGCAGAAAATTCTGAATCATTTTACTTTGTTTCACTTAATTTTTCATTTTTTCAAGAATATATTAATAATTTAAATGAGGATCTCTGTTACTAACAGTCTGCACTGTTCAGCTGGAACAATCATTAGATTCCCAACGATGTTTAATTCTATGAAACATAAGAAATTAACAAATTTACAAATATTTATTTCACTATTTATGATTTGAATCTAATGTGATATTTTATAATCTTAGAATGCATTACTGTAGTACAATAAATAAGTCTTGCTATTTCCTTTTCTGCTCTACAATGTCTATTATTTCTTTTGAAATGTTTTCTGAAATTATTGCCTTAAATTTTACTTTTTTTATTGTTTGTCTTTTCTTGGATACCATTGTTACTATTTAATATAGATACTTATCATGTTCCCTTCATGTACATAATTTTACACATCTTGTTTTACTATTACTTTCTCAAATGAAATTTCTTTGATGATTTTTCTAACAGTAAGCAGCACTTATTACTAAAAAAAATTTCAATTATTTCACCCTGCAGATATTATAACATGCACCATTATGACAATATTCTACTGATGGTTGTATGATGGAATTAGCTTGAAAAAAAGTGCATTTAGTATGAAATCCTGCAGGGTTGGGTTGGGTTGTTTTAGCTCTGAGCGGCACTTTTTTGCACCCCATGGGCTAAATGGCCAGGTCACAAGGACCCCGAAGGCTCAGAGAAGGTTGGGGGAGGGGACCCACTGGAACAGCTGTTGGGAGACAGATGGTAGCCTCCCGTCAAGGCCATCCAGCGTGTTCTTTAACGTGCACAGGGTATGGCTCTCCCGCACACGGGGCCACGGCTTAACGTCCCATCCGACGGACGGCGGCCTTTCCAAGCCCATCGGTGTCCCCTACTGACCGTGGGCAGGGCGGGGAATTTGGGGAGATAAATCTCAACGCTGACCCAGCTGGGACTCGAACCTGGGAACTACAGATTACGAGCCTGGCGCGCTACCGACTGAGCCACCCCCGCCCCAAATCCTGCAGGAACAAGCGTTGATAAATAATTGAGACTCTGACATTATGTTCATGAATTGATATCAAACCCTTGAGATACTGATCCACCCATAGCTGGGTAAATGAAGCAGCAAAGTCACTATTAAATGAGAACCATGTATGCAAAACCTTGTTCATGAATTGATATCAAACCCTTGAGATACTGATCCACCCGTAGCTGGGTAAATGAAGCAGCAAAGTCACTATTAAATGAGAACCATGTATGCAAAATCTTCATGGTTATAGTTGATAAGACAGTAATCACGGTAGATGAAGTTTTAAAATAGTAAGTGCTAATAATTTTTTGACTCCAGTTGCCCAATAAATAACCATATTGCCAAAATTGTGTTGGTTACCAATAAAATCAAATGTCTTTCTGTCTTTCCTCTTGAATTCTCATCAGACATATTTTAGGAGATTGTGGGTTCAGTGTCAGTTCTTGCCAAAACATTTTTTCAGATAACTCTTCAATTCTTTTGAGGCAGCTGGATAAACTTTTATTTTTATAAAATCTCTGAGAATACAGTGTGGTGCAGAACTGAGTTACCACACACTTGTTTACATGTGTTGAACATCCTTCTAAATCATCTGGTATTCTCTGAAAGACTGTGCTAATAACAAAAAGCCAGTAGTATTTTGGTAGTTCAGAGAGTTATTTAGTACCAAAATCTACTCCTGCAGTACTTCATATTTTTTGCACTTTTTAAAGATGTCATACTTCCTTCATCAAGAGACAGACTTTCATCATTAGTGACTATCATTGTGCCATCATTTGATTTTGAACAATGACAGAAATATTATTTTTTAAATATCTCTACTTTGTTTTTTTGCATTAGTTTTGAATGAAATAATATATATTAGTTTTAATGTACATTTTGTTAGTATTTAAGAATTTATTAGAATAGAATAGTGGATATTGATATTTTTGTTTTATTTAGTTAAAGGGTGTAATTTGGTCTCAGCTTCAACCAGAAGCATGGAAAATTATTAAGCTATTAGGTCTTGAACTGAAGCAGAAAGAACTTGCAAAGACTTTGTCAGGAGGTATGAAACGAAAACTTTCACTTGGGATTGCAGTTGTTGGGGGCTCAAGAGTAAGTTGTTTCTAAGTTAATATTAGTATTAGGCTTAAATATTCATCTCATTTAAGTAGACAATTATATATTTTGAAACATTTGAAACTAAAGAAAATTGTGATGCTAACAGTAGTGATAAGTGCTTCAAAAACTTTAAAAATTTCTTTTGTATTAAAGTTTTAAAAAATATTGGAGAGACATGATTCCTGCCATTCAGCAAAACTAATTTTTTCCAGCATACCAGCTAATAAATTTAAAAAAATAATTTTTTTGCAACTGTTGTGCTATCTTTTTATGGAATTATTTTAAAAATTACTCCTGAAATTAATTTTAGTAGCCATGCTAGGTGAATCTTATATTTTTCATATCTCCCTATTGCTATTGGCTTTGACATTTGTCAGTTGTTGATTTGTGGATTTGACAAAATGTTGTTTCACCATATCTTTTGAATGTGATGGAGAAACTTCTGTGTGTGTGTGGAGGGGGGGGGGGGGGCACACACACACACACACACACACACACACACACTTTGAAGCTTTTTCAGTCAGTAGCGTGCCAGTCTCATAATCTTCAGTTCCCAGGTTCGAGTCCCAGCTGGGTCAGCGTTGAGATTTATTTCTGCAAAACTCCCTGACCTGCCCATGGTCAGTAGGGGACACCATGGTTTGGAAAGGCCGCTGTCCATCGGATGGGATGTTAAGCCCTGGCTCGTGTGTGGAAGAACCATACCCTGTGCTTGTTAAAGAACATGCTGGATGGCCTTGATGGGAGGTTACCATTTGTCTCCCAACAGCTGTTCCAGTGGGTTCCCTCCCCCAACCTTCTCTGAGCCTTCGGGGTCCTTGTGACCTGGCCATTTAGCCCATTGTGTGCAAAAAAGTGCTGCTTAGAGGTAAAACAACCAAAGCTTCATAGTGTCACAGGCTATAAAAAATTGACCCCCTTGCTTTCTTCCCCCTCTAAAAAGGGGAAATGTAAAAACTACTCTTAGGCTATATCTCCAGAATGCAAAGGCCAAAAGTAACAAGCTCTTTCCTCTTGAATTATCATCAGACATATTTTATCAGACATATTTTAGGAGATTGTGGGTTCAGTGTCAGTTCTTGCCAAAACATTTTTTCAGATAACTCTTCAATTCTTTTGATTACATTGAATGAAAGCTTCTGATGCTGATAATGTCATAGGCTATGAAATATTGACCCCGTGCATTCTTCCCCCTAAAAAGGGGGGAACAATATGTAAATGACTGTTCCTCTATATCTCCTGAATGTGAGTGCAAAAAGTAATAAACTATGTGTCGAATAAAAGCTTGTGACACAGGAAGGGTCGTAGGCTATGAAGAATTAATCCCCATGCTTTCTTCCCCCCTAAAACATGAGAAATGTGAAAGTTGTTCTACTCTATCATCAGAATGCAAGGGCCTACAGTTACGAGTTAGGTGTCAAATGTAAGCTTGTATAATGACAGTCATAAACTGTTTCGAATTTTGCCCCCACTATACCCTCCTGATAAAGTGTGGGAGGGGTGGATTTTCATGGGGGTCAACTTTAATGAGTCGTATCTCAAATTAAAGCTTGTCATGTCTCCAATGTCGTGAACTACCTCAAACCTGAATCGAAAAGGGTGGTAAATGTGCTCAGTGTTTTTGACTCGTGTATCAAATATTTTGAAGGTAGGTGTTTTTATGACAGCAAAAAAAATGTAAATTTTAAAAATACCCATCTTCCTATATGACCCTAAAAAGTAGAAAATAAACTTAATGTATATCAATGGTGCAATTGGTCACCGAGTTTGTATTCACTTCAAAAGAAGATCAGGAGCTGATTTACCTACTGGGCAAGATTGCCAGTACACTATCTTACTTTGAAGTGAATACGAACTCGGTTACTGATTGCACCATTGATATGCATTAGGCTTATTATTTTCTACATTTCTAGGGCCCTATAGGAAGTTATGTATTTTTTAAATTTTTTAATTTATATTTTTTTAATGACTGCTCAATTAGATAGTTATTTTCAATCGTTTTTAATTGGAAGATATTTTGTAGTATGATTTTCCATGTTGCAAAGGGAATTGAAGTTTTATTACAGCAGGATTATTATGGTAAAATAGTAGCATTTTTCTGTATGTTAGTAACTTTTTTTAAGTGTTCTGAAAAACACGATAGGATTTTTCATTATACTTGATGGAATTTTTCAGCTTTATTCTTTTATAGCTGTTTCTGATAGTGCTCTTGTTTGATTTCTTTTTGCTCAATTTTTTTTTTCTTCAAGAAATCTTATATCCTTCAATACCTTTGCACTTCATTTTGTGGGAACAGCTATCAAACTCTGCAAGGGGGGAAAAGAAAGAGCTCTTGAAGAATGCCTAGAAGAAAACCAACAAAGCATAGCACTGTCAAAGACAGCCACGAAAAGAAGAAACAAATCCACTATACAACCAAGTATTTGTTGCAAAACACCAATAGTAAAATTCAAGGTAACATACATAAAAATGCTAGAAATTTCCTATAATAAAGACTTCTGTTGAGGTAAATGATGCTGGGAGAAGGGAGAGAGGAAGTGATACTCTTCACCCTTCTAGATCATGGAAAATTCAACTAAATGAACACCCCCTGGTGAAATTCAGTTCAAGCAGAACTAACCCTGTAACAGAGAATAAAAAGTTATCTTGGATTATAACAGCCCAAACTGGGCTTGTAACAGAAGAAAAAAGGATTGCAACCAGTAAATCAGATGACACAATAGTTGTGTCAAAAATATAATTGAAATTTTTTCATAAACAGCATGGTTGTTTGCGAAATTCTGCCCAGCATTTCATTCTTGCAAAAAACAGCAAAATTCTTGCCTAGCATTTCAGTTTCATCTAGTAAGAAGAAAATATTCAAAATGAAAAGCAATCACTATTAACATTGGGATCAACACTAAAGGAAATTGATTTCTGTTAGCTCCAGACACACTGAATAAATATATAATAAAGGATAACATTAACTACAGGCACAGTGCATGTAAATTGTAGTTTAAAAAAAAATTGTTAGTAAAGATGACTGTTACGGTTAATTAAATGATACACCATAAACAGTTAAATACTTGCTTTTTACTTGCTTTCGCCAATGCTATATTCTCTTTCCCAAATGTAATATCCCATTTATGTTCTTTTACTCACATAATAAATTGTCTGCAGGTCTTACCAATATACTCATCCATGTCAATTGATTGATTTTTTTTTTATTGGGATTTTATATAGTCCTCCTTGTGATTCTATTTTATCCCTATTGTTCTTTACTAAACTTAATATTGACTTTTTAGATGTTATTGGTACAGTCATATCCAGAGGTTTTAGAACCTCATTTAATTCTTTATTAATCCATGGTATATTTAGTGTCAGCTTCATATATTTTTGCTTACTTTTTTGCACTGGCATAAAATGCATATTTTGCAATTCCTGTGCTTTTACTGTTCTTTCAAACTTCTTGTTCTTTGCATTAATTCCTGCTTATAGTGGGATCCACAGTTTTGCATATTGTTCTCCATCTCATTTGATTTGCTGCATCACTAGGGCATACACCCTTGACTTTCATGTCCTCCTTTATGCTGTCCATCCATCATTTCTTTGGTCATCCTCGTGATCGTTGACCCGCTGGGCTGAGTGTAAGAGCCCGTTTTGCAACTGAATTGTTGTCAGCTTGGGCCATGTGTCCATACCATCATAGTCATGCTTCTCACATCTTATCTGGAATAGGAACAATTCCAAGCATTTTCCTGACGTCATTGTTTATAATATGGTATCGTAGTGTCCACTGAAGCATTCTCATTTCCATGACATGCAGGATTTGTTCATGCTGTCTAGTTATGTGCCAGCACTCTGCTCGAGTGCAGCTGTCTGGATAACTGTTCGATAAATTTTGGATTTAATGCGCTGGAGTATTTTTTTGTAACAGATAACTCCTGTGACTTTGCACCATTTCAGCCATGCACAGTTTACACGTTCCCTGGATCCAGGGATGGTACTACAGTCCGATGTAATTTTTGAGCCAAGGTACTGAAAATTTAAAGTTTAGTTTAGTTCAGTACCATTGACTGTTATTGTACTATTTGTCTGGGTGCCACATTCCATATACTCAGTTTTCATCAAGTTGAGTCGCATACCGAAGTCATCAAGATGTGTTTTCCATAGGTTGGTCATTACTTCGAGCTCAGCTCTTGTTCTTTTGTCCAGCAGTACATCATCAGCATACATGAGGGTCCATGGATGAAGTAATTGTGTATCATTCCTATTGTTAACAATAGGAATATTGCATCAATACAAAAACACATACATAATATATTATTCCATACACAAGATAAATGAGAGTGGTGATAAGGTGGATCCTTGGTGAACCTCTACGCAGATTTCAAACGAATTGGTGATACCAGTAATGCATCAGATGGAGCTGGTGGTGTTAGCATATAGAAGCTGTACCCACTTAACATAGGGCTCAGGCACACCATGCATGCTTAGGGAGTACCAAATTAGGTCATGTAGAACTAGATCAAATGCCTTCTCCAGGTCCAGGAAGTTCACGTGGGCCAGTTTTTGCTTCTCATAGTGTCTTTCCATTAGTAGGTGTGCTGCGTGGATTGCATCACTTGTTCTGCATCCTTTAACAAAGCTGCATTGGTTGGGGGATATAGATACTATGTCTCTTAAATGGACACTGATGACACGTTCAAAAATCTTCATAGTATGGCAAAGAAATCAGATTAGACAGTAATTTGAGCAATCTGTAATGTCTCCTTTGCCTTTCCAGATGAGAACAGTTGTACTTATCTGCTAAGCAGAAGGGATCATGTTTTCCTTGACACATTTATTGAAAAGCTCCTTGTTCTCCCAGCACTTTCCATACTACTACAGGAATGTCATCAGGCCCAGTCACTTTGTTGTTTTTTATGGCCTTGATAGCATGTGCAACCTCTGTAGGTGTAATTAGTGGCACTGCACCTTGTATTACATCCCCTGTAGAGATCATAGGATGTGAAAATTCTTCATTGCATATTGCATTGAAGTATTCATGCCATCGACACAAAATGTCTTTCGGCCTTTGCAGTAGTTGTCTGTCTGCATTCTTAACATGTATAACGTGGCTTATATCGGTTGTAGCTCGATATCGCAATTTGGCCAACTTGTAAACATCATTCACTCCTTCCGGTTTATCCAGGCAATTGTAAATTTCATTGTAATAGGCATTTTTTGCTTTTGCAACTTCTCGCTTTGCTGCAGATTTGAGCTGGTAGTAGTGGGCGAGATTAGCATCAGTTCTAGAAAGACTCCAGATCTTGTAGGCTTCTTTTGTGGCCTTCACTGCAATTTGGTTGTTTTCATTCCACCACCAAGTTTGCTTATCTATAAATGATTAAATAAACTCGATGTATTCCATATCAACTAATAAATTAGCACTTGAGCATTGATTTAAAATTTTCCTCTAAAATTTAAATCGACGCTAAAGTGCTGATTTATTAGTTGATTGCATATCTACAAACTGGCGGCCTGGTACCATATCCATATCCAAACGTGTACCATATCCATGTCCTCCATGTATATGCTCAAAGCTATGGCGTGTTTGGCCTACATGGCCATTTAGATCACCACCCAAAAATAGGGGGTCACTAGAATAGATGCTTTCAGAATAGAAGGCTGTGAATGTGTACTTCCAGGTCACTCCAAAATTGATCATGTTCCACAGAACAGCCTGATTGGGGTGCATAATAAAATGCAATATGTGTGACTACTGTCTCAGTGACAATCCGATACTCATCAGACGATCAGAAATGTGGTTGACTTCAGTTACGCAGTCCCTCAGGCATTCACATACTGCTATAGCTATTCCATTGCATTTACTTGCTGTTCCGTAGTATAGCATCTTGTATCCTTCACCAATGTTACAGGCCTTTGCCCCTTTCCACTTTGTCTCTTGGATATGTCAAATGTCTGTGTTTTAGTGATGCAGCCAATTTGCTGCTTTGTCCACTCAGTGTTCCTATGTTAATTGTCGTAAATCTGGATACTTGGCCTTGTTTCTTTGGCCTGCACCAGCCATATGCACCTTATCCCTTTTTCTCCGTAGTCAGGTGAGGTTGGGGCGTGTCACTTATGGGGAACACCCTAGCCGTATTTTGAATGATATTTTGAGCCTGATGCATAGTGATGCGACTTGAAGTACCTCAACCGGCTTGTCACACAGTCCGACATTGAGAGCCCTTAATTGCTGTTAGTGTCATCCGGCTGGCACCATGAGGAAGTGGCGATGGGTCTTTGCCAACCAGCTTTCCTTTCAATATCTTTTATTAATTTTTTGGAATATCCTGCTGTTTCTGCCATTCCATATATGTGCAATCATTCATTATACTTCTCTATTTCATCAGTGATGTATCTTATATTTCTCCTAATTATAGATGCTATAGTTGCTTTTTTCTGATGTTGCAGTTGAGCCCAATTTATATGGAATTAATATTGGGTTCGCTGTTGATTTAATATATACACTATATTTTAAGTATTCCAGACATCTATTTATCATTTGTCCAAAAATGGTATTTGGTTAGATTTTTCTTTTTCTGTGTTATATTGTATAGAAGGGATAACTGCATTAAAGCTATCTTGTATATCTTCTAAAATTCCATCTTTATTGTCTACTAATATTAATGTATTGTCTATATATCTCATATAAAACTTGTATATGTTTGGAACCTTGGTAATACCATATTCTCTATGTGCCTTACTGCTATGTTGCCTAGCAATCCTGAGAGTGGTGATCCCAAAGGAACTCCATACTTCTGGTGATACATTATTTCATTAATTTGGAAAAAATTATTGTCCGTCATGAACTTTAGAATACAAGAAGCTCTGCATGTCTCCATATAGTCCAAGTTATGTGATTCTTCCAACTTATGTTTTATGATGTTTATCACCAGTGTTACTGGGGTATTTGGATATAGTGACTTAATGTCAAATGAGGCCGTCATTATATTTGGATTAATTGTAACCTTTTTAAGTTTTTGTATACAGTGCATCCCTGAAGTAACTGCATGTTCATTTGGTGGATAATATCTAACCAGAAATCAGTATAAAGCTCTTTCAAGGTTAATGGTAGGTGCTCATGGTTTTGAGACCAAAGGTCTTAAAGGGGTTCCTTGTTTATGTGTTTTTGCTTTTACAAACATTACTGGTATTTCTGGGTACATTGGTGGTTTACATACTTTCTGTATGGTACTTGGTAATATTTCATGGTTCTTTATTTGGGCTAAGTTTTTAATTAACCTATCCAGGGGATTTTTTATTAATTATTTCACATTGCAATTCATTTAACATCTCTCATATTTTTTTTTAAGGTCTTCCATGTTAAATACTACTAATCCATTTGTTTTATTATCCTTATCATTATTTTTTATTTTATTAAATATTTGAAGCTCATGCTGTTGTTTACCTTGGTTTATATTATTTCTCTTGATCGAACAATACATCTGATATCTCATTTTATCTTTAATGATATTCTTGATTAATGGTAATACTTTATGTGGTTCCAGCATTTTGTCTTCATATACATATTTAGGACCTTTACCCAAATGTCTTCCTCCTCTTCTGTAAATATATATCTACTCAAGTTCTTAACTGCTTTATTGTTGTTTGTCATATTTATCGCAACCCCTTTTCGTTTCATTACTAATTTGTTAATCTTTTTATTATGTCTTCGTTCATTTGCTATATTATCCTTTTCCATTCGATAGAAAATACTTCCTATACTGCTAATCAGATTATCATGCTCCATATTTGCTGCCATTTCTATGTAGTTATTATAGACCTCATATTCCATTTTTCTAATTTCCCCTCTAGTTTGTCTAATTATTCCACTAAGCTATCATTGTTCTGCACATTTCAGTATTCCGTGTAGATATTTAGAATATTTTTTGACTAGCCCTTACACACATAAATATTTTGCTTTTATTTCACCAAGCAATAATAATAATGCTTGATGAAATAAAAGAAAATTTTAATTTGTGCACCTTATGAAATAAGTGTGGTGATTGCCTTAAACAAGATGGGCAGTGTAATAATGGGACTTAAAACTAATAAATTAAGCTGTGATTAAATATGATAGTGTACTATATTTTAATCTTACATTTTATCAAATCTTTCAGTTTTACAAGAGCTGGGACAAATCAGCATTATGAATTTTTTTTTTTGAGACCTCTGTTTCAAAATTAGAACAATCTTGAAAAGCTAAGAGCTTGTCACCATAGGGTTTTTGTTTTGTGTTAGTTGTGTTAGGTCCAAAATTAAATTTTATACAATAACAATGATGACAAAAGCTTACATTTGTCTGTAAGTATGTTGTTTCCTTGTAGGAGAGGAGAAAAATAAAAAAGATATTTATTGTAAAAACTAACATTGAACCAGGTGGAACATAATGCTCCAAAACATTCCATACACAAAAGATTAAGCTATATATATATACACACTTATAAAGTTTTTCACAGATTCATGTTTTAAATTATATATAAGTTTATATTAAATTAAGTTCAAATAGTACATTTTTTATTTTTTTTTTTCCAAGTAGCATTTGTCAAGTATAAAAGATTATAATCAAAACATTAAGATATATAAATATATGTATATTCTAAAGCTAAGCTTGTTGAAATTCAACAGGTTTTATTTTTGGATGAACCAACTTCTGGTTTGGATGTTGAAGCAAGACGAAGTGTATGGGACATGCTGCTAAGTATTCGAAATGATAGAACCATTATTTTAACAACACATTACATGGAAGAAGCAGATGTATTAGGAGATCGTATAGCTATTATGGCTGATGGTGAAATACAATGCTGTGGTTCTCCTTTCTTTCTTAAAATGAAATTTGGTAAGTATTCAAGATTATTAAAGTGACGTGTTCAAGGGTGGACAAATTAGGAGCACACTACATTTTTAAAGGGTTAAAATTACTACTTTGGGATGTAAATCATTGTATTCTTTTTCAAAAAACTGCAAAAATATTTTACAATGTTTAAAATATATTTAATTTTGGTAAAGTCGTGTTATTACACAAACTACTTAGATGACGGCATTGGTGAACAGACAATTGCCCTTTATAAGTGGCCAAATCATGAAACTTTACATATATGCATTCAGGTACACTGCCTGGCCAATTTATTATGAACACTGCACTGTGCACGAAATATGCCAATGTATGCAAAATTTATTACTGAGATTAGTATTCTGTCAGTGCAAAATCCTATAAAACCATAAAGGCATGGTAGGAAGCAAAGTCAAGTTTGACATTGGTAAAAAGACTGATCTGACTGACTGTATTGCAAAAACAGCTGCTACAGTATATTAGTTGACTACTAGCAGTACATCAAAACCATTTCAATGAGAACTATGCACAGAGAATTGGAAATTTTTGAAATTTGGGAACTGCTCCTCCCAGGCCTAATGAAGTATTAGGTAGGTGTTCATAATAATTTGGTTAGATAGTATAGATGCTGTGGATCCCTAATCAGATTATGCAGTATAGTTCTCCAAATGTAGCAATCTTGAGCAACAATTGAAAATGATCAAAAACTATTAAGCCTTGTTGGTAAAATGATAGCTCCTTAACTACTTTTTCATCCAAGACTTATCTAGCAGTATTTATTTTCCCCAAAATTGTGTCGAAGACTGTCTTGGATACCACAAAGTAATACTTCATACAATATTTAAGATGAAATATTCTTTTTTTGGATTTAAAGCTCCTTACTAGATGGCAGAACAATATCATAGTTTATTTAGAAATACAAACTTAAAAAACAGCTTGATAGTGGATAAATATTCATTAAACCATAGTGTATGTAAAGTAGAAGTTTTTGTTCAGTAGTTTGCAAAGCAAAAATCATTGCAACATTTTGCATGTTATCATTGCTTCATTGGGTTTTTGTTTTGTGTTAGTTGTGTTAGGTCCAAAATTAAATTTTATACAATAACAATGATGACAAAAGCTTACATTTGTCTGTAAGTATGTTGTTTCTTTGTAGGAGAGGAGAAAAATAATAAAAAAAGATATTTATTGTAAAAACTAACATTGAACCAGGTAGAACATAATACTCCAAAACATTCCATACACAAAAGATTAAGCTATATATATATCAACACTTATAAAGTTTTTCACAGATTCGTGTTTTAAATTATATATAAGTTTATATTAAATTAAGTTCAAATGTGTGTATTTCCTAATATAGTAAATTCATGGTTATCTGGTACTCAAGCATCTAGAATTCTCATGCAACCAGCATAAATTTCAGTTTGAACTTGATACCACAAAATTCAATGCATGTGGTAGTTCTTCCAAATGCTACTGGTGCATGCTTTGCTACATGCAATGTTACATTCACACTGTACATGTTAGTTCTGTCATGGCCATTAAAGTAGCAGATAGTTGAATTTGTCATCAAGTTATATTGTTTATTGGAAATCTTTTGCTTTGAAACAGAAGTGGGAAATACAAAACAGAAGTGAGCATATTGTTCAATGCTGTCAATGAATACCATGCAAGGACTAAAAACATGTATGAAAACAATTATATTTTCGATATTTACATTTGTATAAGGGAATTATATTCCATTTTTGTTATCATTGTTTTTAACTGCATTTTTATTTCAACTAAGGGTTGAATACAAGATTATACCTACTGTATTTAGTTTCTATAAAAATATTTATCATGCAACTGGCAGATTCGTGACAACCTCATTCCCCATAAATTCTGGATAACTGGGAGTTTTTAATATGTTTCATTAAAATACAAAAAAATCAGAAATATTATTTTTTTTCAATGATAATGTCAAAAAGGAGCATATTGTTTATTGTTACTAAAAATCACCCAAAACGTTTTTATCAGTGAAGGAAATCATTGGATGGAATACTGTTTCAAAATATGCAAAAAAAGTCCTTTTTTTAACAGAAAAAGAAACCATACAATATCAACAACAAAAGTAGTTAATAACAAGAAATATGCAAATGTGAAAAAACACTCCATTTGTCTCCCAGATTCAAACTTGGAACCTTCTAATTATGTGCCAGTTGCTCTGCCAATTGAGCTAAACTGGTCTCAATTTCTAAATTGGTGGCCTTATCTAAGCAAGATAAGGTCATTAAGGAAAGTGCTAAACACTGAAAAAAATACTCCATTTGTCTCCCAGATTCAAACTTGGAACCTCCTAATTATGTGCCTGTTGCTCTGCCAATTGAGCTAAACTGGTTTCAATTTCTAAACTGGTGGCCTTATCTAAGCAAGATAAGGTCATTAAGGAAAGTGCTAAACACTGAAATGAAATTTTCTTGTAGTTCAATGATTGTGGTATAGGTCATACTCTATTAAAACTGACTGGAAACTTCTTAACCCTTACAGTCTTGTATTTCTGAAACTAAAATCACTCTAGTTGCTGAATTAATTTTGAAGTGTTCTAAGAAAAGGAAATAAATATTAAAATCTCATCCTGAAGTATTTAACAGAAATATGTCATTATATATATATCAAAAGAAAGAGCATTTAATTATGATTCATAAAATGTCAAAATTTAAAAGAAAAAGTAAAATTTCATAAGCTTTTTAAAAAAAAATTGAAAAATTTTATTGTATTTTTGGCATTTTAATATCAATAAAAATTTTCTGTAAATGATAACTAGATATACAGCGGAAGGAGAGCTGTGTATCAATCCCCTGTGATGATGCACACAACCTGCTAAGACTTGCACCTAAAGTCTGATCCTGTCTTCCCCCATGATGCACGCTGTTAGTACTTTTCAAAAGAGATATTCACTTCTGGAAGGGAAAAAAGAGGATGGCTGCCAGATCAGTGTGGCTTATTGATCTATACTCTGTTCCATCTAAGTTGAGATGTAGTATAAACAAACCTAGACACAAGCAAGCCTTTTTCTACTGTCAATGCAGACAGAAATAACTACTATTGGTTACATTTTGAGGCCTCATTTTTAAGCACATGTCAAACAGATGGATAAAAAATACCATAACACAATGCATGACCCCATATCTCCAATGCTAAATAAATGCCAGTGTTTAATTACGTAACATTTGAACAACTTTGAAAATGTATTTCAGTCCACAATTGGCTGGAAATCTCTGTGCTCTAATATATTGCCCATGGTATCATCATTATAGCAGCTTTGTAAGGCAGCAAGCATATTTTCAAAAACCAGTCCACAGTTGGCTGAAAATCTCTATGCTCTAATACACTATGTTGAAAAAAGTGTCCAGACACTTCCATGTTGTGTGAATGGAAAGCCACTTTCAAAGCTCCCTAATATTGAAAATAAACTCTTTATGAAAAAACTGTTATTGGTGGTAAATTTTAGATTCACTGAAATCTATCTCTATTTTCCACAATATTCGTTTAACACTTCCAGTGTCCAACCTGAATAATGGATAATTATAGATTGGTGAATAGGGTTATGAACAGTGTGCCTAAAGGCCTCGGAAAGAGGGGGAAACCTTGGATGCAGTGGGCAGACAATGTCAAACAGGACCTTATTAGAATTGGTATGCAGTGGCCAGATGCAGCAGATGTAGCTCAGGACAGACTTGCTTGGGGAACTAAATTGCATGAAAAAACTGGTTTCCATCCAGGGGCCAAGCAATTTTCTGCCTATGCTCACCCGAAAAAACTTTAGAACTTTTTTGCCAAATAACTAATGAAAGGAATTATGGCATTTTGTATGCCAAATTAATCAGCATTTAATTCTGGAATTTCTGAAATTGCAATATTTAAAAAAAAGATGATATGTTTCATTTTAATAGGACTATTTTAGAGTCATGTAGTAAAAAAATGCATCTGGCAACACAAAAATTTGAAAAAAAGTAATAGACAGAAATGATTACAATGCACATGAATAAAATGACTATATACAGTGGACCCCCGATATAACGCGCATGTCAGGCAGGAAACAACACCCGCGTTATAAGGTGAACCGCGTTATACCGAGTGGCGCGGTGGCGACACAATAAATTTCACACTGTAAGCTTTTCTTTTACTCATCATGCATACAATAATTAAACACTATTCAAAATACATGCAGGAACTCAATACATACACAATTACTCAATACGTAGTAATAATAAAATTCAATACTAACTAACGCTGCACGGACCTGTATAAACATGTTTGAACTTATTGCGAATATCGCCCGCGCTATAACCGAGTGCGCGGTATAGCGAGCAGTGCTATAACGAAGGTCCACTGTATTTCTGAATAACAAAAAAATTTTTTTTTGGTTTTAAGTAAATATTTCTCTCGTTTTGTAATTTTTTTCTCTGTACCATACTTTGAAAAAAATCCAGGCTTTTAGCCAACTGTGCTGAGTCAGATAAACAAGTCAACTTTAGAATTTTTTTTAAAATAACCAATCAACGGAAATAGGTCATATTATATACAAAATTAAACAGAATTTAATTACGAATTTTATAAAAATAAATAATATAAACAAATTTGCAAGCATATTGATTTTGATAAGCCTTTTTCAATGTGATATGGTGAAAAAAAAGATCGCACTATACAATTAAGGCTTCATTTTGGAAAACCTGCTGAGTAAAAATAGTTAAATTATTTATTTATTGAAAGGAAATTTCCTCCCAAATAATATAATATTCAACCTGAAATATGATTTTCATTTCCTTTAATGATTCTCTTCGGTATCGTATATTTTAAACACATCATCATCATCCTCAAGCAGCCATGGGCTATGGAGGTCCAACCAGACCGTGCAATTTAGTTCTCCAAGAAAGTCTGTCCTGAGCTACATCTGCTGCATCTGGCCACTGCATACCAATTCTAATAAGGTCCTGTTTGACATTGTCTGCCCACCACATCCTAGGTCTCCCCCTCTTTCTGAGGCCTTTAGACACACTGTTCATAACCCTATTCACCAATCTATAATTATCCATACGGGCAACATGGCCAAACCAACGGAGTCTCTCTCTACACAATATGATGCTTAAAGGAGGTTGCCAACTCCTTTATCTAACCTCATCATTAGTTACATAGTTGAACCACCTAATGCCCAAGATACTGCATAAACATCTAGAATCCAAAGCATCTAGTTTCATGTTATCTTTTTTACAAAGTGTTCAAGTTTCACTACCATAATTAATCCTAGAAAGTACCAAACTATTATACAGTCTAATTTTAGTCTTTAGGTGTATATGCCTATTTCTCCAGTCAGTGTTATACAATGTGACTTGGCCGTCTCACATTCACAGGATTTTCTGAACTGATTATGAAATGGAAAAAATCTTTCCTGGCTGCCTTTTTTTTACTAAACATTATGAATTTTTTCTTTGGGTGTTGAAGTTTGACAATCTTGGCTAAGTGCAGAAAGGTTTGTGCACCAAGGACCAGCCCTTCCCGAAATTGCCCTCCCAAATGATGGCCGATTTCTCTAGCAAGGAAGTCTATTTTGCTTCCATATCCAAGACATTCAGTTTCAGAAAACGGTACAAGCTCAAAGTTTTTTTTATTAAAAAAGCAAGAAATAATAAAAGAAAAATTACATATTACATAATGGGATGTTAAATAAAATATCTGCAACAACTTTTAAGCCAGCCTCCTATCTATCATAACTTTGAAAGATCGATAAATCTGCCAATTGAAGATCACTAACTTACGGAAGTAAATATACAGAAATGAATTTGCTTTCATATCCAAGACCTCATATATTTTCAGAAAATGGTATTATATCAAAGTTTTACTGGAAAAGTAATAAATAATAAAATAAAAATTAACATATTGTCTAATGCAATGTTAAAATATCTACAGCAACAAGTTGTTGGCCATCCATACGATATAACATAACTATGAAAAAATCAATACTTATCGTTTGGCCAAAAGATCGCTAATTTCCTAAAATAAATCTACTGAAATTAAAACTAACTTATGTTTAAATATAAAAAAAAAATACAAATTTTACAAAGAGTATCCAATATGATGGTCCAAAACTATAAAAAACACTTATAGCACACAGAACGGAGATATCATGTGTTTGCCATCTGCATCTTGTTGACTCAGTGAAGCATAACTAATTATAAATGCAGGTGCAACCAGAATTTCTAAGAAGAATGTGTTTATTTTCAGTTTCAATTTGAAGCTGGGAAAGATGCATAGAATGCTGGGAAAAATGATAAAAATAACTTGGAAATACTGAAATAGGTTTATGATAAAAATAACATGGGAATACTGAAATAGGTTTATGACTTTCTGTCATAAACCTATGTGCCAATTTTCAACAATCTTTGATCAATATTTAAAGAGTCATTGAAGTGGGGACCATTTAACAGCAGGCGACATTGTCACATTGCCTCCAAATTGATGAAATCTTAAAAAATCATCATACAAACTTCAGATATTTAATTTATGTTATTGAACAAATTGTTACAAGAGTTGTGTTTTATCCATTAAAGTAATTTTCCACAAGTGTCAAAAGTTGAAGATAAATGCTTCAGCTTCCATTCATTCTTTAAATATTAAATGAATTTTGCGGGAAATATATTTAGAGAGATTTGAGTGACATCTACAATTCATCACTAATAACAGTTTTTGCATGAAAGGTTTATTTTAAATGTTATAGGGAGCTTTGAAAGTGGCTTTTCATTCACATAACATGGAAGTGTCCAGACACTTTTTTTCATCATAGTGTATATTGCCTATGGTATCATTACTATAGCAGCTTTGTAAGGCAGCAAGCATATTTTCAAAAACTTGGTCACTTATTACATCGACTGCCAGACTTTAGAAACTGTGTGGCCCGAATTTACCCAACTTTCATCTAAATTTTTCCTTTTTTTTTTAACTTCCACAATAAGCTTTAATTTGCTGTAAATAATTTCGTTCCCATATTTTTATAGTGTCTCATTCAGTTAAAGAATTAATTCTCATTTCTTAAAATCCCAGTTTTTTTTATAGGTGCTTCAAAGCTGATTCTGTCTGAGGAAATTTCTCTTTCATTGTAAATGTTCAAGATAATAAAAGAGAAATTTTCGAGAAAAGTGTTGGATTTTAATTCATCAGGAAAATGAGTGCTTTCCATGAATACAAGAAAGAGTGAAATCATTGCATCAAGAAAATCTTGTATGCACTAATGGACATCTGGTCACTTTCTACTGGGAGATGACGGAGTGCTCTGATCTTCACTTTGTCTTCAACCCTTACAACACCAAGTATTATTTTTTTCTAAAAATACAACTCAACTTCTGCATCTTATTTTGAAACAACTAATGAATGAAACAGTTTACATTGCATACTAAAGGAAATAATATTTGATTCTGAACAAAATATTTAAAAATTAAAAGGACAAAAGTGGTAGATAAGCATAAAAAATATGTTCAAGTTTATTTGTAGTGATTTTTTTTAAAACTGTTTGATCAGCTTCCAACACTTTAAGGTCAACCATGAAAATGTTTTGCATGTTAACCCCATAAAGCTTGGCAGTTTTTTTAATGATGTGATTTATTTTTTTATCAAGTTGATTCTTCTTTTAACGTGGAATGCTCAGAATGTTTTCCTTGTCCAGCTTTGTAGTGACTTATTGTGGTGGAGTTACAGAAAAGAAACATTCAACTAATTTCAGAGCAGTACAAATTTTGCATTCATTGATGCTTATCACTATGGCTCATAGGCTACAGTAGCCAAGTATACATGCTTGCCACTTACATTTTTCAAATTTGGTTTTTGAAAGTTTAAAAGTAAGAAAATGGCATTTAGTAACAAATAACTGCCCAAGTCACAAGGTTTGCATAAGCTGTATTTCTGAAGATTGTATATATGATTTGGGTTACCATAATCGATGGGATCTTTATGCAGTGGTTGGCTATTTCTTCTACCTTTGGGACACCAATGGGCTTGAAAAGGCTGCCATTGCATTGGATGGGACATTAAGCCATGGCCCCATGTGTGGGAGAACCATACCCTGTGCTTGTTAAAGAACACACTAGATGGCATTGATTGGAGGCTACCATCTGTCTCCTAACAGCTGTTCCAGTGGGTCCCCTCCCCCAACATTCTCTGAGCTCTCAGGGTCCATGTGACCTGGCCATTTAGGCCATTGTGTGCAAAAAGTGCTGCTCAAAGGTAAAACAACTTAACTCTTCTACTTTTAACATTAATGGAATCTTAAGGTAAATCTCACTAGAAGTTACCATTATTGTTCACACTTATGCAGTATTTATTGTTATTTATCAATTCAAGATTGCAAAATTTATAACTGTAATTTTTAGGATTTAAAGACTTATTTCACCAAAGTTTTTATCTATCTAAAGTGTATTTTATGTTTTCTTTAGGTACTGGGTATCATCTACATGTGACAATAAAACCAATGTGTGACATGAACCAATTAACTACATTGTTGCAAAAACATATCCCAGAAGCTGAACTAAAGGCTGTCCTAGGAAATGAAGCAACATATGCCCTTTTGGGTAGTACATCATCTTCATTTGGAAATATGTTTCAAGAAATAGAAAATAATAAAGAAAAAATTGGTATTGGCTCATTTGGAATTACTGTCACCACAATGGAAGACGTATTTTTAAAGTAAGATTCAATTACAGCTTTAGTTTTTATAGTGACCAATATGCTTTCATTATTTAATTTCAAACCTTATTGTATATGCCATAAAAACTTGATTTTTTTTTATATACTTCATTTTATAAAATATAGTTATAGACTTAAAAGTTTTCTGAATTTCAAATTAAGATTATTTATTTGATTCCTAACTTTATCAGTGTGTTAAGATCTTTTGAATGATTTTAAATTTTAAAAAAAGTAAAAAATATTATTAATCCATTGGTTTATGAATATTTTTATACTAACATTCCCAGAATTATTATTTCCTGAAGTGGCATTTTGTCTAATATGCAATTCCACCTAATCTTTATAACATGCAATTTTATTCAGTCTGAACAAACTTCAATAAACTGCTGAAATTTTACTTGTAGTATGTTGAAATGATGAAGTGTCTTCTCATATCTAAAGGTCTTTTTTTTTGTATTTATTTTCTTGCTATGCACACTGCACAGTCTTCTGAAGGCTTTTTTCATTTGGGGGGCAGGAAAGATGAATCTTGCAAAATGGGCTTGCTGCTACCTGTAGTCTTGCTGGTGATATTCCAGATTTTATTACCCAACTGCAGCTGATTTGCAAAAACAATCCCTGAAAGCATATCTGATGGCTTATTCTCCATTTGTGGAACATTTTATATTGTGTTGAGATGATGAATGGTTTCTTCTGGTATTTCAGTTTTTTCAGTGCAGACATCTTGAAACATTCAGGATAGTGTAAGGCAACAAAGCATTTCTCTGCTGTTGTGCTGTCTAACTGCTTCCTCAGCTCTGTCAGCCAAAGATTCTTATCAGCTGATCCCTTACATGTTTATTAAGTTCTCTGTAATACTTTCCATTAGGACTAGTAGGGTATTGATTATGGACATTCCTGCAGTTCTTTCTTTCTGAAATAAGCCCAAGTGCCTTATCACTCAAATAATTTTGCCTCCTCTGTACCTTTTTACCTATAAGGGTACTGTTAGTTTCAAGAAAAGCCTGTTTAAAATAGTCCCATTCGTCCTCAACTTCAGTAGTAAGCAAACCATAAGTTGGAAGACACTTTTAACAAGATAATGGTCAGATCCAATTTCAGCTCCCCTGTATGACCTGGTATTCCTAACAGAACTAGCCCTTTTGCTGTTAATTAATATATAATCAATCATATTCTTATGCAGCCCATCTGGTGAAACCCATGTGTACTTATGTATGTTGCGGTGTTCGTAATAAGTTAGTTATTCTGAAACCATTGAGTTCACTTACCTGTAGGAGACATTTCTTATTGCCATTGCAGCTACCAATACTAAAAGGGTCTATCACCCCTCCCCAAATGTAAGAGTCAGTACCAACTTTGACATTGAAGTCATCTAGAACAAGGGTAATATCTCCTTTCTTGACTGAATTCAAAATATCCCGAAGAACCTATCCTTATCATCCTGATCGACCTCCTTAGTGGGAGCATAACAGTGGACAACATTCAAATCTTTAATGCTTGTCTGAAATTTAGCTATAAAAAATCTTTCATTAATACACTCATATCCTAGAAGAGCATCATTAGTGTGTCTGCTGATAAGCAAACTTACACCTTGGAGATGCTTTTTTTTTTCTTCCCTCCCTGAAAAGAGAAATTTAAGATTATTTTTAAATATCTTACCTTTAATCTGTCCATTTGGTCCCTTGCAAGCCAAGAATATCAAAATTATAATAGTGGTATTCTTGTGTGAGGACATCAAGGGAATAATCTCTGTGCAGAGTCCTCACATTCCAACTATCTATGGAGAGAAAATGGTTAGTATCTATGGTTAGAAATATTTTGTTACATTAAAGCTTTAAAAAAGATAATGCGTTTATATTAATGAAGACTGTGCAATCCAATTACAATGGTAAGAAACCAGTCGTTTTTAAGTATGAATTAAAATTCAGCATGCTGAACAGAGTTGATCATTTCATAAATAGAGAAAGGCTCAATCTTAGGCCAAATGTTATTTCAAATATTACCTAAGGGTCACTGCTGCTTTTTATCTAATTTTTTTAAATTAAATTTTAACCTTTGATTCTTTAATATATGTTTTCTTGACCTGTTTGTAAGTGTATTGTGTTTTTACTTTCAGTGTTGGTTCTATTGTTGATAAAAAGCTAAAGCTCTCACAAGTTTCAGATATTCAAGAGATTTCATCCTCTCACTCTGATTCAAGTAAGTTCATTATTCATACACTCGCTCCCGCTTTATTAAGACTTACCAGTATTAAGTCAATGTAGTCAAGTCAGAGACTCCACAAAATATTAATTAAGCTTTTTGTGGAAAAAGGTGACTGAAAATAAATTAGAAAATTCAATCATGCATGAATTGCAATTTTTAGCGATTCATAATTGGACAAGTTTGAATATTTAATTTCGTAACAATTTTCCTCCAAAATTAAAACAAATAATAAGTATTTCAAACCCTTTGAGAAAATAAGTAGTGACATGTAAAGTCTCAAAATCCCAGTTGGCAGAATGTATATGGACATTATTCCTGTGATATCAGGGTGGAGGTGGCTCAGTTGGTAGCATACCAGGCTCGTAATCTGCAGTTCCCAGGTTCAAGTTCCAGCTGGGCCAGTATTGAGATTTATCTTCGCAAAATTTTCTGTCCTGCCCTCAGTTAGTAGGGGACACCGATGGTCTTGGAAAGGCCGACATCCATCAGATGGAATTTTAAGTTATGGCCATATATGGGAGAGCCATACCCTGTCCATGTTAAAGAATATACTTGATGACCTTGACAGGAGGCTACCAGCTGTCCAGAGGGTTCCCTTCCCCCAATCTTCTCTGAGCCCTCAGTTTCCTTGTGATTTGACCATTTAGCCCACTGTGTGCAAAAAATTGCTGCTTGGAGGTAAAGCAACCCAACCTGTGATATCACAACTTCAACCCAAGTTCATTACCATGAATCACACCAAAAATCGTTTTTCTATGCATATCATTTGCAGTTTAGAAGTGTGGAGATTTCTCATGGTGTCATGAAGGATACCCTACCATGCCTTTGCACATCTTTTACTGCAGCTGTATTTTGAGCCAATTGAGGTGAGATTGCAGATGATGTTTGATCATATTCTAAACATGCTTAATGGGTCGCATTGCTGTTCTCAAAATATCAAAATAGTCTGTATATCTTGTAGACATTCACTGGAGAGGGCAGCAATACATGGGAGAGCATTATCTTTCTGGAAGATGACATTAGGAATATACCTCCCCCCTAAAAAAAATAATCAGAAATATCATCACCATATTGCCAGGTATCCGCATTATGAATTACATGTACTAGAGGTGATTTGCTATTGTAATTAATGGCTCACCAAATGAGAACATTCTATGGTCTGGAAGTATGGCATTCACAGAGGACAGCAGGATCTACCCTCTGTTCACATCATCTCCAGACATGGATTGACAATTGTCAGCACCCAAATAGAAGCAGGACTCATCTCTGAAGATGTGTTGTCATTCCTTATTCCTGGTGGCTCTAAACCTACACCAATCCAACCGATCTTGACAGTCTTATATAGTCAATGACAGTTTATGCAATGGATACTGGGCAAACTGTGTGCATCTGCCAGTCTCCTGAGTGATATAGTGTGAAAGAGTATTTAACAATGCAATTAAGGCTTCATTTTGGAAAACCTAATGAAAAATATATTACATATCAATAAATAGAAAAATTCTATCTCAAAAATGAACTTGAAAAAGAAGTTCCATTGTTTTTTATATTTTTTCTCTGTGCTACAGTGGAAAAAAAGGACCAGTATTGTACAAAATGACAGTGCATTATTTACAGTCATGGGTGCTTTTTATCTCATTAGAAGAAAAAAAAAACTAGAAGTGTTCACTTTGTATAGTGTATGTTCATTTGCAGACATCAAACTTTTTTGTATTTAGAGATAAATTTCTTTATGGGTTGGATGGGTATTGATGAAATATTATGATTAATTCATCCTTTTGAATCACCCATAAGCTATAATTGCACCCTCTGATGGCAGAAAAAGTTGAAATTTTCAACAGATTTAACAGATATTGCAAAGATACATTTATTCTAGAAATTTAAAATTTTGGTGGTGAAATGTGAAGGTTCCATTGGCAGCATTGAGTTGACTCCTTAACCCCAGGGCTGGGGAGCACAACTCTTTTAAGTTAACAGATAATTGTTTGTTTTTAGAAATATATTAATTTTTTGGGGGGGGAGGGGGGGTAGATATGGATTAATGAAATATAATGATTCACACTTTCTGAATCTCCCAAAAGATATAATTTTGGCCTCTAACAGTGGAAAAAAAATAGAAAATTCAAAAATTTTAAAGGAATATAACAAAAGAAATATTTATGATAGATATTTTAAATTTCAGTAGTGGAATATGTGAAGGTTATGAAGTTTCCATTGGCAACAATGAGTTGAACCCTTACACCTAATGTTGGGTGGGTGAGAGAGACAACTATTTTAAGAGATAATTTGCAAATAGTTTTAATAGGATTGGTATTAATAAAATGTAATTTGTAGTTTTCAAATCCTAAAGTAGTTTTAAATCATTAGATGTCATTAATTATGGAAAAGGGAAAAACCTTTTAACAAATGTTGCAGATAATTAAAATTTCATTGGTAGAGCATCAAGAGATATTCCACCAACAACAATAATCTGCCCCATTTTGTGAGAAGGTTATGAGAAAAGCAACTTTTTAATTGAAGGTGTAAAGGACAAATACTTTTTGTTATGTAAGTACTAATAAAATACTACTATTTGCATTTCTTCCATCATCCATTAGTTTGAATTAAAATTTTTAAGGAGTGAAAAACTTTATTCTCTTTGGAAATGAGATTACCATACGTACCAGAGCATTGTTCTAGTTGTCCTGCTTGTGTCAGTAGAGTCCACAATGCACTTTCACCTTGGATGATGTGTTTTGGCAATACCACACTGTGCAGTTTCTGCTTGGATGTTGCTCTTTGAGGATCTTCTTGGCCAAGTATCTACATATTAATGCTCTAAGGATAATGATAAATAATGAGATAAACTCGATGGTTCAATATCCACTAATAAATCAGCACTTTGACATCGATTCTAATTTTAGAGGAAAAATTGTCTTGAGCCGGGTGGGATACGAACCCACGACCTCCTGATAACATGTCAGATGCTCTGGACCACTGAGCTACCGGCCACCGATCAAGATCTCCTCTAATTAATGCTATGAACATTCCTTTTATGTCTCTTGATCGGTGGCCGGTAGCTCAGTGGTCCAGGGCACCTGACATGTTATCAGGAGGTCATGGGTTTGTATCCCACCTGGCTCAAGACAATTTTTCCTCTAAAATTAGAATCGATGTCAAAGTGCTGCTTTATTAGTGGATATTGAACCGTCGAGTTTATCTCATTATTTATCATCATTGACATACTTGTAAGACATGCTTTCCATCTATATGGCAAGTAGAAAGCCACTTGGGCTAAAGTTGCTGAATAGCTCATATATGTGACATAAAAGGAATGTTCACAGCATTAATTAGAGGAGATCTTGATCAGCGGCCAGTAGCTCAGTGGTCCAGAGCACCTGACATGTTATCAGGAGGTCGTGGGTTCGTATCCCACCCAGCTCAAGACAATTTTTCCTCTAAAATTAGAATCGACATCATAGTGCTGATTTATTAGCTCTAAGGATAAAACAAATTTAAATATCCTCAGAGTTGCATAGCAAGATTTTGAGGTGAGGAGAGTTAAACATTTTTAACCATTCAGTGTGAACTCATAAGTTATAAAAAAAAAATGCTCTCTCAAGCAGCTGCTTGCCACAGAGGTCTGACAGGAGCCTGTCAGTTTGTATGCCATAGTAGAAGGTCTGTGAAGATGGCGGGACCTCAACAGAAAGAGAATACAAACTTCCATGCCTTACCTGGGGTTTGAACCCATTTCCTTTAGATCAGTGGCCAAGTGTGCTAACCACTCTGCCACAATTTCTCCCAGTTGGGTAGAGCAGTTTAACCTCTGTGTAGTAGCAGAAAGGAGATTAGAAAAGCACTTCATGAAATTGCATTGTCATGTCCCACCCCACCCCCATATATGAGGGATTTCCAAATTAAGTAAATCATCTCAATTTCTAGGGCCCTCATTTGATGAGGAAAAAAGAATCAAAGTTCTTTTATTGGAAAAAAGTAAAATTTAGAAATATCCTAAATAGAATTAAAAAAGAATATTTGCACAAAACATGAGACTTTCTCATTATAAAGAAACTTGTGAAGAGGTAACCGTAAGCCTAAAATATTGATGATGATAAAACAAAGTATAATATGTATAATGTATGTATAATCTCGATCATACTGTAATCACATTGTTATGCAGTAGCAACCATAGCTTCTTTGCAAGTTAAACTATGAACATTACTAGTTTTAATATTTTTTTATTTTGATGGAAAGTATTAAGAACATTTGTGCAGCATATACAATATGTATAGTAGAGAGTGCTTCCAGTTCTGCTACAAAACCACTATTTGTTAAAAGTACGAATAGTTACACCCATCCCCCAGTTTACAAAAGCAATTTATGCATTGAAAAAAGTTCATTAAGCAAATATTGGTAAATACAGGCTTAAAATATCATTAATTCTTATGTAATTTCTTCCAGCTAGTGTAAAATGGCAAAATAAATTGTCCATTATTTCATGTTTTACACAAGTGATATAATTCAATTAAGAAAATTTCTGTATTAGTTTAAAACAAGTTTTTATTAAAGAATTATCAACAAAATTAATTTTTTTGCCAAAACCCAAAAAACAAGTGGATATCCGAAGCAGAGATGTGATGGTTTTGGTTGCTTGGGACAGGCTTGGACAGCTTGCAAAGCTGTCAACACCGCCACAATCCAACATTTTCCCTTTATTTTAAAATTCCCTTTATTAATTTTTTAATTAATTTTAATAAAGGTAATTAAATTCCCTATGTTAAAATTCCCTTTATTTTATTAGGAAAATAGGTAAAACTCCTCTGTCAGAACATGATCTTCAAGAACGGAATTTTCTGAAAGTGTTAAAATGCCTAAAAAGTCTCCTCTTGACAGAAACATTCTTGTAGACTTGTTCATAAAGCATAAAAACGACATTGATAGTGATGGGAATATACAACCCCCTTCAAATGCAGTATGGTCAAATATAAGTAAAGATTTGGATTGTAAGTTTCATCCAAATATTTGTACATGTTAATAAAACAGAACAGATACGATGTGGGGACGACAATTGGAATTGAAAAAGTTGCAACTTTAGGTGAAGAACGTCCGAGAGATGAGTTACAGATAGGAAGTCAATGTGATGAAAGTGAAAGTGAGCAAGACTTTTTATCATCGTCTTCGGATAAATTAAATTTCAACCTTATATTATCTGCTGACGAATGGCTACAAGTTTACTCCCAAAGCGTAATGTTTAAGGACTCGGACAAGGACGGGTTTTCATGTAAGTACGAAATTCTTATACCATATATTTGGACTTCTATCGTGAATGAACAGTTTAGGGATGTAATATCACTCCCTTGCATGTTATTCTTTAAACGAGCTAAAGTGCATCCTGACTCAGAACCATTTGTGATAATTGCAGCAAAATGCATCACATGTGATTCCAAGTTTTTCAGGTGTATGAAAACGAAACCAGACGAAAGACAGAGCTGTAATTGTCTGCAAATATTTAAGAAATTTTTTTAAATATTGCCAGTTGGCAGGTAAGCACAAAATGACTGGTTTAACCAGAAGTGCAGCCATCTCTGTTGTCTGTGGTAAAAATATAGCAGCCAGTACTTTCCGAAGGTTTGAAGCCTGAAGAATTATGCAGTACGGAGATCCTGAGCCCTCTCATTTACCCTCTGCTAATGCTCTCCGAATCATGAAATGCAGAGAAAATGCAAAAGGTCAACTCGATAGTAATCCGATAATTGCCATCAATATTATGATGCACAATATAGAGTATCAAGGAGCAATTAGCTCATTAGGCTATGAACCATTCTTTGTCATGTATTGGTTGCATTTCCAGTTGCATGTCTATAATACTTATTGCAAAAAGAATGTTCACTCAAAGATTTGCATAGATGCTACTGGTAGCATTGTTCAGAAGCTGAAAAGACCCTTTGACACGAAATCTAAGAATATTTTTCTGTAAGAAGCAACTGTTCGTGCCCCTTTAAGCAAAATGCAGTATTCTGTTAGCAACATGCTTTCTGAAAGCCATGATAATAATAGTATTTATCATTGGTTGGCAGTTTGGAAAAGAGGTGGAGAACTTATTCCAAAGGAGATAGTGTGTGATCATTCTATTGCAATTTTATCAGCCATTGTTAGAGCTTTCACGCAATTTTCAAGTTTAAATGAATATTTGGAGAATTGCTCTGCCATACTATTTTGCACTAAGTCTGTGCCGATTCCTGCTTGCTTTATTCACTGTGATGTAGCTCATACGATGAAAATTATCGCATCGTGGAATGTTTTCAGAAAGAAGAGCTTTAGAACTCGGAATCTGTTCATCCGAAGCATGGCTCAAATCATTCAGTCGACGAATATGAATGATGTGAAAGAACTGTTTCAGGCAATAATTACTGTTGCTTTGAGTGAAACTGAAGGTGTAGATATTAACACTGGGAGAGTTACACAATGCGAGCAAGCAAAAGGGAAACTTAAAAGATGCATTTCCTCTGGTATTTCAGAAATTTCAGATTTATCAGCTACCATCATCAAAGACGACCCTGTTAATAATGATGAAAATTACTATCTGGAATCTGAAAATAATACAAGCATCTAATGCTTGGATTTGATGTCTGAGTAAGAACCCTCAGTGAAGAATGTTACAACATAGCACGTGAGGAAGAGGGAGATCACGACAATCTGCAATATATGCCAGAATTAGTGAAACACATGGTTGATATAGCAAAGTTATTGCCCTTATGGTCTGCTGTCATGCTGGCGAAATTCGGCTATGGGTCCATTGCAGCAAGTAGTGCTCCTGTGGAAAGCAGTTTCAATGACTTGAAGAGAAGGGTACTCTGTCATAAACATTTACCCGTGCGAGTTGATGTTTTCTTGGATATACATTTAAAATCTCTGGAAGGTATGATGAAATTGGCATCAACAGGGAGAAATAGAGAAGTTGTATCGACACTTGTGCAGGAACACCAAGATGTCGAAATTGCAACTGAAACCTGTGAGAAACTCCAGAGTACTGGAAACACTTCGCAGAAACAGCACACGTTTTCTGGAAAATGTTTTGCATGCTTAAATGGAGATTTTCCTACAGGTGCCCATAAATGCATACACTGTGCTACTGCAGTTCACATATTTAGTGAATGTTCTTATCCATTAACTGATTCACTCAAAGAGGGTTACGGCCAAAAAAGAATATGTTTAAAAGGTTCCAAAGAGAAAATGCAGGAAAAGTTTTCCAGAGGATCGCATTGTAGAGAATTGGAGAGGTCTTGCAATACCGCCTAAGAAACGGAGTAGGTATTCTTACCTTGTTCCTCAATTGGAATTAAGGAACATTGATTTGATATCGGAATCAAAGAGCCAACCTATTGGGATATTGAGAAATGGGAACAATAATCTAAAACCAATTACAGTTGTAAATAACAATTTTATAGTAACAAATGCTTGCTCTTATGACTCCTTGCTTCAGATTCTTGTGTGTGCCATTTGTGACAGTGCAGAATACCAAGCCGAAGTTAAATGTTTAACGAATGTCAAACCAGCATTTGAAATTATTACCAAATTACCATTCTCGACAATTACTGCAAGTACTTTCCAGCTTCATACAATGATGTTGAAATAAATTTGCCGAACTGTTCATTTACCAAACAATATCATACAGGTAGAAGCTGAAAATACTGCAAAAACTGCAGCTGAAAGCATGTTTGTTGAATACCCCTCTGCAGTGGAAAACTCCCATTGCAGTAAAAGTGGTTGTACTTCAAATCAATCATTTAACCGTACCGTAATCTCCATTATAGTGGAAAGTCTAATTTGGAAACTTTGCAGGAAAAGATTAAATCATACTTGCAATCGTATGAAAATGTGTGCCTACAAAATTTGAACGATGGTACTGTTTGTAATGGAACAAAATCTACAAATTTCACTATATCAGATAAGCATTTCTTTGTGGAATTGATCAATCATGATTCTGGCTCACATGAAAATGACATAGTGCAAGACATTACAGTGTCACCAGTCGAAATTCCACAGGTACTTGAATTATGCGATAAGGTATATCGTTTACGAGGTATAATAGCTTTCTCTGGAAAACAAAAGTCTTTAAATGAAATTGGTCACTACATAGCAATTTGTAAATGACCCAATGGGAAATTTACAATGACTTGGAAAGTAAATGCAAGCAACTCCAAAGAGAAAAGAAGATATCCTGTCAAATCCTGGTGTATACTGTGTGAACTTGATCTTATTTACTTTTTTGGTGAGAAATGTGATTTATACTGTAAAATAAAAGAGCGAAAAAAAATTAAACATTGTAATGCCAAGAAAGTGGGCCTATAACGCAGTTAATAATTTGCACCTAAAAACATGTTAACAATTGTTTGATCTTAATTCATCTCCATATGCACGGCCAAAGCATCATTATTTCAAATTTTATTATTTTTATCACAATCCATGTTATGTGCAAATAAATTTTGTGCATTTCACAAAGCTTTTCATTGTACTTTTAATTTCAGATTCAATTTACTACACCAAGTCTCAAACTAACATGATAGGGCTGGTTTTGGACTAACTCGACTGGTCATTTGATTTTGAACGATTTTTCCCCTACTTTCCTAAGAAAGTTTGTATTGTTATATTTACCACAATTCAAACTTTCTTTGTTATTTAGTTCACAATCTCGACACATCCAAAAAGATTTTTTGCATTAACCTATTACAAATAAGTGTGTGTAAATAGCTATAGCATGTAATATGTTTATGAACAATAACGACCATTTTAATTGTCATTGAACGATGACAATGTAAGTATATACAAATTTACGCTGATTGGTTAATTAATCATTGTGTTATTCATCTTCATTACTCGACAATAATTCAGTTTCTCATTTTTAATCTTCATTATTCAACAAACATTATTACGCAAGGCATTAAAACAAACTGCATTTAGCAGCTTTTTTTCTGCAGCTTTCGTCATTTTGTTTTATGGAAAAATGAGTTAAGTGTGTGAAATGTAGTTAGACGTATAAAAACACAAAGCATTACGCTAAGTATAGTCATAATAAGGGATTAAAATAAAAAAAGTCAATAAGGAATTGTCAAATTTTCATGTTATATTAAGAAAAATTAAATAACCCCTCAAGCAGCTGCTTTCTATTATATTTTTTTTATCATTTTATATATACATATATTTATTTGACCTTGTTCTGTACAGAAATGTAACTCTCTATATGAAACTGTCTCCTTTCTCACAGACCTGGTGAATGCTGCTTAAGACTGATATGTCTTGCTACAATTAGCAAAACAGGTTTATTGCCCCTGATCGTTGATGATCAGTCTCTTTCCGCCGTGGCTCCTTTCATCTTGGAGCATATAGCCCAAATGACGGTCTCAGGGACTGGGAGGACAGTGCTTGAATGAAAACGTCGAACGTCCCGTCGCCAAGATCACACAGTTCTGAATAGTGATGCGAACTATTGAAGTTTTTTTACAATCGATAGTCTTCGATGTTTTTGAAAAACTAATCGATACATCCAATGTACTATCGATAGTTTTTTTTTTTTGGTTGCCAACTAATAAAAATAAAATTTTTTGTTATCTTTGACAGTCTCTTATCAGACCTCTGTTGCAAGTAGCTACTTGAGAGAGTATTTATTTATTTAACTAATTTCCGGAAAAATAAGTACTAATAAAATGAGACTCTTCGTATTTGCCAACGTTTCCATCAATTTAAATTTCCTCCTTTTGAAAGCAAAAAATTTGGAAAGTGGAACAAATATATATTAATATTATAAAGTTTCATCTGGAAACTTCCTGTTTGAGTGGTAAAGTGTGGCGGTTAACATTGACAGCTCCCACTTGCTTCTACCTATTGGGAGGGTATAGTAAATATTCTAAATAGTGCTACAATAAAGGAAAATAAATTAATTAATTTTTATTTTTTTATTCCTGTTTTTGGACAGGCTGGACACATCAAACAACCAACAAACTCTCAAGAGTTTCTAGCTCACTAACTATCTAATTAGTTCGGCTGAATTTGAGCCAAAATTATCTCTATTAACAACAAATTCTTGCACTTTTTTGGAATAAAAGAACAAATGAAAAAATTTCCAAATCGCTAGATGGGAGGGCTGTCGTTTCTCCAGCCCCACCACATTGAAAGTCCAATAAGTCTTTAACAAATGCGGTACAAACGAAAATTTTTCCGGTACCGGTACAATCCGGTACAAATGGCATCGCAAATTTTTCGAAATCACTAGGTAGGGGGCTGTCGTTTCTCCAGCCCCCCCCCCCCCACATTGAAAGTCGAATAACTTTTTAACAAATGCGGTACAAACGTAGTACAAATGAATAACATCGCAAAAATTTCAAAATCGCTTGGTGGGGTGGGGGCTGTCATTTCTCCACCCCCACCCCCCCCCCCCCACATTGAAAGTGGAATAACTTTTTAACAAATACGGTACAAACGAAAATTTTTGCAATACAAACGATTGGCATTGCAAAAATTTCGACATCGCTTGGTGAGGTGGGGGCTGTCATTTCTCCCCCACACACACACACTTTTTGAAAGTAGAATAACTTTTTAACAAATGCGGTACAAACGAAAATTTTTGCGGTACAAACGAATGGCATCGCAAATTTTTCGAAATCACTAGGTGGGGGGGCTGTCATTTCTCCAGCCCCCCCCCCCCCCCCCCCCCACATTGAAAGTCAAATAACTTTTTAACAAATACAGTACAAACGAAAATTTTTGCGGTACAAACGTTTTGCGGAACAAATGAATAGCATCGCAAAAATTTCAAAATCGCTTGGTGGGGTGGGGGCTGTCGTTTCCTCCCCCCACTTTGAAAGTCGAATAACTTTTTAACAAATGCGGTACAAACGAAAATTTTTGCGGTACAAACGAATGGCATTGCAAATTTTTCGAAATCACTAGGTGGGGGGCTGTTGTTTCTCCAGCCCCCCCACATTGAAAGTCGAATAATTTTTTAACAAATGCGGTACAAACGAAAATTTTTGCAGTACAATCTGGTACAAACGTAGTACATATGAATTGCATCGCAAAAATTTCGAAATCACTTGGTGGTGGTGGTGGGGGGGGCTGTCGTTTCTCCAGCCCCCCCACATTGAAAGTCGAATAGCTTTTTAACAAATGTGGTACAAACGAAAATTTTTGCGGTACAATCTGGTACAAACGTAGTACAAACGAATGGCATCGCAAAAATTTCGAAATCACTTGGTGGTGGGGGGGGTCATTCCCCCAGCCCCCCCCCCCCCCACTTTGAAAGTCGAATAACTTTTTAACAAATGCAGTACAAACGAAAATTTTTGCGGTACAAACGTAGTACAAACGAATGACATCGGAAAAATTTCAAAATCGCTTGGTTGGGGGGGGGTGGCTGGTGAAATGCACCTTTGTTAAACTATAGCAGTCTTTCTTTATTGGAATAAATTTTATAACAAAGCTTTTTAATTGTTCTGCTACATACTGATCATTTTTAACTCTTTTTTTTTTCTCCCTTTAGATGTATATCCAGCTTATGAGTTTTGAGACATTTTATTTACTTATTTTAATGTGCATGTGTTTATGTTTATATTTTCATTAGCTTTTTTTTGCTTGTCATTTGTCTGTCCATCTGTGAACATTCAGCTTTTTTTATTTTTAGAGATAACTTTTTTTATGGTGAGAGAAGTTGAAAATGGTAAAACTTTGAACAATTATTTCAAGCAATCCATGCTAGAAATTTGAAATTCATTGACAACAAAGATTTGCCACTTATCCTCAAGGATGTGAGAAAATGCAATTTTTGTTTAAAGAGATAAATGTTTTTTTTTTATTTTATAGGTACTATTTGCATTTTCCTAGTCATCCATTAGCTCAATTTACCACTGTTAGAGAGTGTAAAATTCGGAAGATGATAAACTTATTTTCCTTTAAAAACTAGCAGGAAGTTATGCCTTTTTTTTTTTGTTCTTTTAAAAGTTTATTGGCTATTTTAATTGTATATTGTATTTTTTTTTTATTTTATTCAGATTTTTTTACACCCATGTCTGTTTTATACCATTATCTACAGTTTCTTTATACTTGTAATTTTCTATGTCATTGTGTTTTTTTTAATACACAATTATGCTGTAATGATACTAATAGCTCCTGAGCAACACTATTCTACATCTAGCTTATCACTATTTACATAGTCAAGCCATGAGTATTTTTGCCACGGTATAATTTCACTTAAGGATACTTTTATCCTTGCAAAAAGTTCACAAGTAAATAGGTGGTTCCACAACAGCCTGCTTCTTGACTGCCTGGAGATCTACCGACCCTCTGGGGTCAAGGTCAGCCCTTTGTGGCTCGACTGTTTCTCCCCCATAGTGGGGAAGTACTACTGTTCTACTGAGTTACAGATATCCAGAAGCTTAGCCTACATCTCTACCAAAAGAAGTTTACCCCTAAAATGTTCAATAAAGTGAGATATTACCATTTTAGGTGTCTTAAAAATTTCTTATGCTGACTCAGCCAGTCTTTTTGTCATCCCTACATTGTTCTTGCAAGGGCCCTGTATCAAAGATCTTAATTTGGCTGCTGATAATTTTCTTTTACTGGTGGCCGATGTTGATGCATAGCACTAATGTTATAAGTTGATGTTTTGATATTGGATACTAGTCCAAGTTTTTAAATAAGTACACTGTCCATAATGTCATTTATCACTCACTAACTAATACTGTCTGCATTGATTGCATTCCTTATGACTCATATTACAGAACTTAGTTGTCAAAAAGCTTTAACTTACAATTAAGCACCTTAAAAAACATTCAACGAACTAAATTTTAACTTAAACTGTTGAAATTCACAAACGTCAACATTGCAATGAACTGACTATCCTCTCTATGTGACAGCATGTTTCTCCCCAGCACCAGCTGGGCTACATCTAGCACTGTACCTCCCAATGTTACGACTTTAAATAAGAATATCTCTCTCTTGGTGGTTTTGGTTTTCACTATGTTGCTTGCATAGCAGAAGGTTCCACACTGCCAGAAGGGGTGAGATTTCAGTGTTACACATATTTTTTAATTGATGAATTTGAGTTGATGACAAGTTTAATTTTTTTAAATATTTTGCTGTATAGTTCAAATTAATATTTTTGTTTTAAATTTTACGTTTTTAATTACATGTCTTTTACCAGATTTTGTTTGTTGTACTGTAGTTTTAGTTACTAGTTTACTTTAAACTCTAACCAATCCATGACCTTCTATTCTGAAAGTATAACATTAACTAAGTAATATTCTTTCAAAAGAATCTGCCTCATTTTTTGAAATCAAATGAAATTAAAACTTGCTTAAATTGCAGATACTATTTAGAATTTTTGATTTATTTTTAAAAAGATGGAATGAAAAAGAATTTTAATGACAATAATATTAAAGCAATTTATTTAGGATAGTAATTGAAATACTCATTAATGAGGGTGTCAGGCATATTTTTCCATGACTGATTTAAATGTTTAACTTTTCAGAGGCATGCTGGCTGCCTGTTTTGAAATATTTCAGCATTGTTCAATAATTATTACTATTTTATTTTATATGCATTATATTGCTATATACTTATGCTAACACAATTGTTGTGATCTAGCAAATTTTATTTACCTGGATATAATGTTTCTTTTCAAGGTAATGAACTTGTCCCCAAATACAAGCTGCAAGGAGTGCCAAAATTGCTACAGCAGATGAAAGGGTTGTTCATTAAAAGAGCTGAATATGCTAAACGGCACTGGAACATTTTTTCTGCCCAAATAATAATTCCACTTGTGATTATGTGCATATTTTGTTGGCTTGTGTTTAATATAGCAACTTTAAGTAAGGCCAAGGAACCTCCATTGTCACTGGATTTGAAATCTGTATATGGATATTCCAATGGATTTTATCACTTCACAAAGGAACAAGAAGCTGAAACGTTTGTATCAGGTTATTTGAAGAATACTCTTATTGATTCTGGAGTAGCAGTTCAGAAAGTTAATGATTCTAATGCATTCCTTATCAATATTGGTAAAAAGAATTTGCAAGAATTCCTCAAAAAAATTTTTGTAGGTGGTAGTGCTCATTATATGGAAAATGGCACTCTCTATCTAAAAGCTTGGTACAATGGAGAACCATACCACATTTCTGCAATGTCTCTCAACATAATGAATACTGCTGTCCTCAAATACTTAACAAATACAAGCAGTGCAGTTATTCGGACAGCAAATGTTCCTTTTCCACGTAAGAACACCTACATTACAACAGATTTTGATTCTCTGATTGAGAAAATGCTTACAAGTATTTTCATTCCTCTTTCCTTGGTATTCTTGTCTGCTAGTTTTGTTCTTGTTCCTGTCAAGGAGACAGTCACTAAGGCGAAGCTGCTACAGCTAATGACAGGAATATCTGGCATCACTTACTGGATTATGATGTTTGTTTGGGATGCCTTAGTTTACACTTTGTGTTGCATAATTCTCCTTGTACCATTTGCCATATTTGATTCAAGTAATACTGTTGTTGGACATCCAGAAGCCATAGGTAAATAGTGTTGTTTTTTTTTAAATGTGAATATATTAGATACATTTACCAAAATATTGTAATACAGAGGATGTATTTGTGAAAGAAGTGAAAAATGTGATGGTTTTAGCAGAAACTTTCCGTTATTGATAGGAAGAAATGTTGTTGCTTTGATTTATTGAGAAATTATTTACTGGTGGAATTTTTGTATGTTATTTCCTCCAAAATATATTTTTTTTTATTAGGGATTGAAAGATAAGGATGGTAAGGTGAAGGTTATATCATGGCAAGGTTGGCTGCACATTTCAGAGATGGTCTAAATAATTTGGTTGGTTATACTTCCATTGTAATGAGGAGAGGATAGATGCATTACTGGCTTTAAGATTGACCTTATATAATTTTGAAGTTACTTTGACTATCTCTAAATTAAAACTACCCAGGGGTAGATGAAATTACTACTGAAATGCTTAAAGCTGCAAATGTTACTGTTGCCACATGGCTGACTGTAACTTTTTTGTATGATAAAGGTGTTCCTAAGGATTTTTATAAGATCTATTATTATCCCTATTTTTAAGAAACACGATCATGGTTCTTGTGATAATTATATGAGCATCAGTCTATTTTATGTTTGTGGTAAAGTTCTTTGCATTATTGTGTTTAATGAAGAATTTGGGTGCTTTTCACTTGGGCAGGAAGATTCTTGAGAAATGTTTAAATTTTAGAAACCTGTGTTTAGTAACTCCATAAATTTCAAAAAGGCTTTTTGACTCTGTTGATTTCATAATTTGTGGTTGATCATATGGCATGCCTGACAAGTTAGCACAATGAAAGCTCCCTATAATACTAAGTGACATCTGAGAGTTGGTAAAACTTGCAGCAATTGGTTTAGCATTGTTACTGGAGTTTACAGTTGTGAACAAATGTGTACTGTGGTTGATTATGTTACATGGCACTGTTTTCAGAGGCATGTAGAATATCACTTACCTTTACACTGCCATTGATCATGCTTAATATGGCATCCCTGCTGTGCAGCAATTTCCCACAGTCTACTTCCACTGTAGTAGGTTTCTGCAAAGCCCTATCATATCAAATTAATCCTATTCTTCTTACAATCTTTCTGTATCCATCAACAGTCACCAGCAGATGTTTTCCCAGAGCCTGTTTCAATGTCCAAATGAGCAAAAGTCCATGGGTGATGCATCTGGTGATTTCACATGAATGTTCATAAATGGTATAATGCAGATTCTGGTTCATCTGCCATCTGTTGAAGATACATGCACTTAGATGAAGCTTTGTCGTCATGCAACCATAAGGGAATGATGTTCATATCATACAAGGCAGGCAATTTATCTTGGTATATTGGCTCTAGGACATTTGTCTTTGGCATTATTTTCTACCATATGAATTTGCAACTTCCCATTTTAGTTGTACCTAGCAATGACCATGAAATCTTTGGCATATTCTCTGTAACAATTGAGATAGGCTGTTTGGATGATTGATCAGTAATTCATGAAAAGACAATTTATCATACACCCCACCTAGTAATGTGTGAGTCCATCTTTTGCCTTCACAACAGCAGAACTATGTCATGGGACGGACTCTATCAGGTGTTGGAAATAAAGCACTGAGTGGGTTTTGGGCTTGAATACGTCACTCCATTTTGTTCCACAAATGCTCAATAGGGTTCAAATGCAGAAAGTAAGAGGGCTGTCTGAGGGTTGTGAACTCATTAGAATGCTCCTCCAACCACTTCACTAAACAGGAGTGATGAGATGGGGCATTGTTGAAAAGAGGCATCCTGCTGTGGGAAATGGATAGACCAGTTATAGCATATTTTTTCCAGCAGATGCAGGTTTTGTCAGTTTTGATGTAGTCTTGATACACATCTGTGATGGTTTCAAGTGGAAATCCCAGATGTTTGGCAGTGTTACATGGAGCAACCCATTTTCCTCATACTGACTATCTGCCCATGATCAAACTCACTCAGGTCGCCGTGTTTATCCATCACAACAGTTTAAGGTATGATAATACCTTAAACTGTTATGTAATAGGTCAGATATACAGCAGGTAGGTATCTGACCTATTTATAGCCTGCAAGGGGTTGTGGTTGGCTGCATTATTGTGACAAAGTAGGCCAGGTGTGTGTATAGGTGCAGTGTGTATAATACATTGTACTTTGTGTGTATAACTCTTGCAGTTGTGTGGGTAGATGTATCGGTCATCAAGTGTGATCACATTTTTCCACTTGTTGCCTGCCAGGTAATGATCATCCAGTTTGCAGCAATTGGTATGGCATTATGTGATAAGGCAGCAACTTTTGGACACATGATTTATATGTGTGCTGTAAGCAAAGATTGTCTTGGATGATATGAACAGTTGACTGGCATGGGCATCTGCAGGGACACTCCCCCCCCCCCCCTTAAAATCTGGAAGTGTGATTTTTGCCAAGCCTATTATCTAAAGACATAACAATGACACTCTTTCAAATATTCTTGCCTCCTTCTGGAGGAATTTCTGCAGATTGCCATATCTACTGGAACACTTTGTTGCTTTGCCAACTGTTCTCTGGGTTGCAGAATTTTATCCATTGATCATTGTGCAGACCTTCTTGATAACATCTGGTGTGTGCTAGAACTCTATGCTTTTTTGAAATATCTGCAACTGCTTCTGGGGTCCATCTCCTATGCTCTACTTTACCACATAGATACTGTTTCAGAAATACTAAATCTTGTGGCTTTGCACATTTTTATAATTTGTGACTCAAAATATTGGGTGTCAGAATGGGCAATGATATACTCTTCCAAAAGCCTGTGGACTGAAGTACATTTACATATGAAATCGGCACTATATGGTATAATCAACCATGATATTTTGTTTCCCTTTCTCTAGTTATTGATTACTTTATGTGGAATTCACTGCAAAAAGATTTTGTCATTAAATGATCTGGAGATTAGGAAAATTCTGATTTAGTTTATGCTAATGATTTGATTATATTGCCAAATGATATTAACACCTTCATTGAGGCTGTAGATGAGACTGGTAGCAACAGAGGTAGGTTTCATGATAAACAGAGAGAGCTAAAGTAATGAAAATATATTAGGCTGGTTGTACTTCAGTTATTTTGAGTGGCTGTACCATTGACCAAGTGTCTCAGTTGTATTATTTCAGGAGTTGTGTAACAGATATTGGTGATGTACATCATGAGATTAACAGAATTTTCTTTTGACGAATTTCTCTTAATTTAATTCTTTAGTGTTTTCAGCATATAGAAAATAAATACATCATAAATATTTGCTTGAAGTAACTAACGAAATAGGCAGGCATATTATTTTAAATTAAGAATAATGTTTTCTTTTTTGTATGTGTGTGTGTAGAGAGAGAGTTTAATTTATAGCATAGCGAAATTTTTTCCACAAAACATTAATTTATAGATGTTTAAAAGTCAACAGGCAACTCTGAGATGGTCAATTGTTTAAATCATTAATAATGCTAAAAAGTGTAATGTGACTATTATTTATTTCCATCTTACTCAGCCCCGCCCTGCCCACGGTCAGTAGGGGACACCGATGGGCTTTGAAAAGCCGCCGTCCGTCGGATGGGACGTTAAGCCGTGGCCCCGTGTGCGGGAGAGCCATACCCTGAGCACGTTAAAGAACACGCTGGATGGCCTTGACGGGAGGCTACCATCTGTCTCCCAACAGCTGTTCCAGTGGGTCCCCTCCCCCAACCTTTTCTGAGCCTTCGGGGTCCATGTGACCTGGCCAATTAGCCCATGGTGTGCAAAAAAGTGCCGCTCAGAGGTAAAACAACCCAACCCAACCCATCTTACTCAGTGCACTAAAAAGAAATAGTTTCCACCCAAGATCATAGATGGCACCAAATGTAGGTGCCGAAAATCACGAGAAGAGTGAAAGTCATACTTAGTGGAAAAAAGCATTGGCATTAGTTCAATGGCTAGAATACTGTCATGTTTCTGGAGAGATGTGGATTAGAGGCCTGTATGTCGGCAAATTTTTTCCACAAAACATTTATTGATTTATAGACATTTAAAAGTCAACAGGTAACTCTGAGATCGTCAATAATAGTAATTCTTGCAGCTATAATCCTGCAAATGCAATACCTTCTGTTTAAACTTTGGAATTAAAAAAAAATCCCTTTAGTGTCTCCATCATATTAAGAGTTAATAGTACATATCTGACTCATTTTATAATTCTTAGATTTGAATTTTCAATTATATTCTGCAGGTGTCTATTCTCACATCTCAGCTTACTTTTTAAAAAATAATATTTGTAAATATATGAGCATTATTAACATCACTTCTTCCCCCCTGTACGGAACTTCATGCTATCCTTGAAGCTGTACTCTTTGTCCTCAGCCTTGAGAGTGGCAACTTTTGTGACTCCAAGACAGCCTTGGAAGCTCTCCAGAAGCGAGACAGCAAGAGCTGCAATCCCTTCCTCATCCAGAAGATCATGGAGACTTGCTCCAAGGTCACTTCTGTTGGAATTACGGTTCATTTCCAGTGGATCCCCTCCTATGTAGGGATACCTTGCAATGAGCTTGCTGATTGCACCGCAAAAGAGGTGATTGAGAGTCAGAAGTATGTATCTTATTACCCCCCCCCCCTCTCTCTCTCTCTCTCAGTGACTACAAGATATTTGTCTCACAATTGATGAGCCAGTATTGTCTTGCCCAGTGGTAGAAGGACTTCAGTTGTACCTCATTCAGGTACCTGGTTGATCCTTCTCTCACTGCTCCTAACCTTGTTAACCGCAGATCTGGGGAGACCCTCCTTCATCGTCTCCTAGTTGGTGTCATCTACAGAAACTCTACACCACACATTCTTGGCAGAGTATACAGTCCTAACTGTGCCACACGCAGCACACCTTAGACTGTATTTCATGTACTGCTCAACTGCTCCTGCTACATTGCTGAAAGAGAAGCTTTGTTCCGGGAGCTTCATACCATTGGAATCACTGACTACTCCATCACCTTCCTACTTGATATCCACCACAATACAAAGCTGCAGCAAACACACTTCTCACTGGTCCCTGATTTCTTTCAGAACAGGGGTGGGGGTGGCTCAGTCGGTAGCGCGCCAGGCTCGTAATCTGTAATTCCCAGGTTCGAGTCCCAGCTGGGTCAGTGTTGAGATTTATCTTCGCAAAATTCCCCGCCCTGCCCACGGTCAGTAGGGGACACCGATGGGCTTGGAAAGGCCGCCATCCGTCGGATGGGACGTTAAGCCGTGGGCCCGTGTGCGGGAGAGCCATACCCTGTGCACGTTAAAGAACACGCTGGATGACCTTGACGGGAGGCTACCATCTGTCTTCCAACAGCTGTTCCAGTGGGTCCCCTCCCCCAACCTTCTCTGAGCCTTCGGGGTCCATGTGACCTGGCCATTTAGCCCATGGTGTGCAAAAAAGTGCCGCTCAGAGGTAAAACAACCCAACCCAACTCTTTCAGAACATTGGCCTTTTCTGCAAGGTCTAATGTCTCTTTAACTTTTTTAAGATTAAAGCAGCTGCTTGAGGGAGTATTTATTTATTTTTTATTAGAGTTAATAATTTTGCGAGATAGCTGAGAGGTAGTCTCTTCTACTTCTGCTATCTTCTTCTCCTGTTGTGACTGGTATAGGGAGCCCCTCATTGGAGGCTAATTTCACCATGATATTACAACACCTTGAATCTTGTCAGCGAATTTTTCCACAAAACATTTATTGATTTATAGACATTTAAAAGTCAGCAGTTAACTCTGAGATTGTCAATTATAGTAATCCTTGCAGCTCTGATCCTGCAAATGCAATACCTTCTGTTTAAACTTTGAAATTTTAAGAAATCCCATTAGTGTTCCATCATATTAAGAATAAATAGTACATATCTGACTCATTTTATAATTCTTAGATTTGGGTTTTCGATTATATTCTGCAGGTGTCTATTCTTTCATCTCAGCTTACTTTTTTTAAAAATAATATTTGTAAATATATGAGCATATATTATATTAACATATAGACAATATGTAAAAAGATATTTCATTTGAATCTTATTTTAAGATTTTTTATCTTTTTTTCTTTCTTTTTATCTTTAATTTTAATCATTATTTATGTATTAACTATTTTTTTAATAGCTAAAATTTCAGTTATATGGATTTTACCAGCAGTGAAAATGGATATCTCATTAATTTTTATTTAAAATAAAATTTCAGAATGGCATAGCCAATACTCTTTGGAGAAGTGCATGAGGGGTGTGTGTCGAACTTTTTTATTCCCTCATTGTAAATTTATGAACCAATAATTTAAAATTTTGGCAGCAGGGATGGATAAACCCCTTCAGTGTAGCAGCAGAGAGGAGGAGGTTAAAATTCCCTTGACAAAATTTGGCTTTCATCACTTCGTACTACAGGTTGATTTCAGTGTCAAGGGGGGGCGGGGGTGGCTCAGTCGGTAGCGCGCCAGGCTCATAATCTGTAGTTCCCAGGTTCGAGTCCCAGCTGGGTCAGCGTTGAGATTTATCTCCGCAAAATTTCCCGCCCTGCCCACGGTCAGTAGGGGACACCGCTGGGTTTGGAAAGGCCGCCGTCCGTCGGATGGGACGTTAAGCCGTGGCCCCGTGTGCGGGAGAGCCATACCCTGTGCACGTTAAAGAACACGCTGGATGGCCTTGACGGGAGGTTACCATCTGTCTCCCAACAGCTGTTCCAGTGGGTCCCCTCCCCCAACCTTCTCTGAGCCTTGGGGCGGGGGTGGCTCAGTCGGTAGCGCGCCAGGCTCGCAATCTGTAGTTCCCAGGTTCGAGTCCCAGCTGGGTCAGCGTTGTGATTTATCTCCGCAAAATTCCCTGCCCACGGTCAGTAGGGGACACCGATGGGCTTGGAAAGGCCGCCGTCCGTCGGATGGGACGTTAAGCCGTGGCCCCGTGTGCGGGAGAGCCATACCCTGTGCACGTTAAAGAACACGCTGGATGGCCTTGACGGGAGGCTACCATCTGTCTCCCAACAGCTGTTCCAGTGTGTCCCCTTCCCCAACCTTCTCTGAGCCTTTGGGGTCCATGTGACCTGGCCATTTAGCCCATGGTGTGCAAAAAAGTGCCGCTCAGAGGTAAAACAACCCAAACAACCCAATCTCTGAGCCTTCGGGGTCCATGTGACCTGGCCATTTAGCCCATGGTGTGCAAAAAAGTGCCGCTCAGAGGTAAAACAACCCAACCCTCATTGTTTCCATATCTGATACTTAATCATGCTTAGAAAATGATAAAAGATTGAAGTGTTTTTTGTTTGGAAAACCTAATTTGGGTTAAAATACCTGCAACAACTTCCTCATTAAGAAAAAATTGGTAAAGATGTACTCATAATTCTGATGATTTCTTTAACATACACAAGGCATGGCTTAATGTCCCATTCAATGGATGGCAGCTTTTACAAGACCCACTAGTATTCCCTAATATGACACCAAGCACATAGTCAAGGTTAGCAGATAAAATTTCAATGCAGACATAGTGGAGGCCTAGACCTTGGAAATATCAGGTTATGAACTTGGTATTTAAAAAAAATACCTGGATCCAATGTGGGGATATGAAATTATAGCTTTAAAAGAAATACAGAACTAACAATTTGTGAACATTTCAAATACAGCTCATCAACACTATGTAGTGATGACAGCAAGTGATCTGAACACTCTGACAAAAATCAACTCCACTAATATTTTGCATATGGTGAAACATTACATAATTGGTTTCACATGGAAGTGAAATGAGAATACATTGGTCTGCAGAAAGCATTAACTTTTGGAGGAGTGAACTACTAATAATTTATTTCAACCCAATAATTTGTTCATAAATATTCAAAAAGTGCTAATTTTTTGTTAAATTGTTCATCACTTCGTACTCACTCGTAACTTTTTAATATAAATAGTTTTAAATGCTTAAATTATTTGTACTGTATTTAATAATGTTTTTATTGTATGTATTTCAGGAACTTTTTTCTTGTTGTTTATACTATATGGCTTGTGTTCCATACCTTTGTGTTACCTAATTTCATTTCTTGTCAAAAAGCCATCTACAGGATTTTCTCTTCTTATAGCTTTTAACTTCATAACAGGTTAGTATTGATTATAATTTAAATTCTCACAGAATTATTCATGTTCTGATTCATTATTAATTGATTTTTTATTTTAAAAAATTATGATCTCCTAATTGTCTGGGTTTTTAAAGATTTTGTCAACCAAAATTTTAGCTTGAGTGAAAAGCTGAATTAAGATGTGAATAAATTTAAGTGACACAAAAAACTCCAGAAATTGCCAATAAATATAGCGAAATATTGTTATATTTAATGATCTTTTTGTATGTTTCACAATCAACTTTTACTTATTAACAAAGGGAAGCCTGAAAAACAAAGTTACTCTATCAGAGTACCACTGTACTCAGATAAAACCATATGAACTATCTAGAATAGAAAGCTAGCACCATCACCTTAAGTGATAGTGTAACTGGTGCATAACCAGGAGACCTCAAATTTGAGTCCATCAGGCAAGTTGGTGTTGCTGTTTTTTTTCACGCCTGCCTATCTCTGATTAGTATCTTAACTTCACAAATGTTAATTTCTTGTCTGTGATATACACTGTCCTACCAAATATTGCATAATTTCCATGATGTCAGTGTGGATCTGTGAAGCTCTGTAACTTCTGAAATATGCATTTAATGGAAAAATGTGACTGAAGAGTATTTCACTTATCTAGGTCCCCATCGATTATACATGCTGAAAGAATCTGAAATGAGAGGCCAAGTCATCTGTTTGTTTTTTAGTACAATAAACTTTTATTTTTATTTTTTGAAATAGAAATTGCTGTTCAAAACTTTTCTCACATATATATTATAAAAAAAAAATGCATAATTCAAATTCGAAATAATATTTTCTTTTTTTTTATTTGAAGCATATTTTATTAAGCTAGGGTACAGTTTAAATAACACTGGGCAACAGATTTTCATAAAAGTAACCATTTCTTAAAGATTTCAGGTGCTGAATACAAATATGACAATGAAAATGCAAAATTGGCTACAATTTCTGAGAAATCCGCAATAGTTTCTTATATAATAAAATAATACGTACATATGACATGTAAAACTCTGCTTCTACTTCCGACATCACTTTGCCCGTCGCTTGTACAGCTGCTCAGGATAATATCTGGCGAGCATCCAACAGCAGTTAGCCAACATTGAAGTGGACCAGTTTACCTGGTATCTTTTCTCCATCATTGCAATGTCCTGGTGAAAACGTTCACCGTGCTCATCACTAACCATGCCGCAGTTGTCGGGGAAGAAATGTAAGTGGGAATGGAGAAAGTGGATCTTTAAGGACATATTGCAGACAAGTTTGTGATACAGAGATAACATGTCCTTAACCAGTTTCTTGTAGTTGTCTGCCCTGACATACCCAAGGAATTTAGTTGACACCAGATGAAATGCGTCCCAAGCCTTTTTTTCATCACCCTGAAGCAGGTTGTCAAAAATCTGATCTCTAAACAGCTCATGGATCTGAGTACCCACAAAAATTCCCTCTTTAATTTTCGCTTCGCTGAGTCGAGAGAATTTGTCAGCCAAGTACTTGTAAGCTGATGCAGTCCGGTTCATGGCTTTTACGAAGTTTTTCATCACACTGAGTTTGATGTGTAGGGTAGCAGGATTTTGTGCATTTCTGCCAGTGCTGGGTGTTCCATATTCTTCTCTCCGACCTTCAGACATTTTGTCTGAGGCCAGTTTCTCTTCATGTAGTGCAGAGTCTTTGCTCTGCTGTCCCATTCACATAAGAAACAGCAGTACTTCATATATCCCAGCTGCAAACCCATCAACAGAGCCACTACCTTCAAGTCACACCAGAGATGCCAGCCATGCTTGCTGTATTGAAGACAATTCAACCGCTGTTTTTGGTTGTCGTAGGTTTCTTTCATGTAGACAGCGTGTCTGACCAGAATGGATGGAAGTCGATTTCCATTATGCAGCAACACTGCCTTGAGACTCAATTTCAAGGAGTCTATGAATAGTCGCCATTCTTGAGGGTCATGATTGATTCCGAGGGCATTCATCAGGCCATCTACATCTGAGCAGAACACAAGGCCACCTTCCTTTCTGAAATAAGGTGCAAACTGCTCATGACGAGTTCAAAACAAAGTCACTCGGACATTTTCCTTGAGAAGATTCCATTGTTTAAGGTCTTGATCCAAGTAATTCTGCTTCGGCATTGGACAGCTCCGATCGCAAACAAAAGTGTTCATTTCTTCTTCAGTGAGAATGTGTGGTGCAGATGATGCACCATGGCAGACGTATGGATCATCATTAGACACTGAAGGCTGCAGAGAACCCAATGTCAGTTTGCCTCCCTCTTCATCATCTGAATCAATGGAAAATTCTTTTGGAGGTTTGGGAATGGGAAGGCCTTTGCCATGCGGAATTGGTGGGAGAACAAATTGTATATTCGGGTATACTATTGTCCACTTCTTTTTCCTTGTGATGCCTCCAGAAACCGTGGAACCATGCAGAAGTAGCAGTCATTTGCGTGATTGCTTGGCTCTCTCCAAACATATGGTGTGCAGTGTATATGGTGGGCTGATGCAATACAATGCAATATGTTGTTATCTGGAGTTTAAAATACAGCGTTGCGAAATAGTTACCTTTGTACTCAATGTGGACTGAGCTGTTTGTTTATACATGACCATCTCTGTCCTTCCTAAAAAAGAGCCAATCGACAAATTTTGTCATTTTCATGTTCAGCACCTCAAAATTAGTAAAGATTGGTTATTTTCATTTCAAAGTCTTTTTGTGTGTTGTCCAGTGTAATTTGTTAAATGATCACCATTTTTTAGAAGCAATGTAAGGTGTTGCTGATCTCTTTGTTAATGTTATTCTGTGCTGAAGCAACCCCCTAATTTAAGCTCACAAGCTTGATTTGAACTATTATGAACAATTTTTTTTTAAAGTTTCAAAATTTTCCTGAAAATTAACCAAAAATTGCCATTTTAAAATGGAAAGATTTGGGAAGTATAATATATAAGCCTTACCTGGTCTAGTGGTTACATACCTTATTACTAAGGTGAGTGGTCAGGTCCTTTGCGTAAGTGTTTGTTAGCTATATTAGGTTTGTTCTGGTATGAGAAACCAGAATAAACCTAATATAGCTTCTAGGTTATTCCTATCCTTTGTGTAGGAAAGTACCTTCTTTCTGTTTTTTAAAAAAAGAGAAAGCAACTACCAAGTGCATATTTGTTTTGTTTTTTATAATCTCTTTCTTGCCTTAAAATTATTTCATTGTACCAAGAGTTATTATCATTCATCCCAGCATTCAACTGTTGGCTACTGAAACCAAAACCACAACTAAAGTAACTTGCTTGTGCAAAACTGGACAGCACTAATTAGTAGCAAATGTCAGCCATGTGTACTGTGCCTCATATAGCATCAACATTGAATAACCTTGCAATTTAGTTAGTATTTTATTTGTACTTTGATAATTAAAACTTTTTTATTTCTAATAGTGTGATTTTATTTACATAGATTTCTATGCAGCAATCTGTGGGAGTTCAGATCTTTGCTATATCACTAGTTATGACAATGCCCACCTTACAACTTGTTTGTTTCATTTTTACTTCTATCAATTTATTGATTTTTATTCCTTTAGTTCTTTCAGAGTTATGTTACATTGCTGATTGTGACAATAGCTGACTTACAACTTGTTCATTTTTTACTTCTATCAATTCATTGATTTTAATTCAGTATATTTCATTTTTAGTCTTTTGGAGCCATGACACAGTGCTGCCTATGACAATAGGTGGCTGGCTTACAACTTTTTTCCACAGATATGTTTTTTTAACATCGAATTAGATTATATGTTATTTATATTATTACTTATTAATTTTCCTGTCAAAAAACTTTATCATTTTCTGAAAATTAATGAGGTCTTGGATATGGAAGCAAAAAGCCATGACATGGAAATTAGCCATACAGTTGGAAAAATAATTTCTTCAAGAATGCTATAACTCCCCCCACCCCTTCATGGCTATGCTGAAGGTGTTTTATCACCTATCCCCATCCCCCAGAAAATTCATATTGAATGGCTTTAAAATAGTTTATCCCTCCCCCTCCTCAATATATTGGCTGTTCCATTCTGAGAATATTAGCAGAATACAACAGCCATACAGTTGGAAAATTAGCCATACAGAATGGAAATTAGCCATACAGTTGGAAAAATAATTTCTTCAAGAATGCTATAACTCCCCCCACCCCTTCATGGCTATGCTGAAGGTGTTTTATCACCTATCCCCATCCCCCAGAAAATTCATATTGAATGACTTTAAAATAGTTTATCCCTCCCCCTCCTCAATATATTGGCTGTTCCATTCTGAGAATATTAGCAGAATACAACAGCGAAGATAGTGGCTTGAAATAATTCCAAAATATGTATTTGTTTATTTTATTAATGGTTTGAAACAATGCTTATTAAATTTTACTAAATTTCTGAGGTAAATTCTTATGATGCATTGCAGTTGTGAAATATTCTAGCTTCCATAACTCTTTAAATACTGAATAAATACTTTGAAAATCTAGATTTAAATACATTTGATTATGATCTTCAATCTATCTTCAGTCACATCTTTCCATTAAATGCATATTTTAGACGTTATATAGCTTCGAAGTTAGATTCTCATTGGCATAACATGGAAATGTTCTAATATTTTGGTAGAGCAGTGTATGCTTTTCAATAACATTATTTCAGAATTACACTTATTTTTCTCATGATATTTAGTAATAAAGCATAGAGTTTGCACTTATCTTTTATCACAAAATGGTTTTTCAAATATATACTTAAAACTTCCAGTTGTGATACTTTAAAGTTCATTTTCAGCAAAAACTTAATGCTTTTCCCTTCTTATAGACTGTCATGCACTGGGTTCCAAAACTTAAATAACACATATATTTTCAAATATCATTAGCGTAGATTGGAATAATGCAACAAAAGCTTCATTATAAAGCAATAGGAGTACATTATAACCCTTCCAGGGCCTAGCCCGTATGTACACGTACGGAGAATCTAAGTTGCGAGTGTCGATGCCATATGCACACGATCTTAGTACAACAAAAATATATCGATTTTTTAAAAATAAAAATTGCCGTTGTAATTTTTGATATATATATATCTTACAAAAATATATATTCAGGCTTCAAAAATAATATTTTGTTTTTTAATTTGATGCATATTTTACTAAACTACAATATAAATAATTTTATAAAGCCATCTGATTGCCATTTTTTAGAAGCACTAAACGGTATTGCCGATTTGCTTGTTAACGTTCCTATTTGCTGAAGCAAACTTCTGATTTAAGCTCACAAGTTTGATTTGAGCTATTAACAAATTTTTCCCTAAATTTTCAAAAATATCCTAAAAATTAACAAAAAAAAAACTGCTATTTTTAAAAATGGATAGATTTTGGAAGTAATTACAAAATACGTATCACCATTTTTTTTTTCCGTTTCACACTCTTTTCTGTCAAAAACCTAGTCAGTATTCCCAAGTTATATTTATCATTTTCCCCATCATTTTATGCATCTTTCCTGCCTTCGAATCAAAACTAAAAGCAAACACATCCTTCTTAGAAATTCTGGTTGCACCTGCATTTAATTAGTTATGCTTCACTGAGGCAAACAAGCCACTGCTATGTATTTTTTAGTTTTGGTCCAGCATGTTGGATACTCTTTGTCAAGTTAGTATTTTTTTTATATTTAAACCTTAGTTAGTTTTCATTTCAGTAGATTTATTTTCAGAATTTAACAATCTTTTGGCCGATTGATAAGTATCGATTTTTTTCATAGTTATGTTATATCGTATGGCTGGCCTACAACTTGTGGTAACATCGCATTAGGCTATATGTCAATTTTTATTTTATTGTTTATTACTTTTCCAGTAAACTTTGATAATGGTATCATTTTCTGAAAATAAATGAAGTCTTGGATATGGAGCAAATTAATTTCTGTAGTTTTATTTCCGCTAGTTAGCGATTTTTAGATTGGTTGATTTATCAATTACTGATATATCTTTCTGGGTTGGCTAGATCGGGAGCTGGCTTAAAAGTTGTTGTGGATATATTATTTATTAATTCCATTTAGGTTATATGTAATTTTTCTTTTATTATTTCTTGTTTTTTTAATAAAAAAACTTTGAGCTTGTACCATTTTCGGAAATTGAATGTCTTGGATACGGAAGCAAATAGACTTCCTTGCTACGGAAATCGGCCATCATTTGGGAGTGCAATTTCGGGAAGGGCTAGTTCTTGGTGCACAAACCTTTTTGCATTTAGTCAAGATCGCCAAACTTCAACACCCAAAGAAAAAAATTATAATGTTTAATTAAAAAAAGCAGCCAAGGAAGTTTTTTTTCCATTTCATAACCAGTTCAGAAAATCCTGTGAATGTGAGAAGGACAAGTCCACGTTGTATAACACTGGCTGTGTTTAAAATATATGATACTGAAAATAATCATCAAAAGAAATGAAAATCATATTTCGGGTTGAATATTATATTATTTGGGAGGAAATTTCCTTTCGATAAATATATAATTTAACTATTTTTATTCAGCAGGTTTTCCAAAATGAAGCCTTAATTGTATAGTGCGATCTTTTTTTTCACCATATCACATTGAAAAAGGCTTATTAAAATTAATATGCTTGCAAATTTATTTATATTATTTATTTTCATAAAATTCATAATTGAATTCTGTTTAATTTCGTATATAACATGACCTATTTCCGTTGATTGGTTATTTTTTTTAAAAATTCTAAAATTGACTTGTTTATTTGACTCAGCACAATTGGCTCAAAACCTGGAATTTTCTCAAAGTATAGTACTGAGAAAAAAAATTGCAAAATGAGAGAAATATTTACTTAAAACCAAAAAAAAATTTTTTGTTATTCAGAAATATATAGTCATTTTATTCATGTGCATTGTAATCATTTCTGTCTATTATTTTTTTTTCAAATTTTTGTGTTGCCAGATGCATTTTTTTTACTACATGACTCTAAAATAGTCTTATTAAAATGAAACATATCGTCTTTTTTTAAATATTGCAATTTCAGAAAATCCAGAATTAAATGCTGATTAATTTGGCATACAACATGCCATAATTCCTTTCATTAGTTATTTGGCAAAAAAGTTCTAAAGTTAAAGTTTTTTTTTGGCTGAGCATAGGCGGAAAATAGCTTGGCCCCTGGATAGAAACCTGCTTTTCAGCCTGGGCCCTGGAAGGGATAATAAAGATTTGTTGAGCAGCAAAACATTTTCAAAGGGAGGGAAGCATTACTTTAATTATATCTGGCAAAAAAAGGCATCGTAGCAAAATCTGTAGTAAATATTTATGCTGTTGTTAATCATTTGGAATCAGTGTGCTTGCTTTTTGAATAGTATAGTTATTTTTTAATAGACTTTAAAATTTTTAATAAGTTTCTAGCAAAGGAAAAAGGTTGGATGGAACTTTAGTGACAGTGAAAATGTATTATAGTTTGTTTGACAATCTTGGGGAGAAAACATTTGCTTTAAACCCTTATTTTCAGCGAAAAAGAAATTAAACCTCATAGGATCTTTTGGAAATGGTGGCCCTAAGTAGCCATCTAGTTTGCTTATATGTAAGACCATGCGTAGTGTCAAGTATATATTCATGTTAAGGCAGGTCTCTATTTTTGGGGGTTGTTTTAACCCTTTCCTTACCATATTGGCCCAAAATGACAGATCTTAAATGTGTACTCATACAATCAATGCTATTCCTTCCTCTTCACTACCTCCTACTTGCAGTTTGCGTTTAGATTCGTGGATGGGGAATTTAAATCTTTCCTCTCCTCCAAGTGTTGAAGCAGGAAAAGAATATAAATTATATCTTTTATTTCTTCCATCATGCTTAGACTGTTCTCCCTAAATTGTAAGTCAAACTATGCCAAAGCTAAGTAACCAAGTTTTTCAGTGATTGCTACTTGTAACAGCCATATACATTATACAGGTCATTTAGTTTTTTGGTTTGTTTTTAAGAAAAACTTTATCTTTGGATGTCCTCATGCTACACTATATTACAAAAAGTTTCCAACTCGCTAACTTTGAAAATAAGCTTTTTACAGAAAAATGCCATTGGAGATAAATTGAAGATCTCACTGAAATCTTTCAAATTCTAAATTTTCAACAGTATGTTTGTAATATTTAAACATTTATTTAGTTAAAGCATTTGAAAGCATCATTAGTGATCATAACATTTTATTCAGAAGCCCACTAGAACACACATTTTAATTGTTACAACAAACTGCTTACTAAAATAAATGCAAATTTAGATATTGGTGTAATTATTCTTTCAATTAATATTGGCAATATTAAGTATAACAGCAGCTTTCCCTGTTAAATGTTTCCAACTTTGCAGTTATGTAAATATTAAAAGATTATTGTTGGAAATTTAAATTTAGAAAGATTGAATGAGAGCTTCAATTTCTCTAGTAAAAATTTTCTGTGAAAAGCTTATTTTAATGGTTAGGGAGCTCTGAATGTGACTTTCCATTCACATAACGTGAAAGTGTAAGGAAACTTTTTTTGAATATATTGTATGTGAGAAACCAAGATAACTATTCAGTTGCTCAACATTGATCTTAAAATTTTAATTGTAAAAGTAATAAAAGAAATGTTTAGAATATTAACTAAATATGCTCTATTTTTTATGTTTATAAGTTAATAAAGGTGTTCACATAAAATAAATAACTGATTAAAATTTATTGCAAAATTTAGTCACTTTAATTGTGCATACCTTAATCATTTTAATTAAGGGGTAAACTATTCTCCCTTTAGTGTGCAAGTGACTATTTGCATAAGTTTCAGCCAGAAAATGTTTTTACCTTGTCAAAGACTTGCAAGTTTCATCGCAAAGCAAAATTTGTTTCTATTGATGCATCACATAATTTTTGTTTTGGAGAATAGCACATTCTGCTTTTTTTCCACTAAAACATTGTAGAAAGTCTATTAGATGCTTTCAAAGTAAGCATTAATAATATTAATGACAAAGAGTCAGCAACTAAGGAAGGGAGAGGAGCTCTCTGATCACATGAAATAATTGCATTGTACAGTATTTTCTAATCAAATAATCTAAAACTTAGTGTATACATTGTCAAAATTATCTGGTAATGTAAATGAAATGTGTTTCACATAGTTATTCTAGAGAATTAAATATTTGACATATTGCACACTTTGATTTTTAACAGTTTTAAACTGTAGCTATTTATTACTTATCTCTGTATTGCTTTTCACTTGTCATTTGTGGGTTTGTCAAAAATGTTTGTTCCACCATATCTTCCCAACCTGTCATCTGATTTCAATGAGTTATGTATGAAATGAAAGTTTGTTACACAGGGAGTGTCATAGATTGTAAAAATTTACTCAACATGTTTTCTTTACCCCCTGAAAAAAGGCAGAATGTGAAAATCCTTTTTCCATTATATCACTGAATGCAAGGGCTCACAGTGAATTTAGTGTGAAATGAAAGCTTGTGATGTGGGGACTTTTTACATAAGAAGTATTTTCAACAGTATTTTCCAAAGCATGTATTAAATTTGCAATACATCAATGGCAAGCTGCCATTCTGAAATAAAAGATGACCTACTGGAGATTCGGGGGCGGGGGTGGCTCAGTCGGTAGCGCGCCAGGCTCGTAATCTGTAGTTCCCAGGTTCGAGTCCCAGCTGGGTCAGCGTGGAGATTTATCTCCGCAAAAATTCCCCGCCCTGCCCACGGTCAGTAGGGGACACCGATGGGCTTGGAAAGGCCGCCGTCCGTCGGATGGGACGTTAAGCCGTGGCCCCGTGTGCGGGAGAGACATACCCTGTGCACGTTAAAGAACACGCTGGATGGCCTTGACGGGAGGCTACCATCTGTCTCCCAACAGCTGTTCCAGTGGGTCCCCTCCCCCAACCTTCTCTGAGCCTTCGGGGTCCATGTGACCTGGCCATTTAGCCCATGGTGTGCAAAAAAGTGGCGCTCAGAGGTAAAACAACCCAACTAGAGATTCTCTTGTATCAGTGTGAGAATAAACAATCACTAATGTTGTGGGCTACTTCAAATTACCTCCCTTTCTTGCCCCCCATACCCCCACTAGAAAGGAGGAGAGAAATGTAATGGGGCCTGAATGAGTCTGCATTGTTTTAATTCTTTGCAGGAATATTCAAAGTTTGATGTGTATTGATGATGATGAATGTAATGGGGTCAATGTTTATAAGTCATTTGCCAAGTGTAAACTTCAGATATGCAGAGTAGCAATGTAACAGTTCTGAAAATGATTTTAATGAAAAAGGGAAAAAAATTAAAAAATATCCTATCTCGATATCTGCACCAAAAGAAGTAAAATATAAAACTAAGTTAAAACAATGGTACAATAAGTCACTGAATTCATATTCACATCAATGAAAAATTGGATGCCAGCTATTCTTGTTGACTAAGGTAAATCATCATCATCATTATCCTCAAGCAGCCATGGGCTATGGAGGTTCAACCAGACTGTGCAATTTATTATTTTAATTTATTTCTCCAAGGATATCTGTCCTGAGTTACATCTGCTGCATCTGGCCACTGCACACCAATTCTAACTAGGTCCTGTTTGATATTATCTCCCTAACACATCCTAGGTCTCCCCTTCTTTCTGAGGCCTTTAGGTATACTGTTCATAACCCTATTCGCCAATCTATAATTATCCATATGGACAACGTGGCCAAACCAATGGAGTCTCTCTCTGCACAATATGATGCTTAAAGGAGGTTGCCGATTCTTTTGCCTAACCTCATCATTAGTTACAAAGTTGAATCACCTAATCCCCAAGATACTGCATAAGCATCAAGAATCAAAAGCATCTAGTTACCTGTTACATTTACAAAGTATCCAAGTTTCACTAACTAATCCTAGAAACAACCAAACTATTATACAGTCTAATTTTAGTCTTTAGGTGTATACGCCTATTTCTCCACACTCTCCATAGATTTTTAAAAGTCCCTGCAGCAATCCCTATTCGTCTGTTAATCTCATGCCTCACATCACCAGTATCTGTTACATAACTACCAAGATAATCAAATTATCAACCTGCTCAACACCTGCTCAAGACTGCAACCATTTAAATTAACTGAGTTACAGCCTGCCTGACTAATTTTCATTATTTTAGTTTTCTCTCTGTTTATAACCAAACCTACTCTATTACCAGCCTCATCAACAGCTCGAATGAAAGAATTCATGTCATCAACATCATTTGCCTAAAGAGCTAAATCATCAGCATAATCTAAATCAGAAATTTTCATATCTCCAGACCATTTAACGCCAAAATCTTGCCCTAGTAGGGAATTTCGCATAGTATAATCAATAACCAAACTAAAGAGAAAAAGAAACAGAATGCACCCTTGTCGAACCTCAGAAGTAATGTTAAACCAATTGCTACAAGCCTTACCAACTCTCTCACACGACTCAATGTTATTATAGAGAGATTTCATTATGTTAACTAACTTGTCAGGTATACTATATGATCTCACAATCAACCACAAAATATGATGACCAACAGAGTCGAAACCCTTTTTGAAATCAAAGCTGGCAACCAAAGGTTTCTGAAACACTAAACATTTCTCAAGAATCTGCCTAAGTGAAAATATCTGATCCACACATCCCCTACCACTTCTGAATCCGCATTGCTCATCACACAATTGCCTGTCAACCAGATTCTTAATTCTATTAAGCACAATCATGCAAAGAACTTCCCTGGAACAGAGAGTAGGCTGATACCCCTATAGTTATCACAAGAACTGCGATCACTTTTTTTGAAAATAGGGATAACAATAGCTCTGGTAAAATCCTTAGGAAGGATTTAATCCTTAGGAAAAAATCCTTAGGTAAAATCCTTAGGAAGTAGCTCTGGTAAAATCCTTAGGAAGGAAGAATCCTTTATCATAAAAGATATTCAAAATTTCAGTCATCCAAGTGGTATTCGAAATATTCCCAGCTCTAAGCATTTCCGTAGTAATTTCATCTACCCCTGGGGATTTATGTAGTTTAAGTTTAGAAACAGCCAAAATAACTTTAGATTGTGTTATAGGGCCAACATTAAAGCCACCAATGCATCTATCATCATTGCAAACAATGGGAGTAGAACTAACCACATTGTTTAGAATATCATTGAAATGCTCAGCCCACCTAGCCATGACAGAATCCTCACTTTCTATAACCTTACCTTGTTTATCCTTCAATTCCTGTATACCTGCCCGTTTTCTACCATACAAACCTTAACTGTCTGGTACAGCTCTCTGCTGTTGTGCTGTCTAACTGCTTCCTTGGCTTTGTCAGCCAAGCCATCAAGCCAAAGATTTTTATCAGCAGCTAGCTGATCCTTTACACATTTATTAAGCTCTCTGTAAGGCTTTCTATCAGTGCCCCTATATTTCTCTGAAGTGAATACAAATTCAGTGAGTGATTTCACTGTAGCTTTACTTTTTAGAGTGTAAGTAGAAAGATGGGTATTTTTTAATTATATTTTTTTTTCACATTAGTATACTCTAATGATAACAGTAACTATTGTCACAAGGAAGAATTTTCAAAAATACTCGTTTTTTACATAAAATTTGTTTCATATATTTTTCCTTCATCACTCTGCATTAGAGCAGAACTCTTTGCACTTTTTCTTTTGTAATATTTGGTTGGAAAAAATCATGCAAAAAAAAAAGTGTTATGGTTTGACACCTCCTTTGTTCCATGAAGCTATAGGATTAATATGATGGAGAATGAAGCTATAGGATTAATATATTGAATCATAATAAAGTTGTTAGAGTGATATAGAAGAAAAATTGTCATTAGCCAGGTGGGATCTGAACCCATGGCCTCATGATAACATATCAGGTGCTCTGATCACTGAGCTACCAGCCATTAATAGAGAATGATCGTTCGGCGATCGTTTGACACCTCCTTTGTTCCATGAAGCTATAGGATTAATATGATGGAGAATGAAGCTATAGGATTAATATATTGAATCATAATAAAGTTGTTAGAGTAATATAGAAGAAAAATTGTCATTAGCCAGGTGGGATCTGAACCCATGACCTCATGATAACATATCAGGTGCTCTGATCACTGAGCTACCAGCCATTAATAGAGAATGATCGTTCGGCGGTCAGTAGCTCAGTGGTCAGAGCACCTGACATGTTATCAGGAGGTCATGGGTTCAGATTCCATCCAGCTAATTACAATTTTTCTTCTATATTATTCTAACAAATTACTACCAGGTATATCTGAGAAATTCTATTATTGTAACAACAATGTTTATGCTTGATTCTTGGTGTGTTGGCTTAAAAAATAAAAATACCATTCTGTTTGATGCTTGATGTGGGCTTGTGGGGTGCATTAAACTGGAAGATGCCATCTGGACCACAGTCTTCAATTACAGTCAACTACATTTCCAATGACCATTCTATGGTATAATGCTTAAAGCCACTAATAAAGGATGATTGTTCGGCAGCCAGTAGCTCAGTGGTCAGATCACCTGACATGTTATCAGGAGGTCGTGGGTTCAGATTCCACCGGCTAATGACAATTTTTCCTCTATATTATTCTAACAAATTGTTACCAGGTGTATATCTGAGAAATTTTATTATTGTAATAATAAAGTTGATTTTAAAAAAGGATTTTGGTCTAACTCAAACACGGAACCTGTTTTCTATTGAAGATTGCTTTTCTAATCCATGAATAAATATTTAAACTATTTATTGTAATTGTTTAAATTAATATTTGCTTGAATAATTTATATTTCATATTGCAGCTTTTATCATAATAGCAGCATACAATATTGGATGGTGAAAAATTAATAATCTTTTTTTTTTGTTTTTCAGGGTTAGTGATTCCAATAATAATGGTGTCTATAGGTTTAAACTCATATAGTGAGGAGTCTAAAAAGGTTGCAATTGCACTGTGGTTTTTACGTTTATTGCCAAGCTTTGCAGTGACATGGGGGTCCGCAAATGTAATGGGTATAGCATTTGGAAATACAGTCTGTGATAAAATACCCTCTAATGTCAAGGAGTATATGTGCCCATCATTAACTAGAAGCGATAGGTTGTTTGCTTGTTGCAAAGGTAAAGTGAAAATATGTTTTTGCCCTTTGTATTTAAAAAACCTTTTATATGTATTAAAACATATTCATAACATTTTTTACTAAGTTGCAATGAGAACTTACTAAAGAATTATAAATTGAAATCTGTGTTAAAATATGCTTATTTTGTCTCTGTAATTGTATAGCAAAGTTAAAAACAGTATATTTTCTTAGGGCTGATTTTTTTAGGCAGTTGTTGGTTAATTTGTGAAGTTTTTCACTAACTTGCCATTAGTTTTATCAGATGTGAAATGTACAATCAATCTTTATTTTTCTACAGTTTTGTAAGCATAGAAAATTTTATATTTTGCTTCAGTGGGATTTTAACCCAAAACTTACTATGTTTGAGTCCCACCTGGATCAAACATAAACTTTTTTGTATGTGGGCTTACAAATATCGTTTTCTTTTATAGGAAATATTGATTGAGTTATTAGTATAAAATCATTTTTCCTTCAATCCATAAACACCATAAAACCTTTATGTGGGATTGCACACATTATTTTCGGTACAGCCCTTTGTATAAAATTTAAAAACATGTTAACTCAATAATAGTGTGTTTGATACTCAACATGCAACAAGCAAAGTATTAATAGCTTAAAACAATTTTAATGATTAATGTGCCAAGTTCCTACACTGAATGAACTGTGCTTGGTTGTGAAATTAGTTTTGAGATATTTACTGCAGAAAAAATGAACTTTGAAACTTTATAACAAAGTAACTACAGCAAATATATACAGGGTGATTCAAAACTTATCGTTCAAATTTCGTGGGGAGGTAGGAAATACGTCAGGAAACCGATTTCACATAGGAAAGTATGTTCGCAAATGTCATCTACATGAACAAAATGGACAAGTAAAGTGAATACAAGGAAACAGTACAGTTAAGTGATAACGAATGTGACTTTTATTCCAGATATTAAAGATGCATATCGCTAGCTCTTGTTGCGTAAAACGATTCATCTTATCACTAGTAAGTCAGCTCGTACACTGATGACAGTGGGAGTGGTCGGGCGAGCTGTACACTGGTTGGGTACACACAGCGCCCTCTACATACGCATGCATACATTTGTGGACATACTTTCCTATGTGAAATCGGTTTCCTGACGTATTCCCTACCTCCCCACGAAATTTGAACGATAAGTTTTGAATCACCCTGTAGATCATTATATAAAAAAAATATATTTAATTCTTAAGGAAAATATCACTCTGAATTTAACATCGATCAGTATTAGAGGAAAAATTGTATTGAACTGGGTGGGATATGAACCCACGACCTCCTGATAACCTACAGGTGCTCAGACCACTGAGTTATGGCTGCCAATCAAGGGTTCCTCAAATTGATGCTATGAACTTTCTACCAGCAGTGCACATTCTCTATGTCTCATGAAGATATTGTCTCAGCTTCTCTCAGCCTCACAAAACAATGACAAGTATATTCTGAGTATAAAATTGTTTAAATTGAAGAGTTTTTTTACAACATATATGTTCAACTATTTAGGAAGATATCAATCTGCAATCATTTAGCATCAATCAATATTAGAGAAAAAATGGTCTTGAGCTGGGTGGGATATGAGCCTAAGACCTCCTGATAACATGCCAGGTACTCTGACCACTGAGCTACCTGCAGCTGATCAAGATTGATCTAAAATATTGATCGATGTTAAATTCAGAGTGATATCTTCTGTAATAGTTGAACAAATAAGTTGTAAAAAATTTCTTCGATTTAAACAATTGTAGACTCAGCATATACTTGTCATTATTTCTTGAGGCTGAGAGCAGCTGGGATAATACCTTAATGAAACAGAATGTGTACTGCTGGTAGAAAGTTCATAGCAATTAGAGGAGATATTGATTGGTGGCCGGTAGCTCAGTAGTCAGAACACCTAACATGTTATCAGGAGGTCATGGGTTCATATCCCACCTGGCTCAAGACAATTTTTCCTCTAATATTGATCGAGATTAAATTCAAAATGATACTTCCTTAATAGTTAAACAAATACATTTTAAAAAAAAACTCTTCAATTTAAATATTTAATTCTGATTAACAATATTTCAAAAATAAATGAAAGGTAATTGAAACTTTAAATTTTTTTGTAATAAATGCAAAATTTTACTATAATTTTAACTGCACTTTCATCGCTTTAGTTTTCTCTCTGTTTATAACCAAACCTACTCTACTACCAGTCTCATCAGTAGCTAGAATGAAAGAGTTCATCTCATCAACATCATTTCCCAAAAGGGCTAAATCATCAGCATAATCTAAATCAGAAATTTTCGTATCTCCAGACCATTTAAGGACAAAATCTTTCCCTTGCACTGAATTTCGCATAACATAATCAATAACCAAGCTAAAGAGAAAAGGAGACAAAATTGAATACCAAAAACAATGCTAAACCAATTGCTACAAACCTTACCAAATCTCATGCATGACTCAGTGTTATTACATAGAGCTTTCATTATGTTAACTAACTTGTCTGGTATGACATACAATCTCACAAACAGCCACAAATTATGATGATCAACAGAGTCTAAACCCTTTTCAAAATCAACAAAGCTAGCAACCAAAGGTTTCTGAAACTCTAAACATTTCTCAAGAATCTGCCTAAGTGAAAATATCTGATCTGCACATCCCCTACCACTTCTGAATCCACATTGCTCATCACACAATTGCCTGTCAACCAGATTCTTAATTATATTAAGTATAATCATGCAAAGAACTTTACCTGGAACAGAGAGTAGGCTGATACCCCTATAGTTATCACAAGAACTGCGATCACCTTTTTTGAAAATAGGGATAACAATAGCTCTGGTAAAATCCTTAGGAACCATGCCTTTATCATAAAAGAATTTCAGAATTTCAGTCATCCAAGTGGTAACCGAAACATTCCCAGCTCTAAGCATTTCTGTAGTAATTTCATCTATCCCTGGGGATTTATGTAAAGCTTAGAAACAGCTAAAATAACTTCAGACTGTGTTATAGGGCCAACATTAAAGCCAGTAATGCATCTATCATCATTACAAACCATGGGAATAGAACTAACACATTATTTAGAATACCACTGAAATGCTCAGCCCACCTAGCCATGACAGAATCCTCATCTTCTATAACCGTATCTTGTTTCAGGGCCCCCACATCCTGAAGTGGGCCCCAGGCCATGATTTTTGGCGGGCCCCCTACCTACCGATAAGGATAGGCTTCTCTATAAATAAAATAAAACATTTTTTTTTTACAAATAAAATAAAACTATTACTTCTTTGCATGCATTTCATGATGAATGATCGATAACACTAAGCAATGCTGAAAATCTTTTGTGGATTAAATTTTTAACTTACAGTTGCAATTCGTTGGAAATTCATAAAGTTATCATATTTACAAGTTTCTTATCCACCATGTTTCTACATACCTTACACAGACACACACACTTTACTGAACTCTAACTCATCATAATAAACCAACCCAATTCTTGTAGAATAAGTCTATTCCATATATTCAAGCATGGCAATGAAATGCGTTTTCAAAAGAAGCAGCTAGACACCTGTTCCACAGTCTAAATAAATTGTGTGCCCAGTGTAGAGAGTTCATTTTGCCTTGTCCGCCTGTGCCAACAAAGTTCAAAGACACTGCCCGCCCAGTAATCGCTTTCTGTTGCATGCCATGTTTTTAATTGTGTTTGCAAATTTGAGCTTTAAATCAAAAAGGGATTGATTTTCTTTTTAAATGTATCAAAACAGGCACGTGTTGTCCATCGGCATAAATAAGAGTATGAATGGCGATAAATCACCAAGACGAAACAAAAAGTTGGTATGATGAGAGTATAATGTAATGTGCCTAATAAAATAATTAATTTCAGTTTGATGGACAAAAAAAAGTCAATATTTTATAAAGTTGCTTTTTGTCTTCTGTTCATCTCACTTAGCTGGCTGATCTACCACACTGCCCCCCCCCCTAATCCCGGGCCCCCAGGCTAGAGCCCTGTCAGCCCTCCCCTTGTGGTGGCCATGCCTTGTTTAGCCTTCAATCCCTATATACCTGTCCATTTTCTACCATATAAAACATTAACTGTCTGATACAGCTCTTTGCTGTTGTGCTGTCTAGCTGCTTCCTTGGCTTTGCCAGCCAAGCCATCAAACCAAAGATTCTTATCAGCAGCTAACTGATCCTTTACATGTTTATTAATCTTTCTGTAATGCTTTCTATTAGGACTAGTAAGGTATTGATTATGGACATTACTACAGTTCTTTCTTTCTGAAATAAGCTCAAGTGCCTTATCACTCAAATAATTTTACCTCTTCTGTACCTTTTTGCCTAAAAGAGTACTGTTAGTTTCAAGAAGTCTGTTTAAAATGGTCCCATTCTTCCTCAACTTCAGTAGTAAGCGAACCATGACTGTCATAATGACTAAGTAACCTATCATGGTAAGCTTTAGCTAACTGGGTCTTTCAGAGCTTAAGTGTTAAAGGTTTCTTGACAGAATTTAAAATATCTGAAGTTGTTTATTATCTTTCTCATCTTCATCAGCTTCCTCAATGGGGGCATAACAACAGATAACATTCAAGTCTTTAATGCTTGTTTGAAATATAGATGTAAGAAACTTTTCATTAATTCACTTATATACTAGAAGATCATCACTAGCGTGTCTGCTGAGAGGAAAACCAATGCCTAGGAGATGCTTTTTATCTTCCATCCCTGAAAGAGAAATTTAAGATTATTTTTAAGAATCTGACATTTATTTGTCCATCCTGGTCTCTTACAAGCCGAGAATATCCAAGTTATAATAGTGGAATTCTTGTGTGAGGACATAAAGAGAATAAACTATGTGCAGAGTCCTCACATTCCAACTACCTATGGAGAGAAAATGGTTAATGGGATGTTTGAAGACTCTATGTTTATTGAGAGAAGAAGTGCTGACAATTTCAAACAACCCCCTAATAGCAGACATGAGGCAAAGACCTGTTTCCCCTACTACAAAAGGCTGAAGCCATCTACACTGGAAGACTTCCTCCAATGTTGGTTTGATGATGCCAGTTGAAGCAAGAGTTCAGGTACCTGTGATGATCTGAGATCAGGATTATCCACCAGCAGATAAAATATAACCTGTGAATCTATTCACATGAGGCTATTAACCCACAAGCAAACAGAAAACACAGCTGCAGATTTTCTCTCAACAGAGGCCCTCCATTGCAGCAAATTCAGGATCCATTATCAAGCTCAGAGCCTTATTCCAGTCTACTTAGTGTATGTGGTCAGCACCAGAACCCTGTGTGGTTGACCACTTCTCAGCAGGGTAGAAAAAAAAAGTGTTGAAAAGCCTAAGAAAGCTGTTTTTACTTACAGTTGTGATTTTAAGAGTGGGAAAGACACATAGAATGCTGGGATAAATGATAAAAATAATTCTGGAAATATTGAAATAAGTTTATGGCAGAAAAGAGTGTAAAATGGAAAATAAAATGGTAGTGCCTACTTCGTGATTATTTCCAAAATCTGCCATTTTTAAAAAAGGCTGTTTTTGTTAATTCTCAGGAGATTTTCAGAACTTTATGAAAAAATTGTTGATAATAGTTTAAATAAGGAGGTTGCTTCAGCAAAAAGTATGTTAAGAAGTAAATTGGCAATATTGTATAGCTCTTCTAAGAAATGACAATCAGATGGCTTTAACAAGTCATTTATATTGTAGTTTAATAAAATATGCATCAAATGAGGAAGCAAAATATTATGTTTGAATCCAGAATTATATATTTTTATGAGATATATATATAAGAAAATTTATAAAGGCAATTTTAATTTTTTGAAAGTTTTTTTTGTGCTGTGGCTGAGTGATTGGTGCATTTTGCTACTGATCTAAGGGATCTGTATTCATGCCCTGGATAAGGCATGGATGTTCTTGTCGTTCTTCTGCTGAGGTCCCACCATCCTCACAGATCTCCTACTATGGCATATAAACTGACAGGCTCCTGTCAGATCTCTGTGGCAAGCAGCTGCTTGAGAGGGTATTATTTTTAAAAATGTGTACATGCGTCCTCGGCCTCTTATTATAGACTGTACATTGCAAATGTATACTGACGATGTGGACACTGGGAAGGTTAACAGTAATAATTCATACTAATGGATAATTCTAAAATGTAATTAGCCTTGTACAACTGAAAAGAATTTCTCATTTGTCTCTTAAAATGAGAAAGTTGCATTTTCTCCTCTCCTAGGGTTAAGGGGAAAAATCGGTCAGTGTATATAAAATAAAAGAATATATTTATTATTAGTATATTTAAATATTAGTGAATTTTTTTAAATTTAATACTAAATTTTTTAAATTAAAGAGCAGCTGGTCAAATTGTAACCAACAGTAAATCAATTTAACCACATATGAATATAAATTATACTTCTGTTAGTAAGTTATTGTAATATCTGTTTTTGAACAACACATGATACCACCAGAATTTCTAACATAAGTATATTGTTTGCAATATTATTTCAAGTTTTATATTTTCTACATTTAGCACTGTCTAAAGGTACAAATTAAAGCCTTTTAGAGGATTTAAAATCTATGAACCATCATGTTTCATTAGTACACATTCAACTCCAAAAGAATTTTTTCATTAATCTTAAAAAATTACATTTTCCCACCCCCCTAGGGATGAAGGTACAAATTGTTGCTATCAATGAAAATCCTTTAATCAGTATACACCATCACAAAAAAGTATCAAATTTTTAGCCCAAATAGATCATGTGCAGTATTAGTATAAAATTTTCAAATTTTCCACTGTCAGAGGGTGCAATTAAAACTTTTGGAATATTTGAAAAGTGTGAATTATAATAGTTATCAATAGCTATCCAACCCTAAAAAATTTTGTTTTAAAACAAAAAAATGCATTTTCCCACTCCTCCCGGGAATAAGAGTGAAAATCATTGTTGTCAAAGCAAACGTGACTTTCATATTTCTCCACCAAAATTCCTAACATCATTGCAATTTTTTTTACCAATTTGCCATTTTAAATTTTTTCCCCCTATTGGTTGATTCCGAAAGTGGGTTGTTGGGTTGTGTTGGTTTACTTCTGAGGGACACTTTTTTGCGCACAGTGGTAAATGGCCAGGTCACAAGGACCCCAAAGGCTCAGAGAATGTTGGGGCAGGAGATCGGTGGTAGCCTGCTGTCAAGACCATTGAACATATTCTTTAACATGCACAGGATATGGCTCTCTCACCCATGGAGCCATGGCTTATCTGATGGATGGTGGCCTTACTGATGTATCAGTGGCCCATCTGATGGACCTAGCCCATTACCTAGCCCATTGGTGATTGTGAATTGCAGATTATGAGCCTGGCATGCTACCAACTGACTGCCCTCCCCCACCCCTCTGAAAGTGGGAATCATATTACATCTTCGATACCTATTCAACCCAAAAAGAATTTTTTATTTATCTCTAAAAACAAAGAACTTTAATGTCAATAGATGGAGAGACAAACAGATGACAAAGTGAAAACATTAGCTCATGTTTTCAGAAAATGATGTAAAAACAAAGTACACATTACTTGAAATTACATGCAATCAAAAATAACCTTTAAAAAAAACCTTGCAATATGATCACAAATTCAAGGATAGAAAGAGATGTTCTTCAAACTCTTTCTATAACCTACCATTCAATCTAGTTCAGAAACTTTAGGAGAAAGAAGAAACTATTGCTGCCTGTTTAATATGGCATTTACTGTAGTGCAGATTTTTTGGGGTGTATTATTTATTCAAATTTACATTTAAAAAAATAATAATTCCACAAACTTACCACAAAGGTCTGACAGGAGCATGTCAGTTTATATGCCATAGAAGGTCTGTGAAAAAGGCAGGCCTCAGCATGAAAATAACACAAACATTCATGCCTTATCTGGTGCTCAAACCCAGATCCTTTGGATCAGTAGCCAAACACACCACCACTTAGCTGCCATTTTATGGAAAATAAAAGGTAATTTCTTTTGTTTTAGAATACGATTTGTTAATTTTAAATAGCCAAAAACGATAATCTCACTTGGGAAAATTTTTAATGTTAGTATCGTATGGTGGTATTATGGTTTCTGTAATGTGTGCTAATTTCAGTATAAATGGAAATCCAGTTTATGTCACGTGTTAAAATGCACAAGGAAAGATAAACACTCAATTCAATATCTTACATTTGATGAAGCTAATAAAAGTTAGGAGAATATTTTATATGATTGTAATTAACTCTCAGTAGTTGCCTAGGGTAAAAGACAAAAAAAAATATTCAACTCCAAAAAGAATGTAGATTTTTACTTTCTAAAGTTAAGAATGGTAGATTAACTTATAATTCAATACTGTAACACTACTCATTGTTCGAAACTTGTCCTTCTGCTATGGCAGGTTTCCCCTGTGTGACCCCGTGTTGAGTTAAATTACCAGGTCACTCACTGCCTGTAATTGGATGCCTTAACCATTACAATGTCAGGTTTCTGAAACTGAACTCACTGTGGTGGTTGGATTTATTTTAAGTGTTTTCATAAAATAAACAACTGAATGGAAATGTCATATTATATATCAAAAGATAAAGCATTTAATTTTGCTTAATAAAATGGCAAAAAAAAGAAAAAAAAATGGTAGGTTAAATTCTTTAAGTATTTTTTTTTAATATTGCAAAATTTTACCTTGTTTTTTCCATTTTAACTTTAGTAAAATTCAAAAAAATTTCCCACATTTTTTTTCTAAATTATTCTATTATTCTAATATGAACAGTTCATAATATTTTTATTAATGCTTTAAATCTTTTAGCCGTCCCGTGGCCGAGTGGTTAGCACGCTTGGCTACTGATCTAAGGGACCTGGGTTCGAGCCCCGGTATTAGGCATGGATGTGTGTGTCGTTTTTCTGCTGAGGTCCTGCCATCCTCTCAGATCTCCTACTGTGGCATATAAACTGACAGGCTCCTGTCAGACCTCTGTGGCAAGCAGCTGCTTGAGGGGGTATTTATTTTTATTATTTTTAAATCTTTCATTTATTTAGCTTTTTTCTAAATTGTTTTAGTCATTTATGCATATGTTGCATAATACATATTCTTAGACTTTTGACAATTGGCAAACTCTAAGCCTAAGAAAATCAGTGTTATAAAAAATATTTTGCTTTAAAAGCAAGATAATTTGAATAAAAAATGAAAAATATATCAGAAAAGTGATGAAGAACTATAAAAAATTTTTAAAAAGTTTCAAAGCATTTAAAATTTAACTGAAGCACTGATTTTGAGAATGATTGGCTTTATTATGAAGCTGCATAACTGCTATAGAAAAGTTTAATTCTAAAATTCTGGCAGAAATCTTGGTTAAAAATCACAATTTCCTGACCTTTATTAGTTTATTTGGTTGAAATATAATTAAAAGTATTTCTAAATAAAGTCATATCTTTTAAAAATTGCAATTTGAGACTAATTAGGTAATCCCATGGTTATCCCAATATCCACCATTAAAGATCACTAGTGGTTTCATTTTCGATAATTTCAAAATAATTATTGTTTATAATTGCAGTATACTTTTGAGAAGCAAAAAATAATAATTTTAGAAACATTAGAATAAAGAATGTAAAAAAAATGTTAAAATCGAAAGTCTGCTAAAATATTGATTGAAAGCTGATGTGCATAATTCCTGGATGACCCAATTTCTGGTAGTAATAAAATCAACATCTTTACATTGAAAATTTAGAAAGCATTATAACACTACTAGAGCTATAAATAGGGCAAAGTATTTGGAATCACTACTGATCGATAATCCACATACAGCATGGCAGAATAAGGGTATAAACTAAAGCACAACTGGGTTGGGTTGTTTTACCTCTGAGCGGCACTTTTTTGCACACCATGGGCTAAATGGCCAGGTCACATGGACCCCGAAAGCTCAGAGAAGGTTGGGGGAGGGGACCCACTGGAACAGCTTTGGGAGACAGATGGTAGCCTCACGTCAAGGCCATCCAGCGTGTTCTTTAACGTGCACAGGGTATGGCTCTCCCGCACACGGGGCCACGGCTTAACGTCCCATCCAACGGACGGCGTTCTTTCCCAAGCCCATCGGTGTCCCCTACTGACCGTGGGCAGGGCGGGGAATTATTTGCGGAGATAAATCTCAACGCTGACCTAGCTGGAACTCGAACCTGGGAACTACAGATTACAAGCCTGGCACACTACCGACTGAGCCACCCCCGCCCCAAAGCACAACTGAACATGTGCATATGTTCACTGCAGACTCAAATAGATTTATTTTTTAATTTTATCATAAGTTTTTCAAGCTGAATCAACAGGTAAAAAATTATATTTCATAGATTTAAATGTTATTTTCCATAGATTGAAAACAGTTTAAAAAAATTACTGATTTCTGTTTGGAAATTTTTTTTACAACTTTGAATTGTGGCACTGAAGTTTACTTTCTAGATCACTAGAGTTCAAAAAATGAAACCGATTAACACTGCTCCAATACGGAAAAGGTTAATATAATAGTGTCTTTAGGAATGTGAGGGATCTGGCAATGGTTTGTGGCTTTCTCAGTTAGAAATTGCAAGTGAAGCTAAGAATGGAGGAGAAAGACATTTGGTTTAAAATATCGATTCCTTGCTTTTTTAGTTTGTTTTCAATCTACCTATGTATTGAGTTAGTGCACATTTATTATTCTAGTAAATAACAATGGTGCAATATACAGGGTGAATCTGAAAAAGTGGGCAAAACTTTACGGGGTGGTAGAATGCAGCTATACGAGCAATATTCGTCATAGAATGTATGGTCGGAACGCAAGCGGTGAGAAGTTAAAAGGTAGTTTTCCACTGTCACATTTAAAGAATGAACACAAGAAGGAGAGGAGATACTTCAGAAAACATTTTATTAACAGGAATGTAATTGAGGTACATGCTCAAAGAAATTGCTCAAAAGAGCTGCCGCCAGCTGTAATGCAGGCTTCACACCTGCGGGATAGGGACCGACGCACATTTGCGAAGATACCAGGCATTTCCCGAATATCGCCAGCAACAACGGCAATCTTGGTGACTAGATCCATATCGGTTTCAATGGGGCACTCGTAGATTAGGCTTTTCATATGGCCGCACCGTACACAAAGTGCATATCCGCCATTTCGTGGTTAGTATAACCAGCCATCCTCTCGGCAATCCACGGTAGAAATGCCATTGGGTGTGAGGACCGACCCTTTTATACCATTTCCAACGCCACCTAGCGGCTCGCCGTTTGCGTTCCGCCCATACTTTCTATGACGAATATTGCTCGTATAGCTGCGTTCTACCACCCCGTAAAGTTTTGCCCACTTTTTCAGATTCACTCTGTATAGAGTGGATGTTTCATTAGAACTACATAGTGGACCTATAGAATTAATATTTTGTAATGCACATCTTCATGCTACTCTGAATCTTCTGTTGAAATTTCAGGTTCCTAGCCTTTTTACGTGAAGAGTTATGGTGAGCACAGAAAGACAGACATATATTATAGATGATGATGTCACGAGGCAGCTCCATTCCACATTAAAAAAAACACAAAAATTAAATAATTCCTTTGATAATAATAAAGTGCGAGCAGAATGCCAGTGGATATTATGTCAATAGTATAAAAAAGTGTAATATTTGTGAGTTTGATATTTTTAAATCTACCTATGTATTGAGCTTAGTACATGTTTATTATTCTGCTAAATAAAACAGTAATGCAATGAATAAAGTGGACATTTCATTAGAAATTACTTTTTTGTTATTGAAGATAAATTGGAAATCCAACAATTTGGTGTATATCGGCCAAAAGATTTGAAATAAATCAAGACAACGAGAAAAGGATAAGAATGGTTTCATTTCGGTGGTTTGAAAGAGAAAAAAAAACACTGCTAAAAATATTCGTATACTAATTTTAGTTTCATGTCTCACATATTTCTCTTTTCCCCTTTATTTTAACCTTCCATGTTTTCTAGCTACAGGTTGGTTTCTATATGTATATACTGGCCCCAACTATTTAGAAGCTCAAAGCTGCTGTGTGTTCTGTGAATAATCGGCTGATGCTGAGCAGCACATAGGCATTTTCCTTAAAAAAAATGAAAATTTAAATTATGATTAAGTTCAAGCCCAAAGCCATCTATATTATTTCAAGTCGAAGCCAAATTCATCTCTAAACAAGAAGCCCCGTATTTTGCTCTTTCCTATATTAAATGTTTTTACTCCTATTCTTATAGAGAATTTATATCAAGATATGGTAGAATATAATACAAAAAACTATTGCATAATTATACCAAATTGTTATAATAAACAAATTTTATATGATATGTATCTTTTGCATATTTTTAATTTTCGAAGAATATTATGGCACATAAACTGACAGGCTCCTGTCAGTTAAGTCAGTCCTGTCAGTTGGCAAGCAGCTGCTTGAGGGGGTATTTATTTTTATTTATTTATTATTAAGTACAATAGTTATAATTTGTATAAATATAATTGCACCTGATGTATTGAAAATTAGCATTTTGTCTTTTTCAATTAGATTTTTGTGCTGACAAGTGTTTCAAGAAGACTCATCCGATAACATGGGAACCTGTTGGATGTGGCAGAGAAATTTTCTTCCTATTGCTAGATACCGTTATATTTTTTGGTATTATTTTCATATTGGAATCCCCAATAAAACAGCATCTACAGAAGTTATTTAAGCGCTTATTATCTTCATTATCAATAGGAAGGAAAGCTGTTTTCATGCAACCAACTACTTCTCTTTTCACTGATTCTGATGTTTGCAATGAAAACCAACGTGTTGAAAATGTTTATCATCAAGGACGTGCAAAAGAAGAAGCTCTTCTCACTCTGGGACTGACCAAATGGTTCCATTCAGTGTGTGCTGTTGACCATCTTACATTTGCAGTACATAATGGAGAGTGCTTTGGATTGCTAGGAGTCAATGGAGCTGGTAAAACTACAACTTTCAAGATGCTAACTGGAGACATTTCACCCACAGAAGGGATCGCTGTAATACAGGACACTAGCCTCTACGAAAATTTAAAAATGGTGAGTATTCCTATGGGATTAACCATATTGAATTAGGTGCTAATCTTATTTTATTGCATAATAAAAATGATCAAAGAAAAACAACTTGCTTATAAATTTATCCAGGATTGTAGAAACATTAATATGATTAAATATAGATTTCAGCAACATTTCTAAAAGTTACCCTATCTGTTTCTCTGCTTAAAAGATAGTAGTTTAAGTCACAGTGTAGATTTAAAATTAACAAAATTACTCTATATCACTGTAAATTACAGTGATATAGAGTAATTTTATTAATGTTTCTCTGCTTTTTAAAAAAAACCTTTTCACCAATTAGTAAAGTTTATTTATTTATTTATTTATTTATTTATTTATTTATTTATTTATTTATTTATTTATATTTGTGATAAGACCCACAAAGCTACCAGAACTCAAGCCCAATCCCCATCAGTTTCAGTGTCACCACAAACTTACCACAATACCACTGCACTGTGCCATCAAGGCATACATAATTGTCTCATAGTATCAAAATTTATCATATTCGTGGGAATGGTTTTGGGGATTCAAATCTCCCCCGCCAAGATTTGACAACTAACATTTTTTCTAAAATAAATATATAATTTTTGCTTTTGAGCTACACAATTTGAAGTGCCAACTCACTTCTGTAGAACTAGACTTCACCTGATAAGTCAAAACTTTCCCCGTTCCAAAATCTTAGGTATGCCACTGGTAAAAATAATGCTTGCTTATCTGTAAATATAAATGTTTTATCAAGGATAAATGATATACCATAGTGATAGCTATGGATACACTACAGTTGTGTACTAATCTAATCCCTCATGATGTACAGAACCTAGGGGCAGGGGTGGCTCAGTCAATAGTGCGTCAAGCTTGTAATATGAAGTTCCTGGTTTAGAGTCCCAGCTTGGCCAGCATTGAGATTTATCTCTACAAAATCCTGCCCTACCTTGACCAGTAGGGGACACCGATGGGCTTGGAAAGACCACTGTCCATCACATGGGATGTTAAGCCATGACTTGTGTGCGAGAGAGTCATATCCTGTGCACATTAAAGAACATGCTGGATGGCCTTGAAAGAAGGCTACCATCTGTCTTCCAACAGCTGTTCCATTGGGTCCCCTTCCCCAAACTTCTCTTAGCCTTCGAGGGTCCTTGTGACCCTGCCATTTAGCCCATTGTGTGCAAAAAAAGTGCTGCTCAGAGGTAAAACAACCCAACCCAATGATGCGCAGAACCAGCAAGACATTGCACTTAATGTCTGATCCTGCCATCTTGTAATGCTTTAGTACATTTCAAAAGAGGTATTTTCATCTGGAGGAGAAGGGGAAAGCTACCGTATCAGTATGGGCTATTGTTTGGTTATTAATGGCCACTTTTTTTTAACTATGCTGCTTAGGGGTGGTCATCTTTACAGGGTCTTAGTGCTGACCAGTTAAACCTACCAGACTGTTTAACTGCTTTCGGCATAATTATGTATCCTCAGCTTGATATACTACTAGTGTGTCTTTGTTGAGGGAAAATCTACCACCATGTTTTCTGTTTTTGCTCTGCCAATGTAAAGTGAATAGATGCACAGGATATCTTATATCACTAGATGGATATGCAATGAGGAGTTTCTATTGATGTATAACTGCTTCAGCACTAAATAATTATTCCACATTACAGATCTATTTTGGTGTCTCTGATCTATTTCACATGCCATTTTGCTGAGTATGTATTAGACAGGATTTCTTTAGAGATTTACAACCCCATAGGCCAAAATCTAAAAGTCTACTTTGGACTGGCACAGAATATTTTCCCTACATCAGTTAATTGTTACTGAAATAACTGAGTTACACTCCTTTGTTCGTAGCTGCAGTGACTAAGAATACTATCCTGACAGTTGTTTTCCTTCGGCAGCCAGGTGTGTCTGTTAGATTTTTATGCTCTTCAATTTTTTTGAGTAGTTTAAATCTTCCAATGCCATTGGTATTGTACCTAGGGGTGGGGGTAGCTCAGTCGGTAGCATGCAGGCTTGTAATCTGCAGTTACCAGGTTCGAGTCCCAGCTGGGTCAGCATTGAGATTTATCTATTCAAATCTTCCTGCCCTGCCCACAGTCAGTAGGGGACACCGATGGGCCTGAAAAGGCTGCCGTCCATTGGATGGGGCATTAATCCATTGCTCTGTGTGTGGGAGAGTCATACCCTATGCACATTAAAGAACATGCTAGATGACCTTGACAGGAGGCTACCATCTGTCTTCCAACAGCTGTTCCAGTGGGTTCCCTCCTCCAACCTTCTCTGAGCCTTTGGGTCTTTGTGACCTGGCCATTTAGCCCATTGTGTGCAAAAAAAGTGCCACTCAGAGAGAGAACAACTCCCCAAGGTACTGTATCATGTATAATAAATATTTTCGCAGATCAGGAATATAGGCACTGGTCAGCCCAGTAGCACAACAGATAAAAAACTTCAGTTTAAAAAAAAATTCCTGTTTGAAAATGTTTTTGCATATGTCTTGTAAAAATGTATAATTTGAGGTTTGAAATATTCCTTAGCTGTTCAATTTTATGCCCATTTTATTTAATTCAAATATAAATAATCTGTTCCAGCGATCTGATCACCATTCTTTAGATATGATATCTAGCTTTACTGTTCCTGTTGTTTTTGTTACCTTATGTTGAAGAAATCCACTGATATAAGTTCACAAGTTTGATCTGAACAGTTGGCAACTCATTTTTATAAATTTTAAAATGCTCTCAAAAATTAACTAAAATTTTTTTTATTGGAGTATTTTGGAAGCAATTACAAAGTAAGTACTTCTATTTTTTTACCATTTTACTCTTTCTTTTTTGTTTTAAACCTATTTGATTATTAACCTATTAACTGCCAAGTTCCCTTGATCCAAGAGCTTATGTCTTCAATTAGAGCAAAGCAGCTGTGACTAACTGCCTAGTATGGTTGCACTGAAGTGTCATTCTCCATGAAATAAACAAGAAGCACTTTCATTTATGGACTGCCATTTATGTCGACATCTGCTATGGTGCATTGTGCAAAATAAGTATTTTTGCCATCTTAGAAAAAGAAAGTTTCTTAACTTTTAGTCACTTTTTTATAATTTAGGTTTAATTAATGGTTTTAGCAAATGCACTGGAAGACAGTTTGAATCCAGTTGATTCCAAAAATGAGATTCCTTTTTGGAGCATTTGCTGACTCAGACTTTTAAGAATTCAAAAAAATCTTTCTGAAGAGGAATAGAAGGTGCTGATGAAAGAAATATTGAATAATAAGCTATATATAATAATTTGGACTCTCATGGGAGTTTTTTTTTTTCTGTCTTTCTGACCCATTATTTGAATGCTCAACTGAGATGGGGAAACTCCCTTACAGACTCCCACTTCTGAATTCTATAAAATGTGGGCTGAGGTGACAAAAGCAGAATGCTTTACATTGCCTAAGAGAAAAAGTTTGCTGGTAGCCCTGGGAGAAAAATAAAATGGTAAAAACTGCAGTAATTCTTTTCCATTTATATATTTCTGAAGAAAATGTAGCATACAAATCTACGTAGCTAAATATTGTTTGATAAACAAGAAACTGTTCTAGGACATCTCTCAGCATGTCTAATGAGATTCCAGAAAACTGACCACAACAGAAGAAACTGAAATATTTTTGGATCTAATGATAACAATTGGGCTAGATAAAAAAAAATATTTAGCTGAGTATTGGTTCACTCAGTTTTGGTTATAAGCAGTGTCACACCACTTTATAAACTAGCATATAATAAATAAAAGGCACAATTACAGATTCACAATCAGTAGGGATAATGCAGTGCAGCATATCTAGAAAATGTAAATCAAATTCAAAGCCAGTAAATAGTCCAGGTGTTTTAAATGGTCAACACTGAGAATATGCTAGATGACCATTTCTCAGAATGTGAAAAAAAATTAGCCATAGCTAATTAGATCATTATACTAAATTGATTTGGTATCCCTCCTCTTCCATTCTTCTTTAGAAGAAATATCTGAAAGATGCTAGGGTTCTGCACTGCATTAAGGAAGGTTGCTCTTCAAGTAGTGCATTGGTATCATGTTGGCTCAGCAGTGTAAACCCTGCCTGGGCTAGTGGTTAACACACCTGACTACTATTCCAGCAGGCATCTCCTTAAATGTTTCTATGCTGGTATTGGTATCCCTCCTCTTCCATTCTTCTTTAGAAGAAATATCTGAAAATGCTGGGGTTCTGCATTAAGGAAGGTTGCTCTTCAAGTAGTGCATTGGTATCATGTTGGCTCAGCAGTGTAAACCCTACCTGGGCTAGTGGTTAGCACATCTGACTACTATTCCAGCAGGCATCTGGTTAAGTGTTTCTATGCTGTGTTCCTTGTGTAAGTGTTTGTATTGTGTAGGAGAAACCAACACAAGCTAAAAACTTACCGGTTATCTTAGTCCTTTAAAAAAAATGGCACTTCTTCAGTGCAGGTTTGAGTCCAATGATGATGATATTGTCACTTGTTCTATCATAATGTGCAGATGAATGGCTATCTTTGCAGTGTTAATCCCTAAATGAAAAAATAATGGGATATTGAGGATTCTAGTAGGTCTGCTACACCCTGTCTTTAGAGAATAATGCATGTCTTCTAGTTTTTTCCTAATTATCAGTTGCAAGATTTTATATGCCTTAACTGGCATAGTGGTTAGGCAGCTAGCGACTGTTCCAGCAAGGCAAACTTTGTGTGTTGTGTTAGCTCTAACTAAGGCAGTGGTCAGCAGTGACTTTGGTCTTAGTAGGGCATGTCCTTGTATGAGAAGGCCTGTATTAAGCTAGGAGTAGCTTCTAGGATTCTTCTCTGTCCTATACGTCGCAAAAAAAAAGATCATACAGGCTCTTAAAGTATTATAATAAATTTTGTGTTTTTTGTTTTGGAATAAATATGTCACATATATAAACAAAATGTTATATTATTCTATTTAAACTAATTTTATCACATTGTTTTCTTCATTCAGTTTCAGTCTTACATAGGATACTGTCCTCAGTATGATGCTTTAATAGATCGTTTAACTGGCCGAGAGATGTTGACTCTCTTTAGTCGCCTGAGATGCCTCCCAGAAAATAATGTTCAATTCTCTGTCAATCAAATGATAGAAATGGTGGATCTTGAAGAACATGCTGACAAACAAACAAGGTTTTACAGGTTAGGTTATCTTCTCTCTTATAGAAAAAGCAAATTTTAAAGTTAGCAACAATTCCTGGCAGCAAAGTATCCAAAAGAAATTTTGTTCAGCCAAAACTGCTGGTTACAGTTGCATATATTTGATCTAAAAAAAGTTTGATTTACACTGGACATTTGCATGTGGCATATTTATTTGCCAAATGAAATACATTTTGAGTTTCAGCATAATATTTATGGTCATAATAATGTATCTTGTACTCAAAAGAAGTATTCAATTCTGTAGCTACCATTTTATCAAAATAAATTATTGTAGCAAAATAAATATAATTATTAGTTTATGAATAACATTGAAAGGAGTCTGTGGCAAATGTGAAACAATAGTTCTCCTAATGACATCAGAATTATTCATGGCAATGAGAAAAACAATAGTTTCATGGGAAAAAATCATAAGTATGATTTGATTGCAAAGTGTACGACACATACTGTAAAATCTCGAGTATAATACGCACAATTTTTACTCATTTTAGCCTGCTAAAACAGGGGTGTGTATTATACTCATGTACAAAAAATACATCATTTTCAATATCGAACAATCACACACACAGCTGTGAGACACTGTTGCAAGATGCATTTTGCACTCTTGGCAACAGCGTTCCGTGACCGCGCCCCTTCCACTTGTCCTTTTGAGTAGTGGGAAGCCCTAAAAATGAATTCAAGGAAATGTTATACTGCAGCAGAAAAGCTGTTAGTAGTAAAATATGCAGAATCTGACAGCAATCGGGCAGCAAGTTGTCATTTTTCCATTAACGAGTCAAACATCCGATTTTGGCAAAAAAAGAGGCACGCTGCAAGTGTTGCATAGTAAGAAAAAGGCAAATCTCTTTTTCCAAGTGAATCGCAAAAAGCAGATGAAGATGATGATGATGATATTTATTATGTTGGCACCAATAACAATGGCATTGACTTGACAGCACTAGATGAGCTTCTTACTAGTGACAGTGATGACGATTGTTTTTACGAATTTCCCAGTAATATTTAGGTGTTACACATTTTTATTTGTTTTTGTTAAAAGTTTAAGTTTGGTTAACAAATGTTTTATGCAATTTAAAATAAAATCTTGAAAAGTTATTGGTGCATATTATATACAAATTGTCATTTTACCAGAAACTTTTGGGCTAAATCAAGCATGCAAATTATACACAGGTGTGCATTATATTCGAGATTTTATGGTAAGAGCATATTTTTTGCTTCATTGAAAATATTTTCCTCTGTCATTGAATATTTGCTCTGGTTTTACCTACACAATTACACATTGTTTATGCTTTAACTGAGTGGTGGTGATAAAGTTGATTGGTATTATGTATATGAGAGATTCCAGTAAATATTTAAAGCTTGAAGTGATTTTTTTTTTTTAAATAAGCTTTGCCTTCTGTAGAAATTGTTTTTAAAAGATAGAAATTTTCAGGTTATATCCTTCAGCTAAATATTTATATTAGATAGAACTAAACTAGCTAATACTACATATTCAACATACAATTAAAATATAATGTATATTAGCCTTCTAGTTTTAACAGCCTCAGCCGCCATTTTGTTTTTGATGCAACGTAACAAACGGCCCTTTTAGTTGATTCCCACAACTCCCGAGACCCTAACCCAAACAGGGGTTTCTAGAAAAAAGATTGTTTTTTTCGTTACCATAGTAACGAAAAACCAGAGTTTATGTCAAATGCAACTCACCGTAACCATAGTAACAAACGCAAACAAACGTAAAAAAACTTAAATTATCACAAAAAAAACCTCGTAACCGTCAATTACAGAATGAAAGCTCATAAAAGTGCCAAATCCAACAAAAAATAAAACGATTGCCTTCCTACATACAGTAAACCACTTCCACCATTCCCCCTCCCCTCTTTTCAAAACAATACACCGCCGACCGAATTATAAAAAAGCCCCAAGACTAAATAATGTCCTCCAAGACAACACAAACCAAAAAACATGAAAATTGGGAACAGTATACCGCCGACCGAAATATAAAAAAGCCCCAACACTAAATAATGTCCTCCAAGGCAACACACAATGGAAAACAATGAAAATCGGAAACAGTGCACCGCCAACCGAATTATAAAAAAGCCCCAAAACTAAATAATGTCTTCCAAGACAACACAAACCAAAAAACATGAAAATCGGAAACAGTGCACCGCCGACCGAATTATAAAAAAAGCCCCAAAACTAAATAATATCCTCCAAGACAACACAAACCAAAAAACATGAAAATCGGAAACAGTGCACCGCCGACCGAATTATAAAAAAAGCCCCAAAACTAAATAATGTCCTCCAAGACAACACAAACCAAAAAACATGAAAATCGGAAACAGTGCACCGCCGACCGAATTATAAAAAAAGCCCCAAAACTAAATAATGTCCTCCAAGACAACACAAACCAAAAAACATGAAAATCGGAAACAGTGCACCGCCGACCGAATTATAAAAAAGCCCCAAAACTAAATAATGTCCTCCCTGGCAACACAAACCAAAAAACATGAAAATCGAAAACAGTGCACCACCGACTGAATTATAAAAAAAGCCCCAAAACAAAAATCTGACAAAAAAAAAAAACATCTTACAGCTCAAATAACCCTCCCCTAAATTACATTGTCATTTTACCTCTGAGCCCCCACTTTTTTCCCAAACCATGGGCTAAATGGCGAGATCACATGAACCCCGAAGGCTCACAGAAGGTACGGGACCCACTAGAACAGTTGTTGGGAGACAGTAACTTCCTGTCAAGGCCATCCAGCGTGTTATTTAACATACACAGAGTATAACTCTTCCACACACAGGGCCACGGCTTAACATCCTAACTGATGGACGGCGGCCTTTCCAAGCCCATCGGTGTCCCCTACTATGAGCCCAGTTTGAAAATTTGCCGAGATAAATCTATAAATCTAAACACTGACATAGCTTGGACTCGAACCTTGGAACTACAGATTACAAGCCTGGTGCGCCACTGACTCCGCCACTCTCACCCCACCTCTAAATTTTTCATTCTTTCCTGACTCCATCAAAAACTGCTGTTTTTTCACACACCAACAATTCTACAATACCCAGAATTACTACATCAAAAAGTTACCTGATGCTTCCACATATTAATGATAAATCTTATAACTAAATTTAAAAGACTCCTAAATATACAACAAAATTAATAAATCACTATAATACATTAATAATTACCATATTACACGTAACTACTAAAAAACATTCAATTCACCCCCAAACTACTCTAACGAAATACATGTGTTCTTTACTATCGCTATTTTCAATCCCACACGCAGAAACTTGCATACTCCCCCACTACATGGGCCCCTAAATATCTTTAATAACTAATTATAAACCATATCCTAACCAATTTTCAAAAAAAAAAAGCTAGAACATATTAATTATTCGTATCCTACCTATCACTGAACACCCCCCATATTAAATATATAATACACACGAACTTACCTCTAACCATATAGGTATGTTATCCAAAGAAGTCAAGAAAAAATGGCGAAAAAAAACAAACATAACTTCACACTCTCGTCAAATCACACACATAACACGTGACTCCACATTACCCACCCAAAAGAAACAAATCAAAGAGCCATAGGCCACCAACAGTTATGTTTCTACATCATACTTTACAAATCGACATCATACTTTACACTTCGACGTCACACGCCACTTGAGCAATGCCATCTATCGGCTGAGGACCGTAAACACTACACGGGCCTAATTTAAAATAACAATCAGAGGAGAAGCTGATCCTCAAATTTTAGGATCACTAAGTTCAGTGTGCTTATAACTTGAAAACATGTAATGATGTGGCTTCCCAAACATCCACACAAAAGCGAGGAAATGCATAACCATTGCAAATGGCAATGAATTATCCTTAAACCTTGTGACTTGGGGGATATTATGGAATACTCAAAATTATGCCCCTCTTTTTTGCTCTTCTTCCAGGAAAGGGTGGGGAATGTCATCTACTATACGTTTTGGAGAATTTAATTAAAAACATGATCAACAGCTAGTAAACCTGCTAACATTTTATATATTTTTAAGAAACCATACATTATACGAAACTTTTTATACCTTTCTAGCTTTCCTTAGTATTTTAATGATGATAATACTGAAATTATTTTTGTTTTCAGTTCAAGAGTACATTCCCAAATATATTCCTCAAAATATTTCTGTGATGCACTTTTTTTATGACAAATGTTCAGAATATTTATATGTAAACTAGGCATACTCAGTTACATTTTCAAGTCAGCTAGTTTTTGTTTTGGTACTGACTCACATATAAGCTGACCTCTCTTTTTAAAAACAGTTCCTAAAATTATTTACATGAATTTATGTTAAATAACTCATATTTATAGTTTATTTGAGAGTAAAAATATTTTTCTGAGTAATGGTAAACTAAAATGTTTATTTGAGGCTCTCTTGATATTTAATAAACATAATAAAATGTTTATATGAGATTTGAAGTTTATTCAAATTGCAGAAAATGGAAATGCCAATTTGCCTTGTTTTTGTGGTTGCTTACCATTTTCTTGAAATTTTAAATTATTGAATGTAAAAGGATTTTTGAGAAGATACTATTCTATAAAATACAGCATTTTCAATTTTTTCCATTTCTGTTCATACTGTCAGTTTATGGGGTAGTTAGATTTAATGTTTTTATGTATACTTAGCGAACATTTATGATAAGAGATAAAATCCCCTGAAAGAAATGCTACTGCACACAATGCAGTTGATAATAGCATTTTTTTTATACAGTGCAGATACTAATCACCTTTTGTTTTATCTCAATCTTATGAGAGGCATTCAAAAAGTTCTTGACATGCATCTGTAGAACAAAAACCATTATACTTATCTCAACAAAATTTTTATTGCCCTTCAAAGTACTGTCTTAGGCAAAGTTGCAGATGTCTATGCCAGTTCTGGAATGCTTGGTGTTCTGGGAATAATCCATAATTCTGAACAACTTTTTCAAGGTTTTGCACCCTTGAAAAAAGGTTTTTCAGTAAATTCCTTTTTAATTTCTGGGAACAACCAAAAAACACACGGTGCAAGATTAGGTGAATATGCAGGATGGGGTAGCTGTTTGATTTTCTTCCCTGCTCCAGATAGGCCATGACTTGCTGAGTTTTGTGAGCACTGGCATTGTCATAAAAAAGGAGAACCCTTGAAGTGTCTGTTGTTGGTCACTGCTCCTTTGTCTCGTTAACCATTTTAAGCAAAACAATGTTGGTGTATTGGCCATTTGTGGTCATTTTTTCTGGTAAAATTTCCACAGTTACCCCTTCTTGGGAATTGAAAAAAAAATTGTGTACATCCTCTTTCTTAAGTGAAAGCCTTGTTGGAGAATTTGGGTAAGTTGTTCATTTTCTGCACCCAAACATAGTTGCCAATTTTTCTGGGAGTTATACACTAATAAAACTACATCTCACCTGTAAAAATGGACCAACCACCAAGTTCAAACACTGGCAGCATCTTCTTGCACGAATCAACTCCAGCCCATTTTTGCTGTTCTGTGTTTATCTTTGTTACTGTGTGAGCATTAAAATAACCTATTAGCATTTTAGTATAAATCTAGTATTTGTGATAATTTCATGTTAGTGTTCTTTAAATATACACTGGCATTCTGTGTTGATGTTATTTTAATTCTTCACAACACCTTAATACAGAGTAGCATGTGATGGCACAGGCAGTAGCACATCAGGCTCATAATTTAGTTCCCAGGCTCGAGTCCCAGCTGGGCCAGCATTGAGATTTATCTCTGTACAACTACCCACCCTGTCCATGGTCAGTAGAGGACATCGATGGGCTTGGAAAGGCCACCATCCATTGGATGGGACACTAAGCCGTGGTCCTTTGTGTGAGAGAGCCATACTCTGTGCACGTTAATGGTGGATGCATGGCCTTGATGGAATGGCACCATATATCTCCCAACAGTTGTTCCAGTGGGTCCCCTCCTCCAAACTTCTCTAAGCCTTCAGGGTCCGTGTGACCTGGCCATTTAGCATGTTGTGTGCAAAAAAGTGCCACTCAGAGGTAAACACTCAACAGAGTAGCTTTTCCATCTCCTGAAGAAATGAAAATTTGAGGCTGGTTTCCAGTTGTATCAAAAAGAATCTTACATTCACTTAAAGAATTAAATTGGTTAGCAGGTGCTGTGAGGAAGTTAAAAGCTTGCATCAATTAGCCATAGTCTTCATGGGCTATTAATTAACACTTGATTCATCCTTTATTTTGAATAAATTTCGAGAAAATCTTGTCACATGCACACTTGAGTGAGAAGCACAGAAAAATTAGGCTTATCTTATATCTTTGTATCTTATTCGCTCTGACACATGTTGCCTCACATGTGCTAAACATACGTTGGTGCACACTTCAGTTGTGTCCAATAACAGTGAAAAGTTAGGTTTTCTGTCCAAATTATCATTTCACAATGAAGATAATATGCTTCACCTCTCTTGTGTCACAAACATAAACAAATGAATGAATAATAATTAGCTTATGTGACCTTATAAACCTGGATTTTATTTATTTGATTCGCACTAGTGGCGCCATCTATCTAGGAAGTGGACAACTCTGTTGCCTCAGTAGAGATGGATTTAATATTTGTCACTCACACTCAGGGCGTTAAATCAATAAATCAGTAGTAAATAATCACAGGATAAGTCCTGTAGACATGGTACTCATGAAATGATGAACTGAAAAAAATTTGGTTTTGCCATGAGTGGGATTCAAACCCACTTCTCCAGGAAACATGCCTGTTATGCTACCTCTAAACCACCAATGGCTAACCTTTTCTCAGCTTATGTGACCTTATAAACCTTCCGGATTTTATTTATTTGATTTGCACTAGTGGTGCCATCTATCCAGGAAGTGGACAACTCTGTTGCCTCAGTAGAGATGGAATTAATATTTGGCACTCACACTCAGGGTATTAAATCAATTAATTGATTATACTAAACAATTTTTTTCAGCTCATAATTTCATGAGTACCATGTCTACAGGACTTATCCTGTGATTATTTACTACTGATTTATTGATTTAACGCCCTGAGCGTGAGTGACAAATATTAATTCATCTCTACTGAGGCAACAGAGTTGTCCACTTCCTGGATAGATGGCGCCACTAGTGCGAATCAAATAAATAAAATTCAGAAGGTTTATAAGGTCACAAAAGCTGAGAAAAGGTTAGCCATTGGTGGTGTAGAGATAGCATATCAGGCATGTTTCCCGGAGACGTGGGTTCGAATCCCACTCATGGCAAAACCAAATTTTTTTCAGCTCATCATTTCATGAGTACCATGTCTACAGGACTTATCCTGTGATTATTTACTACTGAACAATAATTATTTTTTGAATGGAGTAAAATAAATGTTTCTAAGTTTATTTTGTTGGTTATTTTTTAATTATTTTAATGTGGGTTCACATGTTCATGTTCCTCAGAATGAGCTGCCACATGTAATACAAAGAAATAGATATTATTTAAAAATTATATTTAAAATAATATCTTTATTTTTCCATTTATGATCACATTAAAGTTTCAAGTTTTATATGTCTATAAGTGTGAAGGCTTTGATTTTTTTTAACTGTTTTTAAAATACCCAAAAGGAAATATAGTCGAAAAATCTTCAACTGGCTCAGAATGCTGTTTGGTCAAACTGAAATGCCATTCACGTCTTGTATGGCTAGAGAGTTTACATTGCTTGTCAGTCATCAGTATATTTACCAAAATTCTAGTATATCAAAATCCAAGCAAACGTTCATAGACTGAAATTTTTCTCGCTACAGTAGTCATTATTCTCTGCATTATCTAATTGTTGTGTAAAACTAAATTGTGATATATGATAGGTGTAGTAAACCTTTATGCTTAAATTAAAAAGTAATTTTCTCTCCAGTGGTGGAAATAAAAGAAAATTGTCTCTAGCTCTTGCTCTCATTGGCTCCCCTCCTGTAATTCTTTTGGATGAGCCAACATCTGGTGTTGATCCTGTAGCCAGAAGAAAAATCTGGAACTCTCTATGTGAAGCTAAAATAAAGACAGGTGCTGCTATTGTTCTTACCACTCATAGGTAAGTATTATAGAAACTGAAACTGTGAATTCACTAACATGTACCTAAAATGATGTTGTTTTGACAAGCTTTTTTTTTCTGTTTTATTTTAAGATAATTAAAAAACTGTGGTGCGTGTTTTTTTTTTCTGGAGAAATTAAAATTGTGCACAATGTCAACAAAACTATCATAAAAATTTTATTAGTTCATGGCATATGAGCATCAACATACAACCAGCAGATAGGATTTCTAAATGTTATAAAATGAATTAAATGATTAACTGTTAAGAATTAACCATTTAGTCAACCATATATATATAAAGGCTACATTAAATACTTAAAGACAAATATAAATCTAAAAACAGGAAATAAGGTTTTTTTTTAATTGTATTGTTGCTTGAATGAAGATGTAAAACAAAACCACTGATAATTTTAATTAATATTTATTTTTAAAAAGTTAGAAATAAAGATTTAGTAAAATATATAATATGCAAAAGACATGAATTTATGATAAAAGTTCTAAAGTTCAGCTTTAAATACTGAACTAACTCATCTATTTTAACTCTAACCTCAATTAAACATTTTTGTCATTATGATATCTGCAGCCAATCATTCCCAGTGTTAAAAACCTTACAATGAAAACGAACTAAGAGAATTCAGTAAGAGTGCATTCATGTAATATAATATTAAATGATTGAATTGATAGTCATAGGTGATTGCTGTGCTTTTAAAGCAAAAGAAACACCAATTGCCAGACTTAATTCTATGATAGTTCATACAATTTGTTTCATTTGTTTCTAGAATTAATTACAAATTATTAAACGAAAAATTATATAAATGATTTTGGAAAAATGTTATAATCCAAGAGGATGTCAGTATTGCATATAGTGAATTCATGAAACTGATCAAATAATATGTGAATCAACAATAAAAATTAATAAGTAAGAAACTAAAATAAACCTTTAAAAAACCTTGGATTACTAGGGAGTTGGTTAATAGGTTACAATTAAGCGATAAATTGTGCGAGAAATATAAAAGAAGCCACATAATTAGTTACATGAAGATAACTTTAAAAACATAATAAATTGCATTAATTCCAAGATTAATCAAAAGAAATATAATTATTTTAAATCTGAATTAAATCTGAATGATTGCAGAAAACAATGGAAATTTGTTAATACACTGCTGGCCATTAAAAGTGCAACACCAAAAAAGACAACAGATATGAAAGCCATATTTAATGAATACGTAGCTTATGCTACAAGAATCAAATGATTTCAAAAACAACTCGGTTAGACTTGTGGAATACAAAGAAATCACTATCTTGTGTAGCCACTATGAGTGGCAGTAACCGCTGCTACACAGTCTGGCATTGAGAGGATGAGACATTGGATGTATATTTGAGGAATGTCAGTCCATTCAGTTTCGATACATAGCCAAAGTTCTTCTGTTGTAGTAGCTGCTGGTGTCTTGTGCTAGTCATCATGAGATCATGGACCAGACATGTTCAATTGGGGACATATCCAGTGAACGCACAGGCCATGGCAGAAGTGCCACATGGTGGCTATCCAGGAATTGTTGGATGATGCATGCCACATATGGTCGGGCATTGTCCTATTGGGAAATGGCACCAGAGAGCCCCTGAAGATAAGGACCACAGGCTCCAATACCTCAGTGATGTAATGCTGGCTGTTCAAAGAACAGAATCAAACAAAAGATTTCAAACTGAATTCAACGAAATGAATAGATTTCAAACTGAATTCAATAAAATGAACAGATTTCAAAGAAACAGAATGTTGAGTATGTCAGCCTTACCGGGGGTACTGGTAATGTGAATGAGGCATGTGTGTGAGTGGAGTCCAATGGCACCCCATACCATAACATCAGGGGCCAGACCTGTATGGCGCTGCATCGTGCATGTCTCAATGAACCTGTCACTACGGTACCACCAGCTACAGATTTGTCCATCATGGTGCTGCATACTGAAGTGATATTCATCTGAAAAGATGAAGCGATGCTATTCACACATCCATACATGACGTTCTTGGCACCATTGCAGTTGCATACACCTGTGTTGTAGAGTCAATGGTAACCAAAGCAATGGCCACCTAGCAAAGATGCCCCAATGCTGCAGACATCGAACCATTCGTATGGACACTGGTTGATGTGCAACACACCCTAACTGTTGAGCTAAGGTGTTTGATGTGACTGTATGATCATTCAAAGCCATGCACATGAAATGTCTGTCCTCTCATTCATTTGTGTAACAGGGCCATTGAGATCCCTCACATCAGTGAGTTCGTTCCTCCCCTACCCACTGATGCCATATTCTGGTCACTGGGCAGCATTCTGTCCAACATGGTCACCGATGTCTCTATGATAATCCGCCTTCCCGTAATCCCACAATTCTCCCTCAATCAAAGTCAGAAACCTGGTCGTATGGATGCAGTGGTCTTCAATGGGGCATACTTGATCATTTAGTGCACAAGAACTGTGAGCAAACACAATTCCAGTGCTTTACACCAGCTCTTTGTAATCTCCTCTTATACCACTGCCATGGGACGTTACTGTCACATATGATATGCGTATGTGCTGCGCTTTGAATCATTTACATGTTCTCCCATGGCTACCCATCTTGCATATTTTGGGACAATCTGATGAGTTCTTCCTGGTGTTGCACGTTTAATTTCCAGCAGTGTAGATTCATTGATAATTCAAGGAAACAGAATGTTGAGCATGTCAGCCTTAATCCACCTAATAATACTAGGAATGAAATAGTTAAAATACATCTAATAATCTTAATATATTTTTGCCAATGTGGCAGAAAATGTAAGTGAGAGAAATGAAAAGGATGTTCTGAAAAATCATGATATTATTTGGAATAATAATACTATGTTTTTACTTCCCACGTGTAGTACAGAAATTAAAGTATTTTTTCTGGTTTGAAGCTTAATAATTCTCCTGGTTTTGATGGAGTTGGTGCTAATACAATTAAGCAGTGTCAGGAATATATACTTGGAACTGCTGGTTTATATTATCAATCTTTAGAACATGGTATGTTTTACAAAGATTTGAAACTCGTCATAATTTCATATAAAAATGGAGATAGGAATAATTTTGCAAATTACAGACCGATTTCTCTTCTATCACTTTTTAGTAAAATATTTGAAAAGGTTATTAAATTTAGATTACTAAACTTTTAAATAACCTGAACTTTGTTTTAGGATATGTCTTGATACTGAGAAAGCATTAGTGAATTTTATTAATGAAGTTGTTCATTCTATAGATAAGAGTCAATTAACATTTTCTGTGCTTCTTGATCTGGAAAAAGCATTTGATACAATGCATCTTAATATCTTATTGAAAAAAAAATGAAATATATTGGATTTAAAGAGGTATTGTTTTGGATCTATTTCGAGATTATCTTCCAAAAGAACACAAGCTGTAAAACTATATAATATTCATCATCATCATCCTCAAGCAGCCATGGGTTATGGAGGATCAACCAGATTATGCACTTTAGTTCTCCGAACACATCTGTTCTGAGCTACATCCGCTGCATCTGGCTACTTTAGACCAATTCTGACAAGGTCCTGTTTGATATTATCTGCTTACCGCATCCTAGGTCTCCCCCGCTTTCTGGGTCCTTTAGGCACACTGTTCATAACCCTATTCGCTAATCTATAGTTATGCATATGGGCAATATGGCCAACCAATGGAGTCTCTCTGTACAATATGCTGCTCAGAGGAAGTTGCCGACTCCTTTGCCTACCTCATCATTACTTACAAAGTTGAACCACCTATTGTCCAAGATATTGTGCAAGCATCTAGAATCAAAAGCATCGTTTCCTGTTATCTTGTTTATTAAGTGTTCAAGTTTCACTACCATAACTAACTCTAGAAAGAACCAAACTATTATACAGTTTAATTTTAGTCATTATGTGTATATGCCTATTTCTCCACACTTTCCATATATTCTTAAAAGTCTCAGCAGCAATCATTATTCATCTGTTAATCTCATGTCGCACATCACCAGTATCTGTTACATAGCTCCTAAGATAATTAAACTGAGACACCTTCTTAAGAGTAGAGCCATTCAGATTAACTGAACCACAGCCTTCCTCTCTGTTTATCACCAAACCTGCTCTATTACCAGTCTGATCAACAGCTCTACTGAAAGAATTTCTTCTCATCAACATTATTTGCCAAAATAGCCAAATCATCGGGTAATCTAAATCAGAAAATTTAAAATCTTTAGACCATTTAAGCCCAAAATATTTTTCTTGCAATGAATTTCGCATAACATAATCAATAACCAATCTAGAGAGGACAGGAGACAAAATGCATCCTTGTTGAACACCAGAAATAATACTCAGCCAGTTGTTACAAGATTTACCAACTCTCACACATGACTCAGTGTTATTATGCAGAGCTTTCATTATGTTAACTAATGTGTCAGGTATGCCATAAGATCTCATGATCAACCACAAATTGTGATGATCAATAGAGTCAAAAGCCTTTTTGAAATCTACACAAAGCTAGTAATCACAGGTTTCTGAAACTCTAAATATTTCTCAAGAATCTGCCTAAGTGAAAAAATCTTAACTACACATTCTCTACCACATCTGAATTCACAGTACTTATCGTGCAATTGTCCATCAACCAGATTCTTCATTGTGTTAAGCACACTATCCATAATCAAGTTCAGAGCCATTATTCCATTTCAATTGGTGTATATGGTCAGCACCAGGACCTTGTGTGGCTGACCACTCCTCAGCAGGGTAGAAAACAGAAAAGTAGCCATAGTAGTCCAGATCAGTAGGCCACACTGATCTGGCAGCCCTCTCTTTCCATTCCCTTCCAAAGAGAATCTCTTTTGAAATGTACTAATGGTGTGCACTAAGAGAAGGTGGGGTCGGACTTTAAGTGCTAAACCTGGCTAGTTCTATGCATCATCACAGGGAATTAGTGCGTATTGCATTAGTGCATAGGGCATTAATATTTACCACTAGGCCAGCCTTAGCTGGCTTAGTGGTAAATATTAATGTTAATTTTATATTCATCATTGGAACCAAAATTTTTTGTTCACCACCTTTTTATGAATTACTTCTGTTATAAACTTATGGAATTTAATGAATTAATGTGTACCTATACTTATATTTAATATTCAGTAATAATAAACAAGGGTGGTTTTGGATCATTGTTTAGTGTTTTAATGTAGAAGATTAAAATTTGAATGCTTATTGGTGTCTGTTTTTTAACTTTGAAAAGGCCACATTCAAAATGCTTGGCACCATTATTTTTCAGATCTGAGCCTGATCAAATATTTGATTTGAAAAAAATGTAACTATAGGAATTCAAACATTTGGATTCAAACATTTCAAGTATTAGTGTTCTTTTTCAATTTCAGTGCTTCTTTTGTGATAGGTTCAATTCCCACTGTTTTGATTGTAAATTGTGATTGTAGTGAATTAAAACAGTTTACACTTAAAAATACTTTATTTTCACATTAAGTTTAATGGTATATTAAAATTATTTTTGATTATTTTTTGTTGTTTTACTACAGCATGGAAGAATGTGAAGCCTTGTGCAGCAGGCTAGCAATAATGGTAAATGGACAATTTCGTTGCATTGGACCTATTCAGCAGTTAAAGTCAAAGTTTGGACAGGGCTACACTCTTATTGTTAAACTACAACAGCAACAATTTTTAGATGCTAATAATATGGCAAGCATTAAGGGTCACATTGAGAAAGATTTTCCAAGTGCTTCACTAAAAGATGACCATCAGGTAAGACTATTAGAAATAGATTTGAAAAGAAACCTTTTGGTAGTTTTCTTCTAATAAAAACATCTTTTATCATGCTTCCATCTGTTTTCTAACAACTGTCCAGTGGATCTCCTTCCCTAAGCTTCTCTGAGCTCTTAGTCCTTGTAGCCTGGCCATTTAGCTCACTGTGTGGTAAACTATTCAACCTTTCATATGTTAGAGGATTTAACCCTTCCTTTCCAGGGTTCCTGACATTTAACAGAATCCAATATGAGAGGCCCAAGATGTCTGTGTTCGTTTTCATGACAACATCAACAACAAAAATTTTTCGATTTAAAAAAAATTTTCGATTTAAAAAAAAATAGAAATTACTGCTTGAAAATTTTGTTACATAGTTTACCACACACACAAAAAAAAGAAGTGCAACAATCTTATAAAAATATGAAATTCAAGCTTGAAAACTATTTTCTTTTTTTTTCATTTGATACATATTTTATTTAAACTACAATATAAATAATTATTCATTAATATTATTCTATGCGAATTGTTCATTAATATTATTCTATGCTGAAACAATCCCCTGATTTAAGCTCACAAGTTTTATTTGAACTGTTATCAATCAAGTTTTCCTTGAAGTTTCAAAATCACCTGAAAATTAAACAAAAAAAGTGCTAATAAAAATGGAAGATTTTGCAAATAATTTTGAAGTACATACTGCTGCTGTTCCCCCCCCCCCCCATTTTACACTCTTTTTTTTTTTCTGCCTTAAACCTATGAGGATTCCTATAATTGTTTTTATCATATATATATCATTTTATCCCAGCATTCTATGTGCCTCATAGCCAGAGCCTGTTATACTATAGTTTAGAGCTTGTTGTTGCAATTTGGAATAGCAATTATTAAGTCTTAACTGTATCTGAATCCAAACCATTACTATGGAATTTCTGCAATTATTGGCTGGTATATCAGTAGCCATGTTACTGGATCTTAGAAGTATTTTAATTTCCTTTTTAAAGTAATAGGATGAATTTTAAAGATGTTTTCAATTACCTTTCTATCAACTCACATTAAAAATTTGTGATTTTAACATAATTTTTTTCCATAGCAATAACTTACACTCAGTTAGAAGTGATTTTGAATTCTACATTGTGCTTACCAAACATTAAACTTCTAGAACTTTTATATGCTGTGAAATATGAATATATTTTATTCATTATATTATTCATTATTTTATTATTATATTATTATCATATTATTATGAAATTATTTATATTTTATTATATTTTATTGCTTTGTTTTAAAAGCAAATTGAAATTTTAAGCAGTAAATTATTAGACTTACTTTAGCATTTGCTAATTATTTGAGGCATATATGTTACCGGCAATGTATAAAAAGCCGCCATTCTATAGAATGCCTGGGCATTCTATAGAATACCCGGCGTTTTTAGGCAATGTATGAAATATGAGAATTATTACATACTTTCCCTAGGCATTGTATAGAATACCTAGGCATTATATAGAATGACAAATACTATTTCGGCAAAGTATGAAAAAGACTTTTATTGAGAAGATGCATGTGAAAATGTAAGAAGTACAAAATATAAGATACAGGATTTTTCTACAAAAAGAGAAAAATACCATTGCTGAACTACCGCCAGAAATATTAACATCATAACCTGTAATGAATCTGTCGTCCACATTATAAAAAACGCCCCAAATGAGGTAAAGCCAAGTGAGAATGAATCAGTAAAGTGTTGAATATTCGAAGTTTGCAATTCGAGTTAGGATACTCGTATTTCACTTTACTACTTGTCAAATCTATTTCAGTGGAGTTCCGAGATGCTTGTGATATGTCGTTTTTTGATGACTTTTTTTAATCTGTTTTTTTACCTTAACTCGCTTTCTATGGAAGCTAGGGTTCTCAAACTTTGGGATCCCTATTGAGACAACCCTCTTTTACACTCTTACAACGCTAGGGGGCGCTTTTCCGAATGGAAGGGTGTCTTTTTGGTGTCCAAAGTGACCAACTACAGCGCTCTTTTTTACCGAAACTAGGGACTGGCGGATCTGGCAATCAGGGTGAGCCTATAGGGGACCCAGGGGAACATTTACTGGTCAATTCGAATTGGACTGAGTGCTCTGGCTCTCTGTTTGAGGCGAGCGTCGAGAGTCACGTGACTCGCATTGCGACATTAAACATCACTGCCAGGAGTATTTTATACTTTGCCGATTTGCCTTTTGGCATTCTATAGAATGCCTAGGAAATGTGTGAAATATGAATCGTTTCATACATTGCCGGCTAGTTTTAGGCATTATATACAATGCCTAGGCATTCTATAGAATGCCGGATTTCAAACTTTGCCGGTGACATATACATTACACTTGAGGTACATATGCAACTAAAACGTAAGGAAAGACCTAAAGTAATCAAAAATTAAATAATAGAAACATTTTTAAATAATAACATGGAAATAATCAGTGCTAAAAATTAAAAGTGACATAAATTAATCCATTCACTGTTGAGGTTTCAGTTCTGGCTTTTTTATATCAGCAAATTCGATGAAGATATACTCACTTTGCTGATTTTTCATGATGAACATACTCTATATAGTGAAAGGTGAATAAATACTCTTCATAAATTCATACAGTGAATACTCTTCATTAGCCAGTCAAAAGAAAAAATTTGTAGTAAAATGTTTTCTTTATGAGAAAGAAATTTGTAAAAAAAATTACTTTATATGTGCTTTTTAATTTATATGTCTGAAAAAACGGTTTTCTTTTTCTGTATATGATATAACGTATTGCTCTTAATTACTTTTGGATAAGACTATATTTTATTTCTTATGGGTGAAAACACTTAAAAATAAGTATAGTTACCAGGCAAAGTTCATTGCTAGGAACTTTCACGATAAGATTTTAAATGCGTCTTTTTTTATATACTACATGATAAATTTTTTTGTTAGTCATTTAAGGAAAAAGTTGAAAGTATCTTTCTTTCTGCTGAAAACATTTCAAAATTAATTTGGTCATCAATCAGAGTTTATTGTTAGTGAGAAACTTGTAATGTTAAAGATTGATAAATGAAATGTAAATTACTGAAAGATTTACAAATCGCCATAAACCTAATCCTTTAGTATACAAGAATTAATTGTTGAGACCAGAAAAGAAAATTACTCCACTAGCAATTCATTTATTTTGGAGGTCTGACAGCTTGTTAATGTAATATGGCAATGAGATATGATGAAAGGCAACATGAATCAGAAAACAAAACCATGACTTATTCAAGATTCAAACCAGATTCCACTGCTCTGTAGCCTGACATACTAACCACTTAGCCACAAAAATTAAGAAATTCTTAATTTTTTAGGAAATAATGAATAAATGTAAATTATTGAAAAAAATTACAAATGATATGAAAAAATAACAGTAGTGCCCATCCTGCACATTCCTTTGCAGGTCCAAAGTGAAAAGAGGTACAGCGTGACAAAACGATACAGAACATCTCGTATCCTGGGGGGAGAAAGATCTTTGCACTGCCACCCTACCTGGCAAGCTCTCCTATGACTGTGTGGTTGCAACGAAGCCTATTGTTCCCACAGCATCTATGGTGATGTAAACTGACATCAGCGTTCCACCATCTGAGTCTTTTTTTGCCAGCCACTAAACACCTTGCAGTAGGTAAAACCAAAGTTGGTGTTCATCTCGACTTCAACTCTGGTTTCGATTCCAGCTTCCACACCTTCCACCAGTGGAAGGCCTCCTCCTTCCTGTCCTCAGACAGCTCAACTTTCTAAACACAGTGGGCCCCACCAGGGCCAAAGAAAAAAATTACTGACCATACTCCCATATGATAATCTGTGTCTTGGATTGTCCTTCGGACAATTCCAAGGACATAGACACAGACTGCCCTTTTTCTTTATTAAACCACTCTGCAATGGTGAAATTAAATGGGAAATTGTTGTCCACCCATTCCCCTAAGACTTGAGTTGGCCACACTCCTACAATGGAATTGTCATGGATTTTGCAGGAATCTTGATGACATTAAGGTCCTTCTTTAGGCACATGAGCCCATCTGCATGTGCCTGCAGGAGACGTTCTTACAGACAGTCTCCTGCAGGCTGGTCATGACTCCCATGACCGGCACTTTTCCCCTGTTTGCCAGGGCCAAGATGGACCAACTTGTGAGGGTGTTGCCATCCTTGTGATCAACCATTCTCCATTCTAGGTCATATCCCTCATCAGCACTTTAGAGGCTTTAGATAGATATAGCCATCCACTTCTTCATGGGGTTTTCGTTGACTGTTTATTCTGTATATCTTCCACCTGGAAGCATCATCTTCTGGGAAGCCCTTGATGAAGTCTTGCAGCTGCCATACCTTTTTCACCTTATGGGAGACTTGAATGAACACAGCCCTCTTTGGGGCAGTACTGACACAAATGGGAGGGGTGAGGTTCTCAAGCAATGCCTCCTGGATCCTTCATTCTCTCTCATGAATACCAATGTCAATACAAACTGTCACTCCCCAATCATTGGAGGTTGAGGATAACCCTTACGGAAGTTATTATCTCCCCTGGTGTGTATCATCTCCTGTGGGGGGGGGGGGGGGGGCTCAGTCGGTAGCGCACCAGGCTCGTAATCTGTAGTTCCCAGGTTCGAGTCCCAGCTGGGTCAGCGTTGAGATTTATCTCCGCAAAATTCCCCGCCTTGCCCACGGTCAGTAGGGGACACTGATGGGCTTGGAAAGGCCGCCGTCCGTCGGATGGGACGTTAAGCCATGGTCCCGTGTGCGGGAGAGCCATACCCTGTGCACGTTAAAGAACACGCTGGATGGCCTTGATGGGAGACTACCATCTGTCTCCCAACAGCTGTTCCAGTGGGTCCCCTCTCCCAACCTTCTCTGAGCCTTCAGGGTCCATGTGACCTGGCCATTTAGCCCATGGTGTGCAAAAAAGTGCCGCTCAGAGGTAAAACAACCCAACCTGTGGGGGGCCTTGCAACCCTTCACGTGTATTGTGGTAGTGGCATGATCAGCCTGACGAGTGGCATCGAACTCCTTTGTGAGTTTGATGAACACTCAGTCAGCCAGCCTACTAAAGAGGCCTACAGTAGCTTTTAATCCTTTTTTTTTTCAGTAATGACATAAAATTGTAAGACTTACAACAATATTTAACTCACTCATTGTCATTGCTTCTAGCAATGGAAACAGAAGACTCCAATACTTGTAATAGTTATGGACTGACACAATGGACTTCACACTTCCCTTTAGTAACTACATTCAGAAGTATGTAAATGCAACATGGTGATGGGTCACTATACACATTTTGCACGGCAAAAACACGCTTCCTTATGAAATCAGACTAATAGCATCACTTGTGGTCAGACTCAGGTTTAATTAACAGTTAAGTTTTCTAAAAGTTAGTTTGTTTTAAATAATCTATAATGGCATGTTATGGAAAGGAAAAGTGACTGAGCTTACTATGTATCTATACATGTGTCTGTCTTGTGTGATTTAAAAAAAAGTATTATAAAAATTGTATATAATTTGTTTTAAATATTTTGTGATTTCTAATAGGGTATGTTGCAGTACCACATTAGTGATGCCTCTATACCATGGAGCCACCTTTTTAATATAATGGAACAGGTGAAAAAAATTTACCAGCTAGAAGATTATTTAATCAGTGATACTAGTCTGGAGCAAATATTTTTGACCTTTGCTCGTGCACAAAGAATTTCTGACAATATTTATACCTAATATTTTTGCTGTACAGTTCATTGTTAATGAAAATGTGATATTCTAAGCCACACCAATGTTGATGCAAAATTTTATGGTATTGTTATTCTATATATCAATGGTGGTTATACTGAATTGGCACTTTGTGTGCAGCCAGTCTAGTAGTACATAAATATGTATCACTTTTATTGAACAAAAAATGCTCGAAAGTTATGGGGTGAAGAGTACCACTCCCCCACTGCTATTTTTGACATTCTTGTCAAAACCTCTTCTGCCATTACATGATATACAACTTGTGTCATATGTACCTTCAGTTAATAACCACTGGTTGATAACCCAAAAACTTTAACGAGTTTGCTTATTCTCCTTCAAGTTAAAAAAATGTATATGTGCCCAGTAACAGAATGTGGCACTATATGGCATCTTGATTCAGTGATTTGTATAAATTCATTAATTATGTAATATTACTTTTAAAACTTTATTATTGTTGACTTTATCCACTATTGTGCTAAATAGTGAAAACCTGTGATAACTCTAGTTGACCTATAATGTATTTTTTTAATTTTGAACACACGTAATCATAATAATGGATATCAAGAGATATATATATAATAAAGGTGGGAATAGTAATGGAGAGAAACAACAATTATGTGCTAACTAATGCTTTTATATGACATTTACCTTTTATATGAGTATTATAGTTTTATACTTTTCATTTACATTGCAATGAGCATGGCAATTTATCTGAAATATTTCATATTTTAAATGTTAAGTAATTTAAATAATTTATGTAGGCTTTAGCAAAGTATTAAACCACTGACTTAGATGAAAACAGATAAAAAAACTTTAAATTATTGTTGCTATGAAAGCCTGTTATTATTTACCTCAAATATGATTACCACTATACTTATATAATTGTAAAACAGTGATATGGCTGTGATTTAAATAGTAGCATCGTATCAAGCATTTCTCTTAATGTTTCTGTTTTAAAAGTGTTCAATGCTTTTCCTGCATCATATGCTGGCATATGACCAGAAAACTTTATCACAATGGTGAAAAGGGAGTACTGCAAATGCAATATACTTTAAGTACATAAATACATCAGTCTGCACTCAGTTGATACAGGTTCATGGGAAATGCCTCTCCTATAGTGTCATGACCTGAGTCTGATTTATATTTCATTCAATTTTCTCACTTTTCATTATTTTCAGGTGGCAATGAAATAAAGAATGATTGGTGGCTTTACTCTCTTGGTTTGGTTCTTCATCTATGTACAGTCGCTCAAAAAAGTATCCGAACACTACGGTTGATTACAAAATTCAGAAAAAATATCTGGCAACGATTTTTTTAGAAATTAGTGATCTGGCAACCTTCCTGTCACGTGACACGAAGGTTGCCAGATCACTAATTTCAAAAAAAAATCGTTGCCAGATATTTTTTCTGAATTTTGTAATCAACAGTAGTGTTCTGATACTTTTTTAAGCGACTGTACTATTGAAACTCTATACAATTAAATATCAGTATACAGAAGTCATGCGGGTCATCAAAATATATTCATTCTAATAAAATTTCTCACAGTTCAACGCAATAAAAAATGTCTTATGACAGTTACATATTAAAAAATAAATGACAAAAGAAACTTGCAATGCAAATTTCCTTTTACTGAATATTTCTCTACTCTGACATTAGTTATACTGATAATGTACTGTGTTTCAATAGACTACTGTTCCCACATGTAGAACATTTATCCAACAAATATTATCTATGGAATAAAGTACTGATGAAGCATAAAATGTCAGCCAAAGATAGATATATAGTAAATAAACAGGACAGAAAATAATTGTGTTACACTGACATTTTACTGTAGTTCCAATAGACTGCTGTTCTCGTATATGCAACATATATCCTACAATTATTATTATCTATGGATTAAAGTACCGATGAGGCATAAATTTTCACGAAAAATGGGTAGTTTGACTATCTTTTGTGCAGAGTTGATCCATTTTGTACTCAGCTTGATGAGTTCACCATGAAAAAAAATGTGAGTGACAACCCACAGCCCATTTTCTTTTCAGATGCATATATCTCTTCAAAATAAACATCCTGCAGTTGAACAACTGCTTGCATCTAACTCTTGGACTGGAATGAGCTTTACAGCTGATTAATCACCAATAGAAATAAAAAAATTCTAAATCTTTGCTTTCTGACAACTTGTGACATTCAACACATGGTCATATCCCTGCTGCATCCTAAACTATTTCTAGAATTGCAACATATCAGTGGTTACAGGAATCAATACACTTTCTGCTGTGAGCTCCTATAAGCAGAATATAAACGTGTATCCAGCTAAAATATTAATATTAATTCAAAGAAAATATCAGGAATAAGATGAATTTATGAATATAATCAAATTCATCTTTCCTATAGTACATGTTAAAATTATATACACATCACTTCAGGGCCAGCGCAAAGGGCGAGCGAAACGGATGATTGCCTGGGATGCCACCACACATGGCCTCCTGTGGTACCCGTATCATTTATTAGATATACATTTGAAATATATATTTACAGTACACAAGCTGGGTCAGATTTCCCATAAGGCAGGGGCGGGGGTGGCTCAGTCGGTAGCGCGCCAGGCTCGTAATCTGTAGTTCCCAGGTTCGAGTCCCAGCTGGGTCAGCGTTGAGATTTATCTCCGCAAAATTCCCCGCCCTGCCCACGGTCAGTAGGGGACACCGATGGGCTTGGAAAGGCCGCCGTCCGTCGGATGGGACGTTAAGCCGTGGCCCCGTGTGCGGGAGAGCCATACCCTGTGCACGTTAAAGAACACGCTGGATGGCCTTGACGGGAGGCTACCATCTGTCTCCCAACAGCTGTTCCAGTGGGTCCCCTCCCCCAACCTTCTCTGAGCCTTCGGGGTCCATGTGACCTGGCCATTTAGCCCATGGTGTGCAAAAAAGTGCCGCTCAGAGGTAAAACAACCCAACCCAACTCTTTTAGGTTAAACTGAAGAAAGATAGATTTTGTTATACCCAAATGGGCCTACCCCACTATCAAAATTAATGGAATATTGTTGATTAAATATTAAAAATATGTAATGTGTTAAGGGAATATTGTTGATTAATTGTTGGGTTGGGTTGTTTTTTCTCTGAGCGGCACTTTTTTGCACACCATGGGCTAAATGGCCAGGTCACATGGACCCCGAAGGCTCAGAGAAGGTTGGGGGAGGGGACCCACTAGAACAGCTGTTGGGAGACAGATGGTAGCCTCCGGTCAAGGCCATCCAGCGTGTTCTTTAACGTGCACAGGGTATGTCTCTCCCGCACACGGGGCCACGGCTTAACGTCCCATCCGACGGACGGCGGCCTTTACAAGCCCATCGGTGTCCCCTACTGACCGTGGGCAGGGCGGGGAATTTTGTGGAGATAAATCTCAACGCTGACCCAGCTGGGACTCGAACCTGGGAACTACAGATTACGAGCCTGGCGCGTTACCGACTGAGCCATCCCCTCCCTATTGTTGATTAAATATTAAAAATATGTAATGTGTTAATGGAATATTGTTGATTAAACATCAACAAAAAATAATGTTAATTAAACAGCTAAAACTTCAGTTGAATCATCCTTATTTTTAATAATAGCAACAAAATATTATGCCATTTTAGTTAGATATTTAATCATTTGATGAAAAAAAAAGTGAAGCATAGAAGAAAGTAGTTTTTTCCTCTTTGCAGTAATTTTATTAATACAGTAAATATATAACATAACAAAATAATTCATTTTTATAAAGAATTCCAGTAAAATTATAGATTTTCGTTAACAATTTTTATTATTTTATATTTATATTTTGGGTTTTATTTAAGATTTAGGATTTAACAGCTGATAACCGCTAGACCGAACTTAAGATATTACCAATTTGGTATTTTCCGATGTATTTTAAATTTTAATCCTTCAAATGTACGAAGGAAGGGAAGTTAGGTTATAGAGTTCTTTAAGAGCATGTAGGCAGAAAAGCATTATAAGACGGGGCGGGGGTGGCTCAGTCGGTAGCGCGCCAGGCTCGTAATCTGTAGTTCCCAGGTTCGAGTCCCAGCTGGGTCAGCGTTGAGATTTATCTCCGCAAAATTCTCCGTCCTGCCCACGGTCAGTAGGGGACACCGATGGGCTTGGAAAGGCCGCCGTCCGTCGGATGGGACGTTAAGGCGTGGCCCCGTGTGCGGGAGAGCCATACCCTGTGCACGTTAAAGAACATGCTGGATGGCCTTGACGGGAGGCTACCATCTGTCTCCCAACAGCTGTTCCAGTGGGTCCCCTCCCCCAACCTTCTCTGAGCCTTCGGGGTCCATGTGACCTGGCCATTTAGCCCATGGTGTGCAAAAAAGTGCCGCTCAGAGGTAAAACAACCCAACCCAACCCATAAGGCACATTAAGCACTTGCTTAGGGGCACCTTCATTTATGCCTTATAATTTATTTAAGTAACAAAAAAAATATGTCCGTTCAGCTCTTAGAATAAATAGTTGCAAGTATCCATGATATAAAGACTGATTATCTTTCTTTAAAGCAGTCTCTCTCCTGACAATCGAAAGGGAAGTTTTGAAGGCATACAGATTATGAGAATATACAATATGTTACCAAACATATTGGGATAGATGCTTATGTGGAAAAAATCATTTTTGCCGACGGTGTGGGACTCAAACCTATGATTTTCTAGATACATGCCAGAGTGTTCTAACCACTAAACCATCCATTACAAAACTTATTCCTTTTTGGAGCTGATGACTGGTTTAGTGGTTAGACTGCTCTGGCATGTTTCTAGAAAGTCGTGGACCATCAGCAAAAATAATTGTTTCTGCATAAGTATTTATTGAATTCTTTATCTACAGGTAATCTGGATATTTATTATGTTATTGAGATACTCCATATTTTTGTAAATAGGAAACTTCATTCAAAGCTCTAACTTTGAAAATAAGCATTTTTTTTCCACAAAAATGCAACAGGAGATAAATTATAGATCTCGTTCAAATTTATCCAAATCTTAAATTTCAACAATATTCCTTTAATACTATTGAAACTTAATTATTTGACAGCAGTGTCTGCCCACCCCAAATGCTTTCAAAATTCTGCAAACTACAAAACCATTTATGAAATTTTAAAAACAGTTGATGAAAGTTTAAAAACAATTGATGGAAAAATAATTGATTGAAACTAAAAAACTTAATTGATGCAAACAAACCTGTTTGTAATAAAGTAGGTTATAAAGAAATTACAGCTATAATGAAGCAACGTCCGTTTCCCTTCAATTTATTGAAGGGGAATGGACTTCGATTCCTCTTCCATTTCCTTTTGAGAATTTTTGCTTCCATTTCTCTTTGGGAAGTTGTCCATTCCCCTTCAGACTATGTAGTACATACTTTTTTCACATTCTTGTACAGCTCTTTAGAGATATAAAGAATTTTTTTTGCTAAGGGTTTTTTAGTTGGAACATACGAATGATAATGTTCAATCATCTGTATGTTCCAACTAACTTCCCTGCTTTTCCCTCCTGAAAGTTAGTCATTTTGCAGTAATGCACCTTCGAGGTCATTTGACCTCTGTGAGTTTCACCTTTCTTAGGTAGGGTGACATGTTTGTTGACCCAAGAGGATTGAGATTTGAAACTGAGTCAGTGATGATCTAGTTACCCCCCCCCCCCCCCCCCCAGGCTCTGGATTAGCAGAAACATTCCAAAAAAAAGGAATACTCTTAAGACCAACTAGGGACAATGAAATAATCAAACTTGTTTGTCTTGCTGATTGTCACTCAGCCAGAGTGTTTTTTTTTTAAAACAAAGTTTGTTTCCAAAAAAGTTCAACACACCAAACTCAATGGTAGAATACATTAGCAACTCACATCTATCTAAAGTAACATCATCTCAACTTCCACTAACAGCACTTACCATGGCTCAATGCCACCATTCTACTCACAACATACTTCCTACTGACTAACAATCTGACTCTGTGACCTAACGTTACTTAGTTATTACGTGCGTGCAAGTCCTGCATGTGGCTGTTGCACGTTGGCTGAGAAAGACATTTGCATGATATGACAATCGCACTAGCTATGACATAAGAGTGGTCGTGTCCTATACATGCTTTAGCTGTTAACAATCAAAAGGTTGGAGTTGCGCATGCACAATTCCTATGCTCGGAACGAGGATTGCGATGTCCAAAAAATGAAATAATTCTCAAAATGATGAATATAACATAAAGCAAAACTGGTTAAGTAAAAGTGAATAGGTCACATAGTTTGCAGTGCCAAATTTCAAGTTGAAAGTCCAAAAGTGGGGCTTGCTAGAAGCAAATATATTTACCATGCTATTCCTATGGGAAATGTTGATCACTGATAAATTTATTGTTTCCATTTACTGCTCCCTAACTGTGAACATAAGAGTTAAAATAACATTTAAATCTGCTGCCGTTGCCAAATTCACATTTCCAAAGACATTATTAAGTCATCCCATTGCAGCTAGGGACCTGATTTTCTAACCCAACATGGGGTCAGGCAGGGGGAACTAGCCTACGAAATTTAGAACCTTTCAGTCAAGCATGTTGGGAATTACAGAATGCGAAAATCTGTCAAAATAAAAACTTCGATAGTTTGTGACTATGAGAACTCATGCTGAGTCAGCAATGACCTTGTCAACATTGGGAAATTCTTCATATTGAATATGTGCTGAAAGGGGAACAGGGTACTCACAAAAACTAACCTTTAGTGCAGTAAATATCAGAATATGTAGATTAAAAGTAAGACCCGAGCTGTGATTTGTGTAGAAACAAAGCCACGGGCCAAGTAGAACCTGAATTTTAAACTAAATACTGGGGCACATGGGGGAAGCTGTGCAGGAAATTTGGACCATGTAGGTCAAAAATCATGGGGAGCCTAGGGCAACAAAATCTGCTGTAACAGAAATAAAAATCTCAATGGTTTAGATAGAAACCAAGCCACAGGCTATCAGAATGCATTGATGTCAGCAATGACCCAAGCGAACACCGGGAAATTTTCTTTATGTTCAATTCATGCTAAAGTGTTGGGGGGAAAGGGGGGGTATTTAAAGTATTTTCTAAATGCAGGTTAGAGTTCAGTGAAGTTTTTATTTTTTCATTTCTTTCTGTATTGGATGTCAGTTAAAGCAGGATAGTGTAAGAGATAATTTTGTATTTGTAATAAAAAATTATAAGTTGTTTAATGTCTTTTCATTCAAAACCAGACTGAAATATCATCTATCTGGCATGTACAAATCTATTCCAAAAAAAAATGTGTCTCTATTTTATCTGATCTCAGAAATATTGATTGCACAGACAGGCAAACATATAATTAACCCGCTGTTTAAGAAAAATGCTTGAAAATATTAATACGTACAAAGGGGCAAAATTACTGCCGAGATCTGGGTTGGGTTGGGTTGTTTTACCTCTGAGCGGCATTTTTTTGCACACCATGGGCTAAATGGTCAGGTCACATGGACACCGAAGGTTGGGGGACCCACTGGAACAGCTGTTGGGAGACATGGTAGCCTCCCGTCAAGGCCATCCAGCATGTTCTTTAACGTGCACAGGGTATGGCTCTCCCGCACACGGGGCCACGTCTTAACGTCCCATCCGACGGACGGCGGCCTTTCCAAGTCCATCGGTGTCCCCTACTGACCGTGGGCAAGGCGGAGAATTTTTGCGGAGATAAATCTCAACGCTGACCCAGCTGGGACTCGAACCTGGGAACTACAGATTACGAGGCTGGCGCGCTACCGACTGAGCCACCCCCGCCCCGCCGAGATCTGCTTTTGGGGATTGGGAGTAGGGTGCCAATTGCATTGTACACCTAAGGTGCCAGTCTAAGGTCACCCTGTAGGTACCCTTTTCATAGTTGTGTGCTGGTTATGATAAATAATTTCGTCACTAAAATCTAAACTTGCTAATATATAAATGAAATAGATAATCACTCCCATTTAATGGGCATCAAATATTATATAGACTATTAATATTATTTAAGGCAAATATTTTAGATGTTTACATTATATTGTGCAGGCAGTATCATGTATTCTATTATGAAATGTTCTATTGATTTTTAAAGGTTAGGTTGCACATAAGCAAAGCATATTTTCATTTTTGTAACAAATGATATTTAAAATTTGTAAAATTTTTTATGCAATAGTAAATTTAAAAATTTATGTCATTGTTTTTAATATTTATTGAGCTACTTTATTCTACAAAATGTGTTATATTCTTGCTCATAATGTATTAAATTAAATTTTCTTTGGGGTTCAATCTATGTGCAGATAACTCCATCAATAGAGTTCATACTTGATAAAAACGTGTGTTCATATTTTTATCATGCATAAAATGCATATAGTAAAATTTTTTTGATTGCAATAAAACCTGGTTAATTCGAAAATTTCTGTATAATTCAACTTTTCTTTTTAAGGCTAAATAAATTTCATGCTAAAAAGGGGCAAGGGTGGCTCAGTCGGTAGCGCGCCAGGCTCGTAATCTGTAGTTCCCAGGTTCGAGTCCCGGCTGGGTCAGCATTCAGATTTATCTCCGCAAAATTCCCCGCCTTGCCCAAGGTCAGTAGGGGACACCGATGGGCTTGGAAAGGCCGCCGTCCATCGGATGGGACGTTAAGCCGTGGCCCCGTGTGCGGGAGAGCCATACTCTGTGCACGTTAAAGAACAAGCTGGATGGCCTTGACGGGAGGCTACCAACTGTCTCCCAACAGCTGTTCCAGTGGGTCCCCTCCCCCAACCCTCTCTGAGCCTTCGGGGTCCTTGTGACCTGGCCATTTAGCCCATGGTGTGCAAAAAAGTGCTGCTCAGAGGTAAAACAACCCAACGCATGCAAAAAAGGACCTGGCTAATTTGAAACCCTTGTTAACTGGTAATTCAAAAAAGGAAAAAAAAAATATACCAGTACTCAAAATATCAATATATTTGTGCCTGAATAATTCAAAATGAAAAGGAAAATTATGTGTGTGTGAACACAAGCATTAATTTTACATTGTATTTATATGGATCACAAAAAATTTCATGAATATTCACATGAAAATTATTATTCATGAAAATTATCATCATCATCATCATCATCATCCTCAAGCAGCCATGGGCTACGGAGGTCCAACCAGACCGTGCAATTTAGTTCTCCAAGCAAGTCTATCCTGAGCTACATCTACTGCATCTGGCCACTGCACACCAATTCTAACAAGGTCCTGTTTGACATTGTCTGCCCACCGCATCCTAGGTCTCCCCTTCTTTCTGAGGCCTTTAGGCACACTGTTCATAACCCTATTCGCCAATCTATAATTATTCATACGGGCAACATGGCCAAACCAACGGAGTCTCTCTCTGCACAATATGCTGCTTAAAGGAGGTTGCAAACTCCTTTTCCTAATCTCATCATTAGTTACAAAGTTGAACCACCTAATGCCCAAGATACTGCGTAAGCATCTGGAATCAAAAGCATCTAGTTTCCTGTTATCTTGTTTACAAAGTGTCCAAGTTTCACTACCATAACTAACCCTAGAAAGAACCAAACTATTATACAGTCTAATTTTAGTCTTTAGGTGTATACGCCTATTTCTCCACACTCTCCATAGATTCTTAAAAGTCCCAGCAGCAATCCCTATTCGTCTGTTAATCTCATGCCGCACATCACCATTATCTGTTACATAGCTCCCAAGATAATTAAACTGTGACACCTGCTCAAGACTGCAACCATTCAGATTAACTGAATCACAGCCTGCCTGACCAATTTTCATCACTTTAGTTTTCTCTCTGTTTATAACCAAACCTACTCTACTACCAGTCTCATCAACAGCTCGAATGAAAGAGTTCATCTCATCAACATCATTTGCCAAAAGGGCTAAATCATCAGCATAATCTAAATCAGAAATTTTCGTATCTCCAGCCCATTTAAGGCCAAAATCTTTCCCTTGAAGTGAATTTCGCATAACATAATCAATAACCAAGCTAAAGAGAAAAGGAGACAAAATGCACCCTTGTCGAACACCAGAAGTAATGCTAAACCAATTGCTACAAGCCTTACCAACTCTCACACACGACTCAGTGTTATTATAGAGAGCTTTCATAATGTTAACTAACTTGTCTGGTATACCATATGATCTCACAATCAACCACAAATTATGACGATCAACAGAGTCGAAAGCCTTTTTGAAATCAACAAAGCTAGCAACCAAAGGTTTCTGAAACTCTAAACATTTCTCAAGAATCTGCCTAAGTGAAAATATCTGTTCCACACATCCCCTACCACTTCTGAATCCACATTGCTCATCACGCAATTGCCTGTCAACCAGATTCTTAATTCTATTAAGCACAATCATGGAAAGAACTTTACCTGGAACAGAGAGTAGGCTGATACCCCTATAGTTATCACAAGAACTGCGATCACCTTTTTTGAAAATAGGGATAACAATAGCTCTGGTAAAATCCTTAGGAACCATGCCTTTATCATAAAAGAGATTCAGAATTTCAGTCATCCAAGTGGTAACCGAAACATTCCCAGCTCTAAGCATTTCCGTAGTAATTTCATCTACCCCTGGGGATTTATGAAGTTTAAGTTTAGAAACAGCCAAACTAACTTCAGATTGTGTTATAGGGCCAACATTAAAGCCACCAATGCATCTATCATCATTGCAAACAATGGGAGTAGAACTAACTACATTGTTTAGAACATCACTGAAATGCTCAGCCCACCTAGCCATGACAGAATCCTCCCCTTCTATAACCCACCTTGTTTATCCTTCAATCCTTGTATGCCTGTCCGTTTTCTACCACACAAAACATTAACTATCTGGTACAGCTCTCTGCTGTTGTGCTGTCTAACTGCTTCCTCGGCTTTGTCAGCCAAACCATCAAGCCAAAAATTTTTATCAGCAGCTAACTGATCCTTTACAAGTTTATTAAGGTCTCTGTAATGCTTTCTATTAGGACTAGTAGGGTATTGATTAAAGGCATTCCTGCAGTTCTTTCTTTCCGAAATAAGCTCAAGTGCCTTTTCACTCAGATAATTTTGCCTCTTCTGCTCCTTTTTTCCTAAAAGAGTACTGTTAGTGTCCAAAAAAGCCTGTTTAAAATGATCCCATTCTTCCTCAACTTCAGTAGTAAGCAAACCATGACTGTCATGATGACTAAGTAACCTATCATGGTAAGCTTTGGCTATAACTGGATCTTTCAGAGCTTCAGTATTAAAAGTAAATTTTTTAACCCTAGCACAACACTTTTTAAGTTTAAGTTGCAACACACTTTTAACAAGGTAATGGTCAGATCCAATTTCAGCTCCCCTATATGCCCTGGTATTCCTAACAGAACTAGTCCATTTGCTGTTAATTAATATGTAATCAATCATATTCTTATGCAGCCTATCAGGTGAAACCCATGTGTACTTATGTATGTCGCGGTGTTTGTAATAAGTGTTAATTATTCTGAATCCATTGAGTTTACTTACCTGTAGGAGACGTTGCCCATTGCTATTGCAGCTACCAATACCAAAAGGGCCTATTACTCCTCCCCAAAGGTCAGAGTCAGTACCAACTTTGGCATTGAAGTCACCAAGAACAAGGGTAATATCTCCTTTCTTGACAGAATTCAAAATATCCTGAAGTTGTTCATAAAACCTATCCTTCTCATCCTCATCGGCATCCTCAGTGGGGGCATAACAGCAGATAACATTCAAGTCTTTAACGCTTGTCTGAAATTTTGCTGTAAGAAACCTTTCATTAATGCACTCATATCCTAGAAGAGCATCACTAGCGTGTCTGCTGAGAAGCAGACCCACGCCTTGGTGATGCTTTTTGTCGTCCCTCCCTGAAAAGAGAAATTTAAGATTATTTTTAAGAATCTGACCTTTATCTGTCCATCTGGTCTCTTGCAAGCCGAGAATATCTAAATTATAACGGTGGAATTCTTGTGTGAGGACATCAAGAGAAAAAGCTCTGTGCAGAGTCCTCACATTCCAACTACCTATGGAGAGAAAATGGTTAGTGGGATGTTTAAAGAAACTATGTTTATTGAGAGAAGGAATACCGACAATATCAAACAGCCCCCTAATCGCAGACATGGGGCAAAGACCCGTTCCCCCACTACTAAAGGCTGAAGCCATCTACACTGGAAGACTTCCTCCAATGTAGAATTTGACGATGCCAATAGAAGCAAAGAGTTCAGGTGCCTGCGATGACTTCTGCTCAGGATTATCCACCAGCTGATAAACATATCCTGTGGATCTATTCACTTGGGGCTGTCAACCCACAAACAAAAAGAAAACACAGCGGAAGATTTTCCCTCCACAGAAGCCCACCAGTGCAGCAAAATCAGGATCCATAATCAAGCTCAGAGCCATATATCTGTCCAGTCCAGTAGGTTTATATGGTCAGCACCAGGACCCTGTGTGGTTGACCACTCCTCAGCAGGGTAGAAAAAAAAGAAAAGTAGCCATAGTTGTCCAGATCAGTAGGCCACACTAATCTGGCAGCCCTCCCCTTCCGTTCACTTCCACAAGAGAGTATCTCTTTTGAAAGTTACTAACGGTCCGCACCACGAGAAGGCGGGGTTGGACATTAGGTGCTAGGCCTGGCCGGTTAAATTATATTCAAATTATATTTCAATATAAATTATTTTCAGACAAAACCATAATTTTCAAAAAATTTTATATATAAATATTGGTGGAATAAAAAACTGAATTCTACTAGTTCGGTATTTCAAAACTTAAAAATTCTAACAAAGTGTGAACTTTGCAAGTTATCAGAGCCAATCAGGAGAAATTTAATTTAATTTTTATTTACCTTAATGTAGTCAATGCATAATGTATTTGATGCACTGTGATGGATAATAAAGTAACTTCAAATAAAACAATAAAACATGCATTTTCTGGCATTACGCCCATTTTTTGAAAAAGCATTAAGTTTAATAGAAATGTTAACAATGCTAACAAAACTTTAGCATCAGCAAATAAAAGAAAAATTTTAGATATTGGCAGCTACTTTTTGCCTTACAGTATGTACATTATTATTTATTTATACAGGGTGAATCTGAAAAAGTGGGCAAAACTTTACGGGGTGGTAGAACGCAGCTATACGAGCAATATTCGTCATAGAATGTATGGGCCAAAAGCAAACGGCGAGCCGCTAGGTGGCATTGGAAATGGTATAAAAGAGTCGGTCCTCGCACCCAACGGCATTTCTACCGTGGATTGCCGAGAGGATGGCTGGTTATACTAACCACGAAATGGCGGATATGCACTTTTTGAGCAATTTCTTTGAGTATGTACCTCAATTACATTCCTGTTAATAAAACGTTTTCTGAAGTATCTCCTCTCCTTCTTGTGTTCATTCTTTAAATGTGACAGTGGAAAACTACCTTTTAACTTCTCACCGCTTGCGTTCCGACCATACATTCTATGACGAATATTGCTCGTATAACTGCGTTCTACACCCCGTAAAGTTTTGCCCACTTTTTCAGATTCACCCTTTTTATACCTTACAGTACAACATTTTTGTATGAAAGTTTTAAATATACATGAATATGTGCTTGAATTAAACCACAACTCTAACACTTATATTGATAAAATGAAAAGAAATTAGAAATGTAACACCGATAGTTAAGATAATTTTTTATGGCTAATCGACACCTCACCTACAATAGTAGCCATGTGAAAATATTTCTACTATTCATAATCGTAAGTTGATGAAAAAACATTTGATCTTTTTACCTTAAAACATTAATTTTATGAAAGTTGTCATGACAAATGGTTTTGAATCTCTGTACGAAAACAATACAGTAAAATCTCGTTAATTCAAAAGTCGGGTGGGGGGGGGGGGGCAAAAAAATCTGAATTACAGAAAATTTGGTTAATTTGAAATTTGTGAGAATAGCAGAATTACTAAATAAAAACACAAAAATAAAGATGTTATTTAACTTTTACTGTGTTGTTGTTTGGGTTGTTTTACCTCTGAGCGGCACTTTTTTGCACACCATGGGCTAAATGGCCAGGTCACATGGTACCCCGAAGGCTCAGAGAAGGTTGGGGGAGGGGACTCACTGGAACAGCTGTTGGGAGACAGATGGTAGCCTCCCGTCAAGGCCAACCAGTGTGTTCTTTAACGTGCACAGGGTATGGTTCTCTCGTACATGGGGCCACGGCTTAACGTCCCATCCGACGGACGGCGGCCTTTCCAAGCCCATCGGTGTCCCCTACTGACCGTGGGCAGGGCGGGGAATTTTGCGGAGATAAATCTCAACGCTGACCCAGCTGGGACTCGAACCTGGGAACTACAGATTACGAGCCTGGCGCGCTACCGACTGAGCCACCCCCGCCCCTCTTTTACTGTGATATTAAATCCAATTCCAAATGCAAAACAACATAAAATTTATTTCATTAATATACAATAGAAATATTAATGCTATCACTGTACACCAGCTATGTTCTTAACCCTTCAAGTCAGTGCTAGATTCAAGTTTCGTGCCTTTAAGACTGTTCTTAATCGTTAAGACAGTGCCAGATCTTGTACATTTCTGTTCAATATGAAAATTCAAAGAGCTGTAGAATTTTATTTTGAGATGTAACTCAGAACTTTATCAGTTCCCAGGTTCGAGTCCCAGCTGGGTCAGCGTTGAGATTTATCTCCGTAAAATTCCCCGCCCTGCCCACGGTCAGTAGGGGACACCGATGGGCTTGGAAAGGCCGCCGTCCGTCGGATGGGACGTTAAGCCGTGGCCCCGTGTGCGGGAGAGCCATACCCTGTGCACGTTAAAGAACACGCTGGATGGCCTTGACGGGAGGCTACCATCTGTCTCCCAACAGCTGTACCAGTGGGTCCCCTCCTCCAACCTTCTCTGAGCCTTCGGGGTCCATGTGACCTGGCCATTTAGCCCATGGTGTGCAAAAAAGTGCCGCTCAGAGGTAAAACCATCCAACCCAGAACTTTATCATATTATTGCACACAGCATAACTTGTTAATTTTCATATTTAATTTGAAAAAACTTTTAAAAGGAAAATTTCTTTTAGCAAAAATATAAATACCTCTGGCAAAGTTCTCTGGGGACTGTAGTGTCTTCTGGCATTTTAAAAGTTAATACTAAATAATAAATAAATACCCCCCTCAAGCAGCTGCTTGCCACAGAGGTCTGACAGGAGGCTGTCAGTTTATATGCCACAGTAGAAGGTCTGAGAGGATGGCAGGACCTCAGCAGAAAAACGACACAAACAGCCATGCCTTACCCGGGGCTCGAACCCAGGTCCCGTAGATCAGTAGCCAAGCGCGCTAACCACTCGGCCACGATACTACATTGTATGAAATAGCCACGAAACTTACCGATACTATCGGTATAAAAAACGAACACAATTTTGCGTTGTTTCATTTCCTCAGGATTCCCTAGCGTGATGCATGATGTCACCAAAATTTTTATATATTGTCACTGGCATATCTTGTGTTTCTGACAAGTATTGCTGGAATATGTTTGAAGCAGAAAATATATTTCCTTGGTAGCCAGTGACGTAATTGAATCATTATCTTCTCTTTCATCATTATGATTGCCCAGGTTCGAGTCCCAGCTGGGTCAGCGTTGAGATTTATCTCCGCAAAATTCCCCGCCCTGCCCACGGTCAGTAGGGGACACCGATGGGCTTGGAAAGGCCGCCGTCCGTCGGATGGGACGTTAAGCCGTGGTCCCGTGTGCGGGAGAGACATACCCTGTGCACGTTAAAGAACACGCTGGATGGCCTTGACGGGAGGCTACCATCTGTCTCCCAACAGCTGTTCCAGTGGGTCCCCTCCCCCAACCTTCTCTGAGCCTTCGGGGTCCTTGTGACCTGGCCATTTAGCCCATGGTGTGCAAAAAAGTGCCGCTCAGAGGTAAAACAACCCAACCCATCATTATAATTGTTAAATTAAGTGGAGTAACTTATGTAATAAGAAAAGCTGATGTAAAATTATGTATTAAATGAAAACTGATGTAAAATAAATTAAAATTATTTATTTAATAAGAAAAAATAATTTCTCTTCATAGACCTCATAGAATGTATATGAGAGGGATAATTGCTCTCTTGTTGCTTGGCTCACTAATTACGTATGTACAATGAATGGTATGATCAAGATGAACAAAAAAAGGGGGCCAAATTTGGACTCGAAGTGAAAATAATTTTTAATAAATAATGAAAATTTTTAATTTTTTTTCATTTGTTAATTTTTTTTTATTTAATTTTTTTAAATTTTTTTAATAAATAAAAAATGAAAATAATTAATGAAATATTTTACGTATGTTGCCAATATAATAGATGATAAATATTCATTACAAATGCCTGGGAAAAACCGTGGGAGTAAAAATATTGTTTTCCCTTGAATTGGTAACAAAAAATGCACTTGAGTGAGATTTTACCTCTTGGAATCATCTGAAGGTGAAACTACAAGCGGAAATTCATTGAAACAGAAGTTCGTTCAAGCGGAAGTTCATTGAAACTACAAGAGTAAATTCTATTTTGGCTCCTCTCACCCTACGAAAATGTACACACAGCAGTTTATGCTTTCCACAGACTGAAAAAAAGGGTTTTGCACCTCAAATTAATAACTCGTCTCTATTTTTTATAATAATAATTGCAACAGAACTACCTTCAGTGCAGTACAATAATTTCGTAAATGAAAATAAATACCCCCTCAAGCAGCTGCTTGCCACAGAGGTCTGACAGGAGCCTGTCAGTTTATATACCATAGTAGAAGGTCTGAGAGGATGGCAGGCCTCAGCAGAAAAACGAACACATACATTCATGCCTTACCCGGGGCTCGAACCCAGTTTCCTTAGATCAGCAGCCAATGCGCGCTAACCACTCTGCCAGCATAACCAAGTTTTTATTGGACTGAACAATAATAAACTTCTGAACTAATTGGGAGCATTAAGTCATTGTTGTCTAGGGCAATGCCGATGTTTAAAAGTGCCTCTAGCTACACGTTAAATCAGTGTTTCCCAACCATTTTTGTGCCATGCTCCACTTAAGCCTTTCTAAAATTCTTATGTCCCTCCCCCTCCCCCCCTCTAATGTAAAATTGTTCGTTGAAGTAACTTAAAGATAGGTTTCAGGAAGAAGTCACTAGGGAATTATAGAGGAAACACAGTAAATAAATTTTCAAAACCTAATGGAGAACTGCCGTCCCGTGGCCGAGTGGTTAGCGCGCTTGGCTACTGATCTACGGGACCTGGGTTCGAGCCCCGGGTTGGCATGGATGTTCGTGTCTTTTTCTGCTGAGGTCCTGCCACCCTCTCAGACCTTCTACTCTGGCATATAAATTGACAGGCTCCTGTCAGACCTCTGTGGCAAGCAGCTGCTTGAGGAGGTATTTATTTTTTTATTTATTTATAATGGAGAACTAAAATTCAAGTACGAAAAATTTTAATGAAAGATTTTTCTATAATATTTTAATTAGTAGTAATTATTTATTATTATATATTATTATATTTAGTGAGATCCTTGCGCTTGATGCAAAGAGATTTTATGTCAGGTTCCAATTTAGTTATGGTTCCATATTCTCATGTCTCCCCGTTGTGTTATGTCCAGCCGATTTCTTTTTTTTAGCAGCAAAAAAGGCATATACTATGTTCGTCCTAATACCCTCTGTAATTTGTATTGATTCTTGGCAAGGTCAAGAGGCGCCCTCATTGTTCTCTTGATGAAGACTAATGACGTCTAACAATATAATCTTCGGGAAGATATTTGTTTTGGCCTCCAAAAGACATGGACTTTAAACCTTGGGTCATTAGGGTGAACTGTTAAGACTAAGATGAGCCACCTCACAAAGGCAAAAAGGAATATACTATGCTCGTCCGAATACCCTCTGTAATTTGTATTGATTCTTGGCAAGGGCAATGGGCGCCCTCATTGTTCTCTTGAAGAAGGATAATGACGACTAACAATGTAATCTTCGGGTTTTCTTTTGTCCGGGCTCGCTAATCCTATGGCCGCCATACTGTTAAACTCTGAACGAGTCCATTTTCGAATTGCCCCCCTTGACAATCCAATTGCCCCCCCTGTGGGGCGTGGGTCCCACTTTGGGAAACATGGCGTTAAATGATTTAAACGTAAAGTGCTTGGAAAGAGCGACCCTTGAGGAAGGAAAAGTGCAGCCTGATATGAAACGATAATGTTTTGGAGTATTATTTTATGTTACTGGGACGTGTAGAAAAGAATGACCTAATATTTCGGATGCACCATAAAAATGCTTTGAAAACATCCATTTTGACAAATGTGATGAATAAAAATGTAACGAATCATTTTTCTGTGGTACAGTTGTGTAAGGACCATCACTTTTGTAATATGAATACAAAACGTAACGCAGCAACATTATGTATTTGCAATAGAGTAGGAAATGGCATAAGCATTAAAATAAAGTTAAATGACTCTTAAGATTTTCTCTTTTTAATATTCTTTTTTTAATTTTTAAAGATTATAAGTATTGAGGACAAATGAATGATATCTTGGTCCCTTCCCTAATCCCATTTCCATCTAATTGATATCTCCGCAAAATTCCCCGCCCTACTCGCGGTCAGTAGGGTACACCGTTGGGCCTGGAAAGCCTTCCATCCGTCGAACGGGACGTTAATCCGTGGCTCCGTGTGCGGGAGAGCCATACCCTGTGCACGTTAAAGAACACGCTGGAAGGCCTTGATGGGAGGCTACCATCTGTCTCCCAACAGCTGTTCCAGTGGGTCCCCTCACCCAACCTTCTCTGAGCCTTCGGGGTCCATGTGACCTGGCCATTTAGCCCATGGTACACAAAAAAGTGCCGTTCAGAGGTAAAACGACCCAACCCATCTAAGTGATACAAGGTTTTGTTCTCATTGATGTTATATGACATAAATTTTTAAACCATATATGCTTTGAAATTATTTATATTTTAAACTAAATATGACAAATTTTTAAACCATATATAAAATTGCCCTGTGCTTCTAGGAGCATGATATAGATAACTTAAATGATCAGGTATATCTGGATTACCATTGTACCAATCCAGCATGCCCTTACCCTATTCCTGGGTCTTGGTCTGTCTTATCCACCTGCCACGCTTTTAACTATTTTGCGAATGTAAAAAAAAATGTTATATGAAATTTGAATAATGTTAGTAAAGTGAGTTTTTTAAATTAAGGTGCGTAATTATTGTTAAACAAAGTGTCGAATAACAAAGATTATTCAGGAATCTGCCTAGAAGTGCTGATGTATAAAATGTGTTATCTACACAGGGGTACGCCGTGAGATCTTAAAAGTCACTAGATCTAGTAACAGAGTCGCTAAGTTGGCAACACTGTTGTGCAAAAGTGTCATTTTTTGTTTATCGATATACGTAATTTATTAATACAGAATTTAATGTGTATATACACAGTTGTTGCCGTCCCATGGCCGAGTGGTTAGCGCGCTTGGCTACTGATCTAAGGGACCTGGGTTCGAGTCCCGGGTAAGGCATGGCTGTCTGTGTCGTTTTTCTGCTGAGGTCCTGCCATCCTCTCAGACCTTCTACTGTGGCATATAAACTGACAGGCTCCTGTCAGACCTCTGTGGCAAGCAGCTGCTTGAGGGGGTATTTATTTATTTATTTATTTATTTATTTATTTATTTATTTATACACAGTTGTATCGGAATAATATGACCACCTACCATAGTAATGTATATGTGGCAGGTGGATGAGACAGACCAAGGACTGGATTGATCCAATGATAATCCAGATATATCTAATCATTTAAGTTCCTACCATAGCATATGTATGGTAAGTGGTCATATTATTCTGATATGACAGATATATACAGGCAGACTGTATATATCTTATGCCAAACTTTAAGAACACACCTAAACAAATATAATGCATGGTCGGAACTCAAGCAGTGAAGCGCTAGGGGACGCTTTCCAGTGAACACTTATAAGCGCTGGTTTTCGCTCTCATCGTCATTTCTACTGTGGATTGCAGAACGGATGGATTGTTTCACGAGTCAGGAGAAGGCAGACATCCATTTCACGTACAGAGCTGCGGACGGGAATGCGAAGGAAGCCAAAGACTACCGGGAGCGCTTTCCGACCAGACGCGTGCCTGATCGTAAAACCTTTCAGCGATTGCACCGATATCTGTGCGAAATGGTCTCCTTTGTCAGCGGCTTGCAGGATACAGGGCGTGCAAGGAGTGTGAGGACGCCACGTGTTACAGAGGAAATTCTACATAGGGTTGGAGATCGTCCTAAATGTAGCACGCGAGCAATTTCCCATGCCGTAAGTGTGCCCCAATCGACAGTGTGGCGAGTTCTACGAGACGAACGATTACACTCCTAACATGCATAGAGGGTACACGCCTTGACACCTGCAGATTATCGGCCTCGTGTGGATTTTGGACAGTGGTTCCTGCAGCGCAACCAGACTTTGATGCACCTTTACACGTGAGGGCATTTTTAATACCCACAATTCACATGTGTGGGCCACCAGTAATCCGCATGCCATACGTCCATATTCGTACCAGCGGCGTTTCTCCATAAATGGGCTGGAATCCTCATGACCATTTGATTGGCCCATACCTTCTGCCAGCCCAACTGGAAGGGAGAACTGGTATTTTTATAAGAAGTCGTGCCAGAATTACTGAACCCTGTTCCAACAAACATTCAAACACGTATGTGGTTGCAACACGATGGAGCGCCACCCCATTTCAGCGTGGATGTGGAGCAGGCCTTGAATGCAACATTTCCAGGACGATGGATTGGTCGGGGTGGTCCCATCACTTGGCCGCCATGATAGCCCGATCTCTCATGTCTGGACTTTTTCCTATGGGGCCATATGAAAAGCCTCATCTACGATAGCCATGGAGGTAGGAAGAAGAGGGACCCTAAGCACTTGAAGATGATGCTACGGCGACTGCGCAGCAGCCATGTTGTTATATTCAAAACATTGATCAGTAGTGTTGGAATACAATGTGTCTTGCGCTATAAAAATTTATTTTATACGATATTTGTGTTATGTTAATTTATTCAGGGTTTCGGATGCACGAATCGCCCTTTAAAAAGATACCAGGAATTACCTTTCATCGGTCAGTTTGTCATTTTCATAAAGTTTAATTAATTATATAATGATACAAGTATCTTTGCCGTCCCGTGGCCCAGTGTTTAGCGCGCTTGGCTACTGATCTAAGGGATCTGGGTTCGAACCCCGGGTAAGGCATGGATGTATGTGTCGTTTTTCTGCTGAGGTTCTGCCATCCTTTCAGACCTTCTACTGTGGCATATAAACTGACAGGCTCCTGTCAGACCTCTGTGGCAAGCAGCTGCTTGAGGGGGTATTTATTTATTTTTTTACAAGTATCTTTGCGTTCTAATTACGCCGCTATGAAATGTTTTACTTCGAGTTACAAACCTCGATTCTTCAACAGTTTTTTTTTTCCTTAGGATTGTACTCTTATTTGAGAATTACATTACACTTATTTGAGAATTCCTTCTGTAGGCTTTCTCAGTTAAAAAATTTTGTTGGCTCTAATTGAATATTAGTGTACTCTATTTAATGGATGATGAATTTACATACTTTTAAATAGAGGTGATTAAAATATCAGGGAGTTTCTTTTTTGTTTTTTGTTTTATTTTAGGTGGAAGTATTAGATATTATTATTTTGTTTAAATGTTTCAGTGTTTAAATTCCTCTCTCTTCCTGATTTAATAAGTTCAGTGTAAAAAGGGAAAAGTAAATTACAATGAAGTATTTTCATAAGGTGAGAAATAATCTTTCTTTTTTTAATTTGGGTAGCATTTAAGGGTTTTGTTTAAATGCCCCCTTTTTTTTGGATTGGAGTCTTATCTTTTCGAATTTCTTTTTAGATTAACTTAATGTGTCTGGTGTAAATTGTCATAAGTGAGTGACAGCGATGATTAGTTAGTGTGAAAATTTTTCAAATTGTTTAAATAATTTTAGTTAAAAGAGGAGAGGAGAGTGTAATGGTTTTCTCCTTTTCGTTAATTCTTTTTATAGGGTTCTAATTTTCCCTTTTAAGGTGAATACTGAATTTATTTAATTCTGTATGGATTTTAAATAGAGCGAGTGTACTGCTTGTAGTTATTTTATTTTTACTTTGGTTGAGGGATAGTGAGGTATGAGAGACTGAGGAGTCAGTCACTGAGATGTTGGTTCAAGCCACTGTCTGGAACGTTGCCTTTTTTTTTTTAATGGATATTATATTCCCTTCACCCTGTGGATATATTTTTTCCTTTTTTTTGTTTTTTTTATACTTTTTCAATTATTATTTTTGCTTAGTATAATTTTTAGTTGCCTTTTTTTTATAGTTTTTTCAGATATTATGTTGAATTTTTCCTTTGTGGCTGAGGAACGATGTATTTCAATCCTTATGGGATTTTTTTTTTTGAGAGAGATTGTAATAATTGTGTATTTTGTATTGATTGTTAACTCTGGTTGAGGAAGGAGAATGAGCATGAGATGGGGCAGAGATGTGAAGCTGAGGGTACAGACATAGAGCTGGTGGGTTCGAGCCACCATCTGGGGGGTTTTTTTTTGGATTGTTAGCTAGATTTTTTTTGTATATATTTATTTTTAGTTCCTTTTTCTCTACTTCTTATATTAGCAACAGCAATATATTTATAAATAAGCAAAAATTCAGGGGTGTAGCTACCTCTAAAAATCAGGAGTGTCATCACACCAGAGATTTTTTTCCTTTTACGAGTTTAGAGGTGTGTTGCAAATTTTACATATTTATTTCAAACTTAATTCTATGGTTTACTGTTCGGTACTGTTTTATTTAAATAAATTTCTTGAAAAGATGCTTTATTTTTTGCACTGTAAACTAAAATGCACTGTCAGCTTATGGTCAATACATAGAAATTATCTTTTATTTCAGTTTTTCATTAAATAAAGAGAGACGAGAAGCATTATAGATAACAGTTTTGCTAATGTTTTTGGTTGATTAGTTTCATGAATTTTTGACTTTATCACAAAACAAAGAATTTTGATGATGACATACTTTGTCTGTAGAAGATCTTAAGTTCCTCATCTATCAAAAAATATCTTGGATACATGTGATTGTACCTTTATCCATTATCTGAAATATTAGAAATTTTTAAACAAAGTCAGTACAAAGTTTTAAAAATGTCTAATCAATACTTAAAGGTTACTTATGTGGTATAGATGAAGCCCTGAGATCTTGGGGCTTCATATCAAAACAACACACATATTGCTACAATCAGAACAGTGAATAGGAATAGTATAACTGCAATTTAAGGTTTTTAATAATGATGTAATACAAACTAGGTTGCAAGTTACTTCCAGCAGTTAAAATTTAAAAAGTTATAACTAAATGTTATAAATCATAATTTTAAGCAAATTTGCATCACTCTCTTCACTTTGTTGTCAGAGAAGGAAACAGTTAACAGAAAAATTCTCCAAATAAAACAATAGAATTAATTTATCAATAAATAATAAATCCAGATCTACCTGTTGACTTTGAAGTCAAAATAAAAATTCAGTACACTCATAATTGTCTTAATAGTGGGTGTCATAACATATTAATATATTTTTGGAGTTGAATCTTTATTATTGTGAAAAATCACTGGAAAGCACTTTAATGTAGGTGTGTTATACATGATTTCTCCATCAAAGTTTACAGTGTTTTTAAAATCTACCATTTTGGCTCCTACACTATTGGCTTTATTTAGTTTTGTTAGGCAAATTTTTTTATTCTTGTGGAATCAGAATTTTTTTTTAAAATGAAATAGCTATTTTCTGAATCTTAAAATGTTTTCTACTGTTATCAGTGCAGTATAAATAAACTTTTAAAATCTTGTAATTGTTTGTTATTTTCGTATTCAACGAAATACATAAATAGTTCTGCTATGCAGTAATTCTGTAGGGAAATATTCATTGCGTTGAAAAAAAGCAATATAAATTCCAAATAGCTTAAATGGGCTTTCTCTTAGTCGTAAAACAATAATCTTCCCGTAAATAATGCACAGTAAAACTGATTATAGCACGTGAAAAGTGGGCTTGATTGCAGTGGCAGACGATTTGTTTTGGAAACAACAACATGGCTACCGCCCTGCTGCGTCAGCATCATACCTTCGACAGGGAAAGCGCGTTAGGTCGTCTCCTCTTATTCATACCTCTGTGACGATTGCCCCATCGATTCCAATGAGGACCTCGTTGCCAGGATTTCTATTGCCGCTGTACGAGATCCATACTATCGTCCATGGACGCCGATCACTACGTCAAAGGTGTGAAGCCTGCATTTATGTTGACGGTCGCTCTTTTGAGCAGTTTCTGTAATTTGTTCAATAAAATTCTGTACTTTCTGTTCTGTAATTTCTGCAATTGTTTAAAACCTCTTCTTGTGTTTTTTCATTTCTTGACACAGTAACTGCTAACCCCTAGCACTTCACCGCTTGAGTTCCGACCATGCATTCTATAACGAAAAGTGCTTGTTTAGGTGTGTTCTATCACCCCTTAAAGTTTGGCCAAAGAGTTTTGAATCGCCCTGTATATGTTTCATTCCCATTATTATACTATGACTATAGTTTTATCTATCTATACAAGGGGGTATGCCAGTTACACATTTCCATGCAGTACATGAAGCATAAAAGTTTGAGAACCACTGATCTACAGTATAAATATTTTTTGTGCATTTAAAAATATAAATAAAATAATAAATACCCCCTCAAGCAGCTGCTTGCCACAGAGGTCTGACAGGAGCCTGTCACACTACAGGAAAAAAAAATTGCAACACCTGGAAGGATTAATGCCATTTTATTGAAATGCAGGCATATGCTAGCATACATTGAGATGTTCGATTGATTATATTATCAAAGAAATGGAAAATTACCACTTCACCTACCCGGTAATGTGGAATCATCTGAAGGTTAATCATCGCAACCATAAGCGGAAATTCGATGGTGGCCCTTGTCACCCTACGAACATGTACACACAGCATGAGCACCCCCCTTCATGAACTCGGTGGGGAAAGCTATGGTACAGCTCTATAATGCCCTCCTGAGGGATAGAACGCCAAATAGTGCTAAGTCGCTGTTCCATTTCATCGACAGTAGTTGGCGTACCTCTTGGGTGTTGTTGGAACTGTCAGCCATCATGTCCCAGACGTGTTCAATAGGTGAGAGGTGCGGTGAACGTACTGGCCATGGTAGTACCTGAAAGTTTTGCTCATGTAGATATGCAGATTAATGCGGCTGTGCGGGGACGGGTGTTGTCTTGCTGGTAAAAGGTTCCATGCTGATGCTGAACAAATGGACAGCCACGGGTTGGGTTGGGTTGTTTTACCTCTGAGCGGCACTTTTTTGCACACCATGGGCTAAATGGCCAGGTCACATGGACCCCTAAGGCTCAGAGAAGGTTGGGGGAGGGGACCCACTGGAACAGCTGTTGGGAGACAGATGGTAGCCTCCCGTCAAGGCCATCCAGCGTGTTCTTTAACGTGCACAGGGTATGGCTCTCCCGCACATGGGGCCACGGCTTAACGTCCCATCCGACGGACAGCGGCCTTTCCAAGCCCATCGGTGTCCCCTACTGACCGTGGGCAGGGCGAGGAATTTTGCGGAGATAAATCTCAACGCTGACCCAGCTGGGACTCGAACCTGGGAACTACAGATTACGAGCCTGACGCGCTACCGACTGAGCCACCCCACCCCGGACAGCCACGGACTGCAAAACGTTGGTAACATATAGTTGGACAGTTGAGATCTTATGATGACTAGTTCTGACCAAGATGTCCGAATAATGGCACACCAGTGCTGGAGCTGTGTTACGATGCACACACTGATGGCGTTCCTTTCTCCTGGATGATGGTGTATGGTCGTGCAGACCAACACAGAAACGGGAATCATCATCAAATGCCACGGTACTCCACTCTTGTTCTTTCCAGTTCTGTCTGAGGCGACACCACTGAAGACGTGCTTGCATGTGGGCAGATGTGACGAGCAAAATGCAGTGCCAGATGTTAAGCTCGCAATGAAAACTAAAAGCCTGTTGATGCCTGAAAGACTGCCACATACCATGCGAAAGCTGATAACGGGCCCATATTCCATTCTTCTCCACCCCCCCCCCCCACAACCCACACACCTTGGTAAGCAACTTGTAATGCTCTGGCATTCCCACTGCCCTGAAGGTTATACACGAAACGCTTTCAGTATACTTGCACCAATTCGCCACCACGCCAGCACCTGCAACGACAGTCAAGGTCGAACGACGCCCTCGACTTGTATCGACCCTCCCCCTGGCTGCCCTTCCTTCCTATCGACCTTCAGTCACCTGTGGGAGCTGAGGCACGGAACTCGCGCGGATCGGCTGGTGGCCATCGTCCTGTCCAGTCTGGCGCGGTTCAGGGTGCGTCTATTTGGTATCCGATCTGGACTGACTCTGTGAACGTTATTCTCTGCTATCACCGCTCCTATATTTCATTTCCCTCTCAATTTAAAGGAATAAAACAAAAACATAGCAATCAAGTATTGTCTTAGGTCTCGTCTTGTGCGCTCCTGTTATGCTCCATGGAACTTATGGGAACAATAATATATTAAATGATTCATTAAAGGGATTTGCATTTCTTAAAACACTACATGTAACAGGGTTCTATTATGCATTTTTCTGTAATCCCCATTGTCTTATAATGCGTTGGGTTGGGTTGTTTTATCTCTGAGCGGCACTTTTTTGTGCACACCATGGGCTAAATGGCCTGGTCACATGGACCCCGAAGGCTCAGAGAAGGTTGGGGGAGGGGACCCACTGGAACAGCTGTTGGGAGACAGATGGTAGCCTCCCATCAAGGCCATCCAGCGTGTTCTTTAACGTGCACAGGGTATGGTTCTCCCGCACACGGGGCCACGGCTTAACGTCCCATCCACCGGACGGCGGCCTTCGGTGTCCCCTACTGACCGTGGGCAGGGTGGGGAATTTTGCGGAGATAAATCTCAACGCTGACTCAGCTGGGACTCGAATCTGGGAACTACAGATTACGAGCCTGGCGCGCTACCGACTGAGCCACCCCCGCCCCGTCTTATAATGCTTTTCTGCCTACGTGCTCTTAAAGAACTCTATAACCTAACTTCCCTTCCTTCCTACATTTGAAGGATTAAAATTTAAAATACATCGGAAAATACCAAATTGGTAATATCTTAAGTTCTGTCTAGCGCTTATCAGCTGTTAAATCCTAAATCTTAAACGAAACCCAAAATATAAATATCAAATAATAAAAATTGTTAACGAAAATCTATAATTTTACTGGAATTCTTTATAAAAATGAATTATTTTGTTATGTTATATATTTACTGTATTAATAAAATTACTGCAAGAGGAAAAAACTACTTTCTTCTATGCTTCACTTTTTCTTTCATCAATTGATTAAATATCTAACTAAAATGGCATAATATTTTGTTGTTATTATTAAAAATAAGGATGATTCAACTGAAGTTTTAGCTGTTTAATTAACATTTTATTTTTTGTTGATGTTTAATCAACAATATTCCATTAACACATTACATATTTTTAATATTTAATCAACAATAGGGCGGGGATGGCTCAGTCGGTAGCGCGCCAGGCTCATAATCTGTAGTTCCCAGGTTCGAGTCCCAGCTGGGTCAGCGTTGAGATTTATCTCCGCAAAATTCCCCGCCCTGCCCACGGTCAGTAGGGGACACCGATGGGCTTGTAAAGGCTGCCGTCCGTCGGATGGGACGTTAAGCCGTGGTCCCGTGTTCGGGAGAGATACACCCTGTGCACGTTAAAGAACATGCTCGATGGCCTTGACGGGAGGCTACCATCTGTCTCCTAACAGCTGTTCTAGTGGGTCCTCTCCCCCAACCTTCTCTGAGCCTTCGGGGTCCATGTGACCTGGCCATTTAGCCCATGGTGTGCAAAGAAGTGCCGCACAGAGGTAAAACAACCCAACCCAACAATTAATCAACAATATTCCCTTAACACATTACATATTTTTAATATTTAATCAACAATATTCCATTAATTTTGATAGTGGGGTAGGCCCATTTAGGTATAACAAAATCTTTATTTGTTCAGTTTAACCTAAAAGAGTTGGGTTGGGTTGTTTTACCTCTGAGCGGCACTTTTTTGCACACCATGGGCTACATGGCCAGGTCACATGGACCCCGAAGGCTCAGAGAAGGTTGGGGGAGGGGACCCACTGGAACAGCTGTTGGGAGACAGATGGTAGCCTCCTGTCAAGGCCATCCAGCGTGTTCTTTAAAGTGCACAGGGTATGGCTCTCCCGCACATGGGGCCACGGCTTAACGTCACATCTGACGGACGGCGGCCTTTCCAAGCCCATCGGTGTCCCCTACTGACTGTGGGCAGGACGGGGAATTTTTGCGGAGAGAAATCTCAACTCTGACCCAGCTGGGACTCGAACCTGGGAACTAGAGATTACGAGCCTGGCGCGCTACCGACTGAGCCCCCCCCCCCCCCCCTAAAAGAGTCATACGCTAATAATTTATAAATAGTAATCTACGACAGGCTTTAATCCAGGCGTTAAATGGAATTTGTTACAGGCAAGGTTCATATCTATTTTTGTATCCAGTTACTGTTTTCAGAAAATAAAAATTTCCCCGGTTGAAATTATTTTCAGACTAATGATTTTTATTAAACATTAAGCGATGTAGTTGTTCATCAAATATATGCTTGTGGCACGCCATACATATATTTATGGTACCGAAATAAACTAATAAATTCAGAATAAATTTCAGAAAACAATTCTCCTATTCTGTAAAGTATGAAAATACTTGCTTCAGAATCTCACATTTATTTTCCTACACCGCATCTCCCACTTAAAAGAGATATAAGAACCGTGAAGAAATAGCGAAGGAAGATTAAGTTCCCCTTTAGAAGAACAAAAGGCAAGGAACTAAGCGGTGGCCATCTCCTATTGGAGCTAATGCCCATCCGATCTGCGAATACCCTAAGAACTGAGCCGTTCTGGGCTTTTGCTTGAAAAGCCATTTTGGGTAGTTCTGGTCGTTTAAGTTTTAAGATTATTTTTGCATTATATACTTTTGTTACTCTACATTGCTCTCATTGTAAATACACTGCTGGTCATTATAAGTGCAACACCAGGAAGAACTCATCAGATTGTTCCGAAATATGCAAGATGGGTAGCCCATGGGAGAACGTGTAAATGATTCAAAGTGCAGCACATACGCAGAGAGGCCATGGAGGTAGGAAGACAGGGAGGCGCCCTATCGCTTGAAAACTGTAATCGAAGTCGCCATATTGTCGCTACTTGTAATCTTGCTATCACTGTGTTAAAGAACGACAGATTGCATTGAAAAAAAGGATTTGGGTAACGCGTTTGATTACAGTAATGAACTTGCGACAATTGACTACGGGATACATTATAATTGACGTGCAGCATGTGGCTTTCTGAGTAGCAAGAACATGGCTACCGCCGTTCTGCGCGGCTACACTAGCGACCTATGTTAAGATATAGTAAGGGCGCCTCCCCCTCTTCCTACCCCCATGACAGAGGTGGATCAAATGGGTGTCAAACATGGCTGCCGCAGGGGGCCCTGAGCTTATTAGGGGGAAAAAAAGATTAGGGCCCCCGCAATCGTCCAGGGCTGCAAGCTTTTCTCCGATTAAAGAAAAATAATCAATGAAATTGTTTATTAAAGTAACGCAAAAGAAATAATGCTATCTGTCAATCTATTTTGCTTAGAAATAACAAATCGAGAACGAAAATTATTACACTATTAAATTTTGTTACATTCTTTAAAAGAATATAAAAAAATTTAATTCCCTTCTCCTCTCCTCATTCTGTTCTTAGAATTTAATATGTTTTGTGTTTGACGGCCCCGCCACACAAAAAACTTGGTTTGTCTTTGGCCGACAAACACAAAAGCCGTCATTGATGGCTAGTGCTACAGTCAGTATTCTGATAGACTCCATCACTGCAGCTTCTGCTCTGTTGCGTGTAAGCCACAAAATCGGTTTTTGTTTTTTGTGAAAAAATTAAATTTCATTGTTCGTTGTTCCTGTTCTATATTTGTGAAATTTTTTATTGGTAAGTATGAAGATTCTTAAAAATATTTAAATATCATTTTTACGAATGAGATAAAATTTCAATTTAATTACAGTTCACAAAAATTACCAAATGTAGGAAGCTATTTTTTAAGGGGAAATAATTTCTAACTCTCATATTTAAACGTTCCTGCAATTTACTTTATTTTTGCTTGTGGACAGAAAAAAATATATTATTCTTTACAGATTTATCCGTTGCGAAAGATATCATACATTCTATCAATTTTTTTCTGTTCAAAAATTTTCACAAATAAATAAAAATAAATTATAAAAACAATTTGTGCTTAACTAGATGGCCACAGGCCATGGACTTATGACGGGGATGATGAGGGTCGAACTAGTTACTGGAGTGTCAATGCTTCCTTCAGCATCTTTGCACTTTACAGAGGTAAAAAGAAAAATTCTACCTAGTGATACTCGGGAATTGTCCCATTTATTTTATTTATTTATTTCTTTATTTCATTTATTTATTTCTTTATTTATTTCTTTATTTTTTTATTTGATTTTTCTACAACTATTGATAAAAGAGCTTTTTGTCCCCTGCGTGACTGAATACAAGGATATACGGGTCCCAACGGAAGTCAATGGTTGAATCTAGATTGTTGCTGGCTACCTTGACCTTTACTCAATATGGGGCAATTCCCGAGTAACGAAGGGGCGGGGGTGGCTCAGTCGGTAGCGCACCAGGCTCGTAATCTGTAGTTCCCAGGTTCGAGTCCCAGCTGGGTCACAGTTGAGATTTCTCTCCGCAAAATTCCCCGCCCTGCCCACGGTCAGTAGGGGACACCGATGGGCTTGGAAAGGCCGCCGTCCGTCGGATTGGACGTTAAGCCGTGGCCCCGTGTGCGGGAGAGCCATACTTTCTGCACGTTACAGAACACGCTGGATGGCCTTGACGGGAAACTACCATCTGTCTCCCAACAGCTGTTCCAGTGGGTCCCCTCCCTCAACCTTCTCTGAGCCTTCGGGGTCCATGTGACCTGGCCATTTAGCCCATGGTGTGCAAAAAAGTGCCTCTCAGAGGTAAAACAACCCAACCCGAGTAACGAACAGGTAGAATTTTCCTTTTTATTTCTGTAAAGTGTAAATATGGTAAAGGAAGTATTGGCATGTCGCACACCGGTTCAACCTTCATCTTCTCAAGGTCTTAAGCCCAGTAGCCATTTAATAAAGCACAGAGGTAACCTTACTATTATTTTTTTCCATTTTTTTTGCAATTCATTTCTATTTATTTTTAAATTTTTAATATAAAAATAATATTTGATGAAGTATGAGCTTGATTATTTATTTGTTTTATTTTTATTTATTTTTACTATTATTATTTTTTTATAACTATTGATTATTTTATATTTTTATTCATGCCTGAATAAAAATAAAATTCACATATTAAAAATTTAAAAACATAAAAAAATCATAATTTCTCTTAGGGCAAAAAAAAAAGAAACGATATCAATCCGGAGCAGAAGAAAGAAAAAAACTTAAAACGAAACCAAGAAATTATTGAAGACCAGAAAAATTCTATGCATGGATTTCTCGCCATCAACAGAGATGAGCCATCCTCATCTTCATCTTCATCCTACCATCTGTCTCTCAACAGCTGTTCCAGTAGGTCCCCTCCCCAACCTTCTCTGAACCTTCGGGGTCCTTGTGACATGGCGATTTAGCCCATTGTGTGCAAAAAAGTGCCGCTCAGAGGTAAAACAACCAGCCAACCAACCCCATCTTCGTCATGCAACCCTATCAGCGAAAATCTACTTACAGAAACAGACAAAGATAAATGTGAAACTCAAACGGTGTCCAAAAATAAAGAAAATATCAAAAATGAAAATACCACATAAAAAGATGATTTTGAAAAATCCGAAGATAGTTCTAGAGAATTTACCAAATTAGAGCCTTGCATAAATGATGATATAGCTCTTTGGCCTACAGTGCTACCTGATGCAATGATTGATCATATACTTATAAACAAATCAAAAAATATTGAAAAGACAGAAACTTTAAAATCAGTGTATAAGGATAGGGATCAAATGTATCATCATTTTTTCCGATAAAACAAATGGAATTAAAGGAGAGAGAAATTGGCTTGTATTTCGGAAACGAGTAAGTGTATATATTGTTACCGTTGCAAAATGTTTCCCACATCTAAATCCAAATTAATTAGTGGTTTCCAAAACTGGAAAACTATAAGTACACAGGAAATGATGAGGTGAAAAAAATTTGGTTTTGCCATGAAGTGGGATCCGAACCCACATCTCCAGGAAACATGCCTGTGATGCTAGACCACTACACCATCATTGGCTAACCTTTCCTCAGCTTAGTGACCTTATAAGCTTTCTGGATCTTATTTGATTCTCACTAGTGGCGCCATCTATCCAGGAAGTGGACAACTCTGTTGCCTCTTTTGAGATGGAATTAATATTTGTCACTCACGCTATTAAATCAATAATCAGTGAATCTATGATGAATGCAAAATTTGTCTCTCACGCTATTTAATCTAATTAAATCAATAATTCAGTAGTAAAGAATCACAGGATAAGTCCTGTAGACATGGAACTCATGAAATGATGAGCTGAAAAAAAATTGGTTTTGCCCTTCATGGCAAATAATAGTCTATATATATTATGAATTGTTTTCCAGTTTGTGGATATGCTAACACTGGTGCTGTGGAAAGAGCTTGCTTCAGCTGTTGGAAGGCTACATCACATTCGGTGGTCCACATGAACCGTTGACCCTCATCTGTCAGACTATGTAATGGCCTTGCGATTTTAGAGAAACCCTTGACAAATCTTCTATAGTAGGTTCAAAGTCCAATAAAACTACGTAGTTGATGAACATCTTGTGGTGGAGGCAAGTCTCTTACAGCTTCTATCTTACTAGGCTCATTCTTAAACCCTGATATAGTGATCACATGACCAAGGTAATGAACTTCTTGCTGAAACAGTTTACTCTTTGTCGGCCCTAATTTTAGCTTCGCTGCCCTAAGTTTTTCAAACACTTGACGAAGATTTCTCAAATGTTTTTCAAAAGTTTTTCCAAGAACGATAATGTCATCCAAGTAAACCAGGCAGACCTCCCAAGACAAACCTTTGAGCACCGACTTCAATTAGTCGTTCAAATGTTGCAGGTGCGTTGCAAAGTCCAAATGGCATCACTTTAAACTGACAAAGTCCATTTCCTGTAGTGAAAGCTGTTTTCTCAAGGTCTTCAAGATGTACACCAACTTGCCAATAGCTACTCTTAAAGTCTAATGTTGAGAACCATTCTGACCCAGATAGAGTGTCCAGTGTATCATCAATCCTGGGTAAAGGAAAGCAGTCTTTCTTTGTTATATCATTTAATCTGCGATAATCTACACAAATTCGGATAGATCCATCCTTTTTCTTGACAAGAACCACTGGTAATGTTCAGGGACTCTGTCATGGTTCTATAATGCCTTGAGCTTCCGTTTTCTTTATGAGTTGTTCTGTTTCTTCTCGTTTTGCCAATGGAAGCCTTCTTGCTGGTAGATGGACTGGAGGAGAATCACCAGTGTTTATCTTATGTTCTGTCAGATTGGTATGTCCATAATCATTTGATGTAGCAGAAAAAATATCAGAAAACTCTCTCAGTAGGTTTTCTGCCTTAGCAGTTTAGTCTTCAGTTAATATTTTTCTTGTTTCTCTCCATAAGTCAGTAAGATGAGGTGTCTGTATGGTGTTGGTTCGAGTCGGTAAATTCTATTGTGTTTATACTTATTATCCAAGTAATAGGTTCACATATTACTAATTCTTCACACTTTTTCAATATTCTATTAGATTTGTTACAGTTCATCACTCTGCTAGGAATCTGTTCTTTATCTATACTGATTAAAGTCTTTGCAACCAGGATACCATGAGTCAAAGCTCCTTTACCAGAGGCATCAGTGACTGCCAATTGGAAGGTCCCAGAAGTCTCTGCCCGATGTCTACGGACTATAATTTATCTTTGTGCTGTGATCTCTGTGTTTTCCGTCACTAATATTGGAGCCATGCTTGATAAAGAATCAGATGTTCGACTAAACAGACGGATCTCTTCTGTCTTATAGATGAGTAGGCTGTCACTGGGTCTAATGCTGAATCCATGTTTCTTAAGGAAATCAAGGCCTAATATGCATTCATCGTAGATGTCGGCGATGTAAACGGGATGGCATACCAGATAGATACCAACTCGGATGTTAATTTCTATCTGTCCATGGACTTTAGCACAATCTCCAGTGGCTGTTTGTAGGTTATATTAGACTGTGTAGTATTCCAGTTTGGATGAGGTATTATTTTCCTTATTATATCTGTTCTGAGTAAAATTACATTTGCACCAGTGTCTACTCTCACACGACAAGGTACTCCATTTATGGTTCCATCAGCTACTAAACCGTTATTACCACCATGTAGTGTTGAAACGTGGGCGACTTCCCCTGGGGCCAACCAATCAACAGCCATCGTTTGTCTTTCACGTTGCTTCTGCTGTTTGTTAGACGTGCTTGAACTTTTAATCCACCACCTTTTGCAGTTGGCTCGAATATGTCCGGTCTTGCCACAATTCCATCACTTAAGGTCTCTGGAAATTTTTGAAGAAGAACCTTTTATGTCTTTCAAAACGGATAGTATGGTTTTGGTTAGTTCTTTCATTTCATTTTCTACAGTTTCTTCTGCACTCGCAAATTTCACTGTGCGTTTCTTCGCTTTGGAGGAAAGCCTGGAGCACTCGTACTTCATAACATGTACTACAGCTGACTTTAAGGATTCACCTTCCAACATCCTTAGAGATTGTTGAGTGTCAGGGTCAGCAATAGCATCAATAAATTGTAATTGAGCTAAGTTATCTTGGATTTCTGGTGGACAGTTGCTATAAGCCAATCTAGCTAGACGTTCAATATCACTAGCAAGTTCTTGCAAAGTTTCGCCATTCTTCTGCATACGATATTTAAATTGAGTCACAGTATTGTTTTAAATAACTATCACCAAACCTGAGTTCTAATGCAGAAACCAGACTTTGAAAATCAAGTCGTTTTTCTTCTGGAACAGACTGTAACACTTCCGCAGCAGAATTTCTTAAGGAAGCTGTAAGAAAACTGGCCTTCTGGAATTCATTCCACTCATTAGCTCTAGTGATAACTTCAAACTGTGTTTTAAATATTGCCCAAGATGATTGACCATCAGATGTAGAAGGTTTAGTTGCATTTCTAGCGATATGTGTAATAACATTTTCACTAAAATTACCATTATCACAAGAAGGTAACATTTCATTTCTTAAAATCTGAAACTGGCGTACACAATCAGTTTTTACAATTTCAATCTGATGTTTATAATCTAATTTAACACTATCAAGATCATCTTTTACACTGTCAACTTCAACCTTTAAACTATCACTCTCTCTGTTAAGTTTGGTTTTAATGTCCTCACACTGATCAGTAATCTTACCAATTTGAGAAGCCACTTCAGCTCTCAATTCGTTACTTTGTTTAGCTATATAGGCTTTCATCATTTTGACTGGTTATTTCAGCTTTCAATTCCTTACTTCGTGTAGCCATATCGGCTTTCAACTCATCATTTTGTCTAGCAAGATCACAAATTTTACCGTTTACGTCATTATTTTGTGTAGTTATTTCAGCTTTCAATTTTGTCGAGCAAGGTCACCAATTTCACCTCTTATATCAGTCATCAGCTTTACTAATTCCTCCATAATAAAATAAATAAATAAAAAATAAATACCCCCTCAAGCAGCTGCTTGCCACAGAGGTCTGACAGGAGCCTGTCAGTTTATATGCCAGAGTAGGTCTGAGAGGATGGCAGGACCTAAGCAGAAAAACGACACATACATCCATGCCTTACCCGGGGCTCGAACCCAGGTCCCTTAGAACAGTAGCCAAGCGCGCTAACCACTCGGCCATGGAACGGCTAATTCCTCCATACTTCTAGTTAAAAGCATTCACAATAATAATAATAATATCCCATTCCTGGCACCAATTGATATGAATTTAATGAGATGAAGACTTAGCGTGAGTTCATAAATAGCATATATGTGTACCACATTAAAGTATGAAAGATGTAATTTTTTTCAATGGCACAAAATTTATGCAAATTAATCAATTTTATCTAAACACAAATATTTTCATTCCTCTTGGAATAAAGACAAACCATTTTTATATTGAATCTCATTTGTGACATAAATTAACTTTAACAACACTATATACCTTAGAGATGTGAAACGTCCAACATTGATCTCCCCTGATAGAGGACCCAAGGACAAACCTTATTGTCGACTCCTTTTTTCCACCGGAACTAGGCTTCATCTTGGATCAAATAAGAGCAGTTTTCTTATGTGGTATCACACAACACTAATTTTATACACTGTATCTTTCTTTCTTCACTACTCCACTATATCTTTTTGCTTTCTTTCACAGTTTTTACTTTTCAAAGCATCAACGTTCTCAACAGTTGATAACGTAAATCGTCACGCTGAGCATAGCCGAGCGTTGTTGTTGGGTTGTTTTACCACTGAGCGGCACTTTTTTGCACACCATGGGCTAAATGGCCAGGTCACATGGACCCCGAAGGCTCAGAGAAGGTTGGGGGAGGGGACCCACTGGAACAGCTGTTGGGAGACAGATGGTAGCCTCCTGTCAAGGCCATCCAGCGTGTTCTTTAACGTGCACAGGATATGGCTCTCCCGCACACGGGGCCACGGCTTAACGTCCCATCCCACGGCTTAACGTCCCATCCCACGGCTTAACGTCCCATCCGACGGACGGCGGCCTTTCCAAGCCCATCAGTGGCCCCTACTGACTGTGGGCAGGGCGGGGAGTTTTGCGGTGAAAAATCTCAACGCTGACCCAGTTGGGACTCGAACCTGGGAACTACAGATTACGAGCCTGGAGCGCTACCGACTCAGCCACCCCCGCCCCTAGGCGAGCGTTCATGACACACCTGTCACAAGACTGTCGCAAGTTCATCTGTTGTAACAATATATTATATGATTAATAATCAATGAATTACAGATTTACAAAGTGCCAATTTTCATTATTTTCGGGCGAGACAAAATAAGTTTGACATGTTTTTTTTTAAACCATATTATTTTATAAAATGCTTATTCCATCACTTTATTGCCTTATAAAAAGCTGAGTTTAATAGTTATTACTTATTAGCGATTAAGTTAGATCTTGATAATATTTTAAGACACTCGTACGCTTTCAAGGGAGGACCCGCACTACAACGACAACTTTGCCGCCTTTCGAGCGAATCCAAAATTGGCTTCCCCGTTCCCAGCGAACGATCGGCATTTAGCAACTACCGGTAGTCGCCGATCTCGGTCATTGAGGATCTCGGTATGCCCGCACGGGTAGCGGAGGGTTACGGCCGTCACCATCGAAGTTTGCCGCATGCATATTTCATAATAGTAACAAAACTAAGCTTAATCGCAAATGATGAATGACTACTAATTTAAATGTAGCCATCATTCATCTATTACTAATCAATATATCACATAAATTAACATTAAAATACCGAATAGTCAGAAGTATATATTACAGAACGCTTGGAAGCGTAATGCACGTTTTCGGTGGAATTTCGTTGCAAAATTATTTGTTATCGTTCATGACGTACAACGTAATAAATATTTGAATTAACCGATAGGTTAGAGTATTTTAACACTGCAAGTTATTAGTATCATGATTATTTTTTCTTGTTTAGCCAATTACAACGTTTTAAATTGCTTTTGCAATTTACAAGGATATCTACGCCATAAGACTTCTATTACAACCTCAATGATTACAACTTGGCGAGTCCAAAATTGCCACATGTTAGAACATATGTTATATCACGTGTCATTCGAAGAGTCGAAGCCATTAATTTTCTTCGTTTTAAAAAAATATACTTGCTCCAGTGTTCTCTAAGTTTTACTAGTTCATTTAAAATGATTAGGAATAACGCACATTTAAATGGTAAAATCATTTCATAAAAAACTATAAATTTATATAAATATATAATATATAACAAAACTTCAATATTTTATAATGCCTCACTGCGCTGCATTTGGGTATAAAAATTCCACTCATAGAATTAATATTTTTTCCAGAAACTCCGCCAGTAGACAGTAATCGGCTGCAAAAGTGAAATGAGTCAACTGAAAACCAAAAAATAATTTCCTTTAATGTTCGTTTGAAAAACGAGCTAATGTTTCCACTTTCTTGTCTGCTTATGCCATATTTGTTCGTCTGTCTTTCCACCTGTCTGTCCGTCTATAGACAATCAACTTTTTTACTTTTAGAGATAAATGAAAAATTCTTTTTTGGTTAGATAGATTTGGAAGAAATATTGCGTTTTGCGATTTTAAAATCTTTCAATAGCTTTAATAGCGGCTCTAACGGTGGAAAATGATGGAAAATGCTAAAATTTCAAAGAATATTGCAAACTAACTATTTACACTAGAAATCCGAAATTTTGGTAGTATAGTGTTATGGTCAGAAGGTTTACAACGGCAATAAGACTTTACCTTCTTAGCCAAAACGAGGTACGTAAATGAAACTTTTTTATTTTAAGAGATAAACGGAACAATCTTTTTTTTGGGGGGAGGGGGTTGTAGAGATACTAACAAAATATTAATATTTACATTTTTCGAATTCCCATCAGTTAGAATTTCCACTGTTAGAAAATACTAATGGTGGTAAATAAAAACTCAAAAGGCGGCCTCTAGCGGCTGAAAAACGCTGGAAATACAAAATCTTTAAACGAATATTGCAAACGATCAATTCATGATACAAATTTAAATTTTTGAGCCTAGAGTGTAATGGTCAAGTGGTTTACACTAATAGTAAAAATCTCTCCTGTTATAGAAAGGGAGTGAAGGTGAAATGCAACTTTTCTGCTTTAAGAGAGAAATAAAAAATATTTTTTGTGCTTTACAGGTACTAATAAAATATTAATAGTTTATTTTACCAAATATGTAGTATTTCGAATTTCCATGGTCAGAGGGTGCTGAATGTGTAAAATAACTAGAAGAACGCATATCGCCTCTGGCGCATATGGAAATCTTGTTTTCAAAGAGAATGAAATTCTTTCTTTGCCTACTTTTTCACTCCTCAAAAGTTTTAATTATGGATGTTCGTGCTTGTTTTTGTGCTGAGGTCCTGCCATCCTCATGGACCTTCTACTATGGCGTATAAACTGACAGGCTCGTGTCAGACCTCTGTGGCAAACAGCTGCTTGAGGGGTTATTTTTATTATGTATGATGGGGAAAATGCAGATAGTAGTATTTTATTAGTAATTATACAACATAAAAAATATTTATATTTTAGTTCTTAAATTACCAAAGCAGCTTTTCTTCCACTCCTCTGAAAATAGTGGGCAGATCATTGCTGTCAGACGTCGAATTTCTACCATAACAGAATGCTACTGCCGAAATTTCTACCATAAAGAGATCACTTCGAACATTCTTTAAAAGTTTTACCTTTTGGATATTTAGTGATCCCCATGGCCGAGTGGCTAGCGCGCTTGGCTACTGATCTAAGGGGCCTTGGTTCGAGCCCCGGGTAAGGCATGGATGTATGTGTTGTTTTTCTGCTGAGGTCCTGCCATCCTCTCAGACCTTCTACTATGGCATATAAACTGACAGGCTCCTGTCAGACCTCTGTGTCAAGCAGCTGCTTGAGGGGGTATTTATTGTTTAATGATAGAAATCAAAACGATCTTTGAAAATGCGAACTCTATTTCATTATTACCAACTGAAAAAAAAAAAAGATTTCCAATTATCTCTTAAAACAAAACCGTTCCGTTTCCTACCTACCTTGGGCGTAGGGGTCAACTTAATGTTGTCAATGGAATCTTCAAGACTCACACATTCCATGACCAAAATGTCGAATTTCTAGCGTAACTACATCGTTTGCAATATTCGTTTTAAATTCTGGGATTTTTAGATTTTTTCCACCGTTAGAGAGTGCAATTATCGCTTTTGGGAGATTCGAAAAATGCAAATTGTAATAGTTTATCAATATCTGTACAACCCAAAAAGAATTTTTAATTTAGCTCTAAAAACATACAATTTTCTGTTAAAACAAAAAAAGTTGCTGACCCCCCCCCCTCTTTCCGGGTCTAAAGGGTCAAGTGATTCGTACATTCACATTTGAACACCAAACTTTCAAACTTGTAACATAACTACATCGTTTGGAACATTCAAATTTTTCCACAATTAGAGGGCGCAGTTATAACTATTGTGAGATTCGAAAAATGTAAATCGTAATATTTCATTAATACCTATCCAACACAAAAGAAATTTCATTTGTATAACAAAAAATTTTTTTCTGTATGCACAAAAATGTTCGACGTCTACAGAAAGACAGAGGACAAAGCGAAATTATTCCCTTTTTTTTTAAAAAAAAAAAGCCATAAAATTTACTTTTCCCTTTTAACCGTTTTCTAAAGTGCTTCCAATCGCAAGCACTGAAATCTGTATCAAATATTATCATACCCTTTGTCGGAATTCATAAATATCCTTGGAATACCATTCAGCTTTGCACGCCAAACAATCCGATCGACGACAAAACATTGCGTCCAATTTTGAGATTGCCAACCTCATATAGGACGTCTAGTTCATAGGACTGTAACCGCAAGGAACATGAAAACTAGTTTGATGGTTACGGTTTGATACACTGCGCATGTTCGTAGTGTGACAAACAGCGCATTGCAGTTTGTATTTGGTGCACACACCAATTTGCCAGGTTCGGGTTCCGAGAACATCCGCCTAGCGACGCCACTTATGCTACTCAAGGGCTCGAATATTCCTTATACCTTCTTTGTTGTGACGGACTTGTGACGTGAGCAGCTGCCTTGTTAGAAGTGACGTCACGTTAAAGTCGGTGACGCAAATTTTGCGGTAATGCCGATGGTCATTGGCACCAGCTGTAAGTAATGCTTTTTGTGATACTCATTTGTTACTAAGCTCTGGGTGTGTTATAATTAGAAGTAGATACTGGGGAATGTTGCATTTGGGTAATAACAGAAGAAAAAAATTAAGTGGCTTGAAATAATGATCTTCAATTCAAAGTTTCCACGGTAAATTCTAATGCTTGCCATTATTTCTGTTAAATAACCGAAATATTACATTCATCAGCTTCCAGTTTTTTGTGGTCGGTGTATTGGTTACGGTTCGCAGCTAACAGATGGCACTACCCAAGTGGCGTAAGACTTCGGAGTGTAAAGTATGACGTAAAACGTAACTGCTGGTTGTTGGTGGTTCTTTGATTTGTTTCTTTTCGGTGGGTAATGTGGAGTCGTGTGAAGTTAACTTTGATTTTTTTCGCCATTTTTGCTTTATAATTCGTTTGGATATAACATGCATGTACGGTTAGAGGTAAGTGCGTATGTATCGTATATTTAATGAGAACTAGAATAATTAATATGTTGTTTTTTTGGAAAATTCATTGAGATATGGTAAATAATAAGTTATTAAAGATATTTTGGAATTGAAATTATTTAATATCAGGAGGGTTATTTTTGATAGCGTTAGTGAACTGTTTTGTAATGTTAAGGTCACGTCGTTTGGAAGTGGGAGTTCGGTAGCTTTTTGCTGCTGTGTGTAGGGGGAATGTTTTTGTAAGTTGTTTGGAGTGAGGGGCATTTGAAGGGGTAGGGAGGAGTGGTTAACGAGATAGAAGTATTTTTATTTTTTTCTGTGTTTAGTATTATGCAGTAGTATAAGTTTGTTGTGAGTGGAAGAAAATTTCAAAAGTTTATAATGTATATGAGAGTTTTTATGGGGTGTCAGGGTTTTAGGAGAATAGTTTTTGGTGAAACGCACAGTTTTCTAATGTAGTGGGGGGTATGCATGTGGGAAAGAATGTTGCAAGTTTTTTCCGTATGGAACTGAACATGGCGATAATAACGAACAAACACGTGTATTTCGTTATCGTAGTTTGGAATGAATTGAGTGTTTTTTAGTAGTTACGTTTAGTATGGTAATTATTAGTGAATTCTGGAGATTTATTAATTTTGTTATATATTATGGAATCATATAAAGTTGCTTATATGATTTATTGTGAATATGTGGATGCGTTTGTCAGTGTTTTGATGTAGGAATTATGGTTTGGGTACTTTTACCTCTGAGTGGTACTTTTGTGCACACCATTAGCGAAATTGGCCAGGTCACAAGGACCCTGAAGGCTCAGAGAAGGTTGGGGAACCACTGGAACAGCTGTTGGGAGACAGATGGTAGCCTCCCGTGCAGGCCATTCAGTGTGTCCTGTAACGTGCACAGGGTACGGCTTAACGTCACATCCGGCGGACGGCGGCCTTTCCAAGACCATCGGTGTCCCCTGCAGACAGTGGGCAGGGCGGGGAGTTTTGCGGAGATAAGTTTGACGCACACCCAGCTGGGACACGAACCTGGGAACTGCAGATTACGAGCCTGGCTCACTACCGACTGAGCCACCTCCGCCGCAGAAATTATGGGTATTCTAGTTTTTGATGGAGTCAGGAAGGTAATAATTTAGGGGAGGGCTATTGGAGCTATAGGAATTTTTATTTTCTTGTATCTGATGACATTATTTGGCTTCGGGGACTTTTTTATAATTCGGTTGGCGGTGCAATGTTTCCTATTTTCATAATTTTCGGTTTGTGTTACCTGGGAGGACATTATATAATTTCGGGTTATTTTTTACAATTCGGTTGGCGGTGCACTGTTGCAACACCACCTAGAGGAGAAGGCAGTAGCATCATTTGTTACGTCAGCATTACTGGACCGGACTGCCGGCAGAATAGAATGAGAGATAGCTTATCCTTGTTAATAGAATTTCCCATTTAGATTTTGAATATTCACTAATAAATCGTCATCATTAAAATAATTTGATTTCATAGAATTAAAAAAAAAAAATCCTTCCCACATTTTTTTTCTAATTTTTTTTTAGAGATAACGTTTTTTTTTTTGCTTTGATTAGTATTAATAAACCATTAATTACCGTTTCCGATTATACAGATAGCTTTAAATTATTATTTAGATAATAATACTCTTTAAACGTTCGGAAATTCCAAAACTTTTAACTAATTTTGCAAACGATTGATTAATGTATTGAACAGTTACTAAATTTTCACTCTTAAAGGATTCTAGAAGTGCGAAATATATTTAGAAAAAACTACTTGTTACAAAATACCACAGATATCTATTTTTTTTCACAAATATGTATGTATGTATGTATAAGAGATCTAAAACATTATTTAATGAAAGCAGTATGTTTCAATATTGCATACGTTAAGAAAAACAACCAACAAATTCCACATTAAAAAAATACTTTTATTTACAATCTGAGTACACATCTTTACACCTCACAAATATATATAGGATACACATTACAATGAAACAAATATTTCATATCATTGTTTACTTTATTTTTAAGAAAATTGTGCAATTAAAACAGGAAAATTCACCAATCATATGGGGGAATTTTTAAGCAATATGAAGGAACTTAATATTGTGCAATATTATTTAAGTTGAAAAGGAAAATTTTAAAATATTCCATTCATCCCAGTTGAACAATTGCTGATTTTTTTAGTTTAATATGAAAGCTGTTTTTAAAATGCATCACATTAATAAAAACTCTTTCTAGTACAACTATGACTTTTAAATAAAAAGAACAACAACAAAAAAGGAAAACTGCTTTCCCATGCTTTTCACATTAATACATATTAAAACTAATTTCTTTACATAAGATAGAAATTTTTATCCTTTTTGGTATCATAATAAACTTTAATAATAGAAAAAAAATCCTGAAGAAACATGAAAGCAGCATCAAAATACATGTGGTCCAAAGGTTTGAACAGGTTAAAAATACAACAGAAATATAATACAATGATTATCACACAATGTAAAGGTCACATTGAAATTTCCCTATACACTCTGTGATTATTAAACCTAATTTCAAAGCAGCTTTTATGAAAAAAATAGAATGTAGATCAATTAAAGATCTCAATAAAATTTATCTAAATCTATGTTCATTTAAAATTAAAGAATTATGGGAACTGTGATATTTAATATGAACAATGGCTGTTTAAAATATTGACCTGGGAAGTAGTTGAAATAAGTTAATCTTAAAACAATATCCCCATATTAAATTTTATTGGAATGTTATTAGCATAATTTTAGCAGAATGGGCATTACTGTTTAAGATGTTGATATATCAAATAAAAAAATAACCCTTCAAACAGCTGCTTGCCACAGAGGTCTGACATGAGGCTGTAAGTTTATATGCATAGTAGGTCTGTGAGGATGGCTGGACCTCGGCAGGGAAACAACACGAACAACCATGCCTTACCTAGGGCTCGAACTCAAGTTAGTAACCAAGCGAAGCCACTTTGAATATTATTGAAATATAGAAAATTAAGATAGATTTTTAACTTATATATATATTAAGTCATATTTTCCCATGAAATGTTGATTTTAGAAATTACAGAGCTTTAAAATTATCTTTCCATTGGCATAACATGGCATTGGGTGGTCATAATTCACCTAGTGTATATGTGGTACAGTTTCATGGCAGCAAACAGACTTAAAATATTTATGTTTGAATTGTGAAATGAAAACAATACATTTGTGCATATGTAATAAGAAAAGATCTGACTTCTAAAATTTGAATTGTAGCATCACCAGCAACTTAGATTAAATGACATTGCAAAACTTGAATTAAATAAAAATAAAGTACTACAAGCAATATATATTGACTATTGAACATTTTACTAATATTGATTAGATGGATTTAGCATCTAAAAATTTCTTATATTTTTATAGAGAAGTCAAGCTATTCCAGTATACTCCAAATGTGCAAATCAAATTGAAGAATTAAAAAAATATCTAAATGTCATTTACATAAAGGTTGATGAAGTGGCAAAAATAAACTACACCAGTAGGTTCTTAATAAGATTCCTTCCCAAAGGCAAGTCGATAAAATAACTTTAAATTTGTATGGTATCAAAAATATACAGAACAGGGTTGGGTTGTTTTACCTCTGAGTGGCACTTTTTTGCACACCATGGGCTAAATGGCCAGGTCACATGGACCACGAAGGCTGAGAAGGTTGGGGGAGGGGACCCACTGGAACAGCTGTTGGGAGACAGATGGTAGCCTCCCGTCAAGGCCATCCAGCGTGTTCTTTAACGTGCACAGGGTATGGCTCTCCCGCACACGGGGCCACAGCTTAATGTCCCATCCGATGGACAACGGCCTTTCCAAGCCCATCGGTGTCCCCTACTGACTGTGGGCAGGGCGGGGAATTTTGCGGAGATAAATCTGAACGCTGACCCAGCTGGGACTCGAACCCGGGAACTACAGATTACGAGCCTGGCACGCTACCGACTGAGCCATACAGAACAGAAAAAAATGTTTTGCTATTTTGTAAAGAGCATATACTTAACATGCCTGGAAACATTAAATAAAAACATTATTCTAATCTTGACCTTCTGCAGAGTTTTTTAAACCTTATGTCATTAACTATTAAGCATATCTTAACTGCCATATCTGGTGAAGATACTTTCAAGTGCTAAGAGCAACAGGGTATATTTATTTTATAAACAGATATCCTTACACTAAAATTTTAATACTACTTGGACTCACTATCAATGTAAAAACAATTATTAACAAAGAACTTGGAAGAAAAAATATGCATCAGAACCAGTACAAGTAATCTAATAACATAGTCAATCATCTCCCTCCAAGCAGAAACTGACATCCCCAATGATACAGAAAACCTTATTGATCTGTTGACCAGGCTAGTTTATAGGCATATCAAACACCCATTGGCAATCAGTATTAAAGATTTTAAAAAAATCTTACATTTGCAAGAGAACAGAAGCCACAAGATATGCATATATATTAAAGAAAATCAAGGAATAAATTAACTTCCTAAATCTCCCATGGCTTTTACAAAAACCAAAGTTGACACTTAAGTTTTCTACTTATGTTTTCAATTTAAACTAATGAAGGAAAAGTAATATGCAGAAAATTCTATTTGAGTTTCATGGAAATTTCAGTATATCATTTCATCGAGAAACTGGTGGTACACGTTCCTACAGAAAATTATAAATTTCAAACCCCCACTAAGTATATGTATAACAGAAGCAATGAATTATTCAGTATTGGATGCAGCATGTGACAGTATATGATTTTCTTTACAATCCATTTCATTGCTTCTATTATACAGCCTCATGTCAGACCACTGTGGCAAGCAGCTGTTTGAAGGGTTATTTTTTTTTTATTTTATATATCAACATCTTAAACAGTAATGCCCATTCTGCTAAAACTATGCTAAAAGCATTCCAATAAAATTTAATATGGGGATATTGTTTTAAGATTAACTTATTTCAACTACTTCCCAGATCAATATTTTAAACAGCCATTGTTCATATTAAATATCACAGTTCCCATAATTCTTTAATTTTAAATGAACATAGATTTAGATAAATTTTATTGAGATATTTAATTGATCTACATTCTATTTTTTTTCATAAAAGCTCGCTTTGAAATTAGCTTACCATTGACATAACATGGAATTAGGTTTAATAATCACAGAGTGTACAGGGAAATTTCAATGTGACCTTTACATTGTGTGATAATCATTGTATTATATTTCTGTTGTATTTTTAACCTGTTCAAACCTTTGGACCACATGTATTTTGATGCTGCTTTCATGTTTCTTCAGGATTTTTTTTCTATTATTAAAGTTTATTATGATACCAAAAAGGATAAAAATTTCTATCTTATGTAAAGAAATTAGTTTTAATATGTATTAATGTGAAAAGCATGGGAAAGCAGTTTTCCTTTTTTGTTGTTGTTCTTTTTATTTAAAAGTCATAGTTGTACTAGAAAGAGTTTTTATTAATGTGATGCATTTTAAAAACAGCTTTCATATTAAACTAAAAAAATCAGCAATTGTTCAACTGGGATGAATGGAATATTTTAAAATTTTCCTTTTCAACTTAAATAATATTGCACAATATTAAGTTCCTTCATATTGCTTAAAAATTCCCCCATATGATTGGTGAATTTTCTTGTTTTAATTGCACAATTTTCTTAAAAATAAAGTAAACAATGATATGAAATATTTGTTTCATTGTAATGTGTATCCTATATATATTTGTGAGGTGTAAAGATGTGTACTCAGATTGTAAATAAAAGTATTTTTTTAATGTGGAATTTGTTGGTTGTTTTTCTTAACGTATGCAATATTGAAACATACTGCTTTCATTAAATAATGTTTTAGATCTCTTATACATACATACATACATACATATTTGTGAAAAAAAATAGATATCTGTGGTATTTTGTAACAAGTAGTTTTTTCTAAATATATTTCGCACTTCTAGAATCCTTTAAGAGTGAAAATTTAGTAACTGTTCAATACATTAATCAATCGTTTGCAAAATTAGTTAAAAGTTTTGGAATTTCCGAACGTTTAAAGAGTATTATTATCTAAATAATAATTTAAAGGTATCCGTACAATCGGAAACGGTAATTAATGGTTTATCAATACTAATCAAAGCAAAAAAAAAAATGTTATCTCTAAAAAAAATTAGAAAAAAAATGTGGGAAGGATTTTTTTTTTAATTCTATGAAATCAAATTATTTTAATGATGACGATTTATTAGTGAATATTCAAAATCTAAATGGGAAATTCTATTAACAAGGATAAGCTATCTCTCATTCTATTCTGCCGGCAGTTCGGTCCAGTAATGCTGACGTAACAAATGATGCTACGGCCTTCTCCTCTAGGTGGTGTTGCAACAGTGCACCGCCAACCGAATTATAAAAAAGTCCCCGAAGCCAAATAATGTCATCAGATACAAGAAAATAAAAATTCTTATAGCTCAAATAGCCCTCCCCTAAATTATTACCTTCCTGACTCCATCAAAAACTAGAATACCCATAATTTCTGCGGCGGAGGTGGCTCAGTCGGTAGTGAGCCAGGCTCGTAATCTGCAGTTCCCAGGTTCGAGTCCCAGCTGGGTGTGCGTCAAACTTATCTCCGCAAAACTCCCCACCCTGCCCACTGTCTGCAGGGGACACCGATGGTCTTGGAAAGGCCGCTGTCCGTCGGATGTGGCGTTAAGCCGTACCCTGTGCACGTTACAGGACACACTGAATGGCCTGCACGGGAGGCTACCATCTGTCTCCCAACAGCTGTTCCAGTGGTTCCCCAACCTTCTCTGAGCCTTCAGGGTCCTTGTGACCTGGCCAATTTCGCTAATGGTGTGCACAAAAGTACCACTCAGAGGTAAAAGTACCCAAACCATAATTCCTACATGAAAACACTGGCAAACGCATCCACATATTCACAATAAATCATATAAGCAACTTTATATGATTCCAAAATATACAGGGTGAATCTGAAAAAGTGGGCAAAACTTTACGGGGTGGTAGAACGCAGCTATACGAGCAGTATTCGTCATAGAATGTATGGTCGGAACGCAAGCGGTGAGAAGTTAAAAGGTAGTTTTCCACTGTCACATTTAAAGAATGAACACAAAGAGAGGAGATACTTCAGAAAACATTTTATTAACAGGAATGTAACTGAGGTACATGCTCAAAGAAATTGCTCAAAAGCTGTCGCCAGCTGTAATGCAGGCTTCACACCTGCGAGATAGGGACTGACGCACATTTGCGAAGACACCATGCATATCCGAATATCGCCGGCAACAACGGCGATCCTGGCGACTAGATCCATATCGGTTTCAATGGGGCACTCGTAGATTAGGCTTTTCATATGGCCCCACAGGAAAGAGTCCAAACACGAGAGATCCGGCGATCTTGGTGGCCAAGCTATGGGACCACCTCGACCAATCCATCGCCCCGGGAACGTTGCATGTAAAGTGTTCCGCACATCTAAGCTGAAGTGTGCAGGCGCACCGTCGTGCTGGAACCACATTCTCGACCTGCTGGGGGTTGGAATCGGACGCAGCAGCTCCGGCAACACCTTTCGTAGGAATGTGTTATACGATTTGCCGTCCAGACGGTGTGGCAGGAGGTATGGTCCAACCAAATGGTCATGGAGGATCCCTGCCCAAACATTTACGGAGAACCGCTGCTGGAACGAATGAGGACGTGTGGCATGCGGGTTCGTAGATGCCCATGTGTGTGAATTGTGGGTATTCAAAACGCCCTCACGGGTGAAAGTGCACTCATCCGTAAACAGAACATGTGCACCAAAATCCGGCTGCGCTGCATTCTGCTGGAGGTACCAACGTGCGAAATCGACACGTGGCTGATAGTCCGCCGGTGACAACGCTTGTACCTTCTGCATACGATTAGGGTGCATTCCTTCCTCCTGTAGCACATGGCAAACCGACATTTGGGACACGTGTACTGCACGGGAACCCGCTCGCGTGCTACATTCCTGTCGCTCTTCCACCCTACGCAGAATGTCCTCTGCAAGTTGCGGCGTCCTGACACTTCTTTCACGCCTTGCTTGGCTGTGGCGAAGGATCCCGTTTCACACAGCCGGCGATGCAAATGCTCGAAGGTTTTCCGATCTGCAGTGCATCTCATCGGAAACCGGTCGGTAACGTCTCTGTGCCTCACTTGCATTCCCGTCTGCCGCACCGTACACAAAGTGCATATCCGCCATTTCGTGGTTAGTATAACCAGCCATCCTCTCGGCAATCCACGGTAGAAATGCCGTTGGGTGCGAGGACCGACCCTTTTATACCATTTCCAACGCCACCTAGCGGCTCGCCGTTTGCGTTCCGACCATACTTTCTATGACGAATATTGCTCGTATAGCTGCGTTCTACCACCCCGTAAAGTTTTGCCCACTTTTTCAGATTCACCCTGTATAACAAAATTAATAAATCACCAGAATACACTAATAATTACCATACTACACGTAACTACGAAAAAACACTCAATTCATTCCAAACTACGATAACGAAATACACGTGTTCGTTATTACCGCCATGTTCAGTCCCATACGGAAAAAACTTCCAACATTCTTTGCCCCATGCATACCCCTCACTACATTAGAAAACTGTACGTTTCACCAAAAACTATTCTCCTAAAACCCTAACACCCCATAAAAACTCTCATATACATTATAAACTTTTGCCATTTTCTTCCACTCACAACAAACTTATACTACTGCATCATACTAAACACAGAAAAAAATAAAAATACTTCTATCTCGTTAACCACTTCTCCCTACCCCTTCAAATGCCCCTCACTCCAAACAACTTACAAAAACATTCCCCCTACACACAGCAGCAAAAAGCTACCGAACTCCCACTTCCAAACGACGTGACCTTAACATTACAAAACAGTTCACTAACGCTATCAAAAATAACCCTCCTGATATTAAATAATTTCAATTCCAAAATATCTTTAATAACTTATTATTTACCATATCTCAATGAATTTTCAAAAAAACATATTAATTATTCTAGTTCTCATTAAATATACGATACATACGCACTTACCTCTAACCGTACATGCATGTTATATCCAAACGAATTATAAAGCAAAAATGGCGAAAAAAATCAAAGTTAACTTCACACGACTCCACATTACCCACCGAAAAGAAACAAATCAAAGAACCACCAACAACCAGCAGTTACGTTTTACGTCATACTTTACACTCCGACGTCATACGCCACTTGAGTAGTGCCATCTGTTAGTAGAGACCGTAAACCGACCATTTTAGTGACGTTTTCTTTTTACGACGGAAATTTCCGTTACCATCGTAACGGTGCTTTGTGTTTTATGTAAACTTGAGTTATCTTTACCGTGGTAATGAAAAAAAAAAAACCCCTTTTTTTTAGGAACTCCTGTTAGGGTCTGGGGGGTGTCGATATCAACGAAAAGGACCGTTTTGTTTCGTTGCGTCAGAATTATTTAATGGCGCTAAATTATTAAATAGTTCTTGTAATTAGTGTGTTCCTTTGTAAAAAATTAAAATTTCTCTCATTAAAGTATTTTGTTTTATATTAAATTTTTTTTTTGCATTTTAAATAAAATTGATGTATGCATATAATTTTTTTTTTATTTTAGAGCTTCTTAGGATATTTGTCACATTTCGAGGATTGCTAGATAGAAACATAAAAGTATCATGACAAAAATTAAAGAAAAAATAATAATGAAAAAAGTTGCCAGAAAATATATTTTTCGATAAGTGTCATATATTTTCCTCGAAGAAAAATGGTCACTGTAACTATAACATTTTGGCTACAGGCCCAAGCACGAATCCTTTTAGGGCTTGATCTTGTAAATCGTACACCATAATCTGAAATCAATATAAATATTTTTGTATATGAGTCATTCTCAAATCTTTTGTATTGCTGCATGATTTTGCTATTTTGATGTATACTTGAAAGTAAATTTAAAATTGCTTTAGCATGAAAATTGGGTATGGGAAGAAATATTAGCTACTTTTTGTCCTGTCTTTGATACTAATCAAAGGGACATAGGTTTGATTCCCCAGATAGATATGAATGACTTGTATTCTAGGAAAAAAATAAAGAAAATATCTTGGTAAAAGGTACTTTGATCTCGAATTCAATGTGACAGAAACATTTTGGTAGACGTTTTGAAGTCTGATTGAAATTAATGAAACAATGAAATTAATTGGGAATTTTTTTAAAGTTTATTTTCAGAAACAGAATTTTTTTTAATGTGGCCACCTATATGTGTTGTTTTACCTCTGAGAGGCACTTTTTTGCACACCATGGGCTAAATGGGTAGGTCACAAGAACCCTGAAGGCTCAGAGAAGGTTGTGGGAGGTAACCCACTGGAACAGCTTTTGGGAGACAGATGGTAGCCTCGCGTCAAGGCCATCCAGCGTGTTCTTTAACATGCACAGAGTAGGGCTCTCCTGCACACGGGGCCATGTCTTAACATCCCATCTGATGGACGGTGGCCTTTCTAAGCCCATCAGTGGCCCCTACTAACCATGGGCCACCTATATGGAGTTGTTAATTTATTTGTGATGAATTATGTGAAGCTTATGATTGGCTGAGGAGGTTCGCTTTGTTATAATAAGTGAATTAAGTGAACAGTTTATTTAATTGCCAAAAATTTTGAATTAACTGTGAAATTGTCACTTCCTCTCCATCACTACTAAGGTGACATGTTGCTATGGAGTTACACACACTAAAGGTGAAAAACTATTGTTTTCATTTTTTTGCTCTATTTTTTGTTAACTTTTATATTTTACGTGACAACAATTTTAACTTACAAGTTAAGTAAACTTAAAAATTCTGACTTAACTCTGAAGTGATATAATGAATAGTGTATCAAACTTTAAATATAGACAAATTATGATAATCAATGGATATATTTATATACATATAGAGTCGCCCGAGAATTAAGAATGAATGCCTATTATTATTGTTCTAATGAAGCTGTAATTTTCTACAATGATAAAATACTGTAAAGCATTCTGTTGCCATGAAGTAATTTCTTATGAGACATTGAATATTACATATTGGTCCATATACAATATCTTAACACATATTTTTCTTTGAATCCTAATCTGTTTATGAATGCTCATAGAAATAATGGTTTCAATGATAGTTAACTCTAGCTTAAGCATATCCAGTGACATACATCTTGTATCAATGGTTTTGTTTAAAATGAACAATGAAACATTATCATATCCATGGAAATTGTGGAAAAAACGTTAATTATTCAATTTTATTTATAAAATATGAGAATTGATTTCATCCAATACATTCATTATGAAGTAGGATGCTTATTTGCAAAATACTTTTTTTTTCCAGTATACTTTCTTGTTTATAATTTAGCATCTTAGAGTACCTTTAGATTTTAGAATAACCCACATACAAGTGTATAATGCATTTATGTGCATGAATAGAATACATGTGCCATCCATAGGAAATTTTTCTGCCTATACTTGTAGACCCTATTATTATCATCAAGGCTTTTTTTTTTGTTAGAATGTACTGTAGTGGTGTCATAAAGCATTTACTGAAATAAAAATGAAAGGAAAGAAAAGTTGTAGGAAATTTATATTCAAGTTCTCAAACTTTCCTTCTCAGAAAAAAAAATTATTATTGAATGAGCGTGTATAATTTAACACATTGCCTCAATGTTGTTCATTAGGTAAAACAAAGACTTGCATTTACATTTACAAAGACTTGCATTAAAAACTTAAAAAAATATATCTGTTTGACTTTTAAACTGCACCACCAAATGCAAAGCTAGTCCAAAATATATTCTTGTTGTCACATGCATTTCTCATTCAGTGGGGTGGGGAGGAGGGGTGGGGCTCAGTCGGTAGCGCGCCAGGCTCATAATCTGTAGTTCCCAGGTTCGAGTCTCAGCTGGGTCAGCATTGAGATTTTATCTCTGCAAAACTCCCTGCCCGCAGTCAATAGGGGACACCAATGGGCTTGGAAAGGCTGCCATCCGTCAGATGGGACTTTAAGCTGTGGACCTGTGTACGGGAAAGCCATACCCTGTGCACGTTAAGGAACATGCTGGATGGCCTTGATGGGAGGCTACCATCTGTCTCTCAACAGCTGTTCCAGTGGGTCCCCTCCCCCAACCTTCTCTGAGCCTTCGGGGTCCTTGTGACCTGGCCAATTAGCCCATAGTGTGCAGAAAAGTGCCGCTCAGAGGTAAAACAACCCAACTCTGTCCCAGATTACTTTGGTCAGTGATGTAAGCAAAAGTACTTGTTTTTGTTTTCAAAATTGGGAATAGATTAAATATTTATGAATGATAGTAGCACATTTCTGGGGAAAAAATTATGTGAGAAAGAGAAGTGTTAATAAGTACTTGTTTTTCATCTTCATTTGAATGCCTGAAAGAAGAGCCTGAAAAAAAAGATATTCATTGAATGCCTGAAAGAAGAGATATACAATGATTCAATAACAAATGCCATTGAATTAGAGATAAGAGACGTTATCCAAATTCAGTACTGCAAGTCCCACATTTGCATGCATGTGTGGCTGAAACTCTGGTCATATATGGCTGTCAGTTTTGGTTTCCCCAAGCATTTGTCGTGAGAAGCGTAATGGGGAAAGGCATGGAATTTAGATATATTTGACAGAGGGCAGATCATAGGTACCCAACGGATGGGACACTCGATCTCCGAAATTGTCAACGAACTTGGATTTTCTCTTACGACAGTTTCAAAAGTGTTCCAGGAATATGAAAATTCCACAATTAAAAGAAACTTTTAGCTCAGAAATTAATTAAAAATAACTTAAAATTCTCTGTCATTAAGCAATAAAATTTTAAAGTTTATCCTTCAAACTATTTGCATGTTGAAAAAAAAAACTCAGAAACTTTTCATCTTTTCCATCTTCAGTGAATGACACTATGTGGCCCAGCTGGGTCAGCATTGAGATTTATCTCTGCAAAATTCCCCGCCCTGCCCACGGTCAGTAGGGGACACCGGTGGGCTTGGAAAGGTGCAGTCCGTCAGATGGGACGTTAAGCCATGGCCTCGTGTGTGGGAGAGCCATACCCTGTGCACGTTAAAGATCACGCAGATGTCCTTGACGGGAGGCTATCATCTGTCTCCCAACAGCTGTTCCAGTGGGTCCCCTCCCCCAACCTTCTCTGAGCCTTCGGGGTCCATGTGACCTGGCCATTTAACCCATGGTGTGCAAAAAAGTGCCGCTCAGAGGTAAAACAACCCAACCAAAGACACTATGTAGTGACGTTAGGACTGTTTAGACAAAGAGCTTCTTTCCACATGTTGTGAAGGGTGATTCCAGTGTCTCAGTTGCAGGTGGGGATGGGCGAGGTCATTATTTCAATAGCGTTGTGGGCTATGGTTCTGTAGAAAGTGGACACACCTGCAAGTAGTGTGGCATGTTCCCAGTCTATTGTTGCTGTGTGTTGTACTGCTAGCTCGGCTTTGTTATCTGCATGTAGAAAATAAAAACGTGTAAGAAACAAACGACCCAAGCAGAGTCAAGCAAGTACAATTTCCTTGTGATTCATGAGAAAACAGGGCTGCCATAGATTGACAACAGACTTGAGCTCAAAGAGTTTGTTACCAATCTGTTCAGACCAAGATCTCTGTCACTGTTCCAGAGCTCAATTAAAAAACACTGCTGGAAGTCCAAATATGGAACTAGAAGTGGAGAGTCGGACAAGAGGCATGGTCAACTTGGCAGTAGCAACTGCCAAGTCATTTCTCCTGATCTCCCAACATGATCGGGCACCTAACAGAAGAGGATGGTGGTTGGAAGACAATAGAGTTTCTGGTGGACAACTTTGTGTAAGAAAATATAATACTTGGTTTAAGAATAAAAACCCATGATCCCTGAGCTCATTAATAAGTTATAAGATTGACCATGAGGAGATATTATGGTTGGATCTTATGGTTATATTTATGGTTATATTGGGAGATCCTTATGGTTGATCCTGAGCTCATTAATAAGTTATAAGATTGACCATGAGGAGATCTTATGGTTAAATCTTATGGTTATATTTATGGTTATATTGGGAGATCCTTATGGTTATTACTGCTGCCCAAATCACACTCTGCTTAGAGTTTTGGAGGATACACTATATTGCAAAAACTGTCTGGACACTTTCATGTTAAGTAAATGAAGAGCCACATTTAAATCTACCTAATTTTGAAAATAAGCTTTTTATGGAAAAAAAGTTACTAGACATAAATTGAAGATCTCAGTCAGAGCTCTCTAAATCTCAGTTTTCTATAATATTAATCTTATATTTAAAGAGTTATGGAAGCTGAAACATTTAAGTGAAACTTTGCTACTTTTGAAAATTTACTTCAAAAGTTAAATCACAACTGTTATAACAAGTTATTTGCAATATAAATGCGATATTTGAATTTTGTGTAAGGTTTTGTGTAAGGATTTTTTAAGTTTTCATTAATTAGGGATAAGAGATGTTATCCAAATTCAGTACTGCAAGTCCCACATTTGCATGCATGTGTGGCTGAAACTGGCCATATATAGCTGTCAGTTTTGGAAGTGTGGTGTGTGATAAATCTGTTGTTAAATATTGTAGCTTCCATAAATCTTTAAATGTTATGTTAATATTATAGAAAATAGAAATTTAGATAGCTCTGACCGAGATCTGCAATTTATGTCTAGTGATTGTTTTGGTAAAAAGCTTATTTTCAAAGTTAGGTAGATTTGAATGTGGCTATTCATTCACTTAACATGAAAGTGTGCAGACACTTTTTGCAATATAGTATATAACCATATATGATGTGCAGCAAAAAGAAAAGTTAGTCTGGGAGGCGAAGCAATCTATCTACTGATTACGAATTTCAACTTCGTAAAACTAGTCAATAGCTGTTTTAAAGATTCAATTGTGTTTTTTATGCATTTCTTTGGAAAAAATGTGTGATTTACAATTTTTTTTTCAGGAAAACTTAAATTCGAGTTTGTTGTCGAAGAAGGAAAGTTACCATGGAATCATCAGTTAGTGGATTCTACCAGTTTTTGGTGCTAATGTGGAAAAGTTTTTTACTTCGCAAGAGACACTATATTGTGACAGGAGTAGAAATATTGTTTCCAGTTCTTTTAGCATCTTTTCCGCTAATAATTTTTGTTGAAATGATTAAAGATTCCCCTTATAATATAGATTATGGTGAAGTACAGAATGAACAATGGAAAAGTGCTACATTTTTTAGCACATTAGATCCACTAAACAAATCAAATGTTTTTGGAAATGCTTATATACTCTATACTCCAGACACAAATATAAGCAAAGTTTTAATAGATTCTTCTATTAGGAAAATTTGGCCTGATGTTAAAAAACTGAATGACAAAGTTATAAGTATGTTATAAATTTTAAAATGATATATATGTAGCAATCATAAGTGCAACTTGTTTTAGATGTAGTATAAATGTTTTAAGTTTCTTGTTGAGGAGTATAGCTGCCATGGTTCCAATGGCTTAGCTGAACCAGAGCATGTACTCAGTTTTTTTTCCTTATTTTAGAAATCTCTCTGCTGGTGGCCTTTAGTAACCAATGAGAAAAAGAGCATGAGTCTTTTGCTTTTTTTTTTGTCCTTTTTTTTTTCCAGAAAGAAAAAAATTATAAGGAGGGAAAAAGAGGCCTGGTAAATAAGCCTTGCAACAGGGCCTGGTGTCACCTTACTATGCCATTGTTCTATTTTTATCAGATTCTTTTAATATTTTAAATATTTTCCACAAAATTTAAATTACAAAATAATACTTCAAATAAGGGAAAAACCTTGTATATTTTTTTTCCTTTTTTGATATTCAATATTTACAATCCAATTATAGTCTTCATGCAAAATGTTCAGTTTATGAGTTTTCCTTCAGTAAAGTGTATAAAATAGTTACTCTCAAGGAAACAATTATGTGAAGTTTTAGTGTGTATAAATATATAATATATAACTTTTTAAAAAAAAGTTAGCACCACGTTTTTAGAACCAAATGAATAAAGCAAAACAGAAAGTTCAATTACCCTTCAAGCAGCTGCTTGAGCTCCTTAAAAGGAAGTGTTTTGAGTACTATTACTATGTATATTAAGTTTCAAATGCCACCAGAAGAAGACTTATCCTTTCAATAGTAAAATGTCATGTGTAACAGGCTTAGTATTGTCTCTATCTAAATTTAGTATTTTGAGGGTTAATAGCACCCACTAATAAACAGGTAATGGACATGAAGTATATTTATACACCAATAATATTGTTAAATACTTTTTACTTTTAAGATGTTTAGATATTTATTAAAACATTAATTTTTTAAATGATATATAGTTCCCATTTAATGTAGTTAAATATTCCATGCTTGCTTGAGAAAAGTGACCTAGATCTTAGTGCTAAACAGCTATGTACTCTAAAGGTTTAAAAAAAAATACTTCATAGGAAGGTCGTATTTAATCCTAATTGTTATCCACTGTTTTCCTTTTCCACCCCTGTTTGAGACTTGTGGATCATTGAAACCCAACCATTTAGCTTATTATTAATCTGAAACGTGATATTAACTTATTAACCAAACCAAATAAAATTTGCCTATTATTTAGTAATCTTTCTCCTTTGGTATAAAATGCTTTTCCATTTTTTTTTCTAAATACCTGATGATATGATTGATAAGTAGTAATGTTCTTCAGATATAAAATGTAAACATTATTTCAAAAAAGAGGGACTGAATAGTAAATTACACTTGGCTCAATCTATATGCCATCGTAAATATTGCAGTTTTCCTTTTAAATGCTGCCAAGATATTAACATTACTTTTATTAACCATTTACACTGGAAGTTTCTGAGTGTGCCACTAGTGTGTTTGGGTGGGTAGAGAGGGTGTTGGCATGTTTAAATTCTAGTAGTAGATACTTAAGTTTCTGATTGCAGAGTGTTATAAAAATATATTATTCAAGAAACTCAAGGGGTGGAGAGAGGTTACGATCATAAGATTGCTTTTTAAATACAAAAATAACCACAGAGGTTAATATTGACTCAACCACATTTGATTCTATTCATTGTTTGTAAATGGTAGCTAGGTAGTCACTGGAAGGAGAGCTATGCACCAATCCCCTGTGATGATGCATAAAACCGGCCAGGCCTAGCACCTAACGTCCGACCCCACCTTCTCGTGGTGCAGACAGTTAGTACATTTCAAAAGAGATACTCTCTTGTGAAAGTGAACGGAAGGCGAGGGCTGCCAGATTAGTGTGGCCTACTGATCTGGACAACTATGGCTACTTTTCTTTTTTTTTCTACCCTGCTGAGGAGTGGTGAATCACACAAGGTCCTGGTGCTGACCATATATACCAACCTGAATGGAATTATGGCTCTGAGCTTGATTATGGATCCTGATTTTGCTGCACTGGTGGGCTTCTGTGGATGGAAAATCTTCCGCTGTGTTTTTTGTTTGTTTGTGGGTTGACAGCCCCAAATGAATAGATTCACAGGATATGTTTATCAGCTGGTGGATAATCCTGAGCAGAGGTCATCGCAGGCACCTGAACTCTTCGCTTCTACTTGATTCGTCAAATTCTACATTGGAGGAAGTATTACAGTGTAGATGGCTTCAGCCTTTAGTGGTTAGGGAACAGATCTTTGCCCCATGTCTGCGATTAGGGGGCTGTTTGATATTGTCGGCATTCCCTCTCTCAATAAACATAGTTTCTTTAAACATCCCACTAACCATTTTCTCTCCATAGGTAATTGGAATGTGAGGACTCTGCACAGAGCTTTTTCTCTTGATGTCCTCACACAAGAATTCCACTATTATAATTTAGATATTCTCGGCTTGCAAGAGACCAGATGGACAGAAAAAAGGTCAGATTCTTAAAAATAATCTTAAATTTCTCTTTTCAGAGAGGGACAACAATAAGCATCACCAAGGTGTGGGTCTGCTTCTCAGCAGACACGCTAATGATGCTTTTCTAGGATATGAGTGCATTAATGAAAGGTTTCTTACAGCAAAATTTCAGTCAAGCGTTAAAGACCTAAATGTTATCTGCTGTTATGCCCCCACTGAGGATGCCAATGAGGATGAGAAGGATAGGTTTTGTGAACAACTTCAGGATATTTTGAATTCTGTCAAGAAAGGAGATATTATCCTTGTTCTAGGTGACTTCAATGCCAAAGTTGGTACTGACTCTGACCTTTGGGGAGGAGTAATAGGCCCTTTTGGTATTGGTAGCTGCAATGGCAATGGGGAACGTCTCCTACAGGTAAGTAAACTCAATGGTTTCAGAATAACTAACACATATTACAAACACCGCGACATACATAAATACACATGGGTTTCACCTGATGGGCTGCATAGGAATATGATTGATTATATATTAATTAACAGCAAATGGACTAGTTCTGTTAGAAATACCAGGGCATATAGGGGAGCTGAAATTGGATCTGACCATTACCTTGTTAAAAGTGTCTTGCAACTTAAACTTAAAAAGTGTTGTGCTAGGGTTAAAAAATTTGTTTTTAATACTGAAGCTCTGAAAGACCCAGTTATAGCCAAAGCTTACCATGATAGGTTACTTAGTTATTATGAAAGTCATGGTATGCTTACTACTGAAGTTGAGGAAGAATGGGACCATTTTAAACAGGCTTTTTTGGACACTAACAGTACTCTTTTAGGAAAAAAGGAGCAGAGGTGACTGAATTATCTGAGTGATAAGGCACTTGAGCTTATTTCGGAAAGAAAGAACTGCAGGAATGTCTTTAATCAATACCTTATTAGTCCTAATAGAAAGCATTACAGAGAACTTAATAAATGTGTAAAAAGATGAGTTAGCTGCTGATAAGAATTTTTGGCTTGATGGCTTGGCAGACAAAGCCGAGGAAGCAGTTAGACAGCACAATAGCAGAGACTGTACCAGATGGTTAATATTTTGTGTGGTAGAAAACGGACAGGTATACAGGGATTGAAGGATAAACAAGGTAAGGTTATAGATAGTGAGGATTCTGTCATGGCTAGGTGGGCTGAGCATTTCAATGATATTCTAAACAGTGCAGTTAGTTCTATTCCCATTGTTTGCAATGATGATAGATGCATTGGTGGCTTTAATGTTGGCCCTATAACACAATCTGAAGTTATTTTGGCTGTTTCTAAACTTAAACTACATAAATCCCCAGGGGTAGATGAAATTGCTACAGAAATGCTTAGAGCTGGGAATGTTTTGGTTACCACTTAAATAACTAAAATTCTGAATATCTTTTATGATAAAGGCATGGTTCCTAAGGATATTACCAGAGCTATTATTATCCCTGTTTGCAAAAAAGGTGATCGCAGTTCTTGTGATAACTATAGGGGTATCAGACTACTCTCTGTTCCAGGTAAAGTTCTTTCCATGATTGTGCTTAATAGAATTAAGAATCTGGTTGACAGTCAATTGCATGATGAGCAATGTGGATTCAGAAGTGGAAGGGATGTGTGGATCAGGTATTTTTCACTTAGGCAGATTCTTGAGAAATGCTTAGAGTTTCAGAAACCTTTGGTTGCTAGCTTTGTTGATTTCAAAAAGGCTTTCGACTCTGTTAATCGTCATAATTTGTGGTTGATCATGAGATCTTATGACATACCAGACAAGTTAGTTAACATAATGAAAGCTCTCTATAATAACACTGAATCGTGTGTGAGAGTGGGTAAGGCCTGTAGCAATTGGTTTAGCATTACTTCTGGTGTTCGACAAGGGTGCATTTTGTCTACTTTTCTCCTTAGTTTGGTTATTGATTATGTTACGCGAAATTCACTTCATGGGAAAGATTTTGGCCTTAAATGGGCTGGAGATACGAAAATTTCTGATTTAGATTATACTGATGATTTAGCCCTTTTGGCAAATCTTTTGGCAAAAATTTTATGAGATAAACTCTTTCATTTGAGCTGTTGATGAAACTGGTAGTAGAGTAGGTTTGGTTATAAACAGAGAGAAAACTTAAGTGATGAAAATTGGTGAGGCAGGCTGTGATTCAGTTGATCTGAATGGTTGCAGTCTTGAGCAGGTGTCACAGTTTAATCATCTTTTGAACTATGTAACAGATACTGGTGATGTGCGACATGAGATTAACAGACGAATAAGGATTGCTGCCGGGACTTTTAAGAATCTATGGAGAGTGTGAAGAAATAGGCATATGCACCTAAAGACTAAAATTAGACTGTATAATAGTTTGTTTCTTTCTAGGGTTAGTTATGGTAGTGAAACTTGGAAACTTTGTGAACAAGATAACAGGAAACTAGATGCTTTTGATTCTAGATGCTTACAGAGTATCTTGGGCATTCGGTGGTTCAACTTTGTAACTAATGATGAGGTTAGGCAAAGGAGTCGGCAACCTCCTTTAAGCAGCATATTGTGCATACAGAGACTCTGTTGGTTTGGCTATGTTGCCCGTATGGATAATTATAGATTGGCGAATAGGGTTATGAAGAGTGTGCCCAATGGCCTCAGATAGAGGGGGAGACCTAGAATGCGATGGGCTGACAATGTCAAACAGGACCTTATTGGTGTGCAGTGGCCAGATGCAGTAGATGTAGCTCAGGACAGACTTGCTTGGAGAACTAAATTGCATGGTTTGGTTGGACCTCCGTAGCCCATTGCTGCTTGAAGATGATGATGATTGTTTCTAAATGCTTGATGATATGACTGATAAGTAATAATGTTCTGCAGATATAAAATGCAAACATTATTTCAAAAGGATGATCAACCCCTTTGTATATGCCACTAATTCCCACTTAAGATTTATCATATTTCATGTAAGATATTAAACTAATATATCCTTAACTATTTCGAGACTTTAACTTTTTTAATGGTATGTACTACTTTGTGCTTCATGTGCAACAAAATGGTTTCTGTTGTTTACGTTAGACATTATTTGCTCATTCAGTTTAGTTACAATGTGGTGGAGTCAATATTGATCTCTGTGGTTATTTTTGCATTTAAAAAGCAGTCTCAAAAGTGTTAGGCAGTTTACTTGTCATCGAGATTTTACAGTAGTCTGTCAGTATAACAAGCCATAGGGGTGATCTAAAGAGAAAATGAAACCTCTGCAGAAAGATGATTTACATCAGAAAGAAAACATCTATGGTTTTTTTAGGAATTTGAAGGCAGGTTCCTTTATTCTCTAGCCAATCATGCTAACCACTTGACCACTGGAATATTATATATGTGCAAAGTTTTAAAGTCTGAGCAAATAGAACCTCATTTTGTTAACATCTTAAACAGGTGGTTGTAGTAAAGTTAGAAGCAAAAATCTGCATAACTGCTTATGAGCTCCATTGAAGTTGAAAGAAATTGAATTAATAATAAGTTTATTGACCATATATAACACATAATACACTTAATAATAAATAATGTTTACACATAAATAATGAGTTAAAATATATATTCACAATTCAGTATGAACATATATATATATAGTTGTCCCATGGCTGAGTGGTTAGCACGCTTGGCTACTGATCTAAGGGACCTGGGTTCGAGCCCCGGGTAAGGCTTTGCTGTTTGTGTTGTTTTTCTGCTGAGGTCCTGCCATCCTCTCAGACCTTCTACTATGGCATATAAACTGACAGGCTACTGTCAGACCTCTGCAGCAAGCAGCTGCTTGAGGGGGTATTTATTTTTATTATATATACAACTGAGCATAAATAAACCCATGTATGTAAATAGTTACTATGAAATAAAATGCAATAAAATAGAAGCCATATAAGAACTAACCATGAGCTTTATGCTCTTACAGGTTGTCAAATTATATAAATTTTTTATCGATATGCATTTTTATAATACAGATTTAAAGGTTTAAGAGTGGAAAGAATTAATAATTTCAGATTTATTCATTAATGACATGAAATGAGGTAAGTCATTTAACAGTGAAATAAAGACTCAGTATTGTTTATATTTAATAATCTTTGCCTAATATTTATTTTAAAGATATTTCATTTTTTTCTTCCCTTATATTCTTGTTGATTTATTAAAATTTTGTGGAGCTAGAACCATGAAATGTATATGAATAATTTCTTGAAAAAGGTAGATAACAAAGTTCTCTATTTCTAAGATTTATTTCTGTATGTTGCAATTTTAAGAAATCTGGGTTTTTAAATACAAATATAAGGATTTTATAAACATATAATCATCTTAAATCCAAAATTTTATTTTCAATAACCATATTTTTAAAATTCGTAATATTGTTATTTTCTGCTGAGGGCCTGCCATCCTCTCAGATCTTCTACTAAGGCATATAAACTGACAGGCTCCTGTCAGATCTCTGTGGCAAGCAGCTGCTTGAGGGGGTATTTATTTTTTTATTGTTATTTATAATAACTTTCAGAATTTTGTTTTGTAATTTTAATTTATTTAAAGAATTTAAATACATTCCTCCCCAACTAACTAAACAATATTGTAAAGTAGATTGAATCCATGAATAGCAAAGAGTTATGAGAAAAGAAGTACTTACAATTTTCTTTAGATGATATATTCTACTTAGGAAATACCTTAAATGTTTTGCAATCATATTTGCATGACTATTCCACTATCAATATTAATTCCCAAATATTTGTATGTTTTAATTTGTTTAATTTCTGCACATGTACATACATTATTATTATTACAAGTAAATTTATGATGTATGATTTTTTTTCTTTGAAATAACTCTTGTTAGTATGACTGAAATATATTGAATGCAATTTTTCGATATTTAGTGCAAGATGATTTTGATGAAACCATAACTGAATTTTTTTAAATCATAAGATATATTCAATTTCAATTTTTTAAAATTATTGCATCTATATCCAAAGCAGTATCATCAGCATAGGATATCCTTTTAAGTTATTAAAAAATAAAAAATAAAAACAAAATAGGTCCTAAAACTGAGCCTTGAGGCACTCCTTCAGTAAGCAATAAGGGTGAACTTTTTGTATTTTTTTATGTCTACAATTTGTTTTTTATCTGTAATATATGACAAACTATTTTAGCGAATTTCCTCTAATACCAGTGTAATTTAGTTCCTGCAGTAAAATTTCATGATTTACAGTATCAAATGCTTTTGCAATGTCTAAAAAATTACCATAGTTTTTTGAGAATTATTTATTCCATGTAAAACAGTAGTGGTCATTTCTAACACTGTATGATCTGTACTCTTATGTTCTCTAAACCCAAATTGTGGTTTATAAAAAAAGATGAATAATTTATAATTCTATTTTTCGTTATTGTTTCAATAACTCTTGAAAAAATAGGTAATATAGAGACTTGTCTACAATTATTTAAAATATTTTTTATGTCTTTTTTTGTATATAGGCTTTAAATAGCAGTTTTTAGTTGGTTTATAAAAATACCAAAATGAAACGATTAATTTATGATTTGTGTTAAAAATGTTGCATGGTATTTATTAATGATTTTTTTTTATTTTGGGACTTACATTATCATATTCATAAGCATCATTATCATTAATATCATCATATTCATAAGCATCATTATCATTAATATCATCATATTCATAAGCATCATTATCATTAATATTTCATATTCATAAGCATCATTATTTTCATCTAAAATTGTTTATAATATCGTTCAATTCAGTTTCATCTGTCTTTTAAAAATATGGAATTTTTGTTATTTAAGAATAAAGGGATAGTTATGAAAGTTAATATTTGTGTCATTTTTATAATTATTAACAATAATGAAATGATAATTAAAGCCATTAATTAATTTCACTGCATCAGTATACACTGGTAACGTTGAATCAGAAGTTTTTTCATATAAAATTTTCTTTGCACATTTCCATTGTTTCCTGCATCCTTTTTACATTTTTTAAATTCTGTTTTATAATACTTATTTTTCAAATTTCTTATTTTTGAAACTTCTATTTCTAATTGTTTTATATTCATCATTATATTGCAATATATATGGATATTTTTTGTCTTAAAAATGCTTTTTCTCTTTTTTTTAATCAAATTAATTATTTCATTAGTTAATCCAAGGATTACCATTCAATTTTATGTTTCTATCATCAATATTATGTGTTTGTGTGCTGTTTAATATTGCATGATTAGCTAACTCTATAAAAGTTTGATATATATTAGTGCTGTCCAACTAGTGGCCCACAAACAAAATCAAGTTTTCAATTGAAGTTTTAAATAAATATCTGTAATCCACTTTTTAATTTTTTGTCAATTACCTATTCTATTCTTTTTTTTTTGGTCCGTGAAATACTGGTAAAAGAAAAAATGGCCCACAGTCTTAGCGAAGTTGGGCAGCACTGATATATATCATTAATATTTGAATTATAAATTTCATCTAATTTAAAATTTAAATATTTTATCTTAGATCCTAACTTTTCAAAATTGATACTAGTTCTTTGAGATATTTCACGTTTCTTTTTTATTTTTATATTAGGCTTACAAATTTTTAAAATTAAAGTATAGTGATCTGTTATATCATTTAGAAATAGTGCACATTTGTAATCATATATCTTACTTTCTCTAATAAAGATATGATCAATGCAACTTTTAGATTGATTATAAATTCTTGTATAGTCATTAATGAAAGATTCAAATCCATTTGCTGATAATATATTGAAACAGTCATTAGTATTATTGTTATCATTACTTATATCAATATTGATATCTCCAATAAATAAAACATTTTTATATTTAATAGTATGTAAAATTGAATCTAGTTCTTCCAGATAATCATGAATTGAATAATTATGATCCCTGTATAATGCCATAATATAAAGATCATTTACTTTATCATATACATTTATATTATCAGCACTATTCATTTCAATGTTAATATTTTGAAAATCAAATAATACTTTCTTAAAAGTTTATACCACCAGATTTATTGTAGTCTCTGCATTTAAAAATCATTTGAAATCCTATTATATTGAATAAACTGATTTCATCATCCTTCACCCATATTTCACTTAATATTATTTCATCTAAGTTGTAATTAACAGTAGACAATAAAATTAATTAATGAAAATGTAGTCTTAAACATGAATATTTAGGTGAATTATATAAATTGTGTCTAATGAAATTACCAAAGTCCATTAAATTTTCAAATTTTGAACACTTATTATCATAGAATGGAAAAATGTTATAATTTATATGATGTAAATTATTCATAATTTAAGGAATATTAATTAAATCGTTAACATTTGCTATACATAATGCTCGAAAATTTTCATTTTTTCTTATATACACATTTCCTTCTTTAGTCCAAACATATTTGTAATTGTGCTCATAACCAAACTGTTTAACTTCATAGAATAGTTTCTTATTTAGCTGGGTTAAATGTTCATTAATTAAGATTTTTGTTTTCATAAATCTGGAAGAGATCTCATTGGCATTGATGTTCTTTTTCTTTTTAGCAGCTTGGAGAAATCTGTTTCTTTGGTCCTTGCACTTAAACTTGCACTCATTGGAACCTGTGTATATTTTTAATAACTTCTTCCTCTTTAATGTTAAGATGATTTTTTATAGATTTAAAAAATATCATGTATATTTTCATTTCTGTCTTCTGGAACACCCAATATTTCAATATTAGGGTTTTTAGAATATTGTTCTAGATCATTTAATTGTGCTTTCATCGCATTCATTTCATTCTTTAATTGTATATTTTCATTTTTTATGCTGAAAGTTTCTTCATTTATTTCTTTAATTTCTGATTTTAATTCATTAATAATTTTGTTTAATTCCATTATATAATCAGAATTGACTTCTAAGGATTTTTTTAATTTCTTCAAATTCTTCCTTATATATTTGTTATTTTTGATAAATTCTTCACGTATACAATCAGTAATATCTTTTGTCAGTACGAAACTGTTACCAGAAACAATTGTATGTGATTTTAAGTTATTATTAATTTTTATTTTGTTACTAGTTAGATTGACATTATCATCATTACTTTCTTTACATCTTATATCTTTATCAGAGTAATGTCAGAGAGAAAGTTTGCTTGAGTAAGGCACTTTACAATTCTTTTTAAACAAAACAGTTATCTTTAGAGTATTTTTCAAGTGAAATGTACAAACAAAACATTATTTTTGAAGTTTTATAATTTCCATAAAGTTAGAATATCATTAGTTTACAACAATTGAATAGATTGACGAAATAATGAGTCTTGAGTTACTGACACGCGATGATATATGAGCATGAGGAAATAATATCACATATATTCATTCAGAAGTCAGTTTAAAACATAATACAGCAAAATTCATAATCGATTTCACAGTTCTTTTGAGAAATTTTGGAAACAAACTATTTTGCAGCGATTATAAAATAACAGTTCAAAACTTGCTCCAAAGCACACCTTGTAGTTAATGAACCAATCTTCAATTAATAAAACAATCACAATAAACCGGAATAAATAATAGAAATCACGGAACACAAAACTAACATAACCATCAGCTTAAAAAGCTCTTGCCAATTGAAAATTTCATTGGTTGTCAGCTTAATTACAATGTGGTTGACTCCTGCATTAAATGGTGTCAGGGTAGGCAATACACAGAATGAATTTTTTTACATTACACCAGTGTAATGAATGCAGCCACCAACCATGGATAGCAGGTCAATTCTGCTGCATATCCTGTGACATATACTTTGACTTCCTTCTGTATTTCAAAGTAAATTCATGCAAAATTTTGATTAATTTTGTATAAATATTGATTATTGCTAATAATGTTCAATTAAATCATACATATACCATAATATGCATACCATAGACTTTGGTTACCCACTTGCTGCAAGCCATTACTTCCTGTGCAACATGACAAGAATTGCCAGAGTCAAAGCACTTTTACCAAAAAGCACTGGAGGAAGGGACAGAAGACTTTTTTTACAATATACCAAACTGTCAGTTATTTATTGGTAAATGATATTTAATGATTATCAGTTAATAATTATTAATGATTGGTACAATGCTGGAAAGCACCCAAGCTGTTAAAATACATCACCTCCCATATGCTGTTTAACAGTTCTACCATACTGCAATTAAGCAGAAAAAAAATTTTCTTCCCCAAAATAGTTGACAGCATTGCATTGCTTAACTTTTTTGGAACATTGCTGTGACTGTTTGCAAAGGAGAAAGAGGCAATGCATTGTTATGTCATAGCTATTAATCATAAATATTATAGTTTTAAGAATACTGTGAATAACCATTCTAAGTTAATGTGTAATTTTATTTATTTTTTTTTCTCATTCTAGATGTATCTGCTGTAAAGAATGAGGCAGAGCTTGAGAATATTGCATTAGAACTCCAATTTGGAGGCAACGTAAAAGGTTACCAAAAAGTCATTTTGGGCATTGTCTTTAACAATTTTGATGTACATGACACAGAGTTCCCATCATTCCTAGACTATAAATTGCGCTTCGTAGATTACAAAAGTTATTATACAAATCAGAAGTATGGTTTTCATCCTGTAGGCCCAAGAAACTATGATGGTAAGAATGAAATTTTTTATGAAACATAATGTTAAGAAATCACAGGTAAAGTACAGTCTTAAATAAATGAAAAATTTCTTGAGCCAAGTGGGGTATGAATACAGAACTCTTGATAACATGTCTGATGATGTACTGGTAAGATTTCTGCTATTACGAGACAGGAACTTGTATCGTGTTAACAGAACTTTGAAGAGTTAAACTGGAATTTAAGTCTCCAAGTCATAAGAAACATGTTTTTTTTTTCATTCACTAGTGGGATACACATTTAATACCAACTAGAAACAGTATTTGTATTATAAGCAACCATATCTAGTGCATTATGTTATTATTAGTCTCTTTTCCTGAAGGGGAGGGTTACCAGATAAATTAGCTTCCAAAAACTAGTAGTTTGTAAGGCCTTTTCCACAAAATGACATACTTTACTAAAACACAAGACACTTCCTCAGTTATAGCTAACACTACACAAACAACCCTGCCAACACTGACAAACCTGGACCGGGGGTGGCTTAATCAGTAGCATGCCAGGCTCGTAATCAGGCAGCTCCTAGGTTCGAGTCCCAGCTGGGTCAGCATTGAGATTTATCTCCACAAAACTTCCCACCCTATTCATGGTCAGTGGGGGAGAAACTTGGAAAGGCTGCTGTCCGTCGGATGGTACGTTAAGCTGTGTCCCCACATGCGATAGAGCATTACCCTGTGCATGTTAAAGAACATGCTGGATGGACTTGACAGGAGGCTACCATCTGTCTCCCAACAGCTGTTCCAGTGGATCCCCTCCCCCATCTTCAGGGGCCTTTTAACCTGGCCATTTAGTCCATTGTGTCAAAAAAAGTGCTGCTCAGAGGTAAAACAACCCAACTTACAAACCCATTCCCTGGTAGTTGAAATGTTACTGCTAACCAATGTGAATACCACTGTGCCACCAAAGGCAGTAATTTACTCTTTTTTTTCTGCTGCTGAGGAGTGGTAAATTTCACAAGATTTCAATGCTGACCATTTATATTGACACAAATGTCTACTGGTTATGATTTTGTTTTTGGGTAATGGACATATTACACTGGTTTACAACTAGTTTTGTGGTTTGTCAACCCATCTGAACAGAGACACTGGATAATTTATGTCAACTAGCAGTTTATCCTGATCAGAAACCATTACAAGTACTTGAAACATTGAAATTAGTTTAAACACTCCCCAGAGGTCATCCCAGGCACCTGAACTCTTTGCTTCCACTGGCATCATCAAATTCTACATTGGAGGAAGTCTTCCAGTGTAAATGGCTTCAGCCTTTAGTGGTGGGGGAATAGGTCTTTGCCCCATGTCTACAATTAGGGGGTGTTTGATAATGTCGTCATTCCCTCTCTCAATAAACATAGTTTCTTTAAACATCCCATTAAGTATTTTCTCTCCGTAGGTAGTTGGAATGTGAGGACTCTGTATAGGGATTTTTCTCTTGATGTCCGCACACATGAATTCCACTGTTATATTTTAGATATTCTCAGCCTGCAAGAGACCAGATGACAAATATAAGTCAGATTCTAAAAAATAATCTTAAATTTCTCTTTCCAGGGAGGGAAGACAATAAATATCACCAAGGTGTGGGTCTACTTCTCACCAGACATGCCAGTGATGCTCTTCTAGGATATGAGTGCATTAATGAAAGGTTACGGCAGAATTTCAGACAAGCATTAAAGACGAATGTTATCTGCTGTTATGTCCCCACTGAGGATGAGATGAATAGGTTTTACGGACAACTTCCGGATATTTTGAATTCTGTCAAGAAAGGAGATATTACCCTTGTTGTGAAAGGACATATTAACATTGGAGAGGGGCAATGGCAATGGGCAACGTCTAATGCAAGTAAGTAAACTCAATGGATTCAGAATAACTAACACTTATTACAAACACTGCAACATACATTAGTACACATGGGTTTCACCCGATGGACTACATAAGAATATGATTGATTATATATTAATTAACAGCAAATGGGCTAGTTCTGTTAAAAATACCAGGTCATACAGGGGAGCTGAAATTGGATCTGACCATTACCTTGTCAAAAGTGTCTTGCAAATTAAACTTAAAAAGTGTTGTGCTAGGGTTAAAAAATTACTTTTAATACTGAAGCTCTGAAAGACCCAATTATAGCCAAAGCTTACCATGATAGGTTACTTAGTCATTATGACAGTCATGGTATGCTTACTACTGAAGTTGAGGAAGAATGGGACCATTTTAAACAGGCTTTTTTGGACACTAACAGTACTTTTTAGGAAAAAAGGAGCAGAGGAGGCTGAATTATCTGAGTGATAAGGCACTTGAGCTTATTTCGGAAAGAAAGAACTGCAGGAATGTCCTTAATCAATACCCTACTAGTCCTAATAGAAAGCATTACAGTGAACTTAATAAATGTGTAAAAGATGAGTTAGCTGCTGATAAGAATCTTTGGCTTGATGGCTTGGCAGACAAAGCCGAGGAAGCAGTTAGACAGCACAATAGCAGAGAGCTGTACCAGATGGTTAACGCTTTGTGTGGTAGAAAACGGACAGGTATACAGGGATTGCAGGATAAACAAGGTAAGGTTGTAGAAGGTGATGATTCTGTCATGGGTAGGTGGACTGAGCATTTCAATGATATTCTAAACAATGCTCTATTCCCATTGTTTGCAATGATGATAGATGCATTGGTGGCTTTAATGTTGGCCCTATAACACAATCTGAAGTTATTTTGGCTGTTTCTAAACTTAAACTACATAAATCCCCAGGGGTACATGAAATTACTACGGAAATGCTTAGAGCTGGGAATGTTTCGGTTACCACTTGGATAACTAAAATTCTGAATATCATTTATGATAAAGGCATGGTTCCTAAGGATATTACCAGAGCTATTATTATCCCTGTTTTCAAAAAAGGTGATCGCAGTTCTTTGATAACTATAGGGGTATCAGCCTACTCTCTGTTCCAGGTAAAGTTCTTTCCATGATTGTGCTTAATAGAATTAAGAATCTGGTTGACAGTCAATTGCATGATGAGCAATGTGGATTCAGAAGTGGTAAGGGATGTGTGGATCAGATATTTTCACTGAGGCAGATTGTTGAGAAATGTTTAGAGTTTCAGAAACCTTTGGTTGCTAGCTTTGTTGATTTCAAAAAGGCTTTCGACTCTGTTGATCGTCATAATTTGTGGTTGATTGTGAAATCATATGGTTTACCAGACAAGTTGGTTAACATAATGAAAGCTCTCTATAATAACACTGAGTTGTGTGTTAGAGTTGGTAAGGCTTGTAGCAATTGGTTTAGCATTGCTTCTGGTGATTGACAAGGGTGCATTTTGTCTCCTTTTCTGTTTAGTTTGGTTATTGATTATGTTATGTGAAATTTACTTCATGGGAAAGATTTTGGGCTTAAATGGTATGGAGATACCAAAATTTCTTATTTAGATTATGCTGATGATTTAGCCCTTTTGGCAAATGATGTTGATGAAATGAACTCTTTCATTTGAGCTGTTGATGAAACTGGTAGGCTTGGTATTACAGAGAGAAAACTAAAGTGATGAAAATTGGTCAGGCAGGCTGTGATTCAGTTAATCTGAATGGTTGCAGTCTTGAGCAGGTGTCACAGTTTAATTATCTTGGGAGCTATGTAACAGATAATGGTGATGTGCAGCATGAGATTAACAGATGAAAAGGGATTGCTGCCAGGACTTTTAAGAATCTATGGAGAGTGTGGAGAAATAGGTGTATACACCTAAAGACTAAAATTAGACTGTAATAGTTTGTTTCTTTCTAGGGTTAGTTATGGTATTGAAACTTGGACACTTTGTAAACAAGATAACAGGAAACTAGATGCTTTTGATTCTAGATGCTTACAGAGTATCTTGGGCATTCGGTGGTTCAACTTTGTAACTAATGATGAGTTAGGCAAAGGAGTCAGCAACCTCCTTTAAGCAGCATATTGTGCAGAGAGAGATTCTGTTGGCTGTATGGATAATTATAGATTGGTGAATAGGGTTATGAACAGTGTGCCCGAAGGCCTCAGAAAGAGGTTGAGACCTAGGATTCGGTGTGCAGACAATTTTCAAATAGGACCTTGTTAAAATTGGTGTTCAGTGGACAGATGCAGTAGATGTAGCTCGGGATAGACTTGCTTGGAGAACTAAATTGCACAGTCTGGTTGGACCTCCATAGCCCATGGCTGCTTGATGATGATGATGAAATGTAGAATAATGTTGCTCAGCAGCTATTAATACTATTACAGCATAATCGTGAATTAAATATTTTTTAAACGTTCTGCTCTGTAGTTCAAATTAATATCTATTAAAATTAGACAAAATGCTAAAAAACAAGTGTAATATGTTGTGAATTTCAGAGTCACTCTAATTAATACATGTGCATAGCAATTCTTGGAGGGTATCTGTGAATATTTGGATTTTGTAAGAAATATAATTGCAATTAATAACTTTTTTTAAGCAATGACTTTATGGAATACTTAAAAGTTTCATGTAAAGGTTGTTTTATAAATGTGCAAGAGAAACTAAAATGTTTATACTTCCAGTCAACATTTTTTTAGATAACCAATAATGCATTGAACCTAGACTTTGTTGCAGCAATAATAGTCAGAAATCCTCTGGTAAATGTACTGCAATGGCAGGCAGGATGGTAATATTTTGTTAATCTGGAATGGGTTAGGCTCAGTTAGGCTAACTAGTGGACAAAAGATACAAATATAAAAGTTGACTTAGCAACATAACGACTTGAGAGACTTTTTTAAAATATAAGTCAGAGGTACATCAGACCATGACAAAGAACTTATGCAAAAGTGAGATGTATAGAAATTGAAGGCGAGGAATAATGCTCACATGCCAAAAAAAGTCCTTCTCTGGTGGTAGCAGAAATGCATTTTTTACGATGATCAATAGGGAGTATGATCACCCCTGAACCACCATTCATTATAAGAGTTCTTTTTATGCAGGATGATGCTGTACAATGATGTATGCTGCTCACAAGATGACAGATGAGGTGAGATAGTAATAAACCCCATTGTTCTGTTAGTGCAGATTGCATCTCTAGGAGGCTTCTGGGAGGGGGCTGAAGAACACCAATGCATCTCCTCAGAGAATCCAGACATGCGCAATAGGATTAAGATGTGAAAACTTGTTGACCACTCCATCTTGTGGATATCCTCACTCTCAGGGTATTCATCAACCAGCTGAGCCTTATGAGGACAAACATTATAATCTGTAAAAATGAACTTAGGGCCAACAGCACCCCTGAAAAACCTTACATAGGGCTCAAGGATCTCCTTTATTACTTTTGAGCATGCTTGGTTCTACCTTCAAATACACAGAGTGGTGTATGGCCATCCAGCAGGGGTGGCTCAGTCAATAGCACGCCAGGCTCGTAATCTATAGTTCCCAGGTTCGAATCCCAACTGGGTCGGCAATGAGATTTATCTCTGCAAAATTCCCCACCCTGTCAACGGTCAGTAGGAGACGCCGATGACTTGGAAAGGCCACCGTCCATCAGATGGGACATTAAGCCGTGGCTCCGTGTGCAGGAGAGCCATATCCTGTGCATGTTAAAGAACACACTGGATGACCTTGATGGCCATCTAGCGTCCACAACTTGATGGCCACCATCCTCCCACATTTTCTGAGCCCTTGGGGTCCTTGTGACCTGCCAGTTAGCCTGTTGTGTGCAAAAACATGATGCTCAGAGGTAAAACAACCCAACCTTAAGCCAGTCAGCATTAAACTTCCCCACATCAAAGCTTAGCTTTTGTCCTTCAGTGCAGATACACTGCCATTTTTGTTAAAATGCTGCAAGGCATTTTCTATTATTACAATGTTGAATGCAGTTTTAATGAAAATATACAAATTCAGTCTATTATGGCTGACAATCTTTTATCAATATTGGGATTTATTTTATTCTTTAAATAAAATATACTATGTCACTGCTATCATGAAAGGTAATATGATATCCTTACAAACCACTCTATAATCTTTATTTCTGAGCCATTATCATTTATTAATCTTAATTACATTTGAAATTCTTCCAAAGTAGCAGATGAAGTTCTCTTACTGAAGGGCAAGCACTCTGTCCTACTTGTGAAAAGAACAATGGAGAGCCATATGTTGCTTACATTAAGCAAAGGATGGCCAACTTCTGTATGCTTAAGGGCCAAGCATTAAGTATTTAAATGGAGATGCTCCATTGAGAGAATGTCACATGGCCATGGACTATTTGTGGTCAAATATTATTCCTTCCTTCTAGGAATGAGATTATTTTTATACAACCATCCTAATATGTAACACTGTTCTATATTTCAATATTGGCATAAGTACTGCACAACTTGTTTACCAGTGACTTCTTCATATCTCAAATTTTCTGTCCTCGTCACCACCTCATTCACCAGAATCCAATCCTTGTGTCTTTTGGCTATGGGAATAAAAGATATGATCAGGGAAACATTCAAATTCTAACTGATATGAAGGCTAGCTCATAAAATTTGTCAACATTTTATGAGACACTTTGTATACAACTGTGGGAGTGTGTATACTTGCAGCATTTTGTGGACACTACTGATCATTACATTGAGCAGTTTTATAATCGCTGTTTAATCAGATTACTGAATTAGGTGCACCATGTGATTGTCACTCTGCTCAGTGCTGGATTAGGGGTGCACCATAGAGTTTTTTGCCTAGCTATCATGCCCTTAACTCTCGATTCTTTCACTGCCACACTCGACGTTAGTGGGTTTTTTTTAATTGTCCTTATCTGCTACGTTCGACTTTAATCAGAATTGTTAAAAAAAGTTTTCTTTGGTATGGTGAGTGACTAAATTTTAAATGTTTAAAGGTGACATCTTAGTCCTAGAGTTCAATATGTTTGACTGTTTTATCAATGTTTTTCTGCATGAATTTCAGTGTTTTTTTAATCATTATAAAATATATGATCCATATGCTTTTGTGGCTTTTAGAATTTTTGCTTTTGTATTTTCAGATGCCAAGATGAAATGTGTACAATTTAGTGATATAAAGGGTTGAGGGGGGGGGGGCACTATTGTTGGGTCGTGCTTAGGGCATCAATTGACTTTATTCCGGCCCTTACTTTGCTGGTATTTTTTCTGCTAATTTTTTTCTTGTATTATTTATTTCTGGATACACTTCATCAAAGCTAGAAGAATGCTGGTAATGGTAATAGAGACAAAAAATTATTAAATTTATTTTTATTTCATGCATTTTTCAAGAATTTTTTAAATACCTGTAAAATGAAGGGGGAAATGTTTACTGCATTGGAAATCCAGTACTCACCCCCTACATTTTTTTTAACTGTTGTATTTCTTGTCCCTCCCCTTACATTTTTTTGATTTGTTGTATTTCTTGTCCCTCCCCTTACATTTTTTTGATTTGTTGCATTTCTTACATTTTTTTGGCTTGAATATGTTCCCCTCTCAATTCTCTTCTAGATCTGGGCCTTGTTCCAATATCTCTTTGGAAGTATATTGCACAGTGATCCATTTTGCATCAGGAGCATCAAAGTGCTGTATTTCATTTACAACCATTCTGTATAAAAATGTATTTAAATATTTGGTTATTTTTGGCATTTGAGAATCTCAACCATAAAATGTTTATTTTCAGCATACACTGATAAGGGATTGTTTCTGGGCATGCAGGCTGCTGTTGACCTGTCATTTATTGATATATTAGCAAAACGTTCAAACTCTCACAGAGAACATGATATAAAGGTTTGCTTATGTCATATTCTATCATTTTTAAGTCCTATATTCTATCTTTTTTGAATCTTTTTTATTTAGTAAGGTTTTAAAATTTAATAGTTACATTATGTCTGTGATTAGCAAAGATTATGAACTGGAACACTTACTCCTTGTAAAAAAAAAGACACCAGTTACCGACATGATAAAGCATGATCTAACAGTTAAAAAAAATCCATTCTGAAATACATAGGTAAACATTACTTTAAAGTTTATAGGTATTACATCCACTAAAACTCGAATACTGTGCTTCCACTCTTTTTGGTATTAATAAAAAAAAACTCTTATTACTTAGAAAAAGTTCAAAATGAAGCTCTCAAAATCATCAGAAAAATATATTTTAACAAATGAGAATCTCTAACACTTGCTTATATTAGTTCCAACTACCAAATTTGTGCTCTTGAGTCTAGAAGGAAGCTGTGGTTTATTTATTATCCTTATTCATGCCACTATTTACAACAAGTCTCATCCCTTTCATTCAATCCTTAAACCCTATATTCGATTATGACATTGCCACATCCTTTGCTCTGATAACAAAATGTTTTCTACTCCCAAGATTTTCAAAGCTAAGTCTGGTGAAATTTCTTTTGCCTTTCAAACAACCTCAACTTGGAACTCTCTACTGAGCTATATCACTTCTTTAAATTTTAAAACAAGATTCAAAAACAATATTACTCCATTCCTATTAAAATATTGAAATGTTTGACCAACAATATCTCCTCACCCCTATTCCCACTCCCCATCTTTGCCCTTTGTCTAGATTATCTGCAATCCTTTTTACCCCCCTGATCATTCATTTAATATTACCCTCTATTGTCTTAAATCTTTTTCTTCCCCCTAAGTTTACTATGTTTTTCATCATTTCATATTATATGTTTGTTTTCATCTGTTTAACTTGTCATTTTGTTTATATATATCAAATAATTATGCAATTCCTGTAAATATGTTTGTATTTTTGTACTGTCCACAATTTCTTTTTTAATCATCCATATGTACTGGGGCATCAAACCACTTAAACATTTAAATTAATATCCAAAATTACCTGTACCTTGGCTTTACTGTAACCCCCTGCATGGAATAAATTATTAACCCTACTCTCTGCACAATATGCTGCTCAAAGAACGTTGCCAACTCCTCTGCCTAACCTCGCATTACCTACAAAGTTGAACCACCTAATGCTCATACTGCATAAGCATCTTTAATCAAAAGCATCTAGTTTCCTGTTATCATGTTTACAGTGTCCAAGTTTCACTGCCATAACTAACTAGAAAGAACCAAACTATTATATACAGTCTAATTTTAGTCTTTAGGTGTATATGCCTATTTCTCCACACTCTCCATAGATTCTTAAAAGTCCTGGCAGCAATACCTATTCGTCTGTTAATCTCATGGTGCAAATCACCAGTATCTGTTACATAGCTCCCAAGATAATTAAACTGTGGCACCTGCTCAAGACTGCAACTATTCAGATTAACTGAATCACAGCCTGTCTGACCAATTTTCATCACTTTAGATTTCTCTCTGTTTATAACCAAACCTACTCTACTACCAGTCTCATCAACAACTTGAATGAAGAAAATTTAACATCATTTGCCAAAAGGGCCAAATCATCCATAATATAAATCAAAGATTTTCAGATCACCTGACCATTTAAACCAAAATAACCTGTATGATGGTACCTTGCAGTGAATTTTTACATAACATAATCAATAACCAAACTAAAGAGGAAAGGAGACAAAATGCACCTTTATCAAACACCAGACTCAATGCTAAACCAATTGAAACTTACTTACTTGAAACATGTTAATTATATAGTTCCAAATTTTTTTCCTGACAGCATTTCTGAACATTTTATAAGAGTCGCCATACTATTCACTTGTGGTATTGACATTTACTACTAACTCATCAGACAGGTTATTTTTGAACAAATTTCAAAAGATCAAGAAAAGGTTGAATGGCAAGAATTCAAAGAACACTATCGATGAAAGTTTAGTGTGGAAATGAAAAAAAAAAACTGAAATGCTCAGGTGCAAAAAAAATTGCAATAATGGCTGGCACAGCAGTAAAAAGTCTTTTAAATGGCCGATTTTTTATGGGGAAGCATATTATCTTAGGGTTGGGTTGTTTTACCTCTGAGCAGCACTTTTTTGCACACCATGGGCTAAATGGCCAGGTCACATGGACCCCGAAGGCTCAGAGAAGGTTGGGGGAGGGGACCCAGTGGAACAGCTGTTGGGAGACAGATGGTATCCTCCTGTCAAGGCCATCCAGCGTGTTCTTTAACGTGCACAGGGTATGGCTCTCCCACACACGGGGCCACGGCTTAACGTCCCATCCGCTGGATGGTGGCCTTTCCAAGCCCATCGGTATCCCATACTGACCGTGGGCAGGGTGGGGAATTTTGCGGAGATAAATCTCAACGCTGACCCAATTGGGATTCAAACCTGGGAACTACAGATTATGAGCCTGGCACGCTACCGACTGAGCCACCCCCGCCCCATTATCTTAGGAATATACACTTAGAGCACATTATATTGGGAACTCTAGTTCCCAAAGTAATGTGCTCAAATTCCCAAATGCAATGTCATATTTGTTGGGAACTCTAGTTCCCAACAAATGCAACAACAACAAGTCATATTTGTTAGGAACTCTAGTTCCCAACAAATATGATACTGCATTTGGTTCCAAAAACTACAGTTGCTTCTGGCACTTTAATGGTTAAGAGCTGTCCTTTCTTTTTCTACTTTTTGCATAAAAAGATATAACTTTTTTTCATTTATTTTAAAACTATAAAGAGAAAGAAAAAGGTAATTGAAAATTTCCAGGAATTTTAATAAAAAATGAAGTTTTATTACCAAATTTCATTAAAATGAACATAATCAAGTTAATATATAAAATTTGAAATATCCCAATATACAGTAACTTATATAAACATCTAATATAAATAATTAGTGTACCAAAGCAGGTGTTCTTGTAGTGTTTCAGAATATTCAGAGATAATATACAAGTAATGTAATTTTTTCCAAATTGTTTTAGTGTTCTGTTGTAAACAATTTTGTCTTCAGTATCTCTCATGATTTTCTGGCAAAAAGAGTATTAAAATCTGCCTGCCCAGATACACTCGTTATATAAGTGGATATATTAAAATATTTGAAGCAAAAGTTTAGCTAGTTTAAAGCAAAGATATGATCAAATATTGTACGTTTGCTATACAAAAACTTCAGCAAAAGCAGCAATAAGTGTTATGATGTAAGGGTAGTGAGAAACTCTAAATGCTATTTCTCATAATTTATTATAATTGTGCTTTGGTGAAAGAAAGGCAAAATATAAATTCTCTTCAGATCCAAATTGCAATAGGATGAGCAAACAACATGAGCTACAGTTCCCTGATATTTTAGTGAGTAAAGATATTTGTGATCAAAAGTTTTATGTTGTAACATTTAAAGTTATTTGGCTTCCACTGGTAATTTAGTTTCAACAAGTTTCCATTTGACATTATCGATGTATGAATGTCTTAAAAATCTATTGAATACATCATGTAAATGTGTGAAATTTGGTGAGAGCACCAGTGGGTAACAGTGAGACTGTCTCACTATTACCCATTTATTATGCTATTAATGAAAATATATGAAAAGGGCATATAATAAAACATTACATCAATTTTATTCTTAATCATTTATTTTGTTATGGAGGTTAATTAATCAAATTAGTTTATTTAATATTTTTCTTGTTTTCAATTCATTTTTCGTGTGATAACAATGCATTGAAATCCTCTGAGAAAAAGGGGGCGGGGGTGGCTCAGTCGGTAGCGTGCCAGGCTCGTAATCTGCAGTTCCCAGGTTCGAGTCCCAGCTGGGTCAGCATTGAGATTTATCTCTGCAAAACTCCCCACCCTGCCCACGGTCAGTAGGGGACACCGATGGGCTTGGAAAGGCCGCCGTCCGTCGGATGGGACGTTAAGCCGTGGCCCCATGTGCGGGAGAGCCATACCCTGTGCACATTAAAGAACACGCTGGATGGCCTTGACGGGAGGCTACCATCTGTCTCCCAACAGCTGTTCCAGTGGGTCCCCTCCCCCAACCTTCTCTGAGCCTTCAGGGTTCATGTGACCTGGCCATTTAGCCCATGGTGTGCAAAAAAGTGCAGCTCAGAGGTAAAACAACCCAACCCTCTGAGAAAAAGAAATATTGGTATATTTGCTAAAGAAATAATGTGTGATGCAATAAGAAGTGTTTTTGAAATTGCAAAATAATATCTGTCTAACTAGATATTGGCAAGTTGGTTTAAAAACTGAAAAACCAACAGATTCAGGGCCAGATCAAAGGATCCATAGGCCCCATGTAAATACATAGGCCACATATTTAGCACATTGAAACTCCAACCATGTGCTTAAAACATGAATAGAAATGATGGTAATATAAGCATTTAAGTATACTTTTATATAATACAAGATGCAATTCATGAATGAATAGTGAAACAATATTTGTTGAATACACAATTAATTTTCTTTCACCTTTATAAGTAGCGCTCAATTTCTAAAGTGGTGTCATGTAAACAGCAAAAAGGATGTATTGCACCGTCTAAAAGTGGATTGAATGCCTAAACAACCATGCACTTGCTTGTTTTGTGTACTTCTTAATCTGGGCATGAACAGAATACATCAGAATGACACCACACTATAATGTGAGTAAAATACTCACTGACAAACAGGAGGAATCTTTTAGTGTGTGTGTATATATATGGTAAACTCCCCTAAGATGTTTTATGGACTACCAGTTGTGGACTGTACTAAACTGGTGTGATGGTTCACTCATTCACTTTTAGTTTTCCTTAACCAATTTTATTTAATTTACTTTATATTTATCATTTTGGGGATTGTTTCATTTGGACTAATCACATTTCTCTCTTCTGATCAGTTAGAGGAGTTGTGCATGCGCACGTTTAGGACAAACCCCCTCTTGCATCATAGCTAGTGCGATTTTCAGATTATGCAAATATAAACTTCTTTAATACAATTGTTGCCATTACATTTTTAATGGGAAATATTGTAGAAACATGCTTAATTTATCAAACCACAAAATTCGATAAGAACTGTCCTTGTGGTATTATGAAAAGCACGATCTCCAATGAACCCATGGAATTAGGTATGGATTTAATGGGGCCCGTATCCATAAATGCAAGTGGGATCCCAATTGCAAGTCTTAAATTTTTTGGAAATAAACTTTGTTATATATATATTTGACTTTTGCTAATTTTCTCTTGAGCAACTTTAATTTATTTTTGATTAGGTTTAAACTTTAACAGTTTCACAATCCTTTTTGAATTCTTACTCAATAAGTAACTCCAATATACATAATGAATCCTCATTTGACTTTATTTGGCAAGTTAATATTGTCTGGCACCCGATCAGCTATCAAGAGTTCTAATTTGGATCAGATGAAAGGTCTTAAAATTTAAAAGTTTAATAATCTTTTGGAACATTATAATATTTCAACCCATTTTGAAAAATAGACGAACACTAGAATATATATTGAGATCTCACTTGCATTTATGGATACAGACCAATTAAATCAATGCCTACTAATTCCATGGGTTCATTGGATATTGTGCTTAATATAAGTAACAAGCCCTCATTTGACTTTATTTGGTAAGCTAATATTGCTTGGTGCCTGATCAGCTATCTGGGGTTCTAATTTGGATCAGACAAAAGGTCCAAAATTTAATCTTTTGGAGTGTTACACTGGCTTATGAAATGACAATAACAAACAAAGTAAAAATTCCTGAAAATCGAACAATAAACAAAATGGCTGGAATTGAATGGATGTGAGGGTTCTTGAGATGTCATCCAAAATTATCAGTTCAAACACCTGAAAGATGTAGTCTTTCTTTCGATAAGCACATTGTAAAAATTGTTTTTGACAACCTCTATGATAATAATGAGTAGATCAGTGCATTTTTCAGATGGATCTTGCATATCCAATCTCCACAAGACTAGTACAATGGCTGCTGAAAAGTCCAAGAGTTGTTCCTCTGAAAAGAATCAAGAGAGTAAAGTCAATAGTGAGGAAAAAGTTAACTCATGACAATTTGCTGTATAGTTAATGGTTTCTGGAAACAGCCTTTCACAGACAATGGTATTCATTTGGGTTCACTTCAATGATCATATACCACCAGGAACTTTGAGATTAGCCACATCTTCAGGATGAGTGAATGCTTAATTATTTATTGAGTTATATCACCACATTTTGAGAACTAGCAATGTGATATTTCAGACACATTCAGGTAATAACTGGTTTGGTTTCAGTAATATTGTAACTAAACCAGCTAGTTGGAATACTGAATGGCAGAGTTCAAAGTATTAATTTAATATCGACTTCTCCTTTCTTGACATTCAATATTTTGATGGCTAACTCATTTCTTTTATTCTTTTTACTCATTTCTTTGTCTTATTGCTCCCCACTAGAGGGGAACAGGAGATACAATGTGATTTTTCATTTGATTCTTTGTCAAAACTAGTATTAATTAAATAAAAAAAGTAAGAAAAAAGTGCAAATTCTGTGCATTTTTATAAATTTTTAACATATATGTTCTTGGGATAAAAAAAGTGATCCAGATAATCTTTGCCACAAAAAAATATATTGCTGAAAAAAAAATTTTGGTTCCCTCATCATTCCCCACGCATTTCTTTTTATTAATGTGAAGAAATATATAGGCAGATAGTTGAGTGAGTAAATGTACATTATAAATGAATCATGTAGTGCATGGATGGATTTAATTCAGTTGGTTACTTTGCTATAGTTATAAATTGCACTTGCCAGAAAATGCATGGCTAGAAACCAATTAATTTCTATGGTGATAATAGCAGTTTTATCTTTACCTCACTGATTTGCTTTCTGAAGCTTTGCAGAGTTGATTTTGATTATATATATATATGCATTTGTGTGCATTCTGGCTGTTATGACAGTTTTGAAGGTGTAAACTACATTACATTATTTACATTGTCACTTTCCTCATTAATTTTTTGCACAGATATATCATGCTATTTTATTTAAACATACTTATGTGTATAAAATCAGCTGTACAAATTTTTATGTAAATTTTCATTTTGGGAGTACAAGCAAAATTTTTTATTTGTTATGCCTAGGTTGAATTACAGCGGTTTCCATACCCTCCATATAAGGATGATGAATCTTCCTTTCATTTGATTGATATAGCTTCAATAATGATAGCATATGGCTTTATTGTTTTTGCAATTGTATTGGTCAAGAGGGCAGTGGAAGAAAAAGCAAATGGATCAAAAGTAAGTGACAGTTCAATTAACAACAATTTTTCCATAATACACGTCATTTAGAAATTTGTATAACCTTGATTCTTTTATTCAGCCATTACACATTTGCACTGTCTGATGATTTTAACTTGATTCATTCATAGTCATCAGTGAATGTTTTAAAAAATTACTTTAGTGACGACACAATATATGAGTTTGAAAGTTGTATTCATTTTTCTGATATTCATGTATAGTTAAAAATATTTATTTACTGGAGAAAACTACCAATGTGTTCATTTAAATGATAAGTTTTTTTGCCTTTAGTTTTTCTTCTTAACCCAGTGTCCACATCGTCTGTATATGTTCGGAGAATCTGAATTGAGAGGCCAAGAAGGTATGTATCTGTTTTTAATACAACAAAAAAAAACAAAAAACTTTTTTAAAATAAAATATTGCTGTTGTAATTTATATATATATGTTATAAAAATATATAATTCAGGCTTCAAAAATAATATTTTGTTTTTAATTTTATGCATATTTTATTAAACTATAATATAAATAATTTGATAAAGCCATCTGATTGCCATTTCTTCTAAGCACTAAATGGAATTGCTGATTTGCTTGTTAACATTTCTATTTGCTGAAGCAAACTTCTGATTTAAGTCAAGTTTGATTTGAACAATTATCAACAAATTTTTCCTTAAATTTTCAAAAATCTGAAAATTAACAAAAAAATTGGCATTTTTAAAAATGATAGATTTTGCAAATTTTACAAGATGTGTACTGCCATTTTTTCCCCATTTCACACTCTTTTCTGTCATAAACCTATTTCAGTATTCCAAAGTTATTTTTTATCATTTTTCCCAGCATTCTCTGCATCTTCCCTGCTCTTTAAATCAAAACTGGAAGTAAGCACATCCTTCTTAGAAATTCTGGTTGCAGCTGCATTTAATTAGTTATGCTTCACTGAAGCAAACAAGATGCAGATGGCTGATACATGCTATCTCCGTTGTGTGTGCTATAAGTGTTTTTTACAGTTTTGGTCTAGCATTTTGGATATTCTTTGTAAAGTTAGTATTTACTTTTTTTTATATTTAAACCTTAGTTTTTATTTCTGTAGATTTATTTTCGGAAATTAGCGATCTTTTGGCCGATTGATAAGTATTGAATTTTTTCGTAATTATTGTTAGGAACAGATTGAAATCAGTTCATAACTTCAAGCGAAAATTTCAAAAAGCAGTAAGTCACATCAGTGCTTTGTGTGACCTTGGCGGGTCTGGTCTGTCTTCCATTTCTGAGAAGGGAAGGCTGTAGATATGTGAAAAAACTTCCTCCCCCTAGAGCAAGCTGGAGTTGACCACAGGAATGGTCGCCATCCAATGTGTATGTTGTTAAGCACGTCCCCCTTGTCCAGCATAGCAATAAAAGAGAGCCATAAAAACCGTGTCACATCTGTGCTTCAACAGAGCCCACCACTGCATCAGGAGATGGTTCGCATCACATGAACCCCCACAAAACAGCACTTACTGAAACATCCCCAATTAGTGGACAGAGGAGACAGATTGCAACCACCCCTTCCTGTTCAAGTGGTTGTTAATAACCTCCTGCAACATTCCTGAAAGCTTCAAGTGCACAAAGTAATAAAAATCGATAGCTACAGATGCGATTATTCCAAAAATCCAAGACCATGTGGGTCTATGTAAATTTGTGGGAGCCCTCCATTGGTCTCAATGCACAGGACTAAGGACGATGGGATGAGAGGGGCGACCAGTGAGGAAAGTAGAAAAAAATACAAAGGAACTAACAAAGAATCCTGCACTGAAACTTTTCGAGAAAAAGTGATGAGGGAAAAAAGGATGATAAAAAGAAGTGTGCATGTGTTGTTGTGCTCCAGAGAGAGTCCCCCTGACTTTTGCCAAAAAATGTTCATGTCACTCTGAGATAGTGATTGTGCACCCTATAATGTGACCTGGACCTGATACTCTCCCTGATGATCGGAGATGCCGATAGACTGAATGGTCATCCTGCTGTAACTCTATAGTGGTCATCTGTTCCTGATGATGTGCCCTGTCGTGTAGAACTTTGATGGCTTCGTCAAATGCTGGCAGACAGAATTAGGAACTAATGTTCTCCTGATCTTCATCTCCTGCTTATATGAGGACCAACAACCGCCAGGGACATGATGGCAATAAGAGGTAAGGAATGATCCCTTGTTTTCTTACGAATAAGAAAGCAATAAGTGTTCAGATCAACTCTGCATGTAAAAATAAGAGATAGCAGCAGCAAACATAGATAGAATTACGATCAGTCAAAGGGCAAGAGAGGAGCCCTTAAAGTATTTGATCAATTTTGTAAAAGAGTTAAATTGTAAGAGTCAGCATGAGCTCTAACTCAGGAGAAGAAAGTTTATTCATTGTTTTGATACCCTGTCCTAGGTTTGTAATCATGTTCAATTATTAGTTTTGTTTATAGTATAAGAAAGGATCAGCTTTATTTTGCTAAACTGCACTGATTACAATATTTGTAAAGAAAACGAATAATCATGGCCAATATAAGAGATTGAATAATGCAGGTGTATGATAACAAGAAAAAATTTTGAGAAGAGAAGAATTATATATATTTTACCCTCCTAACATTATGGCTGGCCTACAACTTGTTGCTGTGGATATTTTAACATCGCATTAGGCTATATGTTAATTTTTATTTTATTATTTATTACTTTTCCAGTAAGACTGATCTAGTATCATTTTCTGAAAATAAATGAGGTCTTGGATATGGAAGCAAATTGATTTCTGTATATTTACTTTGGTTAGTTGGCTATTTTTCAGTTGGCTGATTTATCAATCTTTCCAAGTTATGCTACATCATAGGCTGGCTTAAAAGTTGTTGCAGATATTTTATTTAATATCCCATTAGGTTATATGTAATTTCTCTTTTATGGGTTTTTTTAGTAAAAACATTTGAGCTTTTACCGTTTTCTGAAAATGAATGTCTTGGATACGGAAGCAAAATAGACTTCCTTGTTATGGAAATCAGCCTTCATGTGTGTGTGGGGGGGGTGGGGGGGGGGGCAATTTCGGGATTCCTATGAATGTCATCCTGGAAGCTTCAAGTTCTTTAGTCCAAGTCACATTGTATAACACTGGCCGTGTTTAAAATATATGATACTGAAAACAATCATTAAAAGAATTAAAAAACATATTTCAGGTTTAATATTATATTATTCAGGAGGAAATTTCCTTTAGACAAATATATAATTTAACTATTTTTATTCATCAAGTTTTCCAAAATGAAGCCTTAATTGTATAGTGCGATCTTTTTTTTTTCAGCATATCACATTGAAAAAGGCTTATTAAAATCAATATGCTTGCAAATTTGTTTATATTATTTATTTTCATAAAATTCACAATTAAATTCTGTTTAATTTTTGCATATAACATGACCTATTTCTGTTGATTGGTTATTTTTTTCAAAAAATTATAAAATTGACTTGTTTATGTGACAGCACAATTGGCTGAAAAGCCTGGTTTTGTCTTTGAAAAACCGTTTTTTAGGGTTTTTCAGTTTTACACTTACGAAAATCTGCCTCCAAATTGTACAGCATTTTTGCCCTTTTCCTAATAGGTGAATGTTAATGAAAGGGAAGAATTGTTTCTGATTTAGCCCTTTTACTGTACTAAAGGTGCAGCTGTGTCTCTACTTCTTAATCTGTTCTTACTTGTGGCCACTACTGCGTACCAATCAGAGAAAATCTATAGGACTGCAGATGATCGTTTCGGACAGAACATATGGCAAAATCGACACCTAAATTCTTTTGCAGAGTTGAAAATCATAGTGTGTCTAAATGTGTGTTTATTGAACCTATACCCAACTCTCCTGGTTCTGGCCAACTAAATGCTAATTGGATTGTTTAGAATTGGAAACTTCAGAGTGAAGGAAAAAATACAGTTTAGAGAACTTCCCTATCTGTGGGCCATGATTGGCATTACAACTTGAATGGGTCTTGTGCCGTGGCATGTCTGTTTTGGTAATAACCCTGCAGTTCACAGCATTCAGTACATTAGATGGTGCCACAAGTGACTAACCTTCTTAAGGTGTGTAAAGTAAGTTTAAAAGCCCCTAACATTTGTTTTTAGTAGGATTAGATAAAGTAATGTATTACTGTAAGTGAATATATATATAGTATGATAGCATTTCATCGTATCGAACAATTTATTCAATTCTCTGTTAGTGTGTTTTGTGTGATCTCTGGTTACAATAGGTCTAACCTAAAGTGAATAAAAGGAGTTTATTTTCAGAACCTAAACTTTCCTAATAAATGCAGATTTAACTATAATGTAATTGCCTTTTTTAAATGCAATTTGGATTTAATTCCTATATCCTCAAAGATCCCTCTACTATGGGGTATTAAACTGACAGGCTCCTGTCAGACCTCTGTGGCAAGCAGCTGCTTGAGGAGTTTTTTTTTATTGTTTATATGTAGCATAAAGGTATAAAGTAAGTACTGGAAAAATGAGTTGAAAAATTTGGTTGTCCTGACTGGGATTACTGAAAAGTAAGTACTGAAAGTTGCAGATGATTTATGATATTTAATTAATCAATAGCAATGTTTTAAATGCTCCATTTAGAATAGTGTGTTAATAAACTTTTAAAATGTTTGTCTCCAATGAGATTATTTTGTTCTGGGTATTTTTTAATAATGCGAATTGCTGTACATTGTAAGATGGGAAGTCTAGTTCACTAATGTGAACTAGTTCTTTAGTTCTAGTTCAGCAAAGTGAACTAGTTTGTGACAGGTTTATTAACCGTCTTGTCAGTTATTAGAATGTACTTCGGGAACTATGCACATTCAGTCAGGACAAAACAAAACTACCGTGTTGCATTTCCTGCTGTTTTTCAGCTGCACTTCATAATTCTTCTGGCAACTATAATGATGACGTATATTTTGCATTACATAAAAAAGTTTTTCAGTTCAATTTTCGTTTTGGGGGAAAGTATAAATATGTATATTTAATGTTGTAAACAGAATATTTGTCAAAATGAAAAAAAAAAGAAAATAATGCTTTTGCATCTTTAACAAAAAATGCAATTTTGCTCTTAAAAAATGTTTTTCAGAACATTTGTTTTCCAATTAAATTCTGTAATTAAACAATGGACCATTTTATATAGAGCGCAAGCTCGGATCTAGATAAAAATGAAAGCAGGGGAATAAGAGATTGGGTTTCAATTGCAGTATAAAATTTCCCCCTCTGTTTTAGAGGTCTTGATAAATTTTCTTGAAAGATGCATGTGATGTGTGTAAATTTTAATAATTTTTGCCTCTATTCCCCTTACCAACATTCTCAGTGGGAGAGAGCTTGCCCTCCCCCCAACCCCAGATTTATCCCTGACACAGCATATTCAGTAGCTTCATTTTTTAATAGAAAGCTAAGGCATCCAATTCCAAATATAAAAATCATATGAGTGTTCTATGAGAGAATCATTTTACCAATTAAAAGGCACAATTAAAACTTTTGGAAAATTCACAACACGTGAATCGCAATATTTCATTAATACTTGTCCAACCCAAAAATAATTTGTAATTTATCTGTAGAAACAATCTGTAGAAACAAACAGTTATCCCTTAAAATTAAAAATTATGTTCTATTTTCTAGGGCTACAGGTAAAAAAAATTGGTCATTAATGTAAAATTCCCAACTTTTATATTTCATTATCAAATTTTCAAAATTTTAACATACATTGCTTTGAAATATCCATTTAAATTTTGCCATTTTACACCGTTTGCATGTGTTTATTGTTATTGCAGTTATAGTTATTGGAAGATTCGGAAAGTGGGAATTGTAACAGTTCTCAATACCTATCCAGTCCCAAAAGAATTTTTAATTTATCTCTATCAACAAAAGATTCACTGTCTATAGAAGGATTGAGAGATGACAAAGTGAAAACATTAGCTCATTTTTCCTGAAAACGAGCTAACATTTTCAGGAAAAGTTGTCAGCCAATCTAAAAAAAAAATGCTTCCGAAGTCCTAGTCAGCTGCAAAGCTTCAATCTTGGCAACTAATGATGAAAAACTATTTAAATTCAGAATTATAAAAATATTTAAGTTTAATATAAAGCATACCTAAATATTCATTTAAATATTCAAAATAAAATATTTTTAATAATTATCATTCAGTTGTGTATAAATAAATTATATGTATTTGTAATAATATATTATTTACTTATTGTTTTCCTTGAAACGATTATTTTTATTTCGCTGTGACTAAAACAACTCATTTATTTCTCTTTCCCTTTTAATCCTATAGTCCAATGTACCTTTCCATTGCAATTATGTAGGATTGAATTAGTTTAACTCTTAATTATTGAGCTATTATTTTGTTATGAAAAGTTAATATAATAACTGAAGAAAACGAGTGATTTGCAGTAGCTGAGCATTTTGACCACATAATTTGTGAACTAAAAGTAAAAGTGAATTATTTTGAAATTAACTAATAGTTCAAGAACTAAAAGCACTGGCATCTGTTGACTGAAACATGAATTAGTGAACTAGAGAACTTTTATTGTGCATCCTATTGTAAAATGGAAGGTGAAATAGTTCACTTTGGTCTTTGTTAGTGAATTGTAAAATTATAATGTAGTTCGGGAACTACACACATTAATTCAGTCATTTTGCATAACTTTAAAATAGTTTTTCAAGTCAGTTTAATTTTCGCAAAAATAATAATAAAAATATTGAATGATATCAACAGGAATATGATATATGTAAATAAAATAGTGTTTATTGACTATTGCAGAAAAATATCACTTTAAGAGTAAAAAATATGTTTTAAATGTTATTAAATTCTGTAATAAAACAACTGATTTTTCATACAAAAAGCATTAAAAGAACTCTGATATTATTATATTCCAGTTTTATTTAAATCATAGTAAGGCTCAATTCTTATTAAATTCATGTAATACATATAGATGGTTTGTTAGTGATTGACTAAGTGATAGTGGATCATGCTAATTCTAATTAGAATGCAGATATGGTAGAGAAAAGAGCAAAATGTCTCTTTGAAAAGATACATTTTGCCCACCAATACCCATAGACACTATGGTTATAATGAGGGTATTGCAATACCTTTAGAACAAGGCCTGAAACTCCAAAGAGCCTTCCAAGGAAAAAAAATCATCTGTAGCTGGTTTCGAACCAGCAACTTTGGTATCACGAGCCAAGTGACACTGCACAATACCACAGTTTAAACTATTTACAGTTACTTATCTGTCTTCTCCTTTGTCTGTGACTGACATTTCAGTTTGAACATAGCCTCTGGTGCAAATGAATATTCTTCTGAAACAGAAACTAGTGAACTAGAGAACTACTTCTTTAACACACAAACTAGTTCGTTTGCAAACTACATCTCTCTAATACATTGTTTACAGTCGTGTGTTTTAGGCTTGTTTTCTCAGATGGGATTATTTAGTTCTGGGGGAGGGGAGGGGGGGCTTTTTATACTGTGGATTTGCAGTTCATTATTTAGAAAAATTCATGTGTTTCAGGCTTGTTGTCTTTGATGGAATTATTTAGTTCTGGGGTCTTTTTTAGTACTGCAGATCGGCAATGAATTTTTTAGTTTTTTTTTTAGGCTTTGGTCAGTAAAATGGGTGAACAGTTGTTTCTTTGTTTAGCAGTATGTTTAGGTTAAAATAGTTATCTCCAATAATTTTGTAATGGGGTTTTCTTAAATTATGGAACAGCAATTCATTGTTTAGTGGTATGCGCTTGTTTGAACAGCCATCTCAGATGAAATTATTGATTTTTGCAAAGTTTTTTTTTTCTTTCTTAGGAATGAGCATTTAACATTATATTCCTTATTAAGCGTATTCTCATTGTACAGCCTCTTTACTGCTAGTGATATGATTATTTAGGTTATTATTTGTAGAACTTTCCAAGAAGTTGAATATTTGGCAAAAGTGCTGGCAAAATGCTGATCCGTGGACTGTGTTTAAAAAAAAAGATAGTGGCAATCACCAGATCAGCACTTTTGCTGAATATTCTTTCTAATGTGATATTGAAATGGTTTTTTATTAGTTTAAATTGCATATTTAGTAAGGGGGGTGCAGAAGTAATATTAAGAAACTTGGTATAATTGTGGAAAAAATTTATTTTTTAGTCACCACTAGGAGTTCAGAAATTTAGTATTCCATCCAGATACAACTCATTATTGTGCTGCGTTAAAAAATGTTGCATGAGTGCTGTAAACTGCAGAACTCCCTTGCTCTGATTTTCTCTCATTTTTTATTTTCCCAAATTGTAATTTTCGTCATGCAAGGTTGGCAGCTCTGGTGTAATATTGGGCATTTATAGACATTTTTTCAGGTGAGGTATCCATGGCTACGACTCCTTGGAAATTGAAAATAATTGTGAACATCCTCATCTTTGAGAAAAAGTCTTGTTGGAGGATTTGGGGATGTTGTTCATCTTCCGCAACCCAAACATAGTTGTCGATCTTCCCGAGGGTTGTATAGTAATAAAACCACATCACATCACCTGTGACAATGTCTGTTACCTTTTGGGCCACTACAATTCAGCATTGCCATCATATTCTTGCATAAGTCGACTCTAGCTCTTGTTTTGCTGTTCTCTAGGTTTGTGATGTACTCAATTGGCACAGACCTTTTGGAACTTTAAATGTTGATGAATAATTGTTTCTATGTTGCTAATTGATAAACTGATATCTAAAGTTATTACCTGAACAGTGATGTGTAGGTTTTCCTTCATGAGTTCATGAACAGCAGCGATGATTCTGTTGTTGACGTCCTCCTTCAGTCTTCATGCACGAAGGAGGTCTTCGAAACTCTGTCATCCTTCTCTGAATTTATTCATCCATCCTGTAATATTGTCTTATGAACAGGCATGATCCCCATATACTTGTGATAAATTGACATGGAATTTTTTCGCATTGTCCCCAAGCTGCATCCTTGTGAAAACGTAAAATCTTTCCCTGTCTTTTGTAGACTCCATAGCAACAACGCACAGATTTCGCAGACTGAACTTTTACACACTTCTAGCGAAGAGAGAGAAGTGATGATATGGCCTTTGTTTTTAACGTGTAATGACAAGTTTAGACAAGCTTTCACACAAGTAATAACTCATTAACTTCGGAACAAGTGCAGATCTGCAGACAGATGTCGAGAACATTTTGAATGCCCTTCGTATATAAAAAAATCTGCATGGAATTTTTTAAATGAAATATATTTTTTGTAACAAAATGCATTATGATGAAATTTTACTATATTTTAGCATATTATCATTTAATATAACATTTAATATGAAATGATCATAACTATTCAAGAAACACTATGTTGAAAATTATGTATCTTAATTTTTATAGGAGCTTATGAGGATGATGGGCATGAACAACTGGCTTTACTGGAGTAGTACATTCACCAACAACTTCATTCTTGCAGTTTTTATCTATTTGGTTATTGCAATTTTATATAAGATTCCTTTTTATCCAAATGCAATATTTTTAGAAGATACAGATTTCTTCTTGTTCTTTGTTCTGTTATTGTTGTATGGAGCAAGTTCTATTCTCTTCTGCCTTGCTGTTAGCACTTTCTTCAATCGACGTGAGTATCCCCATTTACAATGTTCTTTAAATTTTGATACTGAAAGATGAATTATCATTACATAATTAATCATGGGTGACAATGTTTAAAAATTCCTTTTTATTGTGAAAAGAGATATGAAGACTTCTTGAAGTCACTAAATAAACTTGTATCCTAGTGGAGCAGTTGAGCTTTTGAAATATTTTGCTGCATTATATAATTTTATTCACAAATTCTATTATGAGGGATTAAATGCATTGGGCCAAGGTTCATATTGAGGCAAAAGCCATATTAAGTATTGCATAAAAAAGGTAAAAATAAAATATGTTAATTTCTTAGCACCTTTTCTTTAATTCTTTTGCTTAAATATAATGCATATAATGTTATATTTGCATATTTGTTTGAGGCAGGAGGTGGTTCAGTTGGTAGCATGCTAGGCTCATAATCTGTAGTTCCGGTTCAAGTCCCATCTGTGCCAGCATTGAAATTTATCTCTGCTAAACCCTCGCCATTTCCTTCCTTGGTCAGAAAGAGGACACCAACGAGCATGGGAAGGCCATCATCTCTCAGGGGCACATTAAACTGTAGTCCTGTGTATAGGAGAGCCATATCTTGCGCACATTAAAGAACACACTTGATGGGAAGCTTCCATCTATCAGCAGCTGTTCAGTGGGGTCCCTTTCTTCTAACCTTCTCTGAGCCCTAGAGTCCTTGTGACCTGGCTATTTGGCCCATTGTGTGCAAAAGGTGCTACTCAGTAGTAAAACAACCCACAGATATTTATTTAAAACATAATACATATAAATATGGAAAATTAAAAATAGAAAATGAATGTTAAACTAGAACATCAAATCAGGAGGAAGACAAAGCTTGAATGCTTATGTTGTTTTCTTATTTTGATATTACCTTTCACATCATGAAGTGACATTCTGGTTCAGGTGACTTCATTGCTAAAACGTTTGTACTGACTGATTTATGAGTAAGAGCAGTTGCCACTGTGTGTGAAAGCTGCCATTACAATGGAAAAGGAATACTACCTGTTTCTCAAACACTCAATAAACTGAATTGTTTGAGTGTAATAATTAAACTCTGAAAAGGTGGTGGTAATTGTACTTGGAAGAGATGGACTGGGAAATATTTTTCTACTGGACTCTGATGCAGCTGTCCCCATACATATCCAGTCCCATATCCTACTCATTTCATAGCTTTCAACAATTTACATATTCATTATGAAGTATTTTGTTGTAAATATCATAATCTTTTGCAATATCTAGCTGTATTACTAATACAGCTAGATATCTTGAGAGATTAAATTTAATATAAGTTTAGCTGTGGTTATAACTTATTTATTGCTGTAAATAATATTTAAATATTGTCATTATTTTGTCTGCAAAAATAAATTGACATTGAACACATTTCAATTAAATTGTACAGGAATGGTTGGCTTAGATAAAAAAAAATTGTAGGATGCATGCATATAATTATAACAAATTAATGCAAAAATTACTATCTTAATAGTTTATGAAATATCAGTGCATAATAATACATAGCCTCATCATTTCCTTTGGGTTAATTGTACTTAATTTGTATTAATTCTAGTAATTTAAAATTAGAATGACAATTTTCCTGAAGTATTGTGCCTTTATCTTATTTCATTAATTTTTTTCTGTTGTTATAACAGACCTTCTCCTATGGCATATTTAACTGGCAGGCTCCTGTCGGATCTCTGTAATAAGCAACTGCTTGAGGAGATTTTTTAAATTTATATCAACTAGTTACATTCATTAACATAAACGTTTCTAAATGCTATCAATTCATGCAATTCCTTAATCTATTAAGCATTATTTTCAACTTTGAAAATATCTTGTGTTTGCTTGTGAAGATGACACTGTAAGCATAAGCTTATGTAATTCATACAAGTATTGATATGACACACTTAAACAAATTTTTTTATTAACTTTTCCCCCCATTCTCTAACCACTGTAAAACCTTAGTTACCACAGTTAAATAAACTTGTAAACCACAGTTAATTCAGAATTAAAGGAACTAAAAAGAAAATTTTGAATTACTGGCTAATTCAAAATTCATAAAAACAATGCAACACTCTGTTATTAAATGAATACGATATACAAATGTATAGCAGTGGGCTACCATATATACCTATTATTTTTAAATTGTGACCATCTATCTATTATTGTGTTGGACCACCTTTCACACAGCTAATGGCCTGTAGCTCCAGTGGCATCAATTCCACTAGATATCTAAGAATATAGTGACATATGCAGCCATGAAATCTGCAAAGTATCCTACATTCCAGAATGGAGGAGGATCTCTACATCTCGCATCACGTTCCAGAATGTCCTACAAGTGTTCAATGGCATTTATATTGGTGGTCATATAAGAGATGGGTGATGTCTGCTGTGTGTTCCTTGGACTGCTCTAGTACAGTTCAAGTCCTGTGACATGGGGCATTGTCATCCTGGAATATTCTGTCCCTGTCTGCAAACAAGTGCAACATGGTAGAATGCACATGATCTGATAAGAGTTGCTGATATCCCCACCTGTCACAGCCATACACAACATGGGCCTTAATTTGGACAGCAAAACATGCTCCATATCATGATACCACTTCTACCAGCCTGCACAGTGGAAACACTACATGAAGGGCCCATTGAATTTTGTTGTTTTCACTACTTGTGAAGATGTCCTTCTGTGCCATATATGGTGTCCATTTGCACCAACTCAAAGGGTCTGTTTGCATGGTGTAGCAAAAATTTCAACTCTGACCATCACATTCCACTCCTTGATTGTCCAATCAGCATGGTGATGATGACATCCACTGAAGAGTTTCTCTGCCTTAAATTTTTATTGAAAAATGTTTCAATTAACTTTAATACCATTAATTTTAGCTGCTTACAATTTTTTGTACTAAGCAAGTGGTTTTATATTTTTTTTTTTAGTTTTCAATAACAATGATTAGAAACTGTGGGTGGGGAATGTCTTGCTTATATATGTTGTTTATATAAAGCAAAAGTTACATAAGTCAAAATTGCTTAATTTGGGGGATACCTCTATATGAATTAATTAAATTTATTTTAAAGAGGGGTTGGGACTGGCTCAGTCAGTAGCATGCCAGGCTTGTAATCTGCAGTTCCCAAGTTCAAGTCCCAACTGGGCCAGCAATGAGATTTATCTCTGCAAAACTCCCTGCACTGCCCTCGGTCAGTAGGGGACATAGATGGGCTTGGAAAGACTGCTGTCTATTGGATGAAACATTAAACTGTGACCCTGTGTGCTGAAGAGCCATACACTGTGCATTAAAGAACTTTTTTTACCCACATTTAATTGAAACAACTCTGGATGGCCTTATTACCATCTAGAGTGTTCTTTCCATCCATTAAAGTGTTAGGATGCCATCCATTAAAGATGGCTGGCTACCATCTCTCTTTTAGCAGTTGCCTAGTGCATCCCCTCCTCCCAACCTTCTCTGAGCCCTCAGTTCCCTTGTGACCTGGCTATTTAGCCCATTGTGTGCAAAAAAAAACTGCTGCTTAGAGGTAAAAACCTAAAAAATTTTATTTTAAAGCAGCTGTTTTAAGTGATAAACCCAATAAACCATAGCACAAAACTATTTAAGACTGCTCATGTCAGTTTCATATTTGTTTGTTGGTTTAATTGTGCCTGTTGATATTTCTTTTAAGGTACAGAAAGACTCAATCCCACAATGTAATAAAGTGTGTGATAGAACTGTGTATGTGGAGATGTGAAAGTCTGTGTATGTAGAGATTCCATGTGTATTTTCAAAAGTTTCTTTTTACCTTGCCTGTGTTACATATGTACATATTAAAGCCAAACGTTTTTTTTTAAACTTTGGCAATACAGTATCATTTCAAAATGAAATTTGCAATAGCACCTTTGCTTATGCTTGCACCAATGCTTATTTTTCTTGCTGTTTTTAATTCTTATATGCCAAGATTTCTATGTTAACATAAAAAAAAGTTTCTTAATCAAAAGTAAGTTTTGAGTATTTGTGGAAAATCAGCTAAAGAGTTGATTACTAGTTTTTGCTAATATGGTTATTTTTTCTTTCAGCTGTGTTTGCTATTGTTATTATTATCATCTTGTGGTCTTTAACTCATGACCTAGCTTTGATTTTCTACTTATTGCCTGAAAGAAAAATAGACTTTTTTCTGCTGAAACTAGGTGCCAAATTAGCATTATGTTTGCTACCCAATTGTGCGATTAAAATAGCTCTTCGAATTGTCTCACTGCTTGAAACTACCGGTAAGTAATATGTTTTTGATTAACTTACTCTTGGTATGTTAACCAAATGTTTTTCCAAGAGACTTTTTTTCCCCCATTTGAAGATAAGACATAGATTAGTAAAATTTCAGTGTTGGCAAGATAGGAAAAATCAAATTTGTGAACGTAGAATAAAAAACTGGCATACTGTCAATTCAGTGATAACATTTGTGAAGAACTGCATCTTGTGCCTTTACTGTGCACTTTGATAATGTGACAATACCTTGGATCATTAAATTGACTAAAATACAGTGCATTATATTAAACTATATATATTTATGTATGGCTGAGTGGTTACTGTGCTTAGCTGCTGATCAGAGGGACCTGGGTTCGTGCCCTGAATAAGGCAAGGATGTTTGGTTGTCTTTTTGCTGAGGTCCTATCATCCTCATAGGTACTCTACAATGGTGTATAAACTGACAGGCTCCTGTCAGACCTCTGAGACAAGTAGCTGCTTGAGGGGGTATTTTTATATATATTTTAAAAATTCATTCTCTATGGAAAGTGGTTTCACATTTGTCCTTTACTGATACTGTCATGCCCTGCATGTACCAAGTTTGAAGGTATTTTATGAAAACATATTCATGAGTTCCTTGTAACAAATTTTGATAGAAAATATATCAAATAAACAACAGGTGCTTTGAAAAAAAAATGTGTTTATTACAGAACCAAGTTCTCTCACTGCACATTGTTTCTCAGCGGAATTTTCAATAAAGCCAATTTCCTAAGTTTAATTTGCCATGTTTATCATAGATTTGTCAAAATATTAGGCAATTCTTGACCAGTACTAGTCAGTGGAGGGACATAAGGACCTAGAACTTCAGCAGTAAAGATTTGGAAGATTAATATGTAAGAAAATTGATTTCTATGTGTATTAATATGTTTCTAGCCTGTTCATAAAAAATGCAATTACCAGTCACAGGTGACAGCAGGGCACTCCCCTTTCTGTATTGATGGAGAATAGTGGAGATGTGAAATATAATCTCTATATCTTAGTGGAGCAATCTCTCCTTTGAGTTGAAAAACTGATGAATATTTAAAATGGTACAAAAAATTGACATTTGAAGACTTGCTATTTAATTACATTACATACATACATACAAAACCCTCATGCAGCCATGGGTTACAGAGGTCCAACCAGACTGTGTAATTTTCCTCTCCAGATGTGTCTCTTTTGAGCTACAGCTGCTGCATTTGGCCACTCTAGGCCAATTCTAGCAAATCCTGTTTGTCGTTGTCTGCCCATCGCATCCTAGGTCTCCCTCTTTTTCTGATACCCTTAGGTACATTGTTCATAATCCACTTCGCAAATCTGCAACTATGCATACGAGCAACATGGCCAAACCAACACAGTCTCTCTCTGCACAATATGCTGCTCAAAGGAAGGTTGATGACTCCTAACCTCATTACTTACAAAGTCAAACCACCTAATGCCCAAGATACTGCGTAAGCGTCTAGAATCAAAAGCATCAAGTTTCTTGTTATCCTGCTTATAAAGGGTCCATGTTTGCTACCATAACTAACCTTAGAAAGAACCAAACTATTATACAGCCTAATTTAAATCTTTAGGTGTATATGCCTATTTTTCTACACTCTCCATAGATTCTTCAAAGTCCCAGAAACAATACCTATTCTTCTATTTATCTCGTGCCACACATCACCAGTATCTGTTACATAGCTCCCAAGATAATTAAACTTAGATACTTGCTGAATAGTACAGCCATTCAAAGCAACTGAAGCACCATCAGTCTGACCAATTTTCATCACTTTAGTTTTTTCTCTGTTTCTCACCAAACCTACTCTATTACCAGTCTCATCAACATTAGTAGCCAACAGGGCCAAATCATCTGCATAATCTAAATCAGAAATTTTGAAATCTCTAGACCATTTAAGGCCAAAATCTTTGCCTTACAAAGAATTTCACATAACATAATCAATAACCAAACGAAACAGAAAAGGAGACAAAATGCACCCTTGTCTAACCCCACTAGCAATGCTAAACCAATCACTGAAAGACACCAATTCTCACACACAACTCAATGTTATTGTAGAGAGCTTTCATTATACTAACTTATCAGGTATTCTATATGATCTGACAATCAACCACAAATTATATCGATCAACAGAGTCAAAATCTTTTTTGAAATCTATAAAGCTAGCAACCACAGATTTCTGAAGCTCTAAACATTTCTCATGAATCTGCCTAAGTGAAAATATTTGATCAATACATCTCCTACCACTTCTGAATCCACACTGTTCATCATGCATTTGTCCATTAATCAAATTCTTAATTCTATTAACTTCTGCAAAGAACTTTACCTGTAACAGAAAGTAAACTAATTCCCCTATAATTATCACAAGAACTGCGATCACCTTTTTTAAAAATTGGGACAATGATAACTCTAGTAAAATCCTTAGGAAGAACACCTTTATCATAAAAAAAATTCAAAATTTCAGTCAGCCATGTGACAATACAAATGTTCCCAGCTCTAAGCATTTCAGTGATGATTTCGTCCATCTCTGGAGATTTATGCAGTTTTAATTTAGAGATAGCCAATGCGACTTCAGAATGTGATATAGGGCCATCATAAAAGCCAGTAATGCATCTATCCTCATTACAAACAATGAGAGTAGAAATAATCACATTATTTAGAACATCTCTGAAATGCTCAGCCCACCTAGCCATCACAGAATCCTCACCTTAAACCACCTTGCCATATTTATCCCTCAATCCCAGTGTACCTGTCAGTTTCTTCCCACATAAAACATTAACAATCTGGTACCACCCCCTGCTGTTGTGCTGTCTAACTGCTTCTTCTGCTTTGTCAGCCAAGCTATCAAACCGAAGATTCTTATCAGCTGTTAACTGATCTTTACAGCACGCTTAATAAACATGTAAAAGATCAGTTAATTACATTATATGATGAAATCTAAATTCTTGTATTTCAGTAAAAACGTTTCTGTACATTATTGCCAAAGTGATCAATTTTGATAACGACTTCATAATATACAGCTTGTAGCCATTGATAGAAGAGATCTTGCTCAATGGTAAAGTACCTGACATGTTATTAAGAAGGTAAGATATCCCACTCATTTCAAGAAAATATTTCCTTAATTCTCAAGATACCATTCAGTCTTGCCTAGATCCCAAACTACCGCAGAGGGGAAATAGGAGGCTTCTGCCCCCTTAGACAATGCCTATTGAGGTGTTAAAAGTTGTTAGATGTTTTAACAAATTATTTTTAAAACTTCTTAAGGACCAAGGTCAGGCACAAGATGTTGACAAAATCTAAAATGACAGAAATAATGGGCCCAACGTTTTCCTAGTACAACGCATGAACCTTCAGTTTAAAGAAAAATAGAAATAGCCATTTTAAATTTTTATGTATACCCTTAAAAAGTATGTTTAAAGCTAATAACTTATGCTTTTTTTTTAATTTATTATAAAATATGATCAGTAATGGCTGTTTTTGTTTCCACCAAGCAAGTAAAAAACTGGGCTTCCTGATTCATTCCAGTTTTTCAGGTGGACACTAAAATAAAAAAAAAATAAATACCCCTTCAAGCAGCTGCTTGCCACAGAGGTCTGACAGGAGCCTGTCAGTTTATATGCCATAGTAGAGGGTCTGTAAGGATGGCAGGACCTCAGCAGAAAAACAACACAAACTTCCATTCCTTATCCGGGACTTGAACCCAGGTCCCTTAGATCAGTAGTCAAGCACACTAACCACTCGGCCATGGGATGGCAGGACACGAAGTGTTAAATAAGTTATTTCACTTCCTTTTGTATTTTATTTAAATGCAAACAAATTTCATGAACTTTACACAGGAATTTAAATAGACCTTTTGAATAATATAAAGCTTTAGTTTTGGTTGTTTTACCTCTCAATACTTTTTTTTTGCACACATTGGGCTAAATGGTATGATTACAATAACCCCAAGAGCTCAGAAGTTTGGGAAAAAGAATCCACTAGACAGATGGTAGCCTCCCATCAAAGCCATCCAGCATTTTCTTTAGTGTGCTCATGGTAGGCTTTCCCGCACATGGAGTCATGGCTTAACATCCCATCCAATGTAAAGAGGTGTATCAGGGACCCCTTTATTGTCATTGGCAGAATAAGGATTAGAGGGGAAAATCTAAATTCAGGCACAGTTGATAATTGAACTTGGAAACATTGAATTAGAAGTCTGGCATTGCCAACTGAGCCAATTCCCACTCTAAAGCATTAGCTGCTACAGTTTGATTCCCAAAAACTGACAACAGTAGTTTATATTTCATAAGAAATTTTGTGGATTTAGTATTGGATTATCACTTTAAAAAGTAATAATTTTGATCCTTATCCCATCTGGAAATATTTCTGGTTCTGGCCTGGTGTTACCTAAACACAAATAAATTGCAGTTCAAAACAAAATTTATGAATGCCATTTTTTTTTCTATCTTCTCCATTGCCAAAAAAAAAATAAGCTATGCTCTATAATCACAAAAAAACTCCCCCCCCCCCACTTCAAATTTTATACCCTTTACACCTCTTGTCTGGGAAGATTAATGGAAATGAGATAAAGTGAGTTATTTAATATCATTGCATTCAGGAGTGAAATTATAGACATATGTGCTCAGAATTAAAGAATAATATATTACGAGAAGTATACAAGAAAAATGTAATGTGGTAATCACAGGTCAAATTTCCTATAAAGCTCATTAGGTACTTACCTAGGAGTGCCAGCATTCAAGGTTGGGTTATTATATTGAAAATATTACAAAACCCTTAAATATCACATTTGACTATTATTTTGGAATATGCCACCCTGTTGGTGCATATTACATAAATTCACAGTGACACTTCAACTGTTGGAGTCCAGGTATGAGTCTCAGGATGCCATGGTTGTTTGTTCTAACCTGCAGATAAACTACTAGCTTTGTGGGTCTGATAAAAAAAAAATTAAAAAAAAAATTAATGATTTCTGGAAGTTGAAACATTTAACAGCATTGTTACCAATCATAAGAAGTTAGCTTAAAAGTAATAATTTTTTTTACTAAAATAAATGTAATTTTAGAAGTTTGTGTAACAGTTTGTCTCCATCTATTTCAGAAAAAAGTTTTTAACAAGCACAACAGCAGCATCTTCCGGGAAATGTTTTAGCTCTGGCTTAAAATGATATAACTTCTTTTTTTCTCTTAAAAATCAGATTTCATCCTAAAATCCAAAAATTCTCATAACTTTTGCTTTATCCTCTCATATAACCATGGTGATTGTAATGTATTTGGCAGGATATATTAGCTATTTCTTTGTCAGCATACCAGATTTAAAAGATTATCAGTTTCTATAAGAATTGTGAATCTAAATAATTGTTAAAGTAAAAATCAAGTTATGCTTAAACTTTTTTGATATACAACATTTATGATTGGTAGTAGAGTAGGTTTGGTTATAAACAGAGAGAAAACTAAAGTGATGAAAATTGGTCAGGCAGGTTGTGATTCAGTTAATCTGAATGGTTGCAGTCTTGAGCAGGTGTCACAGTTTAATTATCTTGGGAGCTATGCAACAAATACTGGTGATGTGCAGCATGAAATTAATAGATGAATAGGGATTGCTGCCAGGACTTTTAAGAATTTATGGAGAGTGTGGAGAAATAGGCATATACATCTAGACTGAAATTAGACTGTATAATAGTTTGGTTCTATCTAGGGTTAGTTATGTTAGTGAAACTAGGATGCTTTGTAAACAAGATAACAGGAAACTAGATGCTTTTGATTCTAGATGCTTCTACAATCTTGGGTGTTAGGTGGTTCAATACTGTAACTAATGATGAGGTTAGGCAAAGGAGTTGGCAACCTCCTTTAAGCAGCATATTGTGCAGAGAGAGACTCCGTTGGTTTGGCCATGTTGCCCATATGGATAATTATAGATTGGTGAATAGGGTTATGAACAGTGTGCCTAAAGGCCTCAGAAAGAGGGGGATACCTAGGATGCGATGGGCAGACAGTGTCAAACAGGACCTTATTAGAATTGGTGTGCAGTGACCAGATGCAGCAGATGTAGCTCAGGAGAGACTTGCTTGGAGAAATAAATTGCATGGTTTGGTTGGACCTCCGTAGCCCATGGCTGTTGGAGGATGATGATTTTATGTACACTCCAAATCATTCTCCAATTTGTAGTGTATTTCACTGAGTTACATTTCTGAACAAAGTGTAAATTTATATGATTAACATTTTACAGATTTTAAAGAAATGTCAGCAATAGTTTAATATAAATTTTTTTATATAAAAATTTTCATATCATGGAAATTTTTTCCTTTCCTTATTTTATTTATGAAATTTACTTGTGAATATAGATATTTCATTAGCTGACTTAAAATAGCATTATAAGCTGCTGCTATTTAAATTAATATAGATTATATATATAATGTTACTATTAAACAATATGCTTCAATAACTCTTTAAATAATAAATATTGTTTCAAATCAAGTTTTGTATATTTTATTGAGCTGTATAATTTATCTCCAGTGAATTTTTCTGTGAAAAGTGCATTTTTAAAGTTATGGAGCTTTAATTGTGGTTTTCCATTCACTACATGGAAGTGACTCAAAAGGTTTAATAATATGCCATGCATTTTCCACAATCAACATCCTTTAAAAGTTCAATTTCGATTGTCATAAGTGAGTTCTTTAAACTGCTCTTGAAATAAGGATATTTGAAACTAATTTTTTATTCTTTCTAAGAATTTGAAAGGAAACAATTTCATTGATACTTAAAATGTAACACTTGAATGCTGGCCCCGTGTGTGGGAGACCCATACCCTGTGCACGTTAAAGAACACGCTGGATGGCCTTGACGGGAGGCTACAATCTGTCTCCCAACAGCTGTTCCAGTGGGTCCCCTTCCCCAACCTGCTCTGAGCCTTCAGGGTCCTTGTGACCTGGCCATTTAGCCCATGGTGTGCAAAAAAGTGCCACTCAGAGGTAAAATTAGCTGTGAAATATTAAAATCATACAACCCCTCCCAGGAGGTTCCATGCCACTGGGAGGGGTTGTATCTTGCTGCATGAGCAGCATGCAAAAACCATAACTCACCGATAGAGGGATACTCGAATATAAGCACTTGACATCATGTAGATAACTGCCAGATGAAGCCCTGTTCGTTAGGGCAAAACATGTTGCCCTGTCCTTGTGAAATGGAGAGTTGTTCTCCCGATTTTAACGTTACGTGTTAATGATTTTAATGTTTCACAGCTTGATATTTTAGTTGAACAAGTTAATTTTAAAAGATGTTTTAAACGTTTTGCTAAGTTGAGAGTGAAGTACATTATGGTTTCGTTGTAGCTTTTAAATGTTAAACTCGGAGAATTCTTTTGAGCATACAGTATATCACAAAATGAGTTTCAGAAAAATGTCAGCTTAACTCCTAATGCTGAAACATCTACAAGCAATGTGTTCAAGAATTAAACCTGGACTGGTATCTGGATTATAAACAGAGAACATCAGTGCTATATGTCAAAGATCAACAGTGTGAAAACCATCAGTTCTTCAGAAGATATCCCGAAAAATGAACTTTGGAAAAATGTCACAAGAAAGATAGCACAACCGGCTGCAAACACGACAGACACCTAAGAAATGGTAATAATTTTCATCCTTACTTGGGAACCTTTTACTAATAGAACAGTCCCTTAAGTATAAATTTACCATATATGAAACAAATCATACCTTGACTATGTAAGAATTAGTCTTAAGTGTTACGTAAACTTGTTGCTCAAAAGTTCCCTAGGTTAAACAGCATAATCGTGGATTAAATATTCTATTTTCAATATATTTCCTGTGATGTTTTTGTTACAAACAGCTTATTTGAAAAATAGGGAGCTTTGATGTAGCTTTCCATTCACACAACATAGAAGTATCCTAATACTTTGAAAATTTTTTTTATATTTTTTTCAATACCAAAAGCCAAAAAAAGGAAAAAAAATACTGAAATTTTGAAATGAATAATTTGATATTTAAATGTTACTTTACATTGAATATTATAAGTGGTATGCTATGTATAATGTTAAGTAATTACATTCATTTTTAATGTTTTAGTAAACCAATCTGTAGTACTTATCATCAATGCTCTCACATCCATTTTCGATTAAATAACTTCCTTTCTTCATAGTTACAAAGTAAAAAAAATTGTAATTTTTCAGAGAAAATAAAAAAAAGCTACTAACATAAGAGAGCACTGCCACTTCTTGTGCCTAACATACTTGTAAATTTTGCAATGCAGAAATTGGAAATGCTGACACATTTAACCGATTAACCATAAGCGTGTAATAATTGCTATAAAACAGCACATGGCTGTGGTCGCTGCTCATTTCCTTTCTAGACGTTTTGGCATTCTCTTAGGTAGCAATTTGATTTCACTGTCACAAAGACAATATATAGATGATTGTAAATGGTGGAGAAAGATAGGTAGGAAGAAACAAGATCAATCCTAGACTGAGGTATTGAGGGTCTTAAAATGAACCAAAAATGCTCTATTAAGACTTGTGAGAAAATTTCATGAAATTGTAGAGGTTAGGCATGGACTGGGACAAGATTTTTTCAGGGTTACAACTGTTACCAGCAAGACAACATAGAGAAATGAGAGCTAGGCAGCTGTCTTAAGAGCTATCAACAACCACAAGGATGATAATTTCAAGTAAGTTTCATGAGGTTTCATGAATGAAGTCTTTATGTATGAAGGTCAATGGTTTGTGTCCCTCTCACCTTCTTCAACTGAAGATCTCACTTAATGTAGTGCATACATCATCTTTGGAGTCAGGTGGACACTGAAAAATCCAAATCCAGTTTGAGCACAATTTTTTTATATATGTGTGTTCATCTGGAGAGAGCAAGGAACTTGCCACAACTGCAGAACATCAGAGAAAGGGACTATTTTAGTGTCTTATAGACTGGACTACATTGCGATAAGTCACACAGGACTTCACATCTTTCAGGTAGGTGGTCTCACTCTCAACAATACAGAAAGATTTTTGTGCCTTATATGAGGCTTTTTAAGGGTGCACTTAGCTCTTATTTCATCTTTATGGATAATGTCAATTCCCATACAACTATCAGTCAATGATTTCAGTGAAAGTGAAGATATTTATATGATAAAGTCGCCAGCCAGAGCTCTGAACCTGAGTTTGATTAAGTATGTTTGGGGGATCTCAAAAAAGTTAATTTCAGAATACCAACACCTCTGTAGACCCATCCATGAGCTCAAATCAGTTCTTTTGGATATGTGGGCTTATTACCACAAAACTTTATAAGCAGTATGAGAAAGCAATCATCTCTTGTCCTCTAATTCCAGCACCTTCATTATGGAAACTCATGTTCTCAGATGCAGAACTTCTCATAGTACAAAATTTTGTCAATACTCCATTTAGTGTAATTCAGTTCACAATACCTTATCATATAGCATTTAATTATATTTGCTGAAAACCATTTTTGGATATGCACACTTTTGACTGTTATCCTTTTAATTTTCTTCACCATTGCAAAAGGAATGTTATGCTACTTATTCCCTTGGTAAGCTAAAGCAAAAGAGTTTATTTTCTCTCCCTTTAGCACATTTTTTGCATAATATAGCCCTAGTTTCTCTTTTGCCATAAAACCCAAAGCAATCAACCGCTTCTTCAGTTTGATAAAAGTGCCCCTTAAATGTTCAGCTGGTAGCATGCCAAACTCGCAATTTATTGTTCCATGTTTGGGGCCTCATTGTGCTATGTCAAGATTTTCTACACCAATCCCTACTATGCTTTGGTGAAAAAGGTGGGCATGGGCTTGGTTGTTGCTCTTCATTCGATGAGACATTAAGCTGTGGCCCTGGTCATGTTAAAGAACATACTGGATTGCCTTGATAGGAAAGCTAATATCTGTCTCCTAACTATTGTGGAATGAGGGCGGGGGTGGGGGGGGGTCAATTGGTAGTATGCCAGGCTCGTAATCTGTAGTTCCCAGGTTTGAGTCTCAGCTGAGACAACATTGAGATTTATCTCTGCAAAACTCTCCATCTTGCCCTCAATCAATAGGGGACACCGATGGATTTGGAAAGGTTGCCGTCCATACCTTGTGCATGTTCAAGAACATGCTGGATGGCTTTGACAGGAGGCTACCATCTGTCTCTTAACAGTTTTCAAGTGGGTCCCCTCCCCCAACCTAATACAAAGCCTTGGAGTCTTTATGGCATAACCATTTAGCCCATTTTGTGCAAAAAAGTGCCGCTCAGAAGTAAAACAACCCAACCTAACTATTGTCTAGTTGATCTCTTTCCCCTGTTCAGCTCTGAACAGTTGAGGGTCATTATGCTCTGTTTTAACTCAAGATGGGCACGAAAGTATCACTGAGAAGTAAAACAATCCAACCTAAATCACACAATCATATTTTCCAATTTATTATATTTCATAGAATGAACTTATATAATTTTATGTATGTTTTTAACCTACCTGGTTATAGTAGTTAGAGTACCTGACTACTATCTTTAGTATTTATATGTTGTATAAGAAACCATGATGAGCTAGATAAAACTTCTAGGTTATATTTGTTCATTGTATAGGGGATTACTTGCCTCAGTTAAAAAAATGAGGAAAGTTAAAAAAGGTAAATATTTGATTCTGTGAGAACAGAGTGTTTTCCAATATCTAAAACTGCAGTGAATGAGCATGTATAACATTTGTATTGTTTTAGCATTTATCATAATTTTAATTTTTTATTTTTGAAGGGAAAGGTGCTTTATGGAGTAACTTAACTGATTTTGTGATAACACCTGATTTAAATCTCGCAATGATAATGGCCATGATGTTAACTTCTTGTATAGTGTACAGTATTATTATTTGGTATTTTGATGCTGTTTGGCCATGGAAATTAGGAGTACCTAAGCCCTTTTACTTTCCATTTACAGTAAGTGTCTTTTTCCCTCAATATGCATTGCTTGTATTGTTTAGAATAGCTATGTACATAACTGGAAATTTAATTTAGTCATTATGAAGATAATGCGTTTTTGTTTCTCAGAATAGTAACTCATAAGTAGTGTTAGTTATTTAATACCAGCTATTTTCCAGGTAGTAGCTAGTGTGATATAGTTGCTGTTTTCCAAATTTAGCTCCTTCTAATGGTGTAAATTCAAGCTAATCAGAGATTTGAAAATTGTGACTGGTAATATTAATATATTATTCAATCTAGAAAGAATTTTTCATTTATCCATTAAAGCAAAAATATTGCAGTTTTCTACTCTCCTTAGTGAAGGAGCCAGTTGCTGCTAACAAAGTAAAGACCTTGACCATCACACCATACCACTAAAATAAAAAATTCTAGCATGAATAGCCTGTTTACAATATCTGTTAAAATTGTGTCATTTTCTAATTTAAGGGCTCTCTAGAGGGGAAATTTCAAAGTAATGGAAGATTCAGGAAATGTGTATCATAATATTCTATTACTACCTGTCCAACCTTAAAAGTAATTTTAATTTATGTCGAAACAAAAAAACAACTTATTGTAAGTTATATTTGCAGACAAACAACAGAGTAAAAATAATAGCTTGCTTTTTTTTTGTTAAGAAAACATTAACTAAAAACTAGTTGTTGAATTTCAAACATTTGAAGAAAATAATTCAAAAAAAAATTAAATTTTTAATTTGTGTAACTTAAAATAATTTATTTCCTATATTTCTGTACCTGTAGTTTGATTTCAGTAATAGATATACCGTAAACTTTTAGATATATTTATATTATTATGAAGCATGGCAGATACATTAAACCATTTTTGGGGGGTAAGGGGATTAAAATTATTCATCATTGTATTTTATATATGAGAAAAAAGGAGAATTTCTCCTGTTTAGCAGTACTCATGCAGATATCAAAGGTTATCAGGGGATAATTTTAGCACTGTACTGTTAATTATTACTGACATTATGATCTTAATGTAATAATCATGTACTGCTTAAAGGAATCAAAATTATTATCCAACTCTTTTTGTTTATGGAGTAACGTAATTGATTTTGTGATAACACCTGATTTTGAATTTATACCATCAACAGATATCTTAGTGGAACATTTTCCCATAGACCACTTAAAATCCATATGTATTACATTCACACATTTTTTACAATCCACTGTGTTTAGTAAAACGCTTTATGAATCCTCTTTTTGTAGGACATTAGGTGTAATATGAATGTACTAGTTATTAAACAGAAAATATTTCAGTTAACCGGAAAGAACTGATTATTCATCTGGCATACTGTTGATCCATGGTAACAATGAATTAAGTTAGCTCACATGAAAATAAATGGATATAACATATGTAAGTTAAAGCATCCTCACATACACAAGCATGTCACAGGACTTTCATCACTTATTATGTAAGACTGCTGACATCAAAGAAGTCATAATATGTGAAAGGTACACAACTTGTGAAAAATATCAAACTATGTTAGATTTTTTTTTTTTTTTCAATTTTCAGTTTATAATATGTGAAGGGGAATTTTGACTTGATCTAAATCTTGAATTTCAGCAATGTGTATTCTGTGTTTAAAGGGTCATGGAAGTTGGAATATTTATAACAGCAGTTTCAATCCTCCTTAAAAAAATTTTGTGAAAATTTTTAGAATTGTTAAATTTCTAAAAATACACTTTAATCAAAAATTGAGATAACAGATATTAATATCTATGTGTATATGTAACCTCTTTCTGTAGCATATTGCACCTGCTACTTTTAGCAATATTAAACCTTACAATAATAAAGTGATAAACTTGTCATTACATGTTAACAAAGACATATCATCATTTCTCTCTTCGCTGGTGGTGTGTAAATTTTGGTCTGCAAAATCTCTGTGTTGTTGTTATGGAGCCTACTAAAGATAGGGAAAGATTTTACATTTCACAAGATATCTTGGGGACAACATGGAAAAATTAATGCTGATTTATCACAGGTATATGGATAATCATGCCAGTTCATATGGCACTGTTACAGGATGGATGCACAAATTCAGAGGATGGCAGAGCTTCGAAGACCTCCCTCATGCAAGAAGACTGAAGGAAGCCATAAATGAGAGAACCATCACTGCTGTTCGTGAATTCATTAAGGAAGAAACCACAAATTACCACTCAGATAAAAGTTTAGATTGTATTGATTGGCAGCATGGAAATCAGTATTCATCAGCATTTAAAGTTCCAAAAGATCTATGCTGAATGGGTACCCCACAAACTGACAGAACAGCAAAAAAGGACTAGAGTTGACTCGTGCTAGGATATGCTGTGGCAATGTTTGAACCTAGTAGTCCCAAACAGTTAACATACATTGTTACAGGTGATGAGACATGCTTTTATTACTATACAACCCCCAGAAATATCGACAACTATGATTCAGTTGCAGAAGATGAAATGCCTCCCCAAATCCTCTGACAAGACTTTTGCTCAAAGAAGAGGATGTTCACAATTTTTTCAGTTCCCCAAGTACCTTATCCAAAAAAAATGACTATAAATGGCCAATACTACACCTACATTATTTTGTCCAAAATGGTTAAGGAGATGGAATAGCAGTGTCCAACAGCAGGTGTGTCAAGGATTCTCCTTCTTCATGACAATGCCAGTGCTCACAAAACCTGGCAAGTTAAGGCCTATCTGGAGCAGGGAAAAATCAAACAATGATTCCATCCTGCATATTAATCTGATCTTGCACCATGCTATTTTTTCGTTGTCACCAAAAATTAAAAAAGGAAATTGATGGAAAGCCTTTTTCAATAGTGCAAGACCTTGCAAAATGTATTCGTTCAAAGTTGCAGAGTATTTCCCAACATGAGTACTACCAAGCATTCTAAAACTGGCGTAGATGTCTGCAACTTGCATAGATGCTGGAGGGGAGTACTTTGAAGGATAGTAAAAGTTTTGTTGAGGTAAGTGCAATGGTTTTTGTTCTACAGCTGTATGTCAAGAACATATGTATAAATAACTTCATATACAGATTATACATTTTATTTACATTTCATTAGGGAGAGTATTGGATTATTTTTATGTGCTGCACATTTAATACATTTTGATAATATGAAACAAAGTGTCAATGTAAGCATTATTTCATCTTCCCAGAAATCTTACTGGCTTGGATCAAAACCTAAAGAGCTTGAAGAGTTTCAGGCTTTCCCACTGCAAAACACAGAGTTTTTTGAAGAAGATCCTGTAAATAGCACACCAGGTGTAGTGATCTCACATTTATCAAAGGTAAAATATTCTGTATTCTTAAAGAATTTTCAAATGATGTTTAATATGACCATTAGAACTAGTGTTAGTTTCAATTTTTAAGAGAAATTATAAAAAGAAGTTAAAACAATTAGTCCTGGCAATCTTTCAAAACTGAATGTACCAGATGAAAGGAATGGTAGCATACCAGATTCATAATCTACAGTTCCTAGGTTTGAACCCAAAGTGTGCTTGCATTGAAAACTTTCTCCACTAACCTCACTTAGCTGTTGGTGAGAAAGGAACATCGATGGGGTGGAAATCGATGGGGTCCATCAGAGGAGGCATTTAAGCTGTGGCCCTTTGTGCAGGCGAGGATGCTGTGAACAATGGGACTATTTCTCCATGAGAGCGACTCGACTGCATTGAGTGTACCAGCCAAATTTGCAGAAGTATAAACATCTCTAATGGACATTTGACTAATACAAGCATAGCATGCTTCCAGCACATACATGAGTATGAATAAAACTAAATACTCGAATTAGTATCAATAGTCCAATACTTAGAACTTCTCTTGGAGAAGTACTATTTTACTCAGGATAGTAAGCTTGCAATATGCAAGCTATCAGTTGCATATTGCAATGATGTAAGCTGGAATATGTTAAAGAGCAATTAGGGCATTTGAAAAGCCATTTTAACAGTGTAGTTTGTGATTAAATATTTTAAATACATCTTGTGTGCATTGAAAATATACTGATGGGAGTCTTTCATATGTTTCCAAACAGGCGTTCAGTGAATTCCCTTCTTCAACCTTCTTTGAGACATTGGAATCCTTGTGACATGGTCATTTAGCACACTGCATGCAAAAATGTGTTGCTCAGAGGTAAAACAACAACCAAAGAACAACTTGCAAGCTGAAAATGATGTTTTATAAGTTCAATTGTATTGATTAACATACAACATGAGAGTTGTACATGATAGTATTTTGCTATCTCCTGTTTTCAGAAAGGTTCATGCAAGTGAACACAGATTTTTAAATGTCTCCCAGTTTTCTGCTATTATTTCTGAGTTCCCCCCCCCCCATTTAACAATTGGTTAGGTTGGAGAATGATGTCTTCATATAACTACACCTTAATGTCACTTATAAAAAATGATGTAAAGGAAGCTTCTCTAACCTGCACTTTAATAGTTATCTACATATCTAAATTATAGCATGAAACATATTTCATTTTTGAATGCTACAAAATTTTCACTTTTCCCATTATCTGGTAGTTATTTGTGATATTAGTGTTTTGTCATTTTAGGATTTTACAACAGGACTCAGAACTAAGACAGCTGTAAATAATGTATCCCTGAAAATTTATGATGGTCAAATAACAGCACTGTTGGGTCATAATGGAGCTGGTAAAACTTCAACTATAAATGTACTTATTGGTAAGCTGAATTTTCTTGCAGTGTCATAAGAATCTCACATGATAATCATACTAACAAGTATTTGTAAAATGGGTAAAAATTCATAAACTTATATTAGTGATATTAAACATAAAATTTTGGAATTTGTAAAGTAAGCTAATAGTGGAAAAAAATTTTCAGGAAACAAATCTCTAAAAAAATGATAATCAATTGAAAGTTTAATGCAAAAGACAAAGTTTTGGTATTAGGTATATATAATAATATTGGAAAAATGTAAAAAAAAGATTCATGTGGGAAAAGAATATAAAGTGTAGAGGCTTTATAATCACCTTATACTAAAGTCCATTTAATGACAGTGCCATTATGCATAAAATCTAGTAGACAGATTATGACCAGATATCCAACCAGAAGTTTTCTTATGTTTTTTGGTTTTAAAAAGCAAAAAATTTATATGTGTGTGTATTAGAGTATTTACATTCTGTATCTTTTAAATGGAAACAAGATCGAATTTTTAGGTTTATAATTACACTGCTTGACATAAAAAATGCCACACCAGGAAGTATTTGTTGGAGTGCATGCAAATAGGTGGGTGGGTGTTGACAGTTGGATTATGTAAATGAGTGCAGTTGTGAACCAATCACCTAATAGATGAGGGAGATAACAAGGCAAAATGGCTCAGCATAGCTAAGTTTGGTTGTCCTCACCTAGATGTGTGGACCACTGCATTGGGCTGATCTTGGTAGCAAAAGCACGTGAGGAGTGAAAATACCTTGGTGAAGTCATTGGGGAATCCTACCATGGACACCTTGTCCATAGGCACCATGGCAGAAATGCATCAGGATGCAGCAACTGTTGGTCAGATTTGGTGACAGTGGTTGGAGGAAGGTACAAGAGTTTATCAAAATAATGGAAACAGTGACTGGAGTACACGCAATGCACTGCATGCATATCATAGGGATGACATCACCCGCGATGTGAGGTATATAAAGGGGGAGAAGTACGATGTCTGCTATCACATAGCAGTGCCACAGGTGCAGGTAAAACAGCTGTTGCGGTGTAATTGTTGACAATGTCAGATCTCAGTGACTTCCAAAAAGGCATGATCATTGGGGTGTTTCAGTAACCAGAACGGTGGAAATAGTAGGTGTAACACGAGGAACTGTATCGAAGATTATGACTATCTGTTGAAAAGGATGTTGGATGTTGCCTCCAAATGTGCAAATTGTGGACGCCATACAAAGCTGTCAGATAGGGATAGGTGAATGTTGACACGGATTGTACAATGGAAGCATAAGACCACTGCACTGCAAATAACAGCAGAGTTGAACACCTATTGGAATGATCCTGTTTCCATTATAACAGTTTGTTGGGAACTTCATGCCAGTATTTATGGCCATGTTGCAATCTACAAACCTCTGATTACCAACATCAGCAGGGGTGTAGCAATGGGGGTGGGGTGGGTCGTTCATAAAATCTAGGTGAGTTGTGAAAATTTGTAATCTTGTTTTTTGTAAATTTAAGGAGAGTTGTCAAAATCGAGGCAACTTGACAAATCTAGGGCAGTTTGGAAAATGGAAAGATGGCAAAATCTAGAGCAATTGGCAAAATTCGAAGCCACTTAGAAAATACAGTTGAGTTTGCAAAATTCGGAGTGACTTGGTAAAATCTTGGGGAGTTTGCAAAATTCGGAGTGACTTGGCAAAATCTAAAGGAGTTGGCAAAATTCAGGTCAGATGTAAATATTGGGATTTTTTCTGTAAAATTATGTCAAGCTGGCAAAATTTAGGGGCAATTCGCAAAATTTGGAGTGACTTGGCAAAATCTTGGGATCAAACATTAATTAATAGATTCTGAAAAAGAATTTCAGAATCTATTAATTAATGTTTGATGTCTATCTTAACAGGGAATACTGTGCATTCACTTTGGATTGATTTTTAATCTTGGGGAGTTTACAAAATTCTGAATGACTTGGCAAAAATGTGCGAAGTTGACAAAATTCAGGTGAGATGTAAAAATTGGGATTTTTTTCCTGTAAAATTATGACTAGTTGGTAAAACTTTGGGAGTTGACAAAATTCGAAGTTACTTGGCAAAATTCAGGTGAGATGTAAAAATCGCAATCTTTTTTCTGTAAAATTATGATGTCTTGACAAAATTGAGGCAACTTCGCAATACCAAGGAGAGTTAGCAAATTTTGGGGGAGTTGGCAAAATTCAGAGTGACTTGGCAAAAATCAGGTGAGATGTAAAAACTGGGATTTTTTTCTGTAAAATTGTGTTGAGTTGGCAAAATCGAGGAAACTTGGCAAAATCTATGGCAGTTGGCAAAATTCGAATCCACTTAATAAAATACTTGTGAGTTATGAAAATTGGGATTGTTTTTGTAAAATTAAGGAGAGTTGACAAAATTGGGAAAACTTGGCAAAATTTTGGGGAGTTTAAAAAATTTGAAGTAACTTGGCAAATTCAGAAGAGATGTAAAAATTGGGATTGTTTTGCGAAATTAAGGAGAGGTGGTAAAATTGAGGCAAGTTGGCAAAATTGGAAACCACTTGGTAAAGTACAGGTGAGTTGTGAAAATTGGGATTGGTTTTGTGAAATTTAGAAGAGTTGGAAAAACTGAGAACTCTTGGCAAAATCTAGGAGAGTTGGCAAAATTCGAAGCCACTTGGTAAAATACAGGTGAGTTGTGAAAATTGTGCCTTGTGCAATTAAGGAGAGTTGATAAAATTCGAAGTGACTTGGCAAATTCGGGGAAGATGTAAAAATTTCGATTTTTTTCTGTAAAATTACGGCAATTTGGCAAAATCTAGGAGAGTTAGCAAAATTCGATTCCACTTGGTAAAATATAGGCAAGTTGTGAAAATTGGGATTGGTTTTGAAATTAAGGAGTGTTGGACAAATCGAGGAAACTTGGCAAAATCATGGAGAATTTGTAAAATTTTAAGTGACTTGGCAAATTTAGGAGAGATATAAAGATTGGGATTGGTTTGTGAAATTAGGAGAGTTGGCGAAATCAAGGAGAGTTGGGAAAATTCGCATTGACTTGCTGCAATGCAGACGAGATGTAAATATTAGGATTATTTCTGTGAAATTATGGCTAGTTGGTAAAATTGGAAGTCAAATGGCAAACTGCAGGAGAGTTGTGAAAATTGCCTCAAAAAAATGGGCTGTCAGAGGTTTCAGAATTTATTTGAAAATGTTAGTAAGCTGGAGAACTAAGGTGATTTAATAGAGGTGCACAAGGAAGAAACTGAAAAAGATTCACTTAATACTGGAATGATGAGGATGCAGTGTCAAGCAAAAAAAAAAATGAAATAAGTGAATAAATGCACAGCAATATGATAGCATTGATTTGATTGGTGAAATAGGGAATTGAGATATAATTCTTAAGATACTTCTTAAATGAGTTCTTTCAGCTTATCTTTAACTAAGTGGCACACTGACTTTGAAAGACTAAAATTGTTTTTGTTTAGGCTCTTCATTTTCAGATGAGCTTAAAAGTAAAGTAATATGTGATTTTTAGAATAATTTTCCATCTCATTCCAAGGAATGTATCCTCCAACAAGAGGCACTGCTTCAATTAATGGCTATGATATTGTGACTAGCACCAGAGAAGCTAGAACCAGTTTAGGACTGTGCCCACAACATAATATTCTGTATGATAATCTTACTGTTGAAGAACACCTCATGCTGTATGCTGGGGTAAGTCAATTTTATTTTTTCATATGCAAAATATATATATTATGATAATTTCTATCTTTAGTGCTTAAAATTATAAATTGTAATAGTTAAATGTTAGAATAAGAACAGCGTTAGTTGTTAAAATTATGAATAAAGAACAATTACTTGAAAATAAAAATTTTGCACGTTTAGTGTAAGATGAAGGTACTCAACAACAAAAAGAGAAGATTCTGTAGAACTCGTAGGTATTGTTCTAAGCTTGTTTGGAAAGAGTATATTCCCATGTTTGACTCAGTTTTGTCATGTATTAATGATATGCTTTATATTTCAGCTTTTTATTAAATACTTTATGCCATCATTCATCACAATGATAAAAAACCATGTACCACCACAAAAAACATTTACTATAGTGCTAAAGGCATCTTAAATCTGGATGAGAATATCGATTTTAACTTTTTTGAGAATATTACATTATAGAGAATTTAATTTGCTACATTGCTGAATTGAGGTTGATCCATATTTGCTATTGATTTATTTGCAGTATATTTGACAATTTGTGAGTTCTGACATCTAAAAAAATTAGTGACAATTTTGATTCAATGATCAACTATTTTACTGAGTTTTAATACAAGTGTTCATGTTACTATCAATATTCATAGTTGACAACATTAGAGTGTTATGATTTTTTAAATATACCACTAATCTAACTTTAAGCATTTCATATTAAATTCTTCCTTTAGAAATTGGAGCTAAAAGTACTAAAAAAAAGTCGAAATGATTGAAACGGAAAATTAAATCAGCAGAGAAAGATACTTATTTGAATATATATTCCAGAAAGAATATAAGTTATAAAAATATAATTAAAATTATATTTTTATGTTTCCAGACTATGAATAATTATGCAGGATATTGTCTAAAATTTTGCACTGTCATATACAGTAAACTCTTATTAACTTGAATCTCTATATCTCGAATTTTTTTTTAATTAAAATTTTTTTTTATTGTCACCTCAATAACTTGAATTTTTATGAAGAATATTTGAAAGAAAATTCCTCTTTGAACAGTTTTTTTCCATTAATTTTCGTTACTGATGATGGTAAGTTGCTGAAATCTTTGCCAGATGGGCAAAATGATTCTCATTAACTATGCACTGCTTCCACCATCCCCAAATGGCTGAGAGATAAGCATTCCTCCCATTCATCATAGAAAGTGCTAGTTTTATTTTAGTTTAGAACTAGTTTCTCTTGGCACAGATTTAATTGTATTAAAATGGCAGCAAAGCATAAGTTGAATGCATTGTCATTAAGTGATATATCATATTTTGATATGGCAAAATTGATCACAGCTGTTAAAAGTAAGGGAAAAAAGGAAAAAGACTGCTAAAGAATTCGAAATTCTTATTAGTACCTTTTAAAGAACAAAGATATAGTAATGAAAAATCTAGATTGCAATAAAGGAGAAAGAATGGGGCATTCCGAATTTCCTGGGGCGGGGGTGGCTCAGTCGGTAGTGCGCCAGGCTCGTAATCTGTAGTTCCCAGGTTCGAGTCCCAGCTGGTTCAGCATTGAGATTTATCTCTGCAAAATTCCCCGCTCTGCCCACGGTCAGTAGGGGACACCGATGGGCTTGGAAAGATCGCTGTCCATCAGATGGGACGTTAAGCCATGGCCCTGTGTGTGGGAGAGCCATACCCTGTGCACGTGTGTGTGTATATCCCCACTGATATAAATTCCCCACCCTACCCATGGTCAGTAGGGGACACCAATGGGCTTGGAAAGGCCGCTGTCCGTCAGATGGGATGTTTAGCCGTGGCCCCGTGTACGGGAGAGCCATAACCTGTGCATGTTAAAGAACACACTGGATGGCCTTGACGGGAGGCTACCATCTGTTTCCCAACAGCTGTTCCAGTGGATCCCCTCCCCCAACCTTCTCTGAGCCTTCGGGGTCCATGTGACCTGGCCATTTAGCCCATGGTGTGCAAAAAAGTGCCACTCAGAGGTAAAACAAACCAAACCAAAATCGAATTTCCTGATGTTGACAAGTAAAGTTGCTAAAATAGTTCATTCAATGTAGGAAGAAAAATATTCCAATTAGTGGGAATCTATTATGGGCTCTGAAACTAGTTTTTGAAACTTATGTGTAATTTTAGCATAGATTTGTAACTTTGGATTTTTAATCACAATATTTTAATTTCCTTTTAGCTTTGAGTTAACAAAAGTTTACTCTAATAGAATTCATTCCCTCATCATTGCATTTTTTTGTATTTTCAACATCTCATAGTTTTATGCTGGTGGGACTTTTTTTTTTATTGTGCTTCTTCTAACTACTTAAAGTGACCATTCGGGATTTTTTTCTTTTCTTAATAAGATAAATAAGTTTTTAAATAAAGCAAAACATTTTTAAAACTTTTAATTACTGAGTAATCTAGCTGGGATTACTAGGAAAATGTTGCTTTATACTGAAATAATGTTTCTTTATTAAAAGAAAAATCATAATTCTAGTTTAAATTGGTAGAACTTTAGTTTTAGGTAGGAAAATGAAGGGAACTTTTAAAAAACTCTCATAAGTCATCATTCTGGTGAATCATCATTCTGGTGGTTTCTCTTAAACCAAGTCCTTCATACGTTTTTTTTTAGTAATACGTGTTTGCAAGTATTTTGTTATTGGTAGGGACAGTTTTTGTTTCTTTATATTATTAATATCAAAGCTATTCTTAAGAATAATAACCTGTATAAAGCCAGAAGTATTAATAAATTGAAATTCAGTTGACAAAAGGAATTATATTTGCCAAATATTTTGTAGGTTTCATTAAATTGGCTCATAATTTGTTTGACACTGCATATAATGCAAAATTGATAGAATTATATAAAAGCATATTAGTTTTATAGCATTTTCGATCATTAACTCTTGAACCCAATAGAATGTGTGTGTGTGTGTGTGTAGTTACTAGGTCTGAATCTTATGGGTGGTGATTAGAATGAATATCTCATGGTGAAAACAAACCTGTGTCACAGCAGAATATTGACATGTAGATTCAAAAATGAAAGTTTGTCTACTGATGTATTTTGTGTTTCATATGAAATAAATACCATCTTAAAGAGTTTAAATTGAAGTATTGTGAGTTTGTTTTTAAAAATCCAGAAAATTGTTAAAGTAATTTGAAAATTAATATTTGCATAATTTTGTTTTTCATGTAGCTGAAAGGTGTGCAGTGGTCTAAACTTCGAGGAGAAGCAGGAAAAATTATTAAGCTACTAAATTTGGAATCAAAGGAAAAAGAACTTGCAAAGACTCTGTCTGGAGGCATGAAACGTAAACTGTCCCTTGGAATTGCAATTGTTGGTGATTCCAAGGTAAGACAATATATAGGTATAAAAATATTATTTTAAATAATTTAATTTCAACACTTTCACTGTATTATATAAAATTTATTTCATGATTTTAAACTAAACAAAACGTTATGACATCAAAGGCTATTGTGTTCATCTTTCAATTACGTAAAATCTTTAAATAATATACAAACCATTAACATAAATGGAGTGCTATTTACATTTTGAAGCTTCAACCAGCTGAAGCCCATGAAGGAAAGTGGTTTGATGTTATATATATACTGGCAATATAGCATCTAGTTTGATTTGCAGAGGAATTTGGCTGCAGCACTATGCTGAATAGCAGTGCCAGTGTCTTGTGACTATGATGATCTATTGCAAAGATTCTGTAAAACAGCCTGTTAATATTTTAAATTTTAAATGATTTATACTACTATATATCATTAGTATAAATGAGGTAGTCCAATTAAGTAGTGCAAATATGTTTTCTCCTCTGTGCTACATGAATAATAATTGTATGTACTGTATTGTGTCTCACACAGACCCCCAAAAGATGTAGTACCTCATCTTTGTTTGTACTAGTTTTCATTGGTATACTTACAGTAGATTCATTGCCATTTTCTTGCATCTTTGATGGTGTAATATGACTTGTTAAATATTTCAGGTAGGTAAAAAATATTGATATTAAAGTTTGTGCAAATCTGCAAACATCTAGTGAGAAATGACATATACAATGCAAAGGATTTTAAATTTTCCACTGTTATATTCTCAAACTACACATGTACCAAAATAGCATCTTTGGGATGACTAGCAATGCAGAATTTGTAATGTTCTATCAACAGCTCATTAATGAGCTTTACATTTTCTGATTTTGTTAAGTTATTTTGTTCTTTTTTAAATAAACAGTTGCATTTTAGACAATTGGATAAGTATGTATATATATATTCCTTTTCCTAACTTATTTTTAGAATAAAGAAGGGTGGGCTGCTTTATATCTGGTTGTTGCCAGTTTTCTCAAAACAGCTTAAATATAAAATTTCCGTAAATATTTTACATTTTTTCTGCAGTATGTATTGATATATAATAAGTAACCATAATATATTTTGCTCAATGTAGAAAGTTAATGTTTTCACTAGAATGTTTAGTGCTCTGGCACACTGTGCATGATTTTAAATTGTTGGTGTTATTGTTAGCAGTCTTTTTTGGCTCATAGCCTTGTTGCAACCTCTATTCCATTGAGATAAATGGTTAATTTTTTTTTGTCTTGTGTTGTATTTTCTGTTTCTGATTTAATGGTGGTTTTGTTCTGTTAGTATTAAGTTAGCAGTATTAGCTAAAAAAATATTTTTCTGTATCTTTTTTAATTTTCTCAACAATTTTCTATAGTTTAATTGCAGTTTATTTTTCTTTGCTTTAGGGGATGAATAATAGAATTTGCACACATAGTACTCTACAAAATTTATTTTTACCTGTCTTCTTATTGCATTTTGCTCCTCATTTGTGTTTAATAAAACAGCTGTTCTTCATATCTTTTCAACTTGGTATATGATTGTAACAAATTTTGCACCATATGAAAGCTTGTGACATGGGAAGTGATATGCTTTACAAAAGCTACTACCCATACTTTCTTCTTCCCTAAAAAATGGAAACTTGTTATTTTTAACTATAGGTTTCCCCTTTTGGGTCCTTTCTCTTGTTCCCCCTTTTTTAGTGTTTTATTTTTACACTATATCTTTTGAATGTAATGGCCAATCATAATGAGCTATGTGTAAAGTGAAAACTTTTGATATGGGGAGTGTCATAGGCTACTTCAAATTATGTCTTTCTTTTCCCCAAAAAAGCTGGAGGGAAATTTCATGGGATTTGATTGCTTTCAGTTGTAACTTAAATGAAATCGTGATATAAAAATATCATGGGCTACTTCAAATTATTCTCAATGTTTGTGATGCCCCCTCATTCACTTTTACTTTACCTTAACCAGTTTTGCTTAATTTACGTTATATTTATCATTTTGGGGATTTTATTTCATTTTTGGCATCACAGCGCTTGCTTCCGAGAGCATAGGAGTTGCGCATGCACAACTCCGAACTTTCGAATTGTCACCCACTAAAGCGTATGTGTACAAGGACTCTTGCATCATAGCTTGAGCGCTCGTCATTTTATGCAAATGTCTTTACCGGTGCAACATCCACGTGTTGACGAGCCTGTATGCTTGTTAAAACCGTGACATGTTAGTCACAGGAGTCTTTTAGCAGTTGTCAGTAGTAAGGGTCAGTTAGAATTGTGAAGAGTTGGTGTTAGTCACAGAGAGTTGTTAGTAGCAGCGAGATAGTGATAATGTAGTCGACATCTCATTGAAGTTGGTGAGTGTTTAAAAATATTTTTTTTGGAAATAAACTTGTTTGTTATATAAACTTTTTTGAATCTTTGCTATTTTTTCTCTTGAGCAACATTAGTTGTTTTGATTGTAAGTTAAATTAGAATTGACCATCATTTAATTTTTGAATTCTTACTCGCTAAGTAACAGCCGCTGGTATTCGAACCCTAATTGAACTTTACTTGACAATTTGTTAATTATTGTCTGGTGCCCAACTTTAGCTATCCAGATCTTGAATAAATATTGGATCAAAGAGTCCAAAACTTTAAAAATATTTAAATCTTTGGAGCGTTTACATGTTCTTTGCAATCAACCTCCACCCATTCCCCAAAAAAGGGAGAGGAAAATTAAACGTGTTGATTGTAACAAGTTATATGTCAAAGGAAAACATAAAGCAGATATTGTTTTTTGCAAGTATCTCTCCCTGCAGTGACAAAGTTCCCTCTGAATTCACAGCAAAGACAAAAAAAAGTGTAAATTAAAAAAATATTGTAAAAAAAAATACATCTTTTTATAATGGTCATTCAAATGAAAGGTGGACAAGTCTGAAATTTCGTGTAAATTGATCTGTTCAAACCTGTTTGCACCCTATATGCACCAGATGTATTTGAGATATTTGACTCAATATGAAATTAGCAATGTGATATCTTCTCTCCTAAAGTGACTTTGGCTGGTGCATGAAGAAAGAAGTCTGTAATAGTGCACCTCTTTGTCTGGCTTCAGTTTCATTTGTTTCATGATATTTTTGGACATCGAGAAATGTGAAAATCTAGTAGGGAATATGCGAGGACTATAGGGAAGATGTTCTGGTCACTCTCAAACATATATGTTGAATGTTGTTATTGTTAAAGATTAAACAATCTTAGTGTAAAAATAGCAATTAAGCAAATTTCTCTAAAGAACTGATAAATGTATGCATTGGACAAAATAAATTCAGATGTTGTGAAAAATAATATAGTACAGTGGACTCCCGTACAATGTGGGGGATACATTCTGCGTTATAAGAAATCGTGTTATACGGGACATGTATTACTAGAGCAACCTTTGAGTTTAGAAGATTTAAAGGGTTACAAATAGCCAAAACGCTAGAAACACATTTTATGAAAATTGATCTGTCAATAGAATGCTTTATGGAATTTAAAAGGAAATTGAATGATTGTCTATCCCCATATTTTCAATCTAAAAATGATCTGGAAAAAGAATTGTTTTTAAATAACGATAAATAATAAAGACTAAACTATGGACTCTTCAAGCGATGAATCTGTACAACCAATGTTAACAAGACAGCATCGTTGGAACTTATTTCTTGATACTTCCGATAGTGAATGAATGTTAAATAGTGAAGTACATATTTTTATTCTAATTAAAAGTTGAATAAATATATTTTCCTCTTATATCTTTAAATGTGCATATTATTTTTTTGATAAACCTTTACATCTTTTAAAGCTGTCAGCTTCACTGTGCATATATAAACAACAGGTTTTGCATTTCTAAACAACATTTGCTTTTCTAAACAAAGAATCAAAAACTATGTCAAAATGTTAAATTTATTTTGCATGTAATACGGGACTGTTTATCGCGCTGTATGAGTACTAGTCGAAATTTTTTCATCGCATTATACAAATTCACGTTATAGGGGAGCACGTTATACGGGAGTCCACTGTATAATAAAAATTACAATGGATGTGTAGATATGTGCAGGAAGGAGTGGTTTCAAATAAAGTTTTTTAATTCAGATTAATTTCATAATAATATAAAAACAGTTAAGTTTGTTTGGTGGAGCACAAAAAAATTATGATTGAAAACATTTTGATTTGTGCAAATTTGTGGATGGTATTGTGATTTTAGTTTTTTTGCTCCATTGAACAAACTTTAAGTGCAATCTGAATTAATCTGAATTGTGACTTGCTGCACATATCTACACATATGCTGTGATTTTTTATTACTGTTGCATGATTTGTCATAATTGCTCAATTTCTTTATTTTGTCTAGTGCTGCATCTATTATTGCTACTTGGTCAGTTGGGTTGGGTTGGGTTGTTTTACCTCTGAGCGGCACTTTTTTGCACACCATGGGCTAAATGGACAGGTCACATGGACCCCGAAGGCTCAGAGAAGGTTGGGGGAGGGGACCCACTGGAACAGCTGTTGGGAGACAGATGGTAGCCTCCCATCAAGGCCATCCAGCGTGTTCTTTAACGTGCACAGGGTATGGCTCTCCTGCACACGGGGCCACGGCTTAACGTCCCATCCGACGGACGGCGGCCTTTCCAAGCCCATCGGTGTCCCCTACTGACTGTGGGCAGGGCGGGGAATTTTGCGGAGATAAATCTCAACGCTGACCCAGCTGGGACTCGAACCTGGGAACTACAGATTACGAGCCTGATGCTCTACCGACTGAGCCACCCCCGCCCCCTCTACTTGGTCAGTATGGGATTGTTATTATGCAACAAAATAATAATTTTACTCAAAATTCTTGGGTGCTTCAACTTTATTGTCAGCCTTCAAATGCCCATAAGCATGCAATATAATTGCAAGTTGATGGTGTTACCATGGTCCAGAAATTCAATTAACAACTGACCCAAATTGTCACATAAATCTCAGCATAGCACACATTGTTAAAATTTGGATGCTTCTCTGAGGGATTTGTCTGGAAATCCATGTAACATCTATCATGTAGAAGTCAAAACTTACCACAGATTCTGATGTTGAGTTCTTTCTATGTGTACCAGTTTCCCTGTGTGAGGGCACAAAGATCATTCAGTCCATTACCAAGATATAGGTTTTGTTCACTTCTCATTTGAATGATTCTTATATTACAAAAATTCCTGTTTGCATCCTGTAAAACTTGCCAACAATGCAATCATTTACTGAATTGACTTCAAAGGAAGATAAGATGTCAAGTGTTTCTCTTAAAAATAAAATATCCCCTCAAGCAGCTGCTTGCCACAGAGGTCTGACAGGAGCCTGTCAGTTTATTTGCCATAGTAGAGGGTCTGAGAGGATGGCAGACCTCAGCAGGAAAACAATACATACATCCATGCCTTACCCGGGGCTTGAACCCAGGTCCCGTAGATCAGTAGCCAAGCGTGCTAACCACTCGGCCACGGGATGGCTGTTTCTCTTACCAATAGAAAAAAATTACTGATGTGCTTGAATGCCTTAAAAATTAATATGAATTCAGTGATTTTATCATTAACATGTTTTGATTTTACTTTTTACCTTTTAGTGTGCATATAGGAGAGTATTTTTTAATTTATATATTTTACTTCTAGTGATTTTTTTAATGCTAGTTTAATAGATTTTTAATATTTAAGGAAGTTTTAGAGTTATTTTGTTCAATCACGAGTGTTAGGAGTTCAAGTCTTGATATTTATACAATTGATCTTTAATTAGCATTGAGTTTATCTCTTCTTATTCATGCCCTACTCTGAGGAAGGATACAAATATGTATTGTAAAAACTAGTTTGTGAAATGGGTATTAAACTCTAGTATGAATTATTCGATACTGCACTGTTTGAAGGAGAGCCATATCCTATGCATCATAAATAATACATTCATGATCACAGGGAGGATCCCATTGCTTCTAAATCTTAATTTCTTTTTCCAACCTTTTTGAAAACTTGAAGTTCACCTGGATTGACAGCAAAAGGTGCACCCAGATTAAGACAACCAAAGCTCTTGATATTTATTTCAAATATTACAATTATTCCTGTATAATGGATTTGCCATCTGTGCTTCTTTGCATCCATGACAGATGAGCCATTTCTTGGATGAAATATGGGTTCTTGATTACATCATTCAATCCAAAAGGTCAAAACTCCAATATTTCTCTTAAAGGACAATTTATGTCCTAAAAGAGGTAAAGCTTAGAATCTTCTGCAGTATGAAAGGTATTAATTTTTAATTATAGAGATTGGAATCAGAGAGAGATCACAAAACTCTGTTAACAATTGGACCATTTACATCGGTGGTTCCCAATCTTTTTGGACCCGAACCAACCTTTTGCCAAATATTGTTTTTCTAATGTCCCCCTTCATGGAAGGCTGTGTTCATCAAAAAAGTATTCGATATTCTGTTTAATCTATTTCCACAGAAAAACTCAAGAAAATGTTCCCTAGGGGGTGGTAGCACCCCTATGTTAGGAACCACTGATTTGCATCATGGTTTCAATTTAAAGAAAAAATATTGGCTATGCTAAACTGAAAAGTTTTGATCCTGTTGAATATAAATGCTTTTCTTTATGTTGAAAAAATTGTAGTAAAGCAAGAACTTGCAAAGGAAAATCCTGTTGCACTCTTCATACTCGCTAGACTCAGCACCATCTAATTTTCATCTATTCAGATCCCTTTAGTAGACTGGTCCTTGGTTTAACATAATTTCTCTATGATAATTGATATTATTGTATTTATTGTATAAGAAGATGCCTAGGATAACCTCCTCTCTCCCATCTGACCTATCCATATTCATATTTCAGCATTCCCAAAAAGATGTTTCACATTTTTCTATAAAATTTTATGTATTTAAACAGCTATAACATGTAATATATTGTATTTGCAAACAGTAAGGAACATTTTAATCTGTACTGACTTATGACATTGTAAACATATTAATTATGCTTATTAATAACTTATGCTGTTAATAATGCCATTATAATAATAATGCTATTTAACAGATGTCAACATAAGAATTATAATGTCACTAGTTGAGTAGAAACACTTGTGAATGTAGTTTGTCATCTTCATTACTGGACAATAATCTTTGTGTATTAAAATAAAACTAAATTTAGTCATTGTTTCTTCTTTTATTTTCTGTAAAAAAATTAGTTATATATATGAAATATACATGTGCTATATACAAAATGAAAATCTTGTGACATAAAAAACCCAAAGTGTTATCCAAAGTATTGTGACAATAAAGAATAAAATTAAAAATATGTCAATCGGGTTAGGTTTCTGGAATGCATCCCCCCACATTTACATTATTACTTACAAGAAATTATTATCCAACTAACATGATTTCACTTTAAACAATTTTTTTTAAAGAACGTATCTTTTTTGTTAGTCAGGAACTAATTGTATATTGATGAATACATCTCACACCTTTGAAACCTTGACTCCTTCATACTGAGGTAGTATATCCCCTGATGTATATACAGTGTAAACTGTTGAAACAATTTAACTATTAAATGTAATTTTAACTCTCATTATGAAATTTTATTGACAATGGAGCTACATAATGCATTAGAGGAAACCATTATTTTTGCCATCTGTAACATTTTAAATCAAAATTAAATTTGTTATGTAATAGAATTAGTATGCTAAGGCACGACAAGAATAATTTGCAAACAACAATATATGCCTGATTCTGTTTTTCGATTTGCTGTCTGAACAGTGGTCAGGAAACCACTGTTCAAATATGTGTTCACCATCATAATAGCAGATATAATCATTAAACTGTGTTCCAGTCTTTAGTCTAAAACACAAGTTATTCACTGTTAAAACACACTATCTAATTAGTAGGAAACTTCAAGCTGTTCAAAATTAAAGAAGTTGTGGTTGAGTTTATGTCTGACAATTTTCAATAATTTTCATGTTTTCTGAGGAAACCTGAATAGAACTATATTCGTCAAACTCTAGATAATTTTTGCATTATCTGTTTTATATTAAAAACTATACATACATATAAGTATTGTTGCCATCACAACTGAGATTTTGTTTTCACATTAACTGGTATTTTGCTGACAAATGCCCACCCTGCCCTTGTCGAAAGGAGACACCGACAGGCTTGGAAAACTTGATGGTAGTTTTTCCAAGCCCATTGGTGTCTCCTTTCACAGGTTGGATTGCAGGTAAAGCCATGGCCCCATGTGCAGGAGAGCAATACCATGTGTATTTTAAAGAACATGCTGGATTTTCATGCCCCATCTTCCCATCAAGGATATGTTCTTTAAAGTTAGCTAGCGTCTCTCTCCTAATAGCTATCAAGAGGTCCCCTTCCCACAACCTTCTCTGAGACCTTGGGGTCCTTGTGACCTATCTATTCAGCAATTTTGTGTGCAAAAAAATGCCCCTCAGAGGTGTAAAACAAACCAAAACTGATATTTTGCCTTATCTGTTTTTGTGTTATCTGATTTGCATTGCATTTGTAAAACAGGAAGGAAATTCTATTTTGGATTAAAATTATACCATTCACTTATCTGGCCAATAAAAGTTTACAAATGAATGAATTTTTAAAAAGTCTATCTTATAGGCCTTAAAAAACTGCAAATATCATAACAATGAAATAATTTATTAAATTTATATTAACTTAAAAGCAAAGGTGGCAGCAACTTTTTTAAGCATAAGAGAGACCATTTTTGAAATGGTAAGAGATTTCATCATTATCATGTCTTTTACTCTAATTTTTTTCTTTTAGGACACAGGTAGAGGATATTGGTTAATACTTTTTGCTTTTAGTGACACCTCTGTATGAGACATCACTAAAAACACTTGTCATTTCTCTATTTTAGAACAGATTGTTATATTCCTTATGTTACTTTGCATATCATAAATTTTTATTTCGTGTATAGCGGGCTGAAAAAATTTAGTTTTGCTGGGAGTAGGATACACAACCAATATTGAATTTTCCACTCACTTTGGGAGGGGTGTGAAATAATCATTTACAAATTCCCCCTTTTTTGGTAGGGATGAAAGAATGGGGTAAAGTTTTTTTATAGCCTCTGACACTCCCATGTCACAAGATTTCATTTTGTATATAGCTCATTTGTTGGTCACTAGGCTGGAAAGATATGGTAAAACAACTATTTTGACAAATGGGAATTTGGCTGATAAACAAAATGACAGGTGAAAAGCAGTAGGAAAATAGTTAAAAAGAAATGACATCTTATTTCATCTAATAAAAGTATTATAATTACACAAATGAATGTTAACCAGTTGGCATATGAAAAGTTTTATACTAAACATGCCCAGAATTACTATTATATGAAATTTCTCCTAATTTTTATAATACATAGTTTCATCAATTTTTTAATTGATGAAAAAACTCCATGTCACAAGATTTCATTTTGTATATAGCTCATTTGTGACATGGGAGTCTGGTATTTTACTGACAAATACCCACCCTGCCCTTGTCGAAAGGAGACACCGACAGGCTTGGAAAAACTTGATGGTAGTTTTGTGACATGGAAAGAAACTCCCATGTCACAAGATTTCATTTTGTATATAGCTCATTTGTTGGTCACTAGGCTGGAAAGATATGGTAAAACAACTATTTTGACAAATGGGAATTTGGCTGATAAACAAAATGACAGGTGAAAAGCAGTAGGAAAATAGTTAAAAAGAAATGACATCCTATTTCACCTAATAAAAGTATTATAATTACACAAATGAATGTTAACCAGTTGGCATATGAAAAGTTTTATACTAAACATGCCCAGAATTACTATTATATGAAATGAAATTTCTTCTAATTTTTATAATACATAGTTTCACCAATTTTTTATATCAAATTTTATTTAATCGGAGCTAAGCTAACTTGTTTGAATAAACAAAATATCAAAAACTGCTGAATTTTTACTTGCAATATTTTGAAGCGATGAAGGTTTTTTAGTGTAAAACTTGAAACACTCAAAATAGTGGAGGACAACAGAGAGCTTCTCACATTTGTACTGACTGTTTTTTTTTTCTTGCTTTGCACACTTCACAGTCTTGGAAAGGATGTCATGCACTTTTTTTTGGGAGGGGGGAGGGGAAGGGGAGGAGTGAGCAGGAATGAATCATATAAAATGGCTTTTCACCTGTCATTTTGGCCTTGCTGGTGATATTCCAGATTTTATTAATTTTTATAATGCAACTGCATCTGATAATCGCAACTAATTTGTAAAAAACAATCCCTGTTATCACTCTAGTTAATCTAAATGGCTTATCTATTATCTGTGGAATGGTATCTTACACCTGATGCCATCTATTGACATAGAGGAGGATATTTGAAGAAATGATTACAGCTGCTTTGAACTTCAAGAGTTGTTTGTGTGTAAAGGGCTTCATTTCTGAGCACATCTGAGCAGCATCAATGTAAGCCAAAGGGTTAACATGCTCTATATTTAGATTTCATGACCTATTTTGGGATTTTAAACCTCTGATACTTCTTTCTCATAATAAAGTGAAAATATGCAGTGTTGAAATATTTTGTTTCATTAAGATTTTTTTTGTTATTGTATTCCACTGCTATCCTGTTGTATAAAATGCTTATTTTATCACTTGGTGTGCAATGTTCAATATCTCAATCGTTTTAGTGTATATTGAGTTGAAATTGGTATATAAAGTTTACTAAAGGCACTAATGATACCCATAAAGAGAGCTTTTATACACCACCTTGAGGAGTAATCCCTTCAGATGCTATGTAATCAATACTGGATTTTCTTTATTTTTGCATGTATTAAGTTTAAATTCGGTATTTAGTTACTGTTTGGGATAAAAATAAGATGTCAATTAAAAACACTAAGTAGAAGTTGTGATAGCCAAGGGGTTAGTGTACTTGGTTTTAGATCAAAGGGACCTGAGTTCTTCCCCAGAAAAGGCATGGATATTTCTTATGTTGCCTTTCTGCTGAGGTCTCCCCTTCTTCACAGATCTTTTCTGTGGTATATTGTACTGTTAGAACTTTGTGGCAGGCTGTTTGAGATTGATTTCTTTATCGATATTTCAAAAAAGATGCAACCCTAAATATAAGAGAGTAGAACTTACATGCATGTACATTTTATGCCATAATGTTAGTCAGTTGGCATTACTGTACTCAAGATTAAAGGCCTTTAGCAGTTAAAATGACCTTGTCACATGCTAGTCTCACTCAAGCATCCATTCTTTTGTGTTGTGTCAGCTATGTCATTTTCCAAAAACGAATTTATAATTTATTGTTGACTTGTGCATTTAAATCTTACAAATGTGTGAGAGAGGAGTTTGAATTGATGTTTTCTCACTCTGCAGTTCCCAACAAGTGGGCAATATCTTGTTTGATTGATAAATTTCGTGACACTGAGTCTGTACAGGATCAAAAGAGCCCAGATCGGCCATCACCATTAACTGCCGAAGTTCTTGATGATATTCTGTGTTTAACTCGCTCACCCAGAAAATCTCTTACAAAGTTATCTTCACAGGTTGGACTCACCATCTACTGTTTTCAGTGCTACAAAGAAGCGAAAATTTCATGCTACCACATTGGTGTCATTCATGAACTGAAAGAACCAGACCATGAAACTGTTTACGGTACTGTTGCTGGTTTCGTTCTTTTGTTGATGAAAATGGAATTGAGGTGTTGGACCGTGTTTATTTCAGTGATGAGGCTTGGTTTCACATGGATGGGTATGTGAACAGTCAAATATGGAACAGTGAAAATCCTCACACTTTTCATGAATGACCATTATGTGCATGGAAAATTAATGTTTGTTGTGCAATTTCCCATTGTCATGTGATAGGGCCTTTATTTTTTGACTCAACTGTAACTGGTGAAGTTTATCGTGACCTCATCCAACAGTTTATTGCACTATTGGATGTGAATGAATGAGAGTGTTGGTTTCAACAAGATGGCATGACTGCCCATACTACAAATGACACAATGGTCATGTTGCAGGAATTTTTTGGTGATCATTCGATTTAAAAAAAATTGTGGCCCCTAAGATCCCCAGTTTTTTCCTTTGGGGATATCTCAAAAGTGTAGAATTTCAAAACAATCCTCATACACTTGAAGATTTGAAGGATAACACTGAGAAATTTTAAACATAAGAAAACAAACATTATGAAAGGTGGCTGCAAATGCCATGAAACGGGTACGAACGTGCATCCAGGTTGGAGGAAATCACTTTCAACATCTGTTGTAAAGGTAGATATATGTCTAATTTGCATCTTTGAAATTTATGTCTTTTCTGAAGTTTAAATAGAAAAATACAATAGAGGGTTGTGTCCTTTTTGAAACACCCTGTATGACAGACAGATAGAGACGCTCATCATAGAGGTCCTCATCATCATCGTCCTCAAGCAGCCATGGGCTGCGGAGGTCCAACCAGACCATGCAGTTTAATTCTCCAAGCATATCTGTCCTGAGCTACATCTGCTGCATTCGGCCACTGCACACCAATTTTAACAAGGTCCTGTTTGACATTGTCTGCCCACCGCATCCTAGGTCTCCCCCCCTTTCTCAGGCCTTTAGGCACACTGTTCATAACCCTATTCACCAATCTATAATTATCCATACGGGCAACATGGCCAAACCAGTGGAGTGTCTCTCTGCACAATATGCTGCTTAAAGGAGATTGCAGACTCCTTTGCCTAACCTCATCATTAGTTACAAAGTTAAACCACCTAATGCCCAAGATACTGCGTAAGTATCTGGAATCAAAAGCATCTAGTTTCCTGTTATCTTGTTCACACAGTGTCCAAGTTTCACTATCATAACTAACCCTAGAAAGAACCAAACTATTATATAGTCTAATTTTAGTCTTTAGGTGTATACGTCTATTTCTCCACACTCTCCATAGATTCTTAAAAGTCCTGGCAGCAATACCTATTCATCTGTTAATCTCATGCTGCACATCACCAGTATCTGTTACATAGCTCCCAAGATAATTCAATTGTGACACCTGCTCAAGACTGCAACCATTCAGATTAACTGAATCACAGCCTGTCTGACCAATTTTCATCATTTCAGTTTTCTCTTTGTTTATAACCAAACCTACTCTACTACCAGTCTCATCAACAACTCGAATGAAAGAGTTCATCTCATCAACATCATTTGCCAAAAGGGTTAAATCATCAGCATAATCTAAATCAGAAATTTTCGTATCTCCAGACAATTTAAGGCCAAAATCTTTCCCTTGCAGTGAATTTCACATAACATAATCAATAACCAAACTAAAGAATAACCAAAATAATAATAATAACCCATAATCAATAACCAAACTAAACCTTTCTATTAGGACTAGTAGGGTATTGATTAAGGACATTCCCTGCAGTTCCTTCTTTCTGAAATAAGCTCAAGTGCCTTATCACTCAGATAATTCTGCCTCCTCTGCTCCTTTTTTCCTAAAAGAGTACTGTTAGTGTCCAAAAAAGCCTGTTTAAAATGGTCCCATTCTTCCTCAATTTCCATAGTAAGCAAACCATGACTGTCATAATGACTAAGTAACCTATCATTGTAAGCTATGGCTATAACTGAGTTTTTCAGAGCTTTAGTATTAAAAGTAAATTTTTTAACCCTAGCACAACACTTTTTAAGTTTAAGTTGCAAGACACTTTTAACAAGGTAATGGTCAGATCCAATTTTAGCTCCCCTGATGACACACATCCCTGCAGTGACCTGGTATTCCTAACAGAACTGGCCCATTTGCTGTTAATATACAGGGTGTCTCAAAAATATAGGTACAAACTTTTAGGGGAGGTAGATAACATCTAAAGGAATGAGAATTGCATGGGAACCCATAACCAGAAAAGTAACCATAAGTCAATAGGCGGCGCTGTTCATCAGTGCGCTAGAGGGGAAATTTTGGATTTCCTCATTCGAGCGGTAGTCAGCTTACAAAGAGCATGCAAAGGTATTCGAACAAGGAGCTGGCAGACATGCACTTAGTGTATGGAATAACTGAGGGCAATGGACGAGCCGCTCAACGAATGTATCAAGAACTCCAGTGTGTTCGATCGTGTCCGGCAATCAATGCTCTGTCGGTCTCACCCATTCATCGTGTCTCATGGTGGAAACTTCGAGCATCTGCTGTAATATTATGAAATGTATCATCTAGTATGCCATTTGTAATAATTATGTCCAATAAATGTTTTCCCATTAATCACTGTCTTGTGTTCTTTCAGATCTTGTACCTCTGCTACCACTTTCCCCATGACGTTTCCGGTTATGGATTCCTATGCAATTCTCATTCCTTTAGATGCTATCTATCTCCCCTAAAAGTTTGTACCTATATTTTTGAGACACCCTGTATAATCTATCATTTTCTTATGTAGCCCTTCAGGTGAAAACCTATTTGTAATAGGTGTTAGTTATTGGCAAACCATTCAGTTTACTTTTCTGTAGGAGACGTTGCCCATTGCAGCTACCAATACCGAAAGGGCCTATCATCCCTCCCCACAGGTTAGAGTGAGTAACGACTTTGTTATCTCCTTTTTAGACAGAATTCAAAATATTCTGAAATTGTCTATAAAACTTATCCTTCTCATCCTCATCAGCATCTTCAGTGGGGACATAACAGCAGATAACATTCAAGTCTTTAATGCTTGTCTGAAATTTTGCTGTAAGAAACCTTTCATTAATGCACTCATATCCTAGTCGAGCATCACTAGCATGTCTGCTGGGAAGCAGACCCATGCCTTGGTGATGCTTTCCATCCTCCCTCCCTGTAAAGAGAAATTTAAAGTTATTTTTAAGTATCTCACCTTTACCTGTTCATCTGGTCTCTTGCAAGCCTAGAATATCTAGGTTATAGTGCTAGAATTCCTTTGTGAAGACATCAAGAGAATAATCTTTATGGAATGTCCTCACATTTCACATTCCTGCAGAGATAAAATGATTAGTAGGATTTTTAAAGAAACTAGGTTTATTGAGATAGGTAGGGCCAACATTATCAAACAGCCCCCTGATCGCAGGCATATGGCAAAGACCTGTTCCCCCTCTGCTAAAGGCTGAAGTCACCAATGCTGATAGGAACTTCAGGCACGACCTTTTCAAGTGGACTTTTTCAAGAGCCATATGACCTGCCTGAGACACATTACTCCAGTTTAGGCTTGATGATGCTTAACTAGCTAAGTGAGGTTCAGGTACCTGCGATGGATCTGATTAGGATTATCCACCAGCTGATATAAGGTATCCCATGCCTCTGTTCGCTTAGGGCTGGCAACCCAGAAGCAAACAGAAAACACAGCGGCAGATTCTCCCTCAACAGAGGCCCTCCAGCAAGCATGTCCAGGATCCATAATCAAGCTCAAATCCATAAACAAGTCCAGTCTAGTAAGTATAAATGGTCAGCACCAGGACCCTGTAAAGTTACCACTCCTCAGCAGGGTTGAAAAAAAAAGAAAAAAAGTGGCCATTGATGACCAGACCAGTAGGCCATACCAAACTGGCAGCCCTCCCCCAATTACTGTCCTATCAGACTGTAATTTTTCCTTTCCAGACATGTCTGTTTTGAGCTACAGCTGCTGCATTTGGCCACTGCAGGCCAATTCTAGCAAGGTCCTGTTTGACATTGTCTGCCCATTGCATCCCAGGCTCTCCTTTTTCCTGAAGCCTTTAGGCACACTGTTCATAATCTTGTTTGCCAATCTGCAGCTATGTATATGGGCAAGTGGCCAAACTAAAGCAGTCTTTCTCTGCACAAAATGTTGCTCAAAGGTGGTTGATGACCCCTTCTAACTTCATTATATGATTTAAGGCAAATAGTATTTGTTTGCACAATCTTTCAACAATAATTGATATTTCTTTGTGAGCTTTTTGTCTCCTCTCGATTTATTCTTTTAAATGGAAATTATCACAGAATTTAATTGACTGTCAATGCCTACTGTGTTAATTACTTGGTAAATGTTTTAATAAATATGAATGATATTCTCTTAAGGAAACTGTTATTGATGAAATATGTTGTATGCATATATCATTGTAAATTTTTGTTAAATAAATTAGTGCTTCTAATTACATTTTGAGTTAAACCAAACTTATTGATTGGCTAATGAACACTATAATTGAATTTTCATGTAGAGTTTTTATATGAATGAATACCTTATTGTTAAAAGTTGGAGAAATAGTGAAGTTAAGAAATTTAAATGTGAAGAATGGACCACTAAATAGTAAGAGATTTATTGTAAGAGAACTGCATAAATTTTTACCAGGGGTGAATTAGTATTTATATCTAGAACTGATTTTGCCCAAAGTGATGGGAATTTACCATTTAGACTGAAGAGGGAGACAACTTCCAGTTATCAAGATCATTTGCGATTATGGTTAATAAATCATAGGAATAAACATTCTATCAATTAGAAGTATTTTTATTTTACCAGAACCAGTTTTTTCTTGGACAGTTTTATGTTTTAGTAACGAGATAGAAACTAAAAATTTTTATGGCAGATGCAACATATCAAGAGAGATTATTGAACGATTTCAGAATATTTACAAGAAATGTTGAGATAAGAGTTATTAGAGAATTTGACAGTAATGTGGTATTTGAACTTCTGATAGCCTATATTACACTTAGACAAAGAAAAAAGTCGATGCACATCAAAGCAAGCTTCCAATCATGATGAAACGTAGCTTGTGCAATGTGGAGGAAGAAATAAAGATGTGATTACATTATCACAGCAAATCCTTTATTTCAGGAGAGTCATAATATAACTGTTTACATATTATTACCTTGTAAAGCCATCTCTGGCTGCATACTGATATATAATATGGAGTCAAAACTCTGATGTCCTATGACAGATTTCTCCACGTCCTGTAATTGCTGCACAAGATCCCCTATATTCTGTGATCTCCACAGCTGATTGCAATACAATGGAGGCACTCCCAGCAGAGGCGAGTTATTTGTGTCTGTGCATTATCCTGCTATGATATGACCTAACGATATGACAATGGGTTGCAGGATCTCTTGCAACCCATTGTCATATCGTGCGGTTAACGCCCCTGTTACCATGACTAGGATGACCAGCTGTCATAGGAGATGGTTCCCCACACCATAACACTACTAGTGGTCCACAACTGAGCCCAAATGAGCCCACTCCACAACTGAGCCCAAATGTGAATGCTGCCCAGCTCTCTTTCATATGTAAATGCTGTGGTCATCCACTCCAAGGTAGAAGCAGAATTTGTCACTGAAAATGACGCAATGCCAGTTGGAGGCTGGCCATGATTCCTGGGCACACCACTTGAGATGGAGCAGCTGATATAAGGTGGTTAATACAAGATATCCTGTCCTGCCACTGTATGTTGTCTTGCAATGGTGCACAATGATACAGGATGCTGCATAGCAGCTGCTACATGTTGCTAGATGACGGACATAGATGCTGTCGGAGTGGTCCAGGTTTGTCAGAAAAATCCTCTCTCCCACTTGTCCGCCTGGGCCAACTAGGACATTTTGGCATGTATGCATGCCGTCATGTACCCATTGCTGCCAACACTGTCTAGCTTCTGCATTGCTACGGCTCAGATGGTGGGCAATTCATCAACATGACCAGCCAGCTTCCTACAGTCCAATGATGAGGTCCCTCTCAAATTCGCTCAATTGTTCGTAGGATCTTCTACAGTGGCATCGAGGCATGATTAGCAGCAATTGAGCGCACTTTATAACATGGTCAGAATGTTTAGAGCGAGTGTCTGATAGCCCTTATCTAGGCCACTCTCCTCAAATGTACTCTGGGAATGACCTGGACATTCATTGGTGGTGAAACTTTGGTCATTGCGTGCCTGGCCAAGAGGTCTTTGCATACCAGCTTTCACACTTGAATTATTTTATCAGGAATTATTTTATCAGGAACTATTGTGTCCTTTTTTTGTCTAAGAGTGTATAAAAGTTAAGAAAATGAATTGTTTTCATTCCAAAATTTATCTCCTTTTAAACGCTTTTTCAGATAGTTTCTTTCACATTCTTTTTAAATGAACCCCCTATCCCACATGTGATTTTATATGTAGTATAATAAAATGCATAAATATGTATATTTTAAATGTGTATCAGCATATTGTCCAAACTCTGCAGGTTTTATTTTTGGATGAACCAACTTCTGGTATGGATCTTGAAGCAAGAAGAAAAACATGGAATATGCTGCGAAATATTCGAAATGACAGAACAGTTGTTTTAACAACACATTACATGGAAGAAGCTGATATATTAGGAGATCGCATAGCTATTATGGCTGATGGTGAAATACAGTGCTGTGGTTCTCCATTCTTTCTTAAAATGAAATTTGGTAAATATTGTTTCTTTTTGGGCACTTTGCAAAACACTTCAGTTTTTTTTTTCTTATAGTTTGATGATGACCAGGGAATGTCCACAAAAGATTTTGTCTTTTCTATTTAGCTTCTTTAGTGCAGGTTGCTATAATAATTACTTCAAGATTTCTTCACATTTCTCTATAGTGAGTGAATTATGATGCTGCCTTCAGAATTACATTTTAATGGTTAATGTTATAATCTTGAATTTCCATTGTCTCATACTATTTTAATTGTATAATGCTACCATAAGATACATTATATGAATAAATTACTCTCAAAGACCTCTTGATGTGTATCTCCACTAACCCTGCCCTTGGTGAGAAAGGAGACATCAAAACAGGCTTAAAAGGCTATTGTCCATCAGATTGGACATTATACCATGACTCCATGTGCAGGAGAGTCCTACCTGTGCATGCTAAAGAATACACTGCATGGCCTTAATTGGATTCTACCATCTATCTCCTAATAGCTGTCCTCCTTCATCCAATCTTCTCTGACACGGGGATGGCTCTGTCGATAGCATGCCAGGCTTGTAATCTGTAATTCCCAGCTAGGCCAGCATTGAGATTTATCTCCACAAAACTAGCTGTTCTGCCCTCAATCTAGTAGGAGACACTGATAGGCTTAGGAAGGCCGCTCTCTGTCAGATGGAACATTAAGCTGGCTTCGTGTGTGGGAGAGCCATATCCTGCGCACATTAAAGAAAGCATTGGATGGCCTTGATGGGAAGTTACCATCTGTCTCCCAACAGCTGTCCAGTGGTTCCCCTACTCCCAACCTTCTCTGAGCTCTCGAAGTCCTTGTGACCTGGCCATTTAGCTTATTGTGTGCAAAAAAGTGCTGCTCAGAGGTAAAACAACCCAATCTTATCTGAGCCCTTGGGGTACTTGTGACCTGATCATATAGCTTATTTTGTGCAAAAAAAGGCTGCTCATAGGTAAAACAACCAACCCCTGGGTGTGGGATCCTATTCATTGCAAAATGACCACCTTGGGAAAGTTCTGCAAAATCCATAGTTGTAAGAAATATACATTGAAGTCAATGAGGTTTACACATTTCTCCTAAAAAATTTCAGCAAAAAAAAGCAAAATATTTTATTATTTTGTTTGTTGGGGGAGAGAGGTAGATGTCCCCCAAATAAAAGTCCCTTTTTCCTGTAACATAAAGTTGACAACATTGTCACCCATGTACCTTAGAAGTAGATACCTAGTAGTTGCGTAGGGGACCTTTTCTATCTCTCCTGAGTGCTTGACTGCTGGTGTCTTCCTTCAGGGAGAGAGCATGTTAGTCATGGGGCTGGGCAGCACTTAGGAAGGCAACCTGCAATACATTACTTTGGATTTTGCTTCAGTTAAGTAAGAGGCCCTGAGGTGGTGAATGAGAATCAATTGTAGCTGTTGAGTTTCACTACTAGATTCCTTGTCCAATTGCATTTTCTTGAGTTTGGTTATCATATTCTTGGTATAGGATGCACACTCTCTGCTTGTGTAGAGCTTGTGCTCTACACAAGCAGAGAGTGTGCACAAGCTCTCTGCTTGTGCACATTCTCTGCTTGTCTCTGCTTGTGTGTCCCTTGCAGCCATAGTATCCAATCCCATGATTGTGGCATCTCATTATTGGTCTCTATGGTGGGTGGTGACTACAGGCACTGAAACTATCCACTTTCCAATATGAATCCTTCATCTCCACAATCTTCTGTCTTGTCTGCTAAGCAATACCAATCCTGTTTTTAATTTTTTTAAATCTATTTCATTCCGTCCCGTGGCTGAGTGGTTAGCGCGCTTGGCTACTGATCTACGGGACCTGGGTTCGAACCCCAGGTAAGGCATGGCTGTTTGTGTCGTTTTTCTGCTGAGGTCCTGCCATCCTCTCAGATCTTCTATCTGTGGCATATAAACTGACAGGCTCCTGTCAGACCTCTTTGGCAAGCAGCTGCTTGAGGGGGGTATTTATTTATTTTTTATTTATTTCATTTCTCCTGTGCCACATTATTTAATGAAGGTGATTTGAAACCATAAATCTGCTCACTCTGTCATCTAAAACCTGAGATTGCCACACTTCCAAACTGGAATGTTGTGGATTCTACAGAAATCAGGATAACATCAAGGCCCTTCTTCAGGACATCAGTACAATTTCATGTGCCTATAGAAGGCATAATTTGTTATTATTAGATGTGAATTGCATTCATTTGGAATCTAGGATACTTCTCCATCCTATAAGTTACTCCTAGCTTTTACATGCCTTCTTATGAAGACATTCCTTACTATGATCAAAGTCATTGCCTTAGTTAGAGCTAACACAACACACAAAGTTTGCCTTGCTGGAACAAGTCGCTTGCTCCCTAATCATTTTGTCAGTTAAGGCTGTAACTGCAGGCAGTTGACAGTCCCCCAATCTGGCAATTTTTTCTGGCTCATTGGGACAAAGATGGAGATGCTTGACTCATTGTGGTTTTGCCATCCTCATGAGCTACCATATGTTCCAAACGACTTTAGAGGCAGATGCTGTTCACCTCATTGTGAGTTTTTTTGTTGACTGTCTGCTCCATCTGTCTTCTCCCTGAAAATATTATCTTCTAGGCCAACCTTAATAATCTTGCCACACAGCAGCTGTTCCACTCTTGGCAGACTTCAATGGGCACAGTCCTCTTTAGGGTAGTACTGACACCAATTTTTCCAAGTAGCCAATGAGCAATGGCTTGCATCTCTCTCCCTCTTGAACACACCAGCATCAGTGTGTATTCACTTTTGAACTTACATTTTTCCCTGCCATTTACCTTTCCAATTGGTTTGTCAGTGATCACAGTGAGAAAGGACATATCAGGGGCTTGGATAGAGCACATTCTGAAGGAGCATTAAGTTCTGACCACACTATTGAAGAAACCATACCTGCACATATTAATGAAAATGCTGGATGACTTGGGAAGAATGGAACCCTAACATAAATTAGGTGCTATGTTTTACCTGTTATAGAAAATTAATGTTCCCACACCATGCATTTTGTTATATTTCTGTAATTTAATAACATACAGAAACCATTATTAGAAGCTCTAGATTTTTACTGAAAATATATTTTTCCTACATTAGTGTTGAGTAATAACTATAAACAAAACAATTGAGTCAGGAAAGGAAAAAAATTGAATTCTATAATTATAATAAAATACTTTGTACATTTATCCACAAAAATTATAAATAAATTATAATATTTGTAAATTTTCTTATATTGCAAATTTTCCTTTATTGTTATTTCATTTTAGGTACAGGGTATCATTTACATATAGTGAAAGAACCAGAATGTGACTTAGAAAGTGTAACTACAGTGTTGCAGAAGCATATTCCAGAAGCTGAACTCAGCAGTGTTCAAGGGAAAGAAGCCACCTATTCTCTTTCTGGCAGCACATCAGCATCATTGGGAAATATGTTTCAAGAAATTGAAAATAATAAATGTGAATTGGGTATTGGTTCATTTGGCCTTTCTGTTACCACAATGGAAGATGTGTTTTTGAAGTAAGATTTCACTAACTACAGCATAAATTTTGTTTATAAAAATGCTTAAAAAAATTAGTTTTTAACATATTTGTAATATATGTGTGTAAAATAGTGTATAATGATATTTTTATTCATTTTTTTAATTATATAAATATATATTAAAGTCTTGCAGTTAAGGTTGAATTCCATTGGTATTTTTAATTTACTGGTTTTGGAGGTATGTTTTACAAAAGTCTTCCTTTTTTTAGCTATTTATTTTCAAAGATTTTTTTTCTATGTTTTTGCACTACATTTTATCCCATTGTGGACATAGGCTGTTGGATAGCATATGTTGTTTTTTTAACCCTGAGCAACAATTTTTTCCTGTAATAGTAAAAAATTATGCCTCAGGCAGCTGATTTACCACAGAGGTTTGAAAGAGCCTATCACTATATATGCCATAGAGAAGACTTGAAGGCAAGACCTCAGCAAAAAGACAAAATGCATCAGGAAACAATATATCTTATCTAGGGAGGGATTAAAAAATTTTAAGCCCCATTTGCTTTGGTATGAAACATTTAATATGCAGAATAGTTATATCCAATGACTTTTAGACATTATATTATTTTACTCTATTATAAATGGACTAAGATATTGTTACAAAACAAGAATAATTAAAAGCAGAAGTTTTTAAGAACAATTTATTGCATTATAATAGGATATCAAGTAAAACATTTGGGGCAGCTCAGTTTGCAGCATGCCAGGCTCGTAATCAGTAGTTCCCAGGTTCAAATCTCACCTGGGCCAGCATTCAGATTTATTTCCACAAAACTCTCCACCATGCCCTCAGTCAGTAGGGACTTGGAAAGGCCACTGTTCATCAGATGGGAAGTTAAGCCATGATCCCATGTGCACTTTAAAGAACACACTGGATGGTCTTGACAGGAAGCTTCCATCCTATCTCCTAACAGCTGTCCAGGGATCCCCCTACCCTCAATCTCTCTGAGCCCTCAGAGTCCTTGTGACCTGGCCGTTTAGCCCATTGTGCACAAAAAAGTGCTGCTTAGAGGTAAAATAACCCAACCCAGTAACAAATTTAATATATTCAAAAACAAGGGGAGAGAATTCCAATCAAAAGGGACACTTGAAAATCTTGAGGCCCACTTGGCCCAATAGTTAATCTGGCCCTTATCCAAGCTTCAAATACTAGTCCTTTGCAACTAAATCCTTTACAATGGAATAATAATGGTGGGTCACAAAAACCCCAAGTTTTAAGACAGGGTTGGAAGAAAATGACTTGATAACTACTAGGTGCAGATGTGAGTGGATTGGCTTATCTGAACCCATTGATATCATCTTTCTCACTTAAGAAAATTCATTAGTGAGCGGGAAAAATCTTGATTCTGCTGCAATTAGGATTCAAAGCTGAGAACTTCAGAAAGTCTGACAAAATATTAGTCCTCTTTAGATATTTATCTGGGCAGTTCAACTGCCCAAATAATTTTCTTCAGAAAAAAAGCTTTGTAATTAAAGCAACTTACAAGTGTGTGACAAAATATGTTACTTTTGTGCATCAAAGTTGTGTCCTTCAGTCATATTTTATCAACCTTGTTATGATAATAATTTGAAATTTAATTTGTTGTATATCAAAAAATATCCAGTTAATGAGAAATAAGTCAGCTTTCAATCCTGCTGCTTGAACCAAAATCTTATGATAAAGTAGATTTAATAGAAAATAGAATAATGTGTTTCCAGCAGTTTAAAATAATATCCAGCTTAGCATGTGGGGAAGTTGAATAATATTAAAAGTTTGATGCCACTTTTATTATTATTATTATTTATTAATAAAATTGGAACATGAAGATAAACTTTGCCATTCTTGATAAGGAACAATGTAAACACATATAGAACCATTTCACTGTCCAAGCTAAAAGAAAAGTACAATTATTATATAATAAGTTATATCATAATACTGTCATAGATGTAATTTTTTCAACACTAAATATACAGTAGTAATGCCTTCATACAGATACATTTATCGAGTAATTATGACTTGCATGTGGATATTATTTAACAAAATTGAATTCATGTATACTCTGCAGCCTAGATATGTGAAGAAACATAAATTGCAGCCCAGTAAAACAGTTTGGAGATTGAAATCAATTCAATCATACAATTTCAATTAATAATAATAAATAATAAATACCCACTCAAGCAGCTGCTTGCCACAGAGGTCTGACAGGAGCCTGTCAGTTTATATGCCTTAGTAGAGGGTCTGAGAGGATGGCAGGACTCAGCAGAAAAACAACACACACACATCCATGCCTTCCTTACCTGGGGCTCGAACCCAGGTCCCTTAGATCAGTAGCCAAGCTTGCTAACCACTCGGCCATGGGATTAACTCACTTATTAACTAACTTATTTAATCAAGGTTATTTGATTAAATAAACAATACATCAATATTCTCATTATTTAATATCCAATTTTTCACTTTCTTAACATATGTTTTAATATTAATTGTTTCCTTTATTTCATTTGGTAAAGCATTAAAAAATTTTAAGATTTTTACTAAGTAATATTGTTTAGGAATAAATCTATAGATTGTCGAGTGTCTCACAAATATTCTAACTAATTGTGGATTCCAATTGTTTTTCAGATACTTTAAATCAATAAATATGTATAATTTTCAAATTTTTAAATTATATTCTTGTTACTTGTTCACACCTTTTTAATTTACTCATACACCAAAGTATATGGTTTTGGGTTGGGTTGTTTTACCTCTAAGCAGCACTTTTTTGCACACCATGGGCTAAATGGCCAGGTCACATGGACCCCGAAGGCTCAGAGAAGGTTGGGGGAGGGGACCCACTGGAACAACTGTTGGGAGACAGATGGTAGCCTCTCGTTAAGGCCATCCAGTGTGTTCTTTAACATGCACAGGTTATGGCTCTCCCGCACACGGGGCCACGGCTAAACATCCCATCTGACGGACAGCGGCCTTTCCAAGCCCATTGGTGTCCCCTACTGACCATGGGTAGGGTGGGGAATTTTGCGGAGATAAATCTCAACACTGACCCAGCTGGGACTTGAACTTGGGACTACAGATTATGAGTGTGGCGCAATACCAACTGAGCCATCCCTGCTCCCATGGTTTTGGGAGTACTGTAATTGTTTTATATTACATGAAAATGCTACTCCCCATGATAGAATTCCACATCAGAGAAGGCTTAATCCACACATTGGAAGTTATTAACAAGGTTGAAATGTCCATAAAATTTGTAATAAAATTAATTTTTGAAATAATTGAATTTAATTTTTTCAAAACATTTAATTGTTGTTTCCAAGATAATTAACTATCTCTGATTACTCCCAGATATTTTATAGTATCAACTCCCTCAATTCTGTCACAATGGCAAACTTTTTTATTACAATTTAACTTGTGATATGTAATTTTGTTTCAAAATGTCTTCTTTATTTATTCTTAATCTAAAATTTACATATTTAGTCTTAGAAATGTTTAGAAACATTTTGTTTCTATTAAACCAATGTCTCAAATTTAGTAAATCAGAATTTATTTTTTGCATAATATCATTTTTGCTATGTGAATAAGTTAATACTGTGTCATTTGCAAATGCAATTATTTTCCCTTTAAAGTCAAAGTTGCATATGTTAACAAATGCTAGAAAAAAACAGAGGACCAATACTGAACTTATTTTTATTATTTGTTTGCTATTTGATAAATAACTTTTAATTCAAGAAAATTAATTCAGGAATTGGAGGAAGTTAATATTTTTTAATCATGAGTAACAGAGTCAAATGCATTTTTTTAGATACAGAAATAGGACTACTGTACCCAAGTTTGAATTAAAATTACTATAAATTTCAATAGTTTGTTGTAAAATTTCATCATCTGCCCCTTTTCCTTTGTGAAACCAAACTGGTTTTCAGAGAAAAAAGCAGCATGTTCCCAAAAGGAATTCAATTTTCAATTTAACTATTTTTTTTATCTTAGAAAACATTGATAAAATAGAAATCAGACAATAATTTCCTGCAATATTTTGATTTACCTCTCTTAAATACTCGAATGATTACTGCTGTCTTTAGAACACCTGAAAAAAAAACATCTATAGATTTATTTATTAAGTTGCATAATATCGACTTAACACCCTGAAAAACCTTTTTCACAATAAAAGCAGATAACTATAGAGGATTTTAATTGGTAAGAGCACAATACTGGTGAGGACAATACTGGTGAGCACAATATTGGTACTTAAAGTAGAAAGGCGGAATTAAAAGAATCGAGAAGTAAAAGGAATACTATAAATATAAAGTACTCAAGATTTCATAGGAATGGATAAGCAAGGAATATCCCTTCCCAGTCATGAGACGTTGAGATCTGTGACCTAGCCATTTAGCCCATTGTGTGCATAAAAGGGCTACTCAGAAAACTGCACAGCATTTCTCCTAAAATGAATACTTTTTCTTCTGCTGTTTAGCCATATAATATACCAATTCTACTAATTTGCTCATTATATGCATAATTTTCATAGCTTTATTTGCCACTCCAAATTTTCTATAAAATACTTGCAAATTTTTGTAAAAATGGCTACTATGATTTTTAAAATATTTACCAGATTCTTGCATTTTATTCTTTAGTGATTGTTTTTTTTTATTTTTCTTTTCAGTGTTGGTCTTTTTGCAGAAAAAAAGCTAAAGCTATCAAAAACTTTGACTACTGAAGATATTTCATCCCACCACTCAGAATCACAGCAGAGTAAGTATAGAATATTATTTTTAATTAGTCTTTTTATCCTATATTACTGCTTGAATGCTAACAAAGAAAAAAGAAGTAATTTATAACCATGGCCAAAATTTTAATGTATGTTTTTTGGCAATGCACCTATTATTCTTTTGAGTTATATATATATACAAGGTGAATCTGAAAAAGTGGGCAAAACTTTACGGGGTGGTAGAACGCAGCTATACGAGCAATATTTGTCAAAGAATGTATGGTCGGAACGCAAGCGGTGAGAAGTTAAAAGGTAGTTTTCCACTGTCACATTTAAAGAAGGAAAACAAGGAGAGGAGATACTTCAGAAAACATTTTATTAACAGGAATGTAATTGAGGTACATGCTCAAAGAAATTGCTCAAAAGAGCTGCCGCCAGCTGTAATGCAGGCTTCACACCTGCGGGATAGGGACCGACGCACATTTGCGAAGACACCAGGCATTTCCCGAATATCGCCAGCAACAACGGCGATCCTGGCGACTAGATCCATATCGGTTTCAATGGGGCACTCGTAGATTAGGCTTTTCAAGTGCATATCCGCCATTTCGTGGTTAGTATAACCAGCCATCCTCTCGGCAATCCACGGTAGAAAT